>CM052800.1:115368802-115393884 GCA_028533885.1 Nasua narica | reverse complement strand
GAGAGAGCATGAGAGGGGAGAGGGTCAGAAGAAGCAGACTCCCACTGAGCAGGGAGCCCGATGCAGGACTAGATCCTGGGACTCCAGGATCATGACCTGAGCTGAAGGTAGTGGCTTAACCAACCCGCCCACCCAGGTGCCCTCTTTCTTTTTTTTGTATCCTCCCGAATAGGGTCAATTCTTATTTCATATCTTGCTGTGTTTTGTCCATTTCTAGTCTGGGTTTTGAGTTTTGTTTACACACACACACACACACACACACACACACACCACACATGTATACACATTATAGATAATTCCTTTATCTTTGAGTATTAGTTTTTAGTTTTGTAAATTTTTTATGGTGAGAATTTTCATTAGATGTGTTTGGACTTGGAATTTCTGTGTTCTTATAGTAGCTTTTTTATTAGTTTATCTATTAGTTCTGTTCATTTCTTGGCTCAGCATTATCAGTTGTATGTAGACAGGGATGAGGGATTTGCTTGGCTTAGAATGTTTCTTGTTCAAGAGCTCTCCCTTTTGTCCGTATGGTGAAGTGTAATTTCTTTAAATTATAGGTTGGTTTGTTTGTTTTTGGTCTAGGAGGGGAAGGGGCTGGTAGATTGTATACTTTTTTTGAGATTCTTTTTTTGTAGAACAGCCCTTCCTTTCTGTTCTTCAGTAGTGAGTGATCTGATCTACCCTGAGACACCTTTTCTCAGTATTTTCCTGTGTACCGTCAGACTTTCACTTTCTGGAGATTATTTTATGAGTTCCACCTACTCTAGGCTCCAGTTTCCTTCTGTTTTCCATGCAGTCTGCTTGACTATTCAAGTAGAAGAATTTCTTCTGCTAAAATTTTACCCCCTTCCACAACTTATGTCTAACTTGGACTTTGTATTTATTTGCTAGTTAAGTTGATGGTGTGGTTTGTGGTTGGTTTTATTTTCTCTTTGGGTTGTTGCCTTTTTAAAATTTTTTTTCTAAAGGTTTTATGGAGAGATTGGATTTCCACGGGGCTGCTGTTGTCCTCTGGGAACCTGGAATATGGTCATTTGACTTTTAACTTTGTTGTATCCCTTTTAATACAGAAATATAAAGTTTTAAGGGCAGATATATCAACTTTTTCTTTTATAGTCTTTGCATCTTAGTTAAAATAACATTTTCTGTCATCATATCTTATGAGGTTATACTATATTGTCTTTTGAAAGTTTTAGTTTTGGTTTTCATGTATTGGTAAAACTTAACACCTAGAAAGTTTTATCTGGACTAGGTTAATTTTACCTTACTTTTTAAGTGGATGGTTAATTGTCCCTGAATCATTCATTAAATAATCTTTTTTCTACTTATTTTAATACTACCTTTGTTATGTACCAAATTTCTGTATATACACGGATTTGAATTTGAGCTTTGTGTTCTGTTGCATTGGCCTCTTTGACCTAATACTACAGTTTTCACTAATATAGATGTATAGTAATCTTCATAACAAATTTGTGCTAATGTAAGTCCCATATAAACTTAGAGAATTATTTGGTCTTGCTTTTAGCTGTGAACTAAAGTAATAGCAACAGTTATTTGTATTTACCCAAACAAGCAATTAACCTAACATTTTATCACCTATTTTGTGCATATAGTACCTTATTTAATCTTAAGCAATTGTAACATGTGGGTATTACTCCGTTTTACTTCAAAGAAACTAAAACTTAAAAAACTTAAATAATTTTATTCAATAAATATTGAGTGCCTACTCTATGTACTACTCCTACATGCTAGAGCTGGAGTGATAAATAAAACTGGTACTAGGGTGCCTGGGGGGCTCAGTTGGTTAAGCAACTGCCTTCGGCGCAGGTCATGATCCCGGGGTCCTAGCATTGAGTCCTGCATCTGGCTCCCTTTCCCTCTGCCTGCCACTCCCCCTGCTTGTGCTCTCTTTCTGTCAAATAAATAAATAAAGTCTTAAAAACAACAACAGCAAACCACTGGTACTAATGTAAAGATTTTGTTTCTAATACAAAGATTTTTTAAAAGACATAATGATCCTTGATAGTTGTAAGATGTAGAATTGCTGGGTTATTTTGTTTGTTACATGTATTTTAAATGGTTAAGAAACATACTAACTAGAATTTGCAAGATAGACAAAAGGTTCGAAGTCACCTGCATAATTAATTCTCCCTTCTACAAAAATACTTCAATTCATATCTACTTTCTTCATAGTTTCTTGGCATATAATTTTTGTTACTACACTACATATTTCAATCATGAATACATGACACATGATAGTTCCTTTTTATGTACATAACAAAATCTTATGTAGTTGGGTGTGCCGTATTGTAAAGCAGATCTTTTTAAGATACCACATGACTGCATTTTAGTAAATAGTTTGTCAAAAGTGCACCTTTTTGAATGGGTCTTAGTAATATTGCATGATGGAAGGCATCTATATTAAGATAATGTTTCTTTATGTAGCTTTGTTTAGAGAACAATGATCTCTTGCTAACTTTGCCATGAAATCATATGTGATGGTCTACTTTGGGTCTGGGGACTTTCCACTGAGAACATAATATGTCCTACTTTAGATCTCATCTATTCTAAGGAAAAGAGTTAAAGAAGGATGATGATAAACTTGGAGTACATATACAGATTTCTCTTTTGTAAAGTAATTCATTTATACTTGAAAGCTTGATTATGTAATTCGGGTTATTTGCTGTAATAAATGCTTATTTGCAGTGCCTTTTTAAAAGCGGTAGGCAAGACCTGAATGTTAATTGAATATTTTCCACATGGAAGTAATTGAAGATAGGAAGTGTGGGAGTGGAAACTCAGAACTCTTTCAGTACAGGGATGTACAGCCAAGTCTTGTTTTTTTCTGGCCATATTTTCAAGTATTTACATTTGGAAAACTTTCCAGTCACTTAATAGGGTTATTTAATTGGAAAGTTTGGAATATGCTATATATTTTCTTAAATACATAAACTTATGCCAAGATTTTGTATATTAGTGTATATTATTTCTCCTCAGGGCTAGGTAGTTTGTTAGAATCAGGTTTTGGCACCAGAGAAAATCTATGTTTCTAGATTTTATTAATTTGTAAAGATTATTCTTAAAATAGAAGATAGTGGTCTTAATGTTCAAAACTTTTGTAAAATTGCCATTAAAGATGAATTAAATAATAGGTTTAAAAGATCATTGCTACAATTCATTCAGTTATGACTGGAAATTACCTAATTGTTTAATAGTTACCACAAATGTCCATTGTGGTCATATTTAATATTTATATTTAAAGGAAGGCCAAACACTACTTTTAGTTCCTAGTTTAAAAGCTATTATCTTGGGGCACCTGGGTGGCTCAGTGGGTTAAAGCCTCTGCCTTTGGCTCAGGTCATGGTCTCAGGGTCCTGAGATCAAGCCCTGCATCAGGCTCTCTGCTTAGCACAGAGCCTGCTTTTCCTTCTCTCTTGCCTGCCTCTCTGCCTACCTGTGATCTCTCTGTCAAATAAATAAAAAAATCTTAAAAAAAAATAAAAGCTATTATCTTGTCAAATTTTGTTAAAAGTATCAGAACTACATATATAAAACACATCTAGAAATGTTTGTGTATATTTACTCATGTCATTATGAACTTATATTTTCTGTCATTATGAACTTAGCATTAAAGAAAAAAATATACCTTATGACGTAGTGTCATTTGATTTTACTTCTCATCTTACTCTTGTTTCCTTAATTTCAAAAGGAATTTGTATGGTCCTACTTTTATACCTGATTTAAATAGGAAATTTAGATATTTGGCTGTTCAAGCGAAAGTATTTGTCAATCGGGGTATATATTACTATCTATTTTGTTTATATTGCCTTGTTCTTGATTTTGTAAGGTCTTGTTTTTTATGTATACTTCTTTAGTGTTTGGTGGTGTCATCTAGCCTCATCTGGACTATGCGTAGGGAGCTTGGTGTACCCATGGGATAAACACTTTGTCACAGCATCAGTTTTAAAGAGTTGGAGAAGAGAAACATTGAGCTAACTGTGCTTATCATGGTGAGCACTGAGTAATGTACAGAATTGTTGGATCACCGTGTTGTACAACGGAAGCTAATATAACATTCTATGTCATCTATACTTCAATAATAAAAATAAAAAAGACTTCTGAATCCTGGGGGGGAAAAGTGTTAAGCAACTTAACTGTTAGGTAATCAGAAGATTATTTTTATAATAGAATGAATTCACAAATAATACAAAGTTGAATGCAAAATATGTGTTAATTTTGAACGTAAGACAAGCATTCCAAATATTTTGGCTTTCATGTAGACTGTTGCAGTCTGTACTTTGCATTGTCATAGGTTAGTTAGATGGAACTGAGGGTAGGGTGAGGTGAGAGAGTTATATGTTGATTACTTTTACCTTTGGTGGTATTTTGCTAGGGACACTAAACTGGAATGTTGCGAGAAGTATTGTTTTAAGGTATTTACCCTTGACTCTTCAGGTGACTTTAGATATCTTTTTGGTGTCTAGGATACCTTCCTAGGAAATTATTTTGACAGAATCTGCTTATCATGTATGAGGCCTCTTTATGGGTTGGTAGTTTAATACCTAGAGGCTTCCTGATGGTATACCTCACAACAACTTTGTCTTTTCTTTTCTCTAGATCTGTAGAATTTTGATCTTGGGTCTTGGTTTCAGTCTTTTTGGTGTTTTGTTGTCATTATTGTTTAATTTTGTTAACTATGTTCGCATTTTCTTTCTTTATATTTAGTTGGGCCTTATATTTTTCTTTGTATAAATCTTGTGTTATGAGGAAATTTGTATCAGAGCACTTAATAATTAAACAAATTAACTATTGTGAGTGGATTTATTTTATATGAATAGTGTGCCACAAGTAAATTATATTGCAGTTGACTTCCTTTTTGTGGTGCTTTTAAAGTGTTGCCATTATTTTTATTTGCCCTCCCTCATATGTATAGATAAGTAATTACAAAAAAAGGTGCTCTTTGCCATATTTATTTCTGTAAATGGGACTTTGCATTTGAACTGCAAAAAGGAGGGCATCCTTGTTTTATTTCTCTTTTAAAGGCAAAGCTTGATGGTTCTTATTATTTCTTTAATGGGAATCTTGATTTTTTTGTTTCATGTACTTAATATTTATCATGTTAAGAAAAAAGTACTCCATATTTATTTTAGAAATTTATGTAGAATACATGTTAGAACCCATTCACAAAACTGTAACACTGTAAAATATGTGGGAATAAATTTAATAAGAAATAGGATTTGTATGAAGGAAATAACATTTTATTCTAGGGTCAAATAAATGAAGAGACCTACTGTTTTTCAGAGTGAATAGCCCAGACTTGTAAAATATAGACTTTTTCAAAGTTTTACCCATCAGACTAATGCAGTTCCATCAAAATCACAACTTATTTTTTCTTTTTGAAGAGTGGAGGGAAACTTGACAACTTGATTCTCAAATATATAGAATATATGAATGAGAATATCCAATAGAAGTTTTAAAAATAAAAATCTGACAAGTCTTTTATGATATTGCTTGCTAGATTATAAAGCTATAGTAATTAAAACATTGATAGTGATGCAGAAAGAGCCAGAAAGAGTCCAAATAAATGAAAAATAAGAAAATTGTGTGCACACACACACAAAACACAAAATTTAAAAAAAAAAACATATCAAAATGCGATGAACCATATATTTGAAAAGGAAACAGATGAGTCCATTAAAATGGAACAGACTTCTCTAAGAAATTATAACAAGATCAGACCAGTATAGTAGAAAATATTTACAACTTATAGCAAAGTTTTAACAAACATAACAAAGATCTAAAATTAACAAAACTTAGAGAATAAGTTATGAATAAGGGGAAATAATTCAAAGAATATACACAAATAGTTTTATGAAAGTATACATGAAGATAGATACACCATTGTGTTAATTATAGCATTATTTGTAGTAGCAAAATGGTAGAAACAGTCTGAATGTTCACCAGTAGGGAAATGGCTACATAAATTGTGGTACATCCACATTAATAGATGGCTAAAAAGGTTGAAATCTATGTATCATGATATAGCAAAATCTCCAAGACATATAAAATGATTCAGATAGTATAGTCTCATTTATTTAACTTAATAAAACTGTATTGTTTATGGTAATCTTGAAACTGTTCCAAATACCTTATAGGCAAGTCATTTAAGTTGACCTATTAATATCATTAGGGACCATAAATTTAACATTAAGGGAATATAGATAGATATAGTCACTAAAAATCTTTCACTATCAATTAAATGGAGATATTAATATGAATCTGTGATTATACACATATATTGCCCCCTCCTTCTAGCAGAAGAGCTTAGAAGCATCAGTATTAGCAGTAGCAATAATTATACTTAGCATTGATAACATGGTCTCTAAATATTGTTCCTACTGAAAAGGATCCAAGGCTTCTGTGAAAAATTGAAGATTTTAGTTCTTGGGCAGAGAAAACACACAGTTAGCTAGAAAACAGAAAAGTGCTTAAAAGCTGTTGGATCACATCAACAGAACCCCAACTCACAGGAGTTCTTCCTGGCTAAATCTGGAACTATCTGAGCATTAGCGAAAGAATGCTTGTAAATAATTACAAAACCTTAAATTGAAAAATTGAAAAAATAATTTGTGAGTCGAGAGTGATAAGAAGAGGGATAAGGGAAAAGGGAAGCCTTATTTACACAAGAAAGAAGTTAACACATTTTGAAGCAATGTGAGAACTAGAAAATTATCAGACTGAAAACCCCAGTGAAACAATTTAGGACAGACACATCAGTGAGTGCCAAAACCTTTGGGGAAGGACTTCTGGAAACAGGATATATACATAATATCAAGTTATTATCCCATATATCACTTACTATTACAAAGGGGAAAATGTGCCTTTACAGGTAGGAAGATCTGTAAGTCGCCACTTGAACCAAGTGGTTCAAACAGAGGATATGTTTCTTGTTGTGTGTATAACACAGAATATTTACAACCTTTGGAGTCTTCTTGCCTGGTATGTTTATTCTGTATCTAGTCAGGTCCCCATATCCCATAAGTTATCAAATTCTTTTATTAGTTGTAGGAGCTTTTCTGTAGCCTTTGTCTACACTTTCTATGTAGATAGTCATGCATACAAATAAAGACTGTTTTTCATTTCTTAATTTCCAGTTTGTATTCCTTTAGTTTTACTTTTTTCCTAACTGCACTTGCTAGGACTTCCAGTAAAGATGCTGAATAGAATAAACCTCTTTGCCTTGTTCCTGGTCTTTTATTAGTTGTTTATTGTTAAATATAGAATTAGCTGTAGATTTGTTTAGACGGTCTTTAGTAGTTGAAGGAAATTCCTTTTTATTCCTACTTTGCTTTATTTTTTGTTCTTTTTAATGAGAAATGGATGCTGGATTTTGTTTAGTGCCTCTTTTTTAGCTATTGAAATGATCATGTGGGTTTTCTTGCATAGTTCATTAATGTAATCTAATTCCTTGTTTGATTTTCAAATATTGAACCAGCTTTGTTCAGCTTTGTCCAGCTTTCACTTGCTTATGAGCTTGTATTCATTTATATGCTAGGTTATATGCTAGGTTGAGTTTGCTTATTTTGTTGAGGATTTTTGTATCCTCATGAAGGACGTTATTTCTGCTGTTTTGTTGAGGGGTTTTATACCCTTCATGAAAGATGTTTCTGCTATTTTCTTATAATATCTTTGTCTTGCTTTGGTATTTTGAGTTGAGAAGTATTGCCTCCTATTTTCTAGAGTAAATTGTGTTTAATTGACATTATTTTTCCTACATGTTTTGTAGCATTTGTTATGAAAGCATCAGAGCATGTGATTTTTGGCAGAATTTTAACTACAAATTTGTTTTCTTTAGTATATACCAGAAAATTCAGGATACTTTTTCTTTAATGAGTTTTGGCAGTTTTACTATTTCAGGATGAAATGATCCATTTCATCTTAGTTGCTGAATTTGTAGACATTAATTTGTATTCCTTAGTTATTTTAAGTATTCTGTAATTATTCTTTTTATGTTTCAAGTCTATAGTGAGGACCTCATGTTGGTAATTTGTGTTATCTTTCTCCTTTTTTTCCTTGATTAGTCTAGGTAGAGGTTTATTAATTTTATTGGACTTTTTAAAGAACCAACTTTTGTATCCATTTATTTTTCTCTATTTTTCTGTTTTTAATTCCATTGATATCCATTGATTTTTGCTCTTTATTATTACCTTCCTACTGCTTACTTCTTACTGCAAGAGTTTATCTTGCTCTACTTTGTCCATTTTCTTAAGGTGGAATCTTATCAATTTAAAACTTTTCTTTTTCATTTCTAATATAGGCATTTAATGCTATAAATTTCCTTCTAAGCACTACACTCATTGCATCATACTAATTCAATATGTTGTATTTTTATTTTATTTTGAAGCACGAGCTTCATAAGTGTGTTGTAAAAGTTGGCAATTTACAGGAACTGTGAGGAATTTAGAAATATTTTTAAGTTTTGTGGGAACGTTGAAGAAATGGCTGGGGCTTAACTTAATAAAGGTATATCTGTGTAGTGAAAAAGATTATAATTATGCAGATAAGTTGTGTCAAAACTTACATTTAGTAGTGTTGTAATGGGTGGGACAAATCAGATTATCTCAAAGGTACCATGAATTTACTTTTTAGATAATGATAGTGTCATCAGAATGTTGAGGGATTCCTTTCAAACTCTTTGAGGTATTGTATAGGTGTTGCTTTGCAGTTTTGAAGCAATCAGGCAAGTTGTTTAAAAGGATAAATGCTGAGTGTTGTGCCTTCTTTGTTCAGGAAATAGAAATGCAACATGAAATTTTTAAAGTACAAATTTACGTCTTTTGTAAAAAATGTGATGTGTGAAGTTTTTTGAAGACATTTAAAGGCTATCTAGGATTCACTTCTGTATAAAGTGGAGATAGACTGTTGATTTGCATTGAGTTGATTTGTGAAATTTTGTAATTAGGCCAAATTAAATGGGTGATAGGTAATTTGGAGAAATGATTTGTAATGCTTTGTTCCAGGTAGTTCAAGATCTGATATGTAACTACTTACAACTCTTGACTAGCTGCAGCCCTGCTTTTTTTTATATTTGTCACTAGTCTAGCTCCAGCTTTTCCACCTACAAATTAAAATAGAAAACAGTAAAAAATAACAGTATCCTAGGGAAATATATCATTAGCATTATTTAAAGATGCTAAATTTTCAAATATGAATATTTACGTGGTTATAGTACATGAGCATTCTTTATTAAATTTACTGATGGTGAATAGTGTGTGGTCACTGAATTCATCCTGCATCTTTTATTTTAGGGGGAGTCTGTTCTGCTTACATCCTTATCATCCTCTCTGGGATCTTTTGTGTTACTAGGAATCATGAAGTTAGGTAATTTTTCTAATAAACCCATGCCTATTTCTGCAGATTCTTTTAGATGTTGGATGGGATCTGTTGGTTCTCAGTTTCAAGATGAACTGTACCTGTGATCCTCTTCCTTCTAGTATTTATCTTGTCTTGTTGAGATGTGTGACTTCTGGAGAGAGCTCCCTTATACTCACTAACTTGATCTTTCTCTTTTAGGAAGATAAGGCAAACATCTCTTAAGGGAACTTTTCCTCCCTCTTTTAGTTCTAAGGTGCCTCTCAAATTTTTGTTCATAGCAAAAGTTTCCCAAAGTGGGAATGATAAGTCTTAGATTATTCTTGGTGACTGACCTGGTGAATGCCATTTAGAAAGCTAAGTACACGAATTAGAAGAAGCAGGTGTTTGGCTTGGGGCCAGGTAAATGATTAAGAAAATGAGTTTTGTCAAAAAGTTGCTTGTGCCACCTTATGTCTCAGAACTGTACCTGCATGGCCAGCTACCTTCTAGTAGAAACCTGATGATAATTTCTGGCCGATTGGAGGTTTGGAGGAGTCTATTCAGCCAGGCTCTTAGAGAATAAAATAACGCAAGACTGAGAAAGGTTATCGTTGGGTTTTGAGGAGTTGTCTAAAGTTAAGTTTGTTCAAAGGAAGCTCTGCCTCTGGGAATTGTTCAGGGAACTGAACTTGTGGAGCCTGTACCATTCTGTACCTCTCAAATTGTCTTAAAGACGTGTACAACAACAACAAAAATCCAGCAGCTCAAGACAAATAGGTTGTTGTTGTGACTGATAAGGTGGGTTTCCATCAAGATAAAAGTTTTCAAATTTGATCAAATAATGATATTTAAAGAAAGGAATAGAAGTTGGTTAGATTAAATTAATTAGGTAAATAAAATGGAAAAGTGGATGAGAGAACTGCTTATATTTTGAATAAGAAAGGCACCATTGTAAATTTCAACCTAAAAATTTTTAGCTATGTAGGAATATTTATTTGCAAGGCTTTTCTTCAAAACTCCACATTTTATTATTTTAATTAATTTATTTTCTTTAAGTAAGCTCTATGTCCAACATGGGGCTTGAATTTACAACCCCAAGATCAAGAGTCGCTTGATCTACCAAGTGAGCCAGCTGGTGCCCCCCAAATTTTTTATTTTTAATTGAAGTATAGCTGACGTACTAGTTTTCGGGTGTACAAGTTCGCGATTTGACAATTGTATACATTATGCAGTGTTTGCCTTGGTAAGTGTAGTTACCATCTTTTATGATACAAAATAATTAAAGTCTTACTGATTATATTCTCTCTGCTGTACTTTTCATCGTTTGACTTAACTTATTTTATAACTGGAAGTTTGTACCTCTTAATCCACTTTATCTAGTTCACTTCCTTCCCCCATCCCCTGGCAACCACTAGTTTGTTCTCTGTACTTATGAGTCTGTTTGTGTTTTGTTGTTTCATTTGTTTTATTTTTTAGATTCCACATAAAAGGGGAATCATCTTTCTCTGTCTGACTTATTTCAGAGAGCATGATACCTTCTAGGTCCATTCATGTTATTGCAAATAGCAAAATTTTATTTTTTATGGCTGAATAATATTCCTGTGTGTGTGTGTGTGTGTGTGTGTGTGTGTGTGTGTGTGTGTGTACACACGACATCTTTATCCATTCATCTTTCAGTAGACACTTATGTTGCTTCCATATCTTGACTATTGTAAATAATGCTGCAATAAACATAAGGGTGTACATATCTTTTTGAATTAGTGTTTTTGTTTTTGTTGAGTATATACCCAGAGGTGGAATTGCTGGATCATATGATAGCTGTATTTTTAACTTTTTGAGGAACCTTCACAATGTTTTCCCTAGTGGTTGCATCAGTTTACATTTCCACCAACAGTGCACCAGGGTTCCCTTTTCTCTACTTCCTTGTGAACACTGTTTTTTTCTTGTCTTTTTGATACTTGCTTGCCATTCTCATTGGTGTGAGGTTATAATCTCATTGCCATTTTGATTTGCATTTCCCTGAGGATGAATGGTACTGATTACGTTTTCATGTTTTTGACCATCTATATGTCTTCTTCGGAAAAATGTCTACTTGGATCTTCTGCCAAGCTGTTGTTGTTGTTGTTATTTTTAGAGGGGGGAGGGGCAAAGGGAGAGGGAGGAAGGATTTTAAGCAGGCTCCACACCCAGTTTGTGAGCTTGACGTGGTGGTGCTTGATCTCAAAACCCAGAGATCAGGACCTGAGCTGAAATCAAGAGTTGGATGCTTAAACCACTGAGCTACCCAGGTGCCCCCTCTGACCGTTTTTAAAATTGGATTATTTGTTTGGTGTTTAGTTATATGAGTTCTTTGTATATTTTGGGTATTAACCCTTTATCTGATACGTCATCTGCAAATATCTTCTCCCATTCAGTAGGTTACCTTTTCATTTTGTTTATGGTTTCACTGCAAAAGCTTTTTAGTTTGATACAGTTCTAATTGTTTATTTTTGCTTTTGTTTCCCTTGCCTGGGGAGACACATCCAAAAAATTATTGCTTAGGCCAATATCTAAAAGTTTATTGCCAGTGTGGAACTTTTAGGAACTTAATGGTTTCAGATCTTACTTTTAGGTCTTTAACACATTTTGAATTTATTTTTGTATATGGTGTAAGAAAGTGGTCCAGTTTTATTCTTTTGCATATAGCTGTCCAGTTTTCTCAACACCATTTAATGAAGAGACTGTCTTCCCCACCATATATTCTTGCCTCCCTCATTAAAAGTCTTAAGGTTTTCAAAGCAACAGGGCCAAGTAGTTTGCCTTAAAGTTTTTATGAATGTTTGGTTTGATCATCTCATTGCTTTTGAAATCAGTTTCTCAGTTAGCTATTAATACTTTTAATATGTGTACAAAATTACACATTCGTAAACCTAACTTGAGCCTATGTAGAACAGACATTAGCAAGATTTTATGTAAAAATTTCTCTAGTATTAATAGAAAATTATAAGGAATTCTTGCTGGTAAAATTTATATTTACATTGAAACTATTCTCTAAAACTTATTAATACAAAATGACCAGATATATTTATCTTTATACTTAAAGTCAGTAGAAATAAATTCAAATATACTGTTAAGAAATTTAGATTTTTTAATTAGTACATATCATTAGTATGATGACCTGAAGTTATTTTACTGTGAAGTAATTTTTCATCAATTTTTAAAAAATAAACTTTTAAGGGGCACCTGGGTGGCTCAGTTGTTTATGTGTCTTACTCTTGGTTTTGGCTCAGGTCATGATTTAGGGTTGTGAGATCGAGCCCTGTGTTGGGCTGCATGGAACCTGCTTAAGATTCTCTCTCTCCCTCTGTCCCTCCCCCTGCTCATGTATTTGCACTCTCTATCTTTAAAATAAATTAATAAATCTTAAAAAATAGGAATCAACTTTTAAAATAATTGAAGTATTATTTACATACAGAAAAGTGTAGATTAACTTTTCTATATTGATAAACTTACAAAATGAACACACCTTTGTAGTTGTAACATAGATCGAGATATCAGCTTCTCTGAAGCCTCTCTATCCTGTCCCAACCCCTTTACCCCAAAGTTATCTACTACTCTGACTTTGTGATCAGAGATGAGTTTGTCTTGTTTTTGAATTTGTTAAATTAAAAAATATGCATTTACATACCCCCACACCTGGCTTGTTTCCCACGGCATTGTGTTTGTGAGATATATCTTGTTTTGTGTATGACTTAGTTTTCTCCTTTTCACTGAGATTTAGAATTTCATGAATATGTATATACTACATTTATTTCCCCCCTTTGCCAGTGTATGGTTTGGGTTACATAGAGTTTTGGGCTCTTTAGATAAAGCTGCCATGACAAACTTTGTATATAGCTTTTTGCGCACTATGCACACACTTTATTGATTGTGTACCCAGGTACGGTATTACTTAGTCCATGGCTATGGGTATTTTCACCTTTGGTAGATACTTCCAACTAGTTTTCCATACTGGTTATACTAATTTACATTTCTCCCGGCAGTGTATGAGAATGCCAGTGACTGTACTTTCTCACTCATACTTAGTATTGTCTGTTTTTTAGATAAATATTAGTCCTTTTGATTGGTAAGAGTTTCTTATTGTGTTATCTATATTTTTCTGATAGCGATATTGCGATATTCTAATAGCAATATTTTAATTGCTTATTGGGTTTTGAAGTTTTTTGTGTGTGTGAAGTTTTGTTTGATCTTTAGCCTATTTTAAAAATTGGGTTGTCTTGTTCTTGATGACTTAAAGTTGTTTTTCTAAAATAATACTTTGTTCATGAGTCCTTTGTTGGATATGTGCATTGTGAATATTTTCTCCTGCTCTGTAGCTTGCATTTTCACTTTTTTAAGAATATAACTTTTAAATTTTAATGAAGTCCCATTTGTTGTGTTGATCTTCATGTTTTGTTTAAGAAATCTTTTCCTGTCTCAAAGTCATGATGATATTTTTCTGTCATCTCATAGAAGAAGCTTTGTTGTTTTACAATGAATTGTTTATTCATTTTTAGGTCTCTAATATACTTTTTTTTCTTCCTTTTTGCATGGTTGTGGATGGATAAAATTGATGGATTTTAATAGTAGTAGTGATAGAAAATCTATTGGTATGGCTTACTCATATAAGAAAACATTTCTATTTTATTTTAAATGTAGTATTGTAAATTCTGGTATAATACCATTTTGTGTTAGTAAGATATATGATTTGTGTTCTGGTAATTCTCTGAAAGGAATTTAAAAACACTTTCCCTGACTCTAAAAGAGAGGATCTAAGTTTATATTATATATATACATATATTTTAAAGATTTTATTTATTAGAGAGAGCAAGAATGTGAGCACGAGCAGAGGGGTGTGAGAGGGGCAGAAGGAGAGGGACAAGCAGACTCCCCATCAAGCATGAAGCTGATGCAAAGCTCCGTTTCAGGACCCCAGGATCATGACCTGTGCTGAAGGCAGATGCTTAACTGAGCCACCCAAGTGCCCCTAGTTTTATGTAATACTATGTCTTATTCTTTTTTTTTTTTTTTTTAAAGTAGGCTCCACACCCAGTGTGGGGCTTGAACTTACAACTCTGAGGTTAAGAGTTCCATTCTCTACCAATTGAGCCAGGTAGGCGCCCCAGTTTTGTTTAGTTTTTCAAGAGTCATAATGCCGTGCCTTAAAGACATTGGTTTGTGCAAAGGCAGCTGCTGTATCTTTGAGTAGGCAACTTAATTTCTATAAGGCTTGTTTTTTTTTTTATCTGTAAAATGGGGAGTAAATGAGGTTGTTAAAGAAGTGTGTATTTAAGTTTTTTCAAGTCCTGAGCAATGTGCCTGGCAAACAAAAAGGCTCTATAATATTTAGTGCTTTTTTTCTTGCATTTTTGAACTTTGTTTTGAAGGCTATTTTGACTTGACACTTGACTGAAAGGGTATATACTATATTTATTATAAAATTATTTACAAATAACCTTTGTAAATAATAAAATTAGTGTATACACTTGTTTTTATTATGGATAAAATGTTTTAGTTTTTTTCTACTAACATTAGGTTGATTTTAAAATACTCCTTATGTTAATTAAAAAAAAAATAGAATGAAGGGAGCCTGGATGGCTCAGTTGGTTAAACATCTGTCTTTGGTTCAGGTCATGATCCCAGGGTCCTGGGATTGAGTCCCACATTGGGCTTCTTGCTCAGTAGGGAGCCTACTTCTCCCTTTGCCTGCCTCTCCCCCCATTGTGTTTGCTTGCGCACATGTGCGCGCGCGCTCTCTCTCTCTGACAAATAAATAAATAAATAAAATCTTAAAAAAAAATTAGAATGAATACTTCGTAAAGAATTTTTCCACCTCAGTGACTAGTACTTTAACTCTGTAGTTAGATTGTCTAGGTGCTACTTACAAAGTGGTAATTACAGATACTAGAATGTAGTGTATGACATTGTATGTTAATAGGAAGAATTTAACATATGAGTGCTTCTCTGAGACGTTGTTAGTTTGCTGTTGTCATGGTCTATAATTTTTAAAATCTGATTTGTTTTGGAGCTCATTCTTTGTAGTCTAGTAAATGCTGCCAATCTAATAAACTCTGCCAATATCTTGATATAATTCATTAGCTTTTCTATATATTACATATAAAATTTGAATGATTTATAAGATTAAAAAATTTGTTTTATATTTATCATGTGCCAAAGTTTTAGCATGTGATTTGTTTTTGAGTGTTGTAGAAAAACCAAATTATTCTCATATAAATTGGATTCTTGGGTATATTTTACAGAGTAGGGGTAACTTCTGAAGTGGAAAAACTATTCCTTCTTTTTTTTTTTTTTTCCCTTATTTAGGGAGTCTCAACCAGCAGGGGGATTTTTAAAGGGCTATCTAAGTATTAGGTAAGTACTTACTCTCAGTGTTAAATATTTTACATGTTACTTAAGTTTGCATGTATGTTACCTTAATGTCATTTACAATAGCCACTGTAAATTACAAATATAATTCATATTCCTTTTAATTTTTACCTGGTACTGGAATTTCTTTATACTTATTCTGATCCCCTTCTGATTCTTTGTACACATTGTATTTAGAAAATGCTTTCAGGGTGCAATCTAAGTATTAAAAGACTTCAAAGAAAGTAGTAGTCTTAGTGGGGAAGGATGCTGATACTTTGGTAAATGAAACAGATTTATCCTCATGTAAGATTTTTGTAGCAGTTTTCTATTAGCTGTTGATAGTAGTACAAATTTCTTCTTTAGCCATCCATTACTTGACTCCTCCTTACATTAGGTCCTGTTTACCACAGTAAGTCAACATGAAGACCAGTACTCTGGTAAGACCCTAAGCTATTTTCTATTTGTGCTCCTCCATTTTCTTTGTAATAACATAATATGGAGAATTTCATAAACTTATGCTTTTGCTAGATAAAACTTTTAGTTTTTAATTTTTTTTTTTTAAAGATTTTTTATTTATTTATTCATTAGAGAGAGAAAGAGACTGAGAATGAGAGGAGAGAAGGTCAGAGGGAGAAGCAGACTTCCCGCAGAGCCGGGAGTCCGATATGGGACTTGATCCCGGGACTCCAGGATCATGACCTGAGCCGAAGGCAGTCGCTTAACCAACTGAGCCACCCAGGCGCCCCTTTAGTTTTTAATTTTGACTGAAAATAGACAGTTAATCCTAGAATGTGTTTTACTTTACATTGTATTTTAGACTGTGGTGGCTGTATAGATTAATAGTTAATAGTGATAGATTTAAGAATTATTAAATACACTTCAGCAGTGTGAAGCATTGATTTATCAAGTGTCATAGTTTTTTAATTGTTTTAATGTAGTTAGTGAAATATTAAGAATGAATACACTTATTTGATTAGCTAATAGAAGTCTCATACATACATAAGAAATAATAATAATAATAAGAAGGAATAATAATAAACATTGATTTCTTTTATTATGCTTATCGATGGGTTTGAAACAATAAATATTTAACCAAATGATATTTCTAAAATTCTGTAATAATCACAGTTGATGCTTAAATATGCTTAAATTATACTATTCAGCTTACTGTGTAGCTATAATAAATGTAACATTTTAAGAAGCAAATTATGTTTAAAAAATCTCAAACAAATTTTACTATCTTAAAACATTGTAACTGATTTCTGGAGATATATTAAGTAGAAAAAAATTAACAAAATATTTTTTTCCCTATTGATGCATATATTTGAGTTAGTTTAAGGGAAGCAGTCATCTTTGCATTGTATATGCTTATGTCATATTTTTTTGCAAATTATTTTTAGTAACTGCTTTATTGGAATGCACTTTACATATCAGAAAATTCATCCCTAAGTGTACAATTTAATGGTTTTTAGTATATTCAGAGATGTACAACTATCACTGCCCTCTAATTTTAGGATACTTCCATCCATCCTTTTATCCATTAGCAGTCACTCCCTAATTCCCTTTAAATACCCTGCCCTGCCTCACCCCCTGCCTCCAGGCAACCACCAATATATTTTCAGTTTCTGTGGATTTGCCTGTTCTGGCCATAAATGGAAGCATATAGTGTTTGTCCTTTTGTGTCTGGCTGCTTTCATGTAACATGAGTTTCACCCATGTTGTAGCGTGTATCATTCGTTTTTACGGAAAAAACATTCCATTATATACCACATTTTGTGTATCCATTCATCAGTTGATGGGGTGTATCTACTTTTTGGCTATTTAGAATGCTTCTGCAGTGAACATTTTTGTGTAAGTTTTTGTGTGGACGTATGTTTTTCCTTTAGATAAATGCTTATGGGGTGGAATTGCAGGGTAATGTGATACTTCTCTGTTTTACTTTGAGGATCTATCAAAATGGCTGCACTATTTTCTAATCCCACCAACAGGATATGAGGGTTCCAGCTTTTCCACATCTTCACAGACTTTTGTTATTGTTAGGCTTTTTTGTGTTTTAGCTATCCTAATGTATGTGAAGTGGTATTTTATTGTGGTTTTGATTTTCATTTCTATAATGACTGAGGATGAACATTATTTCATGTACCTGTTGACGATTTACATATGTTCTTTGGAGAAATGTTCAAATCTTTTGCCCATTTTTTAATTGGGTTATCTTTTTATTGTTGAATTGTAAGCATTCTTTATATATTCTGAAGACTATCCCCTTATGAGATATATGATGAGTAACTACTTTCTCCCATTCTGCGGATTGTCTATTCACTATATCTGGTGTCTTTTGAAGCAAAAAAGTTCTTAATTTTGATGATATTCAGTCATCTATATTTTTTATTGTTGTCATCGTTGTTGCTTGTGCTTTTGGTGTCATATTGAAAATGTATTTTTAAAAAAGATTTTAGTTATTTATTTGAGATAGAACGAGAGAGAGAGCATGAGCAAAGGGCAGAGAAAGAGGCAGACTCGCCGCTGCGCAAAGAGCCAGATGTGGGGCTCCATCCTAGGACTTTAGGATCATGACCCGAGCTGAAGGCAGGTGCTTAACCTACTGAGCCACCCAGGCACCCTGCAAATGTATTTTTAAATAAATATTCAGTGGTAGTGTAAATCAGTGACAAACTTAATTATTGCAGGACTGTGAAGTATTGGCATTTCTTGTGTTTGATAGCCAAAGCCCAAAGGAAGCAGTTATCTTTGTATTTGTGCTTCAATTCCTTAGCTAGTTGTTTTAAGCAAAATGTTATATTTTGATCCCATGGGTTACCATGAAAATGTTAGCTGTGTGTGATTTATTCATTGATATTAGTCTTGTGAATTCATGTTTAGTTTTTTGGATTGGGTAATACTTTAGTTTATCATGGCACTTAATGTGTATTTGATGTCATATGTTAATAAACGATTGCCTTTTGGGTTAACACTATTATCAAAGTTCTTTTTATCTTTTGGGAAGAGAGACTAGATTTTGAGAATCTTACTGATTTTAGTTTTGTGCAGGATATTTGTAAGCAGTAATATTTTGATGTATTCGTGAACTTACATGTGGAATATGTATACTTTCCCTCTACTTTACTTAGATATGTGTCTTCTTGATTTTTATGGGACAATTTTAGTTCCTTATTTTTTATCCTTGTGTGACTTCTATCAATTGAAGGTACATTTCAGAATAAATTGGTCTGTAGTGTGGTCTAATGTAGGTTTTAGAGAAATGGTATTTAACAATGGAATATATCACCACTCTTAGCAGCCTTGTTTTCTGTGTAAGGGCAAGGGATTGTAATACATTGTAATAAATATATTTTTATTAGGGAAATTTAGTTTGTATTATTCATATTTAACACTTTTATATGAACTTCAAACAATCTAAAGTCTATTTTTATGAAATTTTATAGAGCTAAGGTTATTGATATTCATCTTTTTAGTTGATTTTAAATCATGGTATCCATTGGTTAACAATCAAGTTTCCATTGGATGGGTAATATTGTTCTTCATTTTGATATTTTTATGGTTTTGTTATACCATCCATGGACATTTTGCAATGGGAAAGGAAATAAAAACTGACATCTCATTCATGATGGTGTTACATTTTCTGTTGTAATAAAAAATGAAAAGATTCAGTTGAGAGTTACTTCCTTCTATTGTGTATGTTGAGTGTGGTAATTAAGAGGATTTTGATAACCTATTTATGGCTGGATTAAGGTAAAATGGTTTTTGTGCAGTAGATTTTCCTTCTCTTGTTCTATATGCTTACTAACATAAAAATATATATTCTCTAAGTATTTTATTTTAAATGGGGATTTAATATTAGTAGAGACCCTTTTTTCTTCAAGAGTAAGAAGGGTAACCATTTAGTTAAATCACTAATTTGTCACTTAAGTCTGTGGGGGCTGCTTTATATTAGACGTAGCAGATTCTCAGCCCATGTCTTAGACTTTGCTGTTCTACTGATGTGATTCATACTATACCTTGGCCAGAGTTGTATGGATAGCACAATTAAACTATTCTTTATCAGAAAGGTCTTGCACTACTTACTGATCCTACCGAGGAAAGCTCAAATGGACTTGGATTATTCTAAATGGCAGATTATTTTTGTACAAAGGTCTGAAAACCATTACACAGTAGTATTTGACTCTCTTTTCTCCCAGTACAATTTATGTAGTAACATTATACAGGGAAGTTTTCCTAAAAGCTTTTTCCTTTGGAACTTACCTCTTTTTAAATGAACTTGATCCAGAGTAACCCACCTTTAATCTAATCATCATCTCAGTTTTATTCTCATGAATACTCAAGGTTTCCATTCTCCTGATCTTTCTTCACAAATTTCCCATTCTATTAATTGAAATAATCACAACTGTTCATTTCTCTTGTTGCCTGTTCATGGACTACCTAGATTTGCTAGAGTTCTACCTATTACTGTTTTTGGAGCTTTCTAGTATAAATCAACACTTTTCCCCTAGCTGTAGCCTCAGTGCTTCTTGGTAATCTTTATCTCATTTTGATCTTCTGTTTCATTTTACATATTAGTTATTTGGAACCTTTCCACTGTCCTTAAAAGATGAGTCCTGTTTCTATTTTTCTTATTCTTTTCTCATTTCATATTTTATACTTTCCTCAGTCTGTCTTTATTTAAAGAACACCATGTTTTCATTTATTTCAAAGGTTAACATCTATATTCTTAATCTTATCCCTTCTTCCTTTCACTTGAGCCTTGCTGTTTTCTGTTGTTCTTATTATGCTCCGTGCTGGGTTCTCTCTCTTATCATAGTTACTTTTACTCTTTCCCTGTCCTTCCATTATCACTGAATTTGTTTGACTTATATTGACTCTAGGTGTCCAGTTTATCAATTCTTTTTCAACTACCTCCTGCAGTTTGACTGTTGTTTCTACAAGCGTTCTGTTTCCTCAAGTGAAAGTAAACTTCTTTTCTTACCTAACCAGGTAGATAGACATTAGTTAGGCTGATGTTAAAATGCTTTCTATTTGGGCTTCTGGGTGGCTCTGTCTGTTAAGCATCTGCCTTTGGCTCAGGTCCTGATCCCAGCGTCCTGGGATCAAGCTCAGCATCATCAGGTTCCCTGCTCAGTGGGGAGCCTGCTTCTCCCTTTTCTCCCCACTTGTACTCTCTGTTGCTGTCTCTCTCTCTCTCTCTCTCTCAAATAAATAAATAAAATCTTAAAAAAATTCTTCGTCTTATCCCCAAGTTAAAGCAGTTCCAGTTGCTAAATCTGTGTGTTTTCATTTCTTATCCTATCCTACCCCTTTTCAGCATTTGGTATTTTGCTTCTTTTTAACATTCACTTCTCGCTTGTCTTCTGTAATACTGTACTTTATGGTTTTTCTGTGTTGTCTCCGACTGCATGTTTTTTGTTGTTGTTATTTTTTCTTTTATATACCTCTTAAGTATAAACTGGGTTGAAGCTTTACTCCTTGCTCCTCTGCATTACATATCTTTGCTAGGAGATGGTCTCTGTTTTTATTATATAAATTATCGCAGATTTGTAATGACTCACAAATGCCATATATTTCATCATTACCTGTTTTACCCCGGTTATTATGTCCTCAGCACCCCAAAATTATTATTTCTCATGCTGAAAAATTTACCTTGAAAATGTTTGATATATGGTTGGAACTTAGTAAATGGTTTTTTGAATTAGTGAATGAACTCATTATCCGAGTGTCCCAGTCTGTTTGTTTGTTCTTTTTTTTTATAAAATGATTTTAACCATTCACCTGTTCTCATGTCACAATGCGTATAACATTTTTTTTTTAAAGATTTTATTTATTTATTTGACACAGAGAGAGAGAGAGAGAGAGAGAGATGACAAGTAGGCAGAGAGGCAGGCAGAGGGAGAAGGGGGAAGCAGGCTCCCTGCCGAGCAGAGAGCCCAATGCGGGGCTCGATCCCAGGATCCTGAGATCATGACCTGAGCCGAAGGCAGAGGCTTAAACCACTGAGCCACCCAGGCGCCCCCCGTATAACATTTTTGACCAATTCTTGTCTACACTTGTTAACATTAATTATTATAGTTTAATCCTAAGCTTAACTAATGAGGCAGATGATATTCTCATTTATAGATGGTAGAAGTAGGGATCACAGAGATTGTGATTTGCTTATGGTTTCACAGGTAGTGGTGGAGTTGAAAATTATACTTAGGTTTCTGATTACGTGTTTCCTGCTTTTCATAGAAAGCATTGTTTCTAATGATAAAAGCAGTATGATAGATAAGAAATTACTATCTGTGTACTATGTGAGTTAAGGGAAAAAAGACTGGAAGAAGGTAGGAGTACTTTCAATTCTTATGTGATGAGATGAAGGTACTAATTTGGAGGGAGGAAAGAAAATCAAGGACGTGAGAAGTTTTTCACTAAACATTGATAGAATTTTGAGATTCTGACATCTGGTAATGGTGCAGGAATACCAGTGAAGTAGTTGAGTGAATCATCCTTCAGATAACAGTTATAAAATATGGGTAAAATATTGAAAGAAAAGCTTCCAACTGTTTGAAAGCAGCAGAAATTGACCAAAATGAGGCAGAAGCCAGATAAGCCTACAACTGCAATGTGTGGCTTTCTTGGCTTTGGGTGATCCCAGTCTCCTGCAGTTCGGTGGCAGAGGATAGAAATTAGGGCTAGCCAAGCTATATATTGGGAGTATACGGAGGGAAATTCTAGAAGCAAGAGAACCATCGAAGAGGTAAACAAAAACAGATGGAATTTTTCACCAGTCCACTGGCATTGCAAGCAATTCTAAAGGAAGTTCATTAGTCTGAAGGGAAATGGCACCGGATTCCAAGTGCCATCTACAGTAAGGAATCAACATAGAAAAAGGTGAATATGTGGGTAGTTATAAAAACTATACACATTTTTGGGGCGCCTGGGTAGCTCAGTGGTTTAGGCCTCTGCCTTCAGCTCAGGTCATGATCTCAGGGCCCTGGGATCGAGCCCTGCATCGGGCTCTCTGCTCAGCAGGGAGCCTGCTTCCTTCTCTCCCTCTGCCTGCCTCTCTGCCTACTTGTGATCTCTCTCTCTGTGTCAAATGAATAGACAAAATCTTTAAAAAAAAAAAAACACCACAACTATACACATTTTTATTAATTACAAAAATTACCTATGATTAAAGCAAAAACTATGTATTGTTCAGTTTAAAATGTATGTGAAAATAATTGCCCAAAGTTGGGGTATTTCTGGCTTAATTTATATTTCTCTGATGTTAATATTGAGCATCTCTTTGTGTGTTAGGGATTTGAGAGTCTTCTTTGGTGAAGTATCTGATCTCACGATTTTGAGAATTGTATAACATGTCATAATAAGACATTATGACAAATTGATATTAATATTTAATATTCATGCTTATGAGTATGGTTTATCTTTTATTTAGGTTATCTTTTAATTGCTCTTGGTAATGTATGGCAGTTTTTTTTTAAGGTGATAAGAAGTGCTGAACTCCATACTAATTAAGCAATAATTCCTCATTTGCCCCTTTCCCGGGCCCTGGTAATATCTAATCTACTTTCTGCCTATATGAATTGGCCTATTCTAGACATTTCATGTAAGTGGAATCATCCCCAATTTGTTCTTTCGTGTCTGGCTTTTCACTTGGCATAAAGTTTTCAAAGTTGTAGCATGTATCAGAATTTCATGTCTTTTTATGGCTGGATAATATTCCACATTTTGTTTGTGTAAACAAAATGTTTAAATGACTGTTTCCCCCTTTTGGCTTCTGTGAATATGCTGCAGTGAATGAACATTGATGTACACTTATCCAAGTCCTCTCTTCCGTTCTCCTGCGCATGTAGCTACAAATGGAATGCTGGGTCATGTGGTAGAATTCTATGTTTAGCTTTTTGAGAAACGGCCAGACTGTTCTCCACGGTGGCTTCACCATTGTGTTTAACTACCACCAGTTTATAGGGGTTTCAGTTTCTCTACCTCACCAATGCTTGTTATTTCCTGTTTATAGTACCTTTTTGGGTTAAACTTCTTGGGATTTTCTACGTAAACAATCAAATGAACAGAGACAATTTTACCTCTTTTTTGATCTTTTTTTCTTTCTCTTACCTTTTTATGTTAGATTTCTGCAGTATAATTATGAGTATAAATAATGAGAGCAGACATTATTGCCATGTTCCCAAACTTAGGGACACTATATTTATTTCACTCTTATTGCCATAGGACCTTCATTGATACTCTTATCTGGTTGAGGAAGTTCTTTACTGAGTGGTTTTGTCTGTCTGTTCTTAATCATTAATGGCATTTGAGTTTGTCACTGGCTGCTCCTCATTTATTGCCATGAACATTTAGTTTTTTCTTTTAAGCTATGGCTATGAATTACGCTAAATATTTTTCATGTTACCTCTACAGTCTTAGGTAAACTCTGCTTTGTAAGGACCCATTTTTATGTATCATTGGATTTGATTTGCTGAAATTTTGTCAAAGCTGAAAGTGTCCTCTTCTCCTCTCCTTTGTATATTACTGGCCTATGTTTGTATGCCAAACAAAGTTTATATAAAACTTGGCCTATGGGTTTCTTAAATATTTGGTAGAATTCACTAGTGAAAATTTTCTTGAAGGAAGGTTTTGGATTTGCTAATTCAGTTTTTTCCTTTGGTAGTATTGTTATTTTGCATTTTTCACGATACTTTTCTATTTCATTTATTTTGTTGAATTTCTTAGCACAAGGTTGTTCATAAGATGCTCTTACTATTTTTTAATGCCTGTAGGATCAGTGGTGATATTAACTCTTTGATTCTTGATGCTAACAATTTATTTTCTTCTTTCTGCTGGGTGCTTATTCATTTTTTTATATTTGCAAAGATCCAACTCTTGGAGATAATTTTTTCTCTCATTTGTTTTCTGTTTAATTGATTCTCATTTTTTTATTTCTGTCTAACTTTTGATTTAATTATCTTTTCCTTTTAGGTTCTTAAATTGGGAAGCTTATTTCACTCTTGTCTTTTAGGATAAGTGGCTAAAGCCATAGATTTCCCTTTTTGTACCTCTTTAGCTGCATCTCAGGAATGTTGAGATGTTACATTTTCATATCATTTAGTTTCAAAATATATTCTTATATTCTTAATGTTCTTATTTTTCTTAGATTTCTTCTTTGACCAGTGGGTTATTTAAAAGTGTGTTGGGGCACCTGGGAGGCTCTGTTGGTTAAGTGTCTGCCTTTGGCTCAGGTCGTGGTCCCAGAGTTCTGGAATCAAGCCCTGCATCTGGCTCCCTGCTCAGCAGGGAGTGTGTTTCTCCCTCTAGCTCTGTCCAACCCACCGCCGCCCCCCCCCCCCCCC
>CM052800.1:115332478-115368702 GCA_028533885.1 Nasua narica | reverse complement strand
TGGACAGCGTTTATTCTGCAATTTTAGGTTATGGGATTTTGTAAATGTTGTCCATTAAGTCATGTTGGATAATAGTGTTTAAATTTTTTTTATTCTTCCTGGAATTTTTTTGTTTGCTTGTAGTACCTGCTGCTTATATGGTTAACCCATATTTCTTTTATGTAATCTGGTTATTAGATTGGATTTTTTTTCTCTTTTAAAATAATAGTTTTATTCTTCATTTAGTTTTCTCAGGTTAGTTATCTTAATGAGGAGAGATACATCCTATCTTACAGAGATTAAAAAATGTATATAAATTAGTATAATTGTCTTCTGTTCACTCATATGTCACCTAGGTTTTGAACTTCTTTTTCTTTCCATTTTTATTATTTTTGTTTGGATGCTAAATGAAACTACAGTTTATTGTAGTTGTGTACTGTGAGATTCTTATAATAACATGTGTGTGTGTGTCCCTATGTTGTAGGATAGTATTGCCAGGGAAAACTTGCTTTTGTTTGACTTAAGGCCGGGTGGAAGCCGTCTTATCCTCATATAAATTTTATTACTACCTCAACACAACCTTATATATAATAAAAACAAATTTCTGTCCTTAACTGTGGTATCTAATTTTGATCTATAATGGTTTTAACCTAAATCACAATCTAACAGTAGACAAATGTGAAAAATATTTAGGACATTTAAAAAATGGTTATTTAATATGTGGTCTCAACAGTAAAGTGAGTTTAAAAAAAAGTCCTGGGGCGCCTGGGTGGCTCAGTGGGTTAAAGCCTCTGCCTTCAGCTCAGGTCATGATCTCAGGGTCCTGGGATCGAGCCCCACATGGGGCTCTCTGCTCAGCGGGGAGCCTGCTTCCCCCTCTCTCTCTGCCTGCCTCTCTGCCTACGTGTGATCTCTCTCTGTCAAATAAATAAATGAACTCTTAAAAAAAAAAAAAAAAGTCCTATTATTGCCTACTATGAAATGGGATAGTCTGGTTTTTTAAAAGTTTAAATCTTTAAATATATCACTTATTTAAGTCTTTTCTACATTGGATCATTCTTTTAAGACCTTTAGTAATAGGAAAGCCAGTCTAGGTCACCATTCAGTTTTTGAAACAACCAGTATGATTAGAACTTAAATTTTGATGTTGGGCAGGTTCAGATCCTACTTCTGTTACTCTACCATTGTGAATTTAGGTATATTCTGATTATATTCTCTACTTTCTTAGAGATCCATTTCTAACGTTCTTTTACACTTCCTGAAATTTGTTGGTAATGGTCTTTTTTCCCATTCTCTTTCTCTTAATGTTGTGTAAGATTTGAATTCCTGGAAAACAATTCTATTTGGTAATAGTGGGTAATTCTTTTAATTTTGCCACTTTTTCTCTTATTCATTTATGTGATTATTGCCAGGCAAATGTCTGAAAAGATGTTTTAACATAGATTTGAAGGTTTTCTAAGTATAATCAGGTAATTTGTTTGGTTCTGGCTAAAACAAGCTGAATCGGGAATATATTTCACTTAATTTGGGTGTAGTGGTATATATTTAAATAGAGATCAATCATTACCATGTATAGTTAAATCATTGTTAGCCGTCCCACTGTAGGTTTGGTTCTAGTAATGGCTAGTATCTCTAGGTATCATGACAGGAATGTGTAAGACTGGAGGGAGTATTACACTGAATGTGTCTTGTAATGGCCATTAGTAGAAGTATGAGGCCACTGCTAGTAGAGGAGGAGAAACTAAGTTTGAAATGTGGAGTCAGAACCAAGTTTGTGGAAACATTTTCAGATGTTTCAAGCTATAAGATTCAGTTTTCATCCCACTCATTCGAAAATGTCAATGCTCCCGTATAGAAAATAATTGATGATATAATGTATATAATTGTGCATGTACCAAATATTTTTTCTATTTTAATGGAAATACTGTATTTGATAAAATTAAAATATGTAATTTCATCTGCTTATTGGAACACTTTAGTAAAATAAGTAAGAAATGATATAGACTCTGATTTGGATGTATGTTAAGGACATATTGTGTTACATTTATTATTCAAGAAAAAATTCAGATAAAAAGCAGTGGAATAAGAAACAAAAATGATTAAAGAAGTGCCATGCATAATTAGAAATTATTTTGATGTTGTGAAGTGAATTATGACAAAAAATTGTCCTGGTACACAAAAGCAATAATTCATTTTAAGGGGAAAAATTAATTAGAAACAGAAATAATGAATAAGCTCTTGGTTTTTTTTATAATCTAATTAATGTAAAAGAATGAATTATCTAAAAATACTGGAAAGATATTTGAATAACTTACTTATTTGAAACCAAATTCTCTGACCAGTGAAACATAACAAAATCTCATAATATACCAACAATAGCATTGATGATTGATTAATAAATATTTTAAATTTAAGATATATAAGGTTAGTTACTGCACAAGAAAACTTGAACTCTCAAGTTTCTATATGAAAGAAGCTTGATAGAGATTCCTTACATTTGTCAACTCTTTGGAAAATTTACATGACATTTCTGATAACAGGTTGTGAAGTTCACAGTTTCTACAAATTTTGAACAACTATGCTAAAGACTAAATTATCCTCTTGGTCTCTGTATAGGGAATCTTATAAAATCTTGTCATATGAAAAGCCAAGCAAAGAGTACACAACAAAAAAATACAGGAAACGTATAATAGAAGTGTTTCAGACATTTAATTAAAATAAATGTTATTTTTTTTGGATCATGTAATATTCATGGTATTAGTATTCTGTTGGTTTTTTTTCATTTCAAATATTTATTCACATTCATTTGTAATTTGTATTTTTTCTTTTAAATCCTCCAATTTTTAGAAGCTTTAGGCCCCTCAAAACCTAGATTTGCCCCTATTAAGGGGATGGAGCATGCAAGTAGGATATCTGATGGGATTGGTGGGGGATGGTTTATAGGGCCTGTCTTTCTGAACAGGTGGCACTTGAACAAAGATCTGATTAAAGGCATGGAGAGAACCTTATGAGTGTTTGTTGGAAAGAGCAATTCAAGTAGGATTCCTGGAAATTGAAAGACCCTATTGCAGAAATAAATCTGGTATGCTTATTTTAAGGAGGCAGTGAGGTTGGGAGCCAGGGAATGCTTAAAAGAAATTTACAATAATTAAAAAACATAATATATACTTACTTATTCTTAAGATATCATGATTACTAAAGTCTTTTTGAAGTTTCCATTTGAATAAATGGATATGTAAGAGTAATTTGCTGTAAAATCTTTATTTCTGGATTTTCCTTTAAAAAACTTTTTGAAAACATATTTTGCACTTAATATTTTGAACTAAAATGGTTATTAAAAACATATATGTTGGTTCTTTTTAGATATGCTTTTTATTGAAGAAAATTATTTAGAAAGTGGCAGTGTATTGTTTGTTAGAATAATTGAATCGGTAGCTTTGGTTAATGGTTATTTATTAGTGTGCTAGAACTTAACTATATCTGTGGATTCAGTATTTACCCTATTTTCCCACATTTTTTTCTTAGGTCCCAGGACTTTTTGTTTGTTTATTGGGAGGAGGATATATAAAATGGTTATCATTACTATATTTTTAACCGTTGTAAACTTGAAAATCAGGGATTAAAGTTAAAACAAAATTTAGTGATATTTAAGTGTAGAATTCTTAATTGTATAGTTCCCTCTTCTGTCTTTTCAGAGCTATTGCACCATATTAAATTTTTGAAATTAATTTCAAAAATGTTCAAAAACTACCAGTAGACTTAAATTGCTGTTTGATTCTCTGGAATTTGAAGGACTCCTGTGTCTGCTACCTGTATGTCTGTTGGGGTTGGAATTTGGAATAGGCATTATAAGAAGTTCTTTGTGGGAAATAGGAGAGATTGGTTTATAAAGTAAGTGACATAGTGAAGAAACATACAGACAGTTTCAGAATATAGGACAACTAATGTGGTTTTTCCCTGTCAGTGGCATGACAAAGAGGGACATGGAGAGTTACTATCAAGTAAAAGAGATATAAGAAACATAACAACCACATACAAAGAGTGGTTCTTGTTTAGACTTTTTTTATTATTTATTTATTTATTTATTCATTTATTTATAAGATTTTTGTTTATTTGAGAGAGAGAGAGAGAGAGGGAGGAGAGAGAGAAAGAAAGAATAAGCTGGGGAAGGGACATACTTTCTGCTGAGTAGGGAGCCTGACAATTAGGCTCCATCCCCAGGACCCTGGGATCATGACCTAAGCCAAAGGCAGATACTTAAAAGACTGAGCCACCCAGGTGCCCCTGGATTCTTTTTATTTATTTATTTTTTAAAAAAGATTTTTATTTATTTATTTATTTGAAAGACAGAGAAAGTGAGAGAGAGCATGAGAGGAGAGGAGGCTAGAGAAAGAAGCAGACTCCCTGTGGAGCCAGGAGCCCGATGTGGGACTCGATCCAGGAACTCAAGGATCATGACCTGAGCTGAAGGCAGTTGCTCAACCAACTGAGCCACCCAGGCG
The DNA here is from genome assembly GCA_028533885.1 of Nasua narica. Taxonomy (NCBI): domain Eukaryota; kingdom Metazoa; phylum Chordata; class Mammalia; order Carnivora; family Procyonidae; genus Nasua; species Nasua narica. The sequence goes on along the minus strand of CM052800.1, from coordinate 115,364,221 downwards.
CCCTAACTTGGTTTCTTTTTAAATCAGATTACCTAGAAAAGACATTTTTGAGATGATGTTGGACATTTAAATGTTGACTTATTAGGTAATATCGCGGAAACTTAATTTGATGAGTGTGATATAGTGATTTTGTGATTATATAAAGCAATGGATAAATTATTTAAATATATTTGATGTGGATGGGTGGGAGAGGGAGTGACATTATGTATAGGATTTACTTTAAAATACCCGAAAAAAGAAAAAAAGACAAAGGCAGCAATATTGGTAGTATCTTGAATAATTGTTGAATATGAGTGATGAGTAAATATATAGGAATTCATGATGCTTTTCTCTCCACTTTTATATATAATTGAAATTTTTCATTAAAACTTTCAGTTTAAAAAAAAAAAACAAAAAACCTTTCAGTTTTTGTGTCCACTGACCACATATTTTTGTTGCCACTAATCCTCTCCCAACATTTAGAAAATATTCTTAAATGTTTAAAAAATTTCTATTTCTAATAAAAGAATGAGTCTTTCCTTGAATATTTCATCCCCCCCAACCCCATTTCTTCTTTGCAGTTATTACTGTCTGCTCTGGCATTTGTTTTGTTTGTTGCCTATCTTCTCCCCCGGGACTGTACGAAGGCAGGAAGGTTTTTTATCTGTTTTATGCATTGCTTCATTTTCATTAACCTACACCTGCCTAGCACATAGTAGGTTCTTAGTATGCAGTTGAATGATTGAGTGAATGGGAACCAGAGCTCTTGAAGGCAAATAAGGACATGCGTTTTGGCCAAGAAGAACCTCTTTCAAAATTAGCCCTTTGGGATTTATAGGGCGAAATGTGGGCTAGCACACAAAAATTGGGGGATGGGGAATAAGAAGGCTTCTCTTCACTGTTTGACTGTAAAGCCTTACTGTGTATCAGACATTCAGCTATTCTCAGCCATAGGAATTACTCTAAAGTAATTAAGTTAGTGTACTGTAATTTCTCTAATTGTCTTTCATGTAGTCTTGAGAGGTTTTCTTCCATGATCATCTTTTTATTACTGAATGGCAGTCCTTTCTTAAAATGTATTTTATTTCAAGTTTAGATAGTCTCAGGAAAAAATTACTTAAACTAGTGGTTTTATACAGGCATGATGAATTTTAGAAATTTCGTATGATTTCTTTTTATATTAAAAAATACATAATCTCACATTTCCATTTTCCTAACTGATTTTGTCTCTTTTTCAATGTATATATGTTTACTAGATAGATTTTAGTATCTTATTGCATAGACATCATCATCAGTTATCCACTAATTAAAAAAAGTTTTTTTTTTTTTGAAGATTTTATTTATTTATTTATTTGAGAGAGAGAGAGAGAGAGAGAGAGAGAGAGAGAGAATGAGAGAGAGGAAGAGGTCAAATGGAGAAGCAGACTCTCCACTGAGGAGGGAGCCCGATGCGGGACTCGATCCAGGGACTCCAGGATCATGACCTGAGTCGAAGGCAGTTGCTTAATAACTGAGCCACCCAGGTGCCCAAAAAAATAGTTTTTAACAGTACTGTGAAACACAGCCAATAATAATTATACCTGATAATTAAGATGACTGAAAGTATCAAAAGTGACATCAGTGAAAATTCAAAACATTTTATATTTGCTTTCCTAAAATGAATGTTTTTAGAAACACTGTTTTTAAAATTACTAAAGTCATTTTTATAATCAAAAACTGCAAGTCTTGATTTAAAGGAAAAATGTAAGCAAAAACTCTAGTAAAATAAGTCTCATTTTTTTCTGGTCTTGGTACCTATTTACACCCTTAAAAATTATTGAAGCTCTCAAAGGGCTGTGGTTTATTTGGGTTACATATCTTTCAGCGTTTACCCTGTTAGAAAGTAAAACTGAGAAGTTTTGAAACCATTTATTAAATTCACTTAAAAAGTAACAGCTTAATTACATGTTCACACAATTAACCAATTTTTGGGGAAATAGCCATATTTTTTTGAAACAAAAAAATTAATGGAAAACTGATATTTTACATTACTTTAAATAAAGTCTAGCTTAATGGAAGACAGTTGGATTCTCATATTTGCTTCTGCATTCATAGTCTTATAGTACTACATGCCATGTGGTCTGAGGAAAACTTCAGTGTAAACTCATGAAAGATTGAGAGTGAAAAATACAAATATCGTCTTAGTATTATGAAAATAATTTTAATCCCATAGACTCCATGTAAAGGTCTCAGGGACCCCCAGGGCCCATATTTTAAGAACTGCTGGAAACACTTCTCACTAGGATGCTATATGTGGCAGTACAGTGAGTAAATGAAGGAGTAGATTTAAATAATGTAATAGTGTCAATTTGATAAGTTTCTGTTTGATACATTTTACTTTAAGGGAACTATTGAAGTTAGCTTGTGCTTACTTATGTAAATTTGAGCATCAAGTAATGATGCCCTGACCTACAGGGCTGTATTTGTGGCGTTCATATCTTTTGGACTACCATCTATTAGAACGGTCACCTTATTTCTTAGAGAAGTAGAAATTCAGTAGAAAGGTAATTTTTTAAAATTAAAGCTTTCGAGATTTAGAATTACTTGCTATTAAGGGGGAAGCACACTTTAAAATTAAGTTAGTTAAAAACCACGAAGCTTAATTGTCATTAGTGAGCATATATTAATATTTCCACCGCCCTTTATACATATCTATAGCCAGACGATTAAAGATATTGTTTTTATCTCAATACTATTATGTTTCTCTTTCTGATAGTTTTTGAAGCTTTATTTATCTTTGTTGATTTGCTTTCTTCCTCCATCTGTATGCAACCTAGGAATCAATAGTACATCAAATCAGCTGACATGGAAGGAAAAAGAATAGATAATGAAAACAGCCCTTATTGCTTACATCCTATTTTGGTTATAACTAATATAAGATCGAGAGGGTTTTGGTGGGGGGATGAAACATTACGCCTCAAGTTATTTCACAAGTAAGCTTTACTTTTGGCTCTTTTATTTCATGTTTTTAAGAAAAATAACATTAATGCTGACTAGCTAGTAAAATAACTTACTTTCATTAATAGTATACATTTGGTAGGGATTTTTGTTGATGCTTGTCTGTAATCTTAGCCACAATGATTTACTTATAGACTTTTGTTAGTTATAAAGCTGATAAAAATCTCAAGTATTTTGGGCATGTTATACATTTGTTGACAATAAATTGTATGCGGTTTTAATGCTTGGTACATTGTTTTTATGTTAGGTTGATGTTTTAATTTTTTCGTACCTTTCTTAGCTTTCCAGTCTCACACGTTTGCTAGGAGGAGTACCTCAGCAGCAATAAGACCTTTTTCCCCAACGTGTCTGACGTGCATCTGAAAATGTGATAGAGCAGAGCTTTAGCTAGATTTTAGAAGTTCTCTTGTTTTTATCATGTAAGAAACTTAAACTGATAGTACTTTACATTTTTTACATAATGTGTTCTTTTGATGAATAGCTGTATAGCAGCAGCACAGGAAAAGCAGAGTTCTTGGCAATACCAGCTCAATTGCACCTGCAGATGAGGATTTAAAATTCTATGCAGCAGACAGTACCTCTAGCAGGCGAGTAAAAGGTTACTGCATTATTTTGCTTGTTTGTTTCCATAGTCTTTATCTACAAAAGATTTTTAAAAAAATTCAATGTGAAATGCTTGCCTGTTTTTAGACATTTTGGAAATTGATTTAAGTATAACATGAATATCAAAAGGGCAGTGCAAGGTGAAGGAAGAGGCAATGCAATACTGGCTCTTTTTAGCTCTAAATCAAGAAGGAAATTGAGCATGAGGCATACACAAATAAGAAACCTTTCAATGCCACAGGAAACAGGAAGTTTTAAAAATATACATTTTCATTCAAGGTGTTTCTTATTACATTTCATTTTTAGGCTATCGTCCTCAAAAGTGCTAATAGAAACTGATAATCATTGATCCGTGAATGTTCATTAAGTTACATTATTTGAAGTATGATTATTTGGGAAGATTGTAAAGTATTTGTATTAATGTGACCCTTTTTTGTCCAGGAAATTATAATGTGGATTATAATTACATGATATAAATAAATACCTTTACACATTATTGGCAAAAGAGAATGCTTAAGTTTAAAAGATACTGTAGTATGGCTGACAGACATACTTAATACAATTGCTTATGTTATCAGGGTAGTTTGTGGTTTTTGCATTTGTTTAATGAGATGCAAATAACCCAGTGAGAGGAGATTGAGTATCAAAACAATCAGGTTTTTGATGGATGCCCCCCACCATATTGTCCATACCTATCTGTAACCACATGCCCTTTTCTTATTAAAAGTCTTTGAACATTTATGAAGCAGGGGTCTCCTTAGGTTATCTTGCTTATTTATTTCATCATTACCTACACCCCTATTTTTGCTGTAGAATTTTTTCTCTGCTCCATTATTTCTCAAGTTTAAGTACAGTATTCAGAGGGAATTTTTTACTTTGCATATCAACCACCGCCCTGCCCTCTCCCAGCAGTACCCAAAGATTTTTTATCAGTTACTGTCTAAATTTTGTTTTTAAAAAAATACAAATGCCTATGTTTTTGAATTTTAGATTGAGTAATAAGGTAGAAAATAATTCTGTAAATCTATAGCAAAGAAGTAAAATCAGTAGATTATTCTTACTGTGCGTGTTTGGCAGGCTTCTTGGATCGAGGAGTCATAAAAGGTCAGCAGTTCTGATTGGTAAGTTAAAGAATCCGTCCAGTAATTTGCTCCCTGTTGTTTCTCAAAGCAATGCAGCAGCCGTTCTTTTCCAGATATTGAGCAGTTCTTGAACAGTGTGTGTAGGGACAGGGAGGGGTGGGGCTCATTCCCGTTGGTTGTTGAAATAGTGTGCATTTACAGAGGGAACAGGTTGGATAGGCTGAGCTGAAGGAGTAGGCAAACAGATCTAAACTGATGGAGGACAGAAAGAGTGGTTAGTATAATTTTGGGGTATAATATCTCGAGTTTGCTCCTTTATTAAGTACTTGGGCTTTAATATAAAGCAGTTTGAATTATTAAAGCACCTTACCTTATTTCTAAAGAGTAGCCGGGAGACTTCTGTTTTTAGTATCGACTTTTTCTTGGCGATGAGTTTGTGTCTGGTATCTTCTGGAGGGAAGCTGATGTTTTATTCCTTTTTTAGTGGTGTTTCTTCTAGCCAGAGAGCTGCAGAATGAGGCAGTTAGCCAATTTTGAGTATATATGGGACATTACCAGTTCTGATTTTTTAAGTTAAGTTCTCATCTAATGAACAAGTCAATGTGTGGCTGTGGCTGCAGCATTATTTCTTCTTTAATGAAGAGGTTGAGCCGTTCGACCTGCTGCTCCGATCTGTTCTCTTGTAGCCATACCTCAGACCAGTTGCAGAGACTATCCATCGAATGTCCCAGGCAACCAAAGGTAACTACATAGATTTATTTCAAATAAAAATATACAATTAAATGGATGCCTTATAACTAGGACCAAATGATTAAAAATAAAAGACCAATAAAAGATGTTCTTAGCAGTTTTCTTGACCTTGCAGTAGCTATCCAATATCATTTTGTCATCATCAGATTGTGTAGCAATGGAAATGCACTGCAGTAATTGATTTTGTAATAGGATCAGGTGATTTACTAGCTGCACTGACAACCACTTGCTTGCTTGCTCTGAGCTGTGGAGCACTCTAATGGATGTTGTGATTGCAGCCTGGAGTTGATGTGAGGCTGCTGGCCACTTAAAGCAGCAGTGCTTATTTTTCAAATTAGAAGAGTAAGTTTTTACAAAAGTTTCCTTGCTTTAAATTTTGGGCAGCCTCAGCAATTTTAAAGTTAATTTGAGTGCCGCCCCCCCATGTTATTTTAGAGATTATATATTATTTCATTCATCAATTCATAAAAAGTTCTTTGGTACTCGTAGTCTTGAGTATAAGGAAATGTAAACTTTCTGCTCCCTATGCCTAGTTCAGCATCATATGTATCAACATACTCTGGTATTGATCATGAGAGCATCTCTAAAATATAGCATTTATGTTAACTATCCTGTGTCATCTAAATGAAACAGTATTTTTAATGTTTGAAAATTTTCTCAGTTTCAGACTCTAGCTGTAATTACAATAGTAGTATGATGGTAAATTCTTTTCCTAGTGAGTTGTATTAGAGTTGTTTTGTATCCTTTTTGGTCTTCTGCTCTTTTAGCGGTTTCATAGGTGTAACACTTTCGGAAGTGTGAGTTGAGCCAATTTTAAAAGATACTGATGAAAACATATAGTTAGCTATTTGAAAGTAATGTTTAAGAATATAGCAAATGTAAAAGTTAACACCCAAGATTATGAGTTTTCAGTGATTGCATTTTAGTAATTGTTTTCATCTTTTTTCTATACCTTTTAAGTACTTCATTAAAAACATAGAAATCTAGGACTAATCTAGGACTAAATCTAGGACTAAAGCTTAAAGCAGAATAGAACTGCTATTGCGGAAAGACCAGTAAGACTCAGGAACCCAAGACTTTGCCTACTTTAAAGTTTGGCTTGGAGTTTTGGGTAGGAAAGAAAATGATCTCCCCTCTCTCCCTTTCTCACCAACTCCTCTACCTCTCTATCTGGTACATACAATGTTTTGTACAGAACATGACATATAAAAACACTGAGTTCTCTGTTCTTTCCTAATTTATGTTTTTTAACCATGTTTATGTTCTTGCCATGATAGAGATACTTTTTCTTTCAGTCACACCCAAAAACATTTACATTAATTAAGTAATGTTAATAATTTGCTATAGAAGGAATTGAGCATAAAGTTGGCATTATATATGATATTCAAACCATCATGTGAAGAGAGCTTTTCCTTCTCATATACTTAAATACTTACCCTTAGTGTCTATTGAAAGATGTATATATTACCACTATCATTCTGCACTTTATTCTGAATCCAGATACTTAAAATATTAACTATGGAAGACTGTAATATAACTCAAAAACTAGCATTTGTGATCTTTATTCAATAGGTAATAAGTAAAAAGTTTGTTACAACTCCCCCCCTCCCCCCGGCAAGGAAAAGAAAAACAACCTTCTGTGAACACTGGTAATATGAACATATGTTCATATCATTTGAGATTTGGTAAAGTGTCTAAATTTCATATATATTGAAATGTTAAATGGTGGATTAACAACAAATTAATCATTGATATAACTGGAGCAGTGTACATGAAAAGCTTTTATCAGTGAGTTGAGTGAATAGGAGGAAAGCAAGTATCAAAAGCGTTTACCACTTTTTAAAAGATTGGTTATAAAAGGTAGAAGATACTGTGATTGTTCTGCATTAGACTTTCTAAAGTTCAAGCCCTAATAGAACTGCCTTTCTTAAGGGCCCTGGATCAGGCATTAAAAGGTCTGGATTTAATAAGGCTTTGCCACTAATCTGCTTGATGACCTTGGTCAATTTATGTATGAACATTTTTACTTAAGTTCCTCAAGCATACTCCTAAAAATGTCGATTAAAAGGAAATCAATTTACTCATACTAGTGTGAGGTATTTTAATACTTGACCTGGAAGCTATAGAAGTTGGAGTTAGGAAGAAGGATGAAATTTCTGAAAGAATCACGTTCTAGGTGATAATGAAATGTTTCCATTCACTTTCCATGTCCTTTTTTTTGGTGGGGGGTGATGCATATTTTTGCTAAGAAAATGGTTTTACCTTTTTCATATCCAGTATTCTCTAAATGTTTAAAAGAACAAATTTGGGATTAAATTTTGGCACTGTCAGTTTTTCCTGTGCTCTCTAACAATGTTGTTAAAGGGTTTATTTAAGTTCTTAGCATCTTTCTTTTTAATTAATTTTTTTTTTAAAGGTAGAGTTTTTTTGTTAGTAGTGATCCTTCTGTATATGGCCTATCAGATAAGCTGTATACAGTTCTCTTTTTTGCCTAGGCAAAGTGGTTGGTGGATTGGTTGAATCAGGTGCTTTCAAGTCGATGATCATATCAAAATAATTATAACAGACATTGATTGAACTCTTAATTTGAACCATATGTACTTTTATGTTAATTATGTCATTTATGAGATATGTATTCTTACTATCATTTTTTTAAAGAGATTTTCTTTATTTATTTGATAGAGCGAGAGAGCATAAGCTGGGGTAGTGGCAGAGGGAGAGGGAGAGCTGAGTAGGGACCCCAACACAGGGCTCACTCCCACAACCCCAGGATCAAGACCTGAGCTGAAGGCAGACGCTTAACCAACTGAGCCACCCAGGTGCCCCCTTATTATCATTTTTAAAGGTGAGGAAAATGAGGCTCAGAGAGGTTATATAATTTACCTTAAATCACACAGTTAGGAACTAAGAGATCCAATGTTAAGACTTGTACTTAAAAATATATATGAGTGCCTAGTTGCCTTGGTCATTTAAGTGTCTGACTCTTGATTTCAGCTCAGGTCATGATTTCAGGGTCCTGGGATCAAGCCCTGCTCAGTGGGGAGTCTGCTTGTCTCCCTCTCCCTCTGCTCGCTATCTCTCTCTCAAATAAGTCTTTAAAATATATATATATATATACACATGTATATATACATATATATATATAATGTATATGTTTTGCTACAGAAGAAATTGAGCATAAGATATATATGTTTTTTAATTGTGGTAAAATACTATACTTTAATATATTTTTAAAATATTTGCACTTTTAATTAAACAGTGACTGCAGAGATGAAGCCAAGTTTTGGTCTTAAGACTTTATGTGATCACCTAATATTTGTATCTTGAATAAGAAGTAACTGATATATTCACTTCTTACTTAGCTATTTGGAGTCTTCTTTTCATTGTTGTAGTAAGTATTCATATAAGGCATTTGTACTTTGTTTGCAGGAACATTTCTCAAAGTGTAGTTCAGAGATCACTTTGCATCTGTGTCATTTGTGGTAGTTAAAAGAACAAATCTACATCAGAACCTCTTGACCAAATCACTGGAACAGGATCTAGGGATATTCATTTTTAAATAAGCCTCTTGGATGATTCTAATGCATACCAAATTTTGAGAACCACTGATAACTGAAATGTGCTCCTGTTTTTACCTTTTCTTTTTGGTTGCCTGTCTGCTTTCCTTTCTTTAAGAATTAGTTTACAAACCATAGATGATTTGTAAAATCATCTCTCACACTTTAAAAAATAAAAAAAGTTAAAAAAAAAGTTTTGAGATGGTATTACCAATCTCATACACTAATGGTGAAATGTAAATTGCTGATGCTAATTTTTTTCATGGTAGCATTTTAGGAACATATTTAAGTAGTATTTAAAATGTTCATAATCTTTGACTCAGTCAATCTATCACTAGGAATTTATCCTAAGGATAAATCAGAGATTTATAGAAAGATTTAGGCACAAGAATGTTCATACCAGCATCATTTATTTGTAAAGGTGAAACACAGGAAATAATCCAGATATCAGGGAAATAGGTAAATATATCCATTTGTTGGAGCCACCGTGCGGTCTTAAAAGATCATCTTGGGAAGAATATTGAAGATATAGAAAAATGCTCATGATAATATAAAGTTTGAAAAGAATATAAAATTGTATTTATATATCTGTACACATAGTGCATGTGGTATGAGGCTGCACTTTATGAAATTGCCATTTTTGTAGGTCAGTGAATAGTTGAGTATCAACATTTTATGTAGTTTAATCTATTAGTTTTGAAAATATATATTCATTGCACATTGTTGAGGGGGAAACCAGAAGGAAATACAACAAATTTATAAGGTGATTATCTTTGGATGATGAAATTATAGATAACTTAAAGTATTTCTGCTTTATAGGACTATATTTTTCAAATTTTCAATGAGGTCCTAGTTTTGACCTTTATAATAGAGCAAAATAAGTTGCTAACAAAACCAATTATTGGAAATGATTGCTAACCTTCTGGGGAAAGCACCAAGTAAAATTTTTGTAAATTTCTTTTAAGCAAGCATAAGGACCTCAGCTATACTGATTCTCTTATGTGTTTCATTTGCTCTTGAGTATTTTTATGCAAATGTGCATATACACCTGTATCTACCTAACAGATTTTGATTTAAATCTGCAGTGGAAAAGTATACTATTTTTAAAAGGAAGAAAAATATCAATTTTACAAGTTTTTCTTTGTCAGTGGGCTTAAAGACCACTATCTATATGCAGGAGTTGGTTGAATAGCCACTTTAAGCAAAACAAAACAAAACAAAAAACAAAACAAAAAACAACAACTCTGTTTAAAATTTTAAATTCATTAAAATCACCAAATTTTTATAATTGAGCTAATTACAAATTTATGATATTTTAATTAATTGATACAACTGAGTAGATTTTTTAAAGTTAGTAATCTATATATTATCTTTAGTTTTAAGAAGTTTTTGTATTTATCTGAAAGGGAGATACTCCTCTCCATTCTCATTTGCTTTGGTGGTTTGCCTTTTTTTTTTTTATTTGAGGGAGGGAGGGAGAGAGAGAGTGTTCCAAGCAGACTCCACACTGAGCTTGGAGTGGAGCCCATTGCAGGGCTCAGTATCACAACCCTGAGATCATGACCTAGCCGAAACCAAGAGTCAGATGCTTAACTGACTCCACCACCTAGGCCCCCCAATGGTTGCTTTTAAGATTATGGCTTAATAAGAATAATATCTACCATGTTTTGATTATCAGCAAATGACAAATATTGGATGGTTTGTCTTTGTTATCTCTTTTACTTCTTACCTGAAACCTATTCATTAAGTATAAGCTTTATTTTAGAATTGAGACCATTATAAGATTACTGAGATTGTATTAGGTGGCCGGCAGATCTGGGTTTTTACTGCAGTAATTCTTACTTCAAAACCCTTGTTCTTTGATATTATCCAGGTCCATCTGAAATGTATATATGTGTTCATAAATGGGAAACAAGGAAACCTGTAGGATAAGCCTTCGTAATTCATACTGTTAAAGAGTGGAACAAAATAGACAATGAATAATTATTTATTGTTTTTATTCAATCACTTTTATCCTCTAATCTGGATAGTAAATGTGTGATTTCTGGCATTTACTAATAGCCTGCTAATAGCTAGTTTCTTGTACAGATCACTGGAAATCCTAAGAAGGAAAAGCCCAAAATTGCTTCTGGGAGTTTACAGTCCTAATGGGAAAGGCAGACAACAAAAGAATTTAATAAGGTATTTCAGAACATAGGCATGGAATAAAAGCTGTTGGAGCATAAAGTTGTTAATTCTGTTTGAGAGTAGTGGTAAGAGGTACTTGGGAACCTACCTTAGAAGAAGTGAGTTTAGAAGGAGCCATAAAGGGGTGCCTGGGTGGCTCAGTGGGTTAAAGCCTCTGCCTTCAGCTCAGGTCATGATTCCACGGTCCTGGGATCAAGCCCCACATCGGGCTTTCTGCTCAGCAGGGAGCCTGCTTCCCCCCTCTTTCTGCCTGCCTCTCTACCTACTTGTGATCTCTCTTTCTCTTTGTCAAATAAATAAATAAAATCTTAAAAAAAAAAAAAAGAAGAAGAAGCCATAAAATTTATTCTTATCATGGGTCCTGGGAATGTGCATATTAATATTAATAAGCATTTTTCCCCTTAAGTGTTCTTTAATCACATTGAAGTTTGAGTATCATCACTGTAGGTGGCAGTTGAAGCAATGACAGTACATATAGTAGCTTGAGGAGAGTATGTAGAATGAGAAAGGAGAAATCAGAAACCTATAGCAGTAGCATTTTAGCAAAGAAAGGGTAAGGCCTGAGAGAAGGAGAGTTTCATAGTTACTAAATTGCATATATGAATTAGGCAATGGAAGATCCCAGAAAAAGAAAAGTAGAAATTGGAAGGGGAATGCATCAAAGGAGAAATAGATTGTAAAAGCGAATTGAGTCAAAAAGGCCATAGATTTTATTCCTGGATTTCCTAGAATTATCTCCATGTAAAATCATTACCCTGGGCTTTACAGCAAATTGCGTCTTGTCTCTTTAAATCAAAACTACAGTGTGTGTACAAATTGACATGAGTAATTATGGTCTGGTCCCTATAGGGGTTTATAGAAGGTAGTCTATAATGCAGGATTGTCATTGGATCAGATGCTATTAGATTACCATAAGTTATTATTTATTTATAATAAGAGATATCTTTTAGTGTCTAGGGATAGGACTGGACATAGATTTTGTGAAAATATTCAAGAAAATAACAAATTATTTCAAGCTGGGGCGCCTGGGTGGCTCAGTTGGTTGAGCAACTGCCTTCGGCTCAGGTCATGATCATTGAGTTCCGGGATCAAGTCCCACATCGGGCTCCCAGCTCCACGGGGAGTCTGCTTCTTCTTCTAACCTTCTCTCCTCTCATGCTCTCTCTCACTTTCTCTGTCTCTCAAATAAATTAATAAAATCTTTAAAAAAAATTATTTCAAGCTGAAAGATTAAAGTGATAGAAAAGTTACGAGTATATCCTTTCTGTTTCTTTCATGCTTCCACATTTATAAGTTTTTAAAAAATTTTTTTAAAGATTTTATTTTTTTGACAGAGAGAGAGAGAGAGAGATCACAAGTAGGCAGAGAGGCAGGCAGAGAGAGAGGGGGAAGCAGGCTCCCTGCTGAGCAGAGATCCCAATGTGGGGCTTGATCCCAGGACCCTGAGATCATGACCTGAGCTGAAGGCAGAGGCTTTAGCCCACTGAACCACCCAGGCGCCCCTATAAGTTTCTTAATTTTATAATTTTTTTTACCAGTATGTTTAAATTGTAAACATATAAAAATCACAAACTTTGGAGGAAAAGTCTCAGAATTCTGATTGGGATTACACTATGTAGGAAGAAAATGTTATTCTTTACCCTGAGATTTAAAATTACAGTGTTAACCTTTTGAAGATAATGTTTAAGCAACAGATTAGTTTAGGGGGTGCCTGGGTGGCTCCGTTGGTTGTGTAGGACTCTATTTTGACTCAGGTTATGACCTCAGAGTCATGAAATGGAACCCCGTGTTGAGCTCTGCGCTAGGAGATGAGCCTGCTTAAGATTCTCTCTCCCTCTCCCTCTGCCCCTGCTGTGTGTGCACGCACTCTCGCTCTCTGTCAATAATAATAATAATAATAATAATAATAATAATAAACAGATTAGTTTAATTTCTAAAAGCAAGTTTCTGGAGGAAGTGTAGGTGTAGACAAAATCAGAAGGACTGGTTGTATTAGTCTTGAAAATGGTAGGGATCACTTTTTTTTTCTTCAGAGACAGAAGAGAAAAAAGGGGCAAAGGAACAAAACTTTGGGTGTAAGATGTTGAAAATTGATCAGAGCACAACTCTGAAAACTTCAGTCCTCTCAATAAGGATAGTAAAATACTCATTTAGCACTATAAATTCCAGTTGTTTAGTAAACATGTTATTTTATGTAGGACAGTTTAGTTTTGATACCTCTTTTTGATCATAGTGGAAAATGTTTTTGATTGGCATTTTTATTTTACTTCTTTCAGTGGGAAAGATAATTTTGCTACTTATATCTTAAGAATTTTATGTAGAGGAACATGTTCCATAGTGAAAATTTTTGAAAGCAAATCATCTAAACTCAGAGGAGTTACTGATCTTTTGATAATCCCTGAGCCTGAATTTGATTCAGAGTGTTACAGCAATAAATATGAAATGGCAGAAAGACTAGAAGGTAGTATGAATGGTCAAGGTCCTACTGACATTTAGTATAAAGTAGATAGAATATGATTTAGAGTGGTGGGGGGATGCTTAGATTGCACTGGTTTACCAGAGAGGTATACATGTTCTGTTCAAGATACCATTGTCTTTCCCTTTCCACCAACTCTTAGACCTTTTCTTCCTGTTTTTCAAGTGGTAAACATGTTCTCCTATTTCTAACTTAAGTGATTTGATACTTCAGGATGCATCTGTTTCAGAGAATCACAAAAAGTACATTGAAATTCCTAATGTACCAAGTGGCTATTGATAGATGAATGGATAATGGAGATGTGGTATATTTATACAATGGAATATTACTCAGCTGTAAAAAAAAAGGTATGCAGTCTTGCCATTTGCAAGTGAAATAAATCAGAGAAAGACAAATGTGATTTCATTCATATGTAGAATTTAAGAAACAAAACAAATGAACAAAATAAAAGGGACAGACAAAAAAACCAAACTCTTAACTATGGAGAACAAACTAGCGGTTATCAGAGAGGAGGTGGTGGGGGGGAATGGGTGGAATAGGTGAAGGGGATTAAGAGCATGCTTATCTTGGGCGCCTGGGTGGTGCAGTTGGTTGAGCGACTGCCTTCGGCTCAGGTCATGATCCCGGAGTCCCGGGATCGAATCCCACATCGGGCTCCCAGCTCCACGGGGAGTCCGCTTCTCACTCTGACCTTCTCCCTTCTCATGCTCTCTCTCACTCTCTCACTTTCCTAATAAATAAATAAATAAAATCTTTAAAAAAAAAAAAAAGAGTATGCTTATCTTGTTGAGCACTGAGAGATATATGGAATTGTTGAATCATTGTATTGTATATCTGAGACTAACGTAACACCATATGTTAACTACACTGGAATTAAAATTTTAAAAATATTCTTAATATCAAACAAAACTTCAGGTAAAAAAATTTAAGAGTTTTTAATTTTTGATAACTTTTAATAGCTTTTATACCAAAGTTACATTTTGGTTAGCATTTGGCATTCTTAAATTGTTATAAATGTTTTAGACACATGTTGCCGACAGATATTTAAATGCTAAAGTCACTTTTTATTGTTGTTCATCTTAGTAAAGAAATGTATCCTCTTTGATCAACGGAGTGAGTAAATATTGTCATTTCCTTAATACTTTGAAAATTTCATAAAGAAAATAATTCAAGTGTGTGTGCTGTGCTGTAAACTAAAAAGATCTCTCCTAAGGGAAAAACCTGTATTATTGTTGTAATGAATGTCATCCTCCCTCCCTATGACATTATTATAAGATTCAAAAAACTAACTCAAAATATTATTTTTAATGCATAGTATATACTAGAATTTTAATTTAGCATAATTTTTGAGGTCTTCTATCTTTGTTAATATAATCTGTATTTTAAAGTGTTATTATTAATTTGTATTCATTTCAGATATTTAACTCCAACTCTTTATTAGTGTTACTTAAAGCAGAAATAAAAATGGGCAATATTTTGATCTGACGAAGTAATTCTTAAATTGTTTAGTAGCAATAACGTGTAACCTCTCAGTGCAGATTGATTTTAACCCGTAACAGCACATACTGAAGAAGTTAGGCTTGGTCTAAATAAAGCAAGTGGTGAAACTGGGATTCTTTAAATACCATAATAGAGACAGTTCTTTTACAAAGCAATATATGTACCTCTGGGAAAAAACTAGACTGGTGCAAAATTAGACCCTAAAAACAGGGACAAGCCTTTCAGAAACTCATGCAACTTTGTGATCTGTGTACTAACAAAAGTGGTAACAATTCTGATAAAAATAATAATACAGTTGAAATTTACCTGACATCAGTTACTCGATTCTCAGTCCTAGAATTAATGCCTTCTCTTTTGAGGTATAAGTCTGTGAAATATAGGTCCATGAGATATAGGTCCAGTGCCACTTAAGATAAATGGTCAAAATTAAAAAATTCTGACCCAAGATGTCAGACTTATTAGTCCTCTTTACTGCCCCACGTCAACACCCCTCTCCCTTAAGGAAAAAGAAAAAAACAAAACAAAAAAATGGGGGAAATACTTTCATGGCTTCTGTATCTGTACTCCTAGCTCCATCAGATAGTTGAACATTGTGGAAAGCCTTGTAGTTCTTGAAGCCATTAACCAGCATGTACTTGCCCTCTTCTACAGGAGTTTAGTTTTTGTTTTGTTTTGTTTTCTTAAGGTCATCACATATTGCTAAAGTTCTCTCTGTGAGAAGGCTCGTCCCTAATGACTTTAAAACATTACCGTGTTGGAGAAAATTCTTTTTGGGCAAATGTGACTTTCACATTATACTGACCTCATCCCTTAATGATGAACAAATGAATGAATTTCTGCTACAGAAATGTGTTTTGTAGAAAAGTAGACTGTAGTCTCTTGCCTCATTTTTTTGTCATTAAATGCTTCATATATTGAATTTATACTTGCATACATTCATGTTTATATTTTTTTCCCTGTGCTATTAGTAAGTGCGAAGCATTTCCCCACGTGGGGAGGGAGTAATGTGATGAAATAGCTTCATCAGTAGAGTACTATTTGTCCTTTACACTTGTATAGCTTTTTGTTTTAAAATAGGCCATGTAGATTATGTCATCTTTTTGTCAGAATTATTTTATATTCTGAATAGTTTAGGTTTTAATTTAGGCATTATCATTACCATGTAGTAAAGGAAGGGAACTTTGGCATGAAGCGGACTTGTGGTTGAATCAAACTTAGGGGACTGAGTTTTGGTTATGTGAGACTAATACTAATTATCTGGGAGGATTCTTTTGAAGATTAAGAGATGTATATAAAACATCTAGTGCAGTGATTGGCGTATAGCTGATACTCAACAAATATTACTTCCTTTATTAGTAATGAAACTAGAGACTGCAAGATTAAGTGACTTGCGCAAGGTTACCTCTGTATGTAGCAAAAGTCAGATTCACTGAATACCATAATTCCAATCTTCAGTTTTATATGGAGAAAAGCAAAAGTAAAACAAAACCCATTTATAGGTTCAGAAATAGAGCTATAAAGATATATACACATACTCATGGGTACACACACATGCAGATTCTCCTTTAAAGGTTTATTCAAGATTTATTTAAGGTTTATTCTTCCCCTAATTGATTAATATGTTTCACTTGTTCATATTCTTTTCCGTTTAGATATTGATATAGTGATGATGAAACATTGGTAGGGAAGCTCTTTACTTGATGTAAGTTTTTGCTCTAATTAGAGTCATGCTGCTTTTGAGCGAAGGGTGCTTTGCTTAAGGTTGTGTCAGCAGTTTAATTCATGCCAGTTTGCACTTTTCTAGTAGATGATAAAACGTTCCCCCAGCTAAGTAATGGTACTTAGGCATTGGCAAATTCATTGTTTATTTAAAAAAAACATGGCGTCTCCTCCAGTCAAAATAAAATATACCAGGTTGCCTGTTTTATATTACTGCGTTATGTTGACTATAGTAGTTTTCTTTAGCGTAGCTTATAAAGAAATATGAAATTAACTTGGTTAATACAAAATTAATCCCTTTCTATTTGGTTTTCAATAAAATTTCTAATTTTTCAGTGATTATTATATTATCCTCCTACTTACAGATAAAAATACATCAACAGATTACTTTTTTTCCCAGCTTGCTACCTCTTTGTTTAAGAAGTGAAGACTATCTTCAATATTTCTGTATCTGAGATTTATTTATATTATTACCTTCTGTTTTTTACCTCACACTAAATTTTACAGTAATGTTGGAGACTGTGCATAGGATTTTATGGAAGATGTGTTATATGAGTTTGTAGTGGGTTGTAATTATGTTCTTTTATGTTTCAAAATTTTAAGAATCAGAACTCAAGATTTGACATTGCAGGGTGTCTGGCTTCCATTAAGTTTTTGAACTGTTACTTATAAAAATTGAGATTAGATATCCAAATTTGCATGTAGTAAGTGATTACTTTTGGAATCATTTTATATACGAAGACATATTTCTGTTTAGAATAGTCAATATATTTGATCAAATCTGAGAAACTTAGGGTACATAATTATTTTAACTACGAAAAAAGAAAAATTATTGCTATTTAAGTAATAGCATGCTATCAATTTCTGAGAAGCTAAAATGTGAAGAAAATATTTGCCTATTAGAATGTATGAAATATTGTAGGTGTGTATTCAGAATTTAGGACTCTACTTTTGGCAGGGAGCAAATTTTGTGTTGCTAGTTGTTGAGGACCCTACTTAAATTCCTCACTGGTTGTCTTTGTTCAGTTGTTTGTTCCTTCCCTTAGTATTTTTTGAATGTCTTTCATGTGCAGAGCTGTGTTCTGTTTCTGGTTACCTAAGACTTCTTCCTTCTTGGAACTTCTATCATATATCCAGAGCATAACATAAAATCAAGTAATTTTTTGTTAATACAAAATACTAACTTGTATGCAACTGGATTTTAAGCTTTCTTAAGGGTATGATTATTGTTTTTGTACATGTGGTGCATCTGTTTCATTGCCTAGCATATAGTTGGTAATTCATTATAATTTCTTGATTAAACTTTGTTTAGAATGGTAGGAGAAAGAAGTAGAAAGAAGACACTCAAAAGAGTGTCTATATAACTATGTTTTAATGTAATCAGGAGTTTCAAATTTTGGAAAAATGTGATTGGACTTTGTAACGCTAAAATGACACACCAAAAATTTCTTCAAATTGCTAATTGAAATTGAGGTGACTTTTTAAGAAATAAGGTGATTATGGCTTAGTATTTTTTCACAGACACATACTTAATTTTGAAAGAGAAATCAAAGTCTTATAATTCTATAGTAAAAGTGATTTCCTGGCACCTTATAGTTTGAATTTTTATGGCCTCTTTGACATTAGAAGAAGTCCAGAAAAGCCAAGTGATCTGGCAGCTGTGGCTTGTTTCTCAACTGCACAAGTGAATTACTGTTTAGCATGCTGCTTGTGGAATAGTGGAGTGAAGAAGTGTCTTAAAGTAAATTAATTGGGTTCAAACTATGTGTTGCAGTCCAAAATTTATTGTCTTTGTGAAATTTGGAAGCTATTACGTTGCAGCAGGACCAATGAGTCTGAATATTGTCCTGAATAGTTTCTATTAGAATTATCAAGACAGGCATCAGGCATTTTAAGATACTTTGTCAAATTCTGTATCTCCTTCTGCTTTAGTTGAGGTCATACTTACTGTGACAATTTGGAATGAAAATGATTGTTAGAAATAATCCAGGTAACACTTGCCCATTCCTGATGATTCTGTAGGGGAGTTCTTACTGGATTAGCCGATTTTATCTATAATCTCAACTTTTTAAGATTGTAAAATACAGGTATCAGAAAACTATAAAATAAACATAAACCTTAATGTATTAAGATAATACATTCTTGTAATTACCACATAGCTCTCAATGGATAGAAGTTTGCTCTCAATGGATAGAAGTTTGCCAACTATGCTAGATGTTTCTCTGTGTACCCTGAGGTAGCAATAATATTCCTTCTTTAAGGAACTCCTTTCCTCTAAATTACTCTTAACAGTAATCATTTCCTTGTGTTTGTAATTTTCTCACCCAATTATGTCTCCCTAGATACTATTGCTTAGTCTTGACCATTTTAAAAACAGCTGCTATTTCTTTTAAGTCCTTTTTATTCTACAAATTTATTTTCCATACTTTCTTTCTCTTAAAATTTATGTTTGATTTGTTTTTCATAGTCTAGATTTGACTGATTATATACATATAGTGTAGTTCAACACATTCATCTGTCCTTATTTCCTCAAGAGGGGAGATGGATCTAGAGGCTTTATTAGACTTGGTTTGACCTCTCAGTCTAGTGGGTAGTATGTTATTTCATTAGAAGTCACCTAGTGTCTGGCATCCCTCCTTTAGCGATGTTAGCAGCTTCTGATATTAGGTGCTTCCATCCATTCACTTACTGACAGTTGCAAAATGATGTAGTTCTGATTCTCTTGTTTCTTTTTTGTTTACTAACAAATAACTTTATAAAGAAATGCTTCCCCTTGTCATTTGATTTCTTAGTGCTGTAGTCATTTAGGAAAGGGAGTAATGTAATGCTCTATTACTCCAGCATACTCTAATTGAGCTTTTAGAACTGTATTTGAAAGCTGGAAACCCTATAAATTGTCAGTGGTAATTAAGCAATGGTAATTTTTGAAATTTTAGATTGAAAAAACAAAAACTTGCCAAATATATCAAGGGTACAGACCTTCCTTCTGACTTGCCTATCTGCCTTCCTTCCTGTTTTAAAGATTTTATTTATTTATTTGAGAGGAAGAGAGGCCGAGTAAGGAAGAGGGGCAGAGGGAGAGGGAGAAGCAGACTCCCCACTGAGCATGGAGCCTGACAACATGGGCCTTGATCCCAGGACTCCAGGATCATGACCTGAGCCTAAAGCAGACGCTTAACGAACTGAGCCACTCAGGCGCTCTGATTTTTCAAATTAAGGTATAATAGCATTATGGTTTACACACAAATGTGATGGTATACAAATGCCCATCAGAGGTAGAGCATATAAGTGGTATTTTTTACTCTTGGTATTTTAGAAACTATACAGGAATGAGAATGAAAATGAATCAATTAGAGGTAAACAATGTAAATAAAGATACAATGCTGAGCAAACAGACCTCCAAATAGAGTATAAACCCATTATTTCTTTTATATGTAGTTCAAAAGCAGGCAAAATTGATCCATGATGTTAAAAGTTATGGTGGTTAGTGTTGTGGGTGAAGAGCTAGTTTCTGAAAGTAGTCACTAGAGGGGGGTTCTGGGGTATCAGAATGTTCTTTTTTTTAAGATTTCAGCCTTATTAAGTATTATATTAATACAAATTATTGTATTGTAATTAATACAAAATTGTAGGATATTTTAAGTGTACATTGTGGTGATTTTACATATGTATACTTTGTGAAAGGTGATTTTACATATGTATACATTGTGAAAGATAATTAACACATACATAACCCCACATGCTTATCTTCTTTTGTATGTGTCTGAGAGAGAACACGTGTGTGTGCTCACACATATCTGTGCCTACACATACAAGTCTGTGTTCATCCACTGATGGACACTACATTGTTTTTACATCTTGGCTATTGTGAATAATGCTGCAGTGAATATGGGAATGCACATATCTTTTTGATACCGTGTTTTCATTTCCCTTGGTTATATACCCACAAGTGGATTGCTGAGACATATGGTAATTCTATTTTTAATATTTTGAGGAACCTCCACACTGTTTTCCACAGTGACTGTGTCAGTTTGCATTTCTACTAACAGTGTATGATGGTTCCTTTTTTTCCCACATCCTCCTAAATAGTTGTTGTCACTTTCCTTTGATGATAGCCATTCTAACAGGTCTGAGGTGATATCTTATTGTGGTTGTGATTTGCATTGCCCTGATGATTATGATGTAGAGTGTCCTTTCACGTAACTGTTGGCCATTTGTCTTCTTCTGAAGTTCTGTTACTCTTCCCCTGTTCTTTTTTTTTTTTAAAGATTTATTTATTTATTTGAAAGAGAGAGAGTGAGAGAGAGCATGAGAGGGGAGAAGGTCAGAGGGAGAAGCAGACTCCCCGCGGAGCCGGGAGCCCGATGTGGACTCGATTCCAGGACTCCAGGATCATGACCCGAGCCAAAGGCAGTCGCTCAACCAACCAAGCCACCCAGGCGCTCACTCTTCCCGTATTCTGACCAGATTTTTTTTTTTTGCTATTGTGTTGTATGACTTCTTTATATATTTTAGATATTATAACTCCTTATCAGATATATATATATATATATATATATATTGCAAATATTTTCTCTCATTTCGTAAGTTGCCTTTTCCTTTGTTGATGATTTCTTTTGCTGTGCAGTTTTTCAGTTTGATGCTCTCCCACTTGTTTATTTTTTATTTTGTTGCCTTTGCTTTTGTTGTCAAGTCTTAAAAAATCATTGTCAAGACCTATGTCAGAGAGCTTACTCTCTGTGTTTTCTTCTAGGAGTTTTATGGTTTCAGATTTACATTTAAGTCTTTAATCCATTTGAATTGATTTTTGTGTATGGGTAAGGTAGCGTTCTAGTTTCAATCTTTTGCATATGGCTATTCAGTTTTCCCAGAACCATTTACGTGAAGAGAGTGTCCTTTCCCCATTGTATATTCTAATTTCTAGAATAGAAGGCTAGTTTCTAGGGTCACTAGCGGGGTTCTAGGATTATCAGAATGTTCAATTTTTTGATCTGGTGCTGGCTGATTTTAGTGTAAGTCATATATTCAAATAAAAAGGTCAATAAATGAATAATTATGGTTCCTAGATTTAGGGAAAAAATAACTCGTATGCCCACAGAATTACTGGGAAGCTGCTTATTAAAAATGCAGACTGGGATTCAGTGGATCTAGATGAGGTTTCAAGTTTCTGCATTTAAGCCCCCCGCACCCAGTGATTTTGATGCAGGTTACCTTGAGAATAAGACTTTTTTTTTTTTTTAAAAAAAAGCATTCTTCTAAAATTTGAACTAGTATAGTATTTATTAAATTTAATAAAGTGGTTCGAGTATATTATGCACTTGACATTAAATAGAAATATAGCTAGAGATGTTAAATGAAACCTCCAAAATGCAGAATAACTTTATAGCTTAGAACTCTCTCCATTTCTTATGATAATTTTTTAATTAAAAGCATCAGATTCTTAGACCCCCTCCTTTTTTTTTTAACTTCTGTCACTAAACAAAAGGGTTCTCCCCACTCCCTCTACTTTTTTTAAAAAAAAAAAATCTCCTAGTGGGGCGCCTGGGTGGCTCAGTGGGCTAAAGCCTCTGCCTTCAGCTCAGGTCATGATCTCAGGGTCCTGGGATCGAGCCCAGCATTGGACTCTCTGCTCAGCAGGGAGCCTGCTTCCCCTTCTCCCTCTGCCTGCCTCTCTGCCTACTTGTGATCTCTCTCTCTCTCTCCGTCAAATAAATAAATAAAATCTTAAAAAAAAATTATCCTAGAAAGTTACCGCATGTGTAACAATGAGTGGAAAAATAAAAAGCTACTTTGATTCTTAATAATCTGCTACTGTTCACTAAATGTTTTGTTCTTAGACAGCAGCATATTAATGGGGTCAAATTTATGTCACAACTAAATAACTAATTACTGCGTGTAAGTCTGTAGTGTCAAAACCTCAAATTTAAACCTCACAAATTTAAACCTATTAAGGATCTATGATATTAATAGCTTGTTATTAGGCAAATAAAGTAACATTGAACATCAAATGAATGTCATGTACTCCAGAATAATTAAGACTTTTTTTCCTTGAAATTTAAAATCAAGCTTATGTTCACTGGCTTTGCAGATCATTGTTTTGACATCAGTTGACTTTATAGATGTATTGCTAAGGTTCTTGTTAAAAATGTAGATTCTAATTAGGTGGATCTGGAGTGGGGTATGAGATTTTACATTTCTAACAAGCTCGCAGGTGATGACAGTACACTGCTGGTGGAAGACCAGATTTTGAATAGCAAACCTCTACTTTGTCTCTTCCAATTGCTCTCTTTCATTTCTGTCAGAATAATCTTTTTGTTGCATAGATATGACAGTGTTAGCTCTCTGCTTATAGCCATTTGGTGACTGCCAGTCTCAAGTTTATCTTCCTTATCATGGCATACAGAAATTCTCGGGAATTAGATCCTGTGTGTCTTGCGCCTCATCTTCTCATCCATCACTTTCATTTCTAGTAATTCTGTACCCTACAATTCCAGCAAAACCAAACATCTCACACATCTCTATTTCTTTATTTAGCTACTTTTGTAATATGTTTTCCCTTCTCTATCCCAGAGTGCCACCTAATAGTACTTTAGTACTCATTTTAAATATTATGTTCTTTGTAAAATCATATAAGGTCTCCCTGCAAGGAATTGATTATGACTTCTGTTCCTGGCAGTAATGTGGAATACCACCAAATAGGTACTGTGAAAAGTGTCTCAAATGAAGTAACCAAAATGCCAGATAAAAGAAAGATATAGATAGGTAGATAAATTTACTGATTCAACCATAGTGGTTACATGACAAGAAAGACATCCACAGTGGCTAAAACAAGAGAACCTGGGAGCTAAGAGTAGGCTAAAGCCAGTGTTTGCCCTGGGAGTTTTTTTGGAAGGTAGAGACCTTGGGTTTCTAATTTAAAAGCTGCCTTAAGTGCTGGGCAAGGAGGCAGATTTAGACCACATGAGATGGGTATCTAATATGAGACCCACATGTAAAGTGGGGGAGCCCAAAAGGTTCTATAAGGACGAACAGAAAATACCACACAAAAAAGTACAGTGAGGGACCTTTCAGTCTCAGTTTTAGTTTTGGGTAAGGGAGAGACAGGATCCTTCCCCACCTCCTGAATTTGTAACCCTAAGTAGTTTGTCACATAGAGCTTTGTGTAGCTCTGAAATCCTCAAGCAGTGAACTTAAAGTGGTAATCAGAGGTGGTAGTGTTTCTGAGCAGCTAGCTAAAAAACCCGAGTTTTCTCTGGAGCAATGTAAATTTAACCCGAGGCTCAGAGAATTCTACTGATAAAGTTCCAAGAAAGAATGCAGCTTGAGAGGCAAGTAGATGAATTAAAAAAAAGAAAGGTTGAGATGTGGAAAACAGAATGTAAAAGTCTAGCACATTTAATTGGAGTTTCAAAAAGAGATGATAAAAAGAATGGAGAATAAATATTTCAAGAGATAATGGCTATGAATTTTCTAGAACCATTGAAGCTCATCCAGGACACTTAATGAATCTCCAACAGGAGAAATAAAAACGAATTCACATGTAGATGCATCATAGTGCAGAACACATAGAACAGTCAGGGTAAGGAAAATATTTTAAAAACAACTACAGTGGAAAGGCAGTTAGTTCCCTTAAAAAGGAACAGCAATTTGGCATTTGGCTGAATTTTGATAGCAACAGTGGCAGCCAGAAGACAGTGGAATAATATCTTCAGTTTGCTGAAAGAAAACTGTCAGTCATATATCCATGCCCAGTGATGCAGTCTTTCAAGAAGGAGGGAAAAGCAGAAACTTTTTCAGGAAAAAAATTGTGATAGTAATCTATTATTCCCAGGATGATCTGTATTTGCTCTTAATGTAACAGTCTGGATCATTGGCAGGCCCTTTAAGTAATTACTGCCTTTCATACCGGGAGGGAAGGATCTAACCTTCATGCTGGGTTACCAGAGCTGAAGAATGATAATACCTGCATAATTAACAGGAATTTTCTCTGTGAAAGCACTTCCACTTATATTGTTAAATTTGCCATTAACAGTAGATTTTCAACATTGGACTTTCAAAAAGCTTAAAAAGTATCTTTGTATACATGAAGAACTGTAGTTTCCTTTCAGTTCTTCCTTCTCTATCCCAGAGTTTTCTCTATATAATGTTATCTCTATATAATAGTAACATTACTATATTATTCAAAACTTTTAAATATTCCTGTTTTATGAGATAGCTGCTTAAAACGTTAGCTTAAAACTTTAACTTAAAACAAAAAATCTGGGAAGAAAAGAGCAATCCAGTTTTTGTGTCTTTCTGAATTTACATATAAGTAGATAAAGTACCAAAACAAAGAACCTATGGGCAAAATTTACCTGTGACATTGTGTTCTCTGAACCCTAAAATACAACTGGGTAAGGGCAAAACACCAATAGCTACAAGACCTGAATATATCAATCAGTGTTATTAGTAGGAAAAAGCAAAAGGGAAACAATAGGGGTCAAACTTGGCAACAGGAGACCCCTCAAATAGTTAACTGGAAAAGTCAGCTGGCCAGTAGGCCTTTTGCTTACTCCAACAATGAATGAGTGCAGTGGCTCCTCAGTGAGGACTATAAGGGCAAGGGTAATTTAACCCCTGTGGACTTTCAAAACTGACATACCAGGACTGTCTTTCAAAGTAGGGCCTCCTCACCTGAAAGGAGAAACTGTGGGAATGGAATCGAAATTGCATGGAATTAGGAACAAAGGACAGAGAAGCGCCAAAGGGAAGTTGGGGAGAATAGAGCCAAGACATCTCAGAAAGAGAGCTGCATGTGATTTTTAAACACTGTACAGTAGAATAGGGAGCTCTGTAAAATTAGAAAGATCATTTACTTTATTAGACCAACAGTATCCAGAGGAAGGAAAACCAGAGATCTAAAGTATGCTGAGATCACATGTGGAAGACTGGTCAGTTTTAGTCGTCAGCTGGGGCTCTTAGGATGGTGAGGGAGTTCAAGTCATGCCGTAGCAGGAAAGACTTAATGAAATCAGGGTGGTTATGCTTGAAAAGTACGCTATGTAGCATTAGGATTAAATTTCATTTATGTAACACCAGAGAGGCCATACTGGGTAGATATTTAAGGAGGGAGAACGTCAACTTCAGTAAGGGAAGAAGTAAATATAAACTTGATCAAGAAGTGCAACATGTTGTCCAGGTGGTGGAGGCTGCTGATCTCTAAAGGTATTTAAGCAGAAGTTTGGTCCCTTGGCATCAGTACTGCTAGTATTTATTGAATAGCTGCTGGGTGTCAGATGCTAATATAAGCACTTGACCTGTGTTAATATTTACAATACTCTTTGAGGCACATTTTTCATATGCCACGCTTATGACCTATTAAAGAGAATCTGGGAGTCTTAAGATCTCCCTTCTAATTCAGCTCTTCCCTTCCTTAGCTGTTGTGATGTGGGGCAGGATACCTAAATTTCTAGAATCAGTTTCTGAAGCTGTAAAATAAAGGGATTAGAAAGGAATACCTCTAAAGGTATTTTTTGGTTGAGTCTATTTGTCTTTTCCTGGCTTATAACTTTTCTGACCACCTAGAGCAGCAGTTTTCAGATTTTGGTCTTAGAACCCCTTTACACTCTTGAAAATTATCAAGACCCCAAATAGTTTTTGTTATATAAATTCTATTAATTGATATTTATTGCATTAGAAATTAAAACTGAGGGGCCCTGGGTGGCTCAATTGATTGTCTGCCTTCGGCTCAGGTCATGATCTCAGAGTCCTGGGACCGAGTCCGAGCCTTGCACTGGGATCCCTGCTAAAAGGAGCGCCTGATTCTCCCTCTCTCTCTACCCCTTCCCTCTGCTTGTGCATGCACACGCGCTTGCTCTCTTTTTCAAATAAATAAAATCTTAAAAAATGAACCCAATATTTTTTAAAAAAGACAACAAATTTTAAAAGCATAAACATAGTTGTCAGCCATTAAAATAATGGCATCATCACAAGTCATATAGTCAGAAGTTATATACATTTGGAAGAGAATGCGTTCAAAAGCCAATAACCTCTTGGTATTAACGAAAGTAGATTTGACCTCAATGATCTGGAAAGTCTCAGCAACTCTTAGGTCTGCTTGCCACACTTTAAATACTACTGACTCTGTTCCTGTCCTTTGAGAGGTTAGAGAATTGTTTTCTTGGCACCAAAAAAGAGGTGGAAATGCATCCTTCCCCATGTAACCAGCCTTTGGTATGTTTTGGTTTGGAAGATAGTTTAACCTGTGAGTACTCTAACTCAAATTGGGTAAAGATTTGAATTTGGGTATCTTAAATGATTGCTGATCTCCTTTCTTTTGTTATACTTAACTCATGATGAAGTTAGCCTATTTAAGCCTTCTTAAAATTGATAACAGAAAGTTGTTTAATAGCTAATAAGAATAACATATTAAGTACTCACTTAGAGATGTCAGACACATCTTTAAACATTTAACATGCATTATCTCTGTAATCCTTACATAATCCTTTAAAATAGAGGTACCATTTAAAATCCCCTTTTGCAGATGAGGTAACTGAGATTTAAAGACATTAAGTAAATTTGCTCAAGGTTACATAGCTAGGTAGTGCTAGAGTTAGAATTTGTATGCGCTAACTACTCAACCTGGGCTGTTATATTAACCCGCCGGATTTTATTCAAATTTATGCAGCTATTTGGCTGTAAAGTTGGCTTTGACATTGTGCTGAAATGATCTATTAATGTTCTTCATCGATATTAATATTATTCCTTATACTTACCTCAAATGAAAAACTCTGTTGGAGTCAGGAATGGTTTATCTTTGATCACGGGACTATGTGATTTCCACTGCCCTGGGAGTGTGATTCGAGTGTTCAGAGAAATTATGTATCAGATGGGTAGTGCTTAAGAGGCAGCGTAGCATGGTTTCTGAACCTCATTTCTTCATCTTTAAAATAGAATCTACATCATAATTTTTTTGACAATGAAATCAGGTTTCGTATGTAAAACATATAGCAAGGCCTGGCACAAAGTAAGATTCAGTAGTAGGTAATACTTATTTTGCAGTTGTGTTGAGAATTGATAAAGAAAGAAATGAGATTACAAAGTTGGATAGCAACTTTGGGTTATAGTCTAGAATTTGATTTCATTGTTTTGCTTAAAATCTTATCAATTTAAACTGTCAAAATACATGTAATCATATTTAATTATAGAGCTACATTTACAGATTCAAGTGTAGCTTTAAGAGCACTTTGTAACTAGTGGGCAAAAGCAATTAGAGTGTGTGCATGAGTTTTGGGGTGTGGGGGAGATATGGGGTGCCTTCTTTTACCTAAAAGGGGCCTAGGAAAAAATCTCATATGATTTATTTTACTTTGCTGGGGGCAGTCTAAAAGCCTCTTTTTTCTTTTTTTGGACAGAGCCTCGACCTATGGTCCATGGCCCTGATTGGAAGGAAGGTGGTGTTTAGGCATCTGAGGAAGAAGAGTGGTCTCTGTTTAAAGAAGGTGCTTTTATGTCAAAGAGATAGTTGTAATGGTGTCCTGTTCCTGTCACGTGTGCCTTTTGTTTCTCTTGCTACTGTAAGATCCTTAATTATGCCTTGTGGGAAGACAAGTTGGCCTAGTGAGAATGAACATAAGGCTTGGTTCAGGCATTGGTTCACAGTTTTAAACATGTTTGCTTAAATCTTACCAACTCTAAATCTTTGGGCAAGTGACCTCAATCTGAACTTGTTTCCTAGTTTGTAAAATGGGAATAATTATCTCAGGGTTCTCGATTAGATGAATAAGGTATACCTAACACAATGTTAGTTTGTAGTGGGCTCTCTGTAAATGTTTGCTGATTCCATGAATGCAGTGGAAGCACCTTTACTAATCTGAATATAAAACAGACTTCTCAACTTATAGGATTTCTATCTAATATTTTTGTTTCTCTATGTGGAGTAGGTGAATTGCTGCAGTAGAAAAAAACCGTAGAGCCATATTTTTGTGGCTTTCAATTATTCTTTTGAGTTAGTGACCTAATTTTGTCGAGGTGGGAAGAGTAACTTCAGAGGGGAGGAATCCTATAAGAAACTGGAAGTTCTAAGAAATATTCTTCCTAACAGATCTGAGAATCACTAGTTTTGAAGAGTAGTGACCTAGAGAGAGAGTCTTCCTAGTTATTTGACTGGCTGAGTTTAGTGGTAAAATCCTTAGGCAGTCCTCATTGTAATAAGGAATTTGAGTTGTGACCAACCCACAATGCTTTCTCTTAGTTTTAGATTGAGTATACAACACAGCATTGTACTGAGATGGAGGGTGTTTGGAAATTTGAGAGTGTTTTACAACTACTGCCTTGTTAGGTTTGTCCAGAAATACTGTTCTATAACCTGAAAAATTTTAAAAATTTCTTGTCTGAAAATTACAGATCATTACGTAAGAGATCTAGTTTACTAATTTAATCATTATGACAGTATTGCTTTATTTCTACATAGATAGAGAAGATCTTTGTAAGAAAATAATGATACTTCTTACCATTTAGAAAATAATAGCTCTCAGTCTTTACTAAAAAGGAAGGAAAAAAGAAGAGTTTTAAGAGGATTATAAATGTTTCTTGTTATTAGAGTTAATTTTTTAGATGTTTTAGATTTTTTATTTTCTTGGTGGTGGTGATAGTTTTTACTTTTTCTGCTTTTTCAGTCACCGTAGTATTGACAGATAAGGACGTTGTTGGGCAGTGATGGAGTCAGGCTAGAATGAAGTTTATTTTATTTGGTTTCATTGTAATTACATAACTTTTAGAAATTTTTCTTGTCCGTATGTCTTAACAAAGGTCTACCTTGGGTAGATTCTTTTTTCATAATTTTTTAAAAACAGTATTTTTATAGCCAAAACACTTTTTTTCTTTTTTTTGATTTAGAGTTTATGTCCTTAGTCATCATTTTATCACCAGTACCTAGCTCATGTTAGGGTTTAAATACCTCCAATTCAAATATACATTTTCTGAAACTACACTGTGTGCAGTGCGGTCAGGCAGTGTTTTCCCCCAATATACCTACTCAGAGCTTCTTGACAAGAATTTGAAGAAGAAGATGGAATGATGTTTCTTAGAGTCTGTCTGTGAATAGTGATTATCTGACATATTCATCTGAATGGGGTAATTGTTTTTCCTCAGTGAGCAAGAAAAGAAATCCAGGCAGCAGTTACCTGAGTTCTGACAGACCTACTAAAACCCCTGAAAAACCCAGGCAAAGGGGCATCAAACAGTAGCAAATCAAAATGGAATTCCTAAATTTAAAAAGCAGATAACAAGAAGACATTCTTTTCCTTTGTGGCCCACATTAGTTGCCGTGCTAAAACTATGCTAAGATGGGAACTCTATTTAAAAAAAAACCAGACTCATTAGTTTTCCGTAGACAATAAATTTTCTATATTATAGTGGTGTGCTTTTTCTGAAGTTCAAAACCTTATCGTAAAATGATAGTGCGGTAGAATAGAGGCCACAGCTAAAAGGAGTTGAGTCAGTGTTTGCTCCTTGTGGTAGTGTTGTTTTCCTTAAAGATGCTGAGTTATTTCTGAAATTTAGCAGATTATTCTTCTCTTTGTCCTGTGGTCATCAGCTCCTTAGGGTAATGGCTTCAAGATTGGTTTTCCTTCAAGTACAATTGCTGTTTTAGCTCTTCCACATTCTTCATCCAGAGTTCTCTCTACCTGCTCTAGAATGCTGCACAGTGAATGATGTACTGACTCCTCAGTGCCAGGAGTTGTGGGCACTGGGAAAAGTGCCACCTTGCCTGTTGAAGTGGAAAAATCAGTATTCTGGGCTTTTATCCTCGCCCTCTGATGTGATCGTATCTGGTATTAGTGTAGAGAAGACCCAGCTAATGGGCCCAGAGCCAAGAAGTCCAAAGCTTTTTTCAACATTTAACAGGCTCACAATGGGAGAGTCAAAGAAGGCAGAGAAGTTTTTGCCTTGTCCTCAATGAATATATACATTTTTAATCGAAGTGCTTTTTATATTAAGTGCAATCCATTGATGGGTTTTGACAATAAATATACCTATGTAACCAACACCTCAGTCAAGATGGAGAATAATTTTTGTCACTCCCCAGATTTCCCTCATGCTCCATTCCATTCAACCCAAACTTAGGCAGCAACTATTCTGATTACTATTACTGTAGATTAGTTTTTTGTGTTCTTAAACATCATATAAATGGAATCATATAACGTTGCCCTTTTTTTCCCCTGGCTTTTTCTCTCAATACACTGTTTTTGATACCCATTTTGGTTCATGTATCAGAAGCTCAATCTCATTTTTGTGTACCCATTTCATTGTATGAATATATCTCAATTCATTTATACATTCTTCTGTTGATGAATATTTGAGTTGGGTTCAGTTTTGGCTATTCTGAATAAAGCTGTTATAAGCATTCTCGTACCAGCCTATTTATGGACATTTCTGTTGGGTAGAAGTATGTAGGCGCATATGTCCTAGCTCACAGGGTGTGTGTTTTTATAAGTAACTGCCAAATGGTTTTCTTCAGTGGTAGTAACATTTTACATTCCCACTAGTGATGTATGAGAATCTTAGTTTCCTATTTTTACCAACATTTGTTGGTGGTTGGTCTCTTTTAATTTAGCAATTCTTATGGATGGGAAGTTGTATTGCGTGGTGGTTTTAATTTGCATTTACTTGATGGCTGGTTTTATAGAGTACCTTTTCATATGTTTATCAATCCTTTTATATCTTTTTTAGTCAAGTATTTGTGTCTCACCCATTTTTTCATTTAATATTTGAATGATACATGACTAGTTAGTACATGAATGACTTCTGTGATTGTTGACTTTTATCACACAGATTTCAGCATTTCTATGCAAACCTCAACATCTCTCCTGTTCCCAGTCATGATGTTAACACCTCTCTACCTAAAAACCCT
>CM052800.1:115063958-115331978 GCA_028533885.1 Nasua narica | reverse complement strand
AAAAAAAAAAAAAAGATGGTTCTATCTCCAGCTCACAGTACATCAGCTTGATCAGTAAGTTGTAGATGTAATTATTTATTGGTAATCGTCAGTGCTCTTTTGAGTAGAGAATGTTCTTTTTCTGTGGATTTGTTTATATTGGCAAATTCATTAGTCCCCTCTTTTTGTGTGGTTCCTTCTTCCACAAAGTAT
Source organism: Nasua narica (assembly GCA_028533885.1). NCBI lineage: Eukaryota > Metazoa > Chordata > Mammalia > Carnivora > Procyonidae > Nasua > Nasua narica. The sequence goes on along the minus strand of CM052800.1, from coordinate 115,331,786 downwards.
TCTCAAAATTATTTTTACTTCTTTACTGAGAATTTACCTCTTTAATGCAAAAATTATATTTGTGTGTGTGTTTTATGCTCCACAAATCAATTCAGGGTCAAACACGAGGTAAGCAGATGTGCTAACACACAGGTTAATGTTAGAGTAGATTCTAATTTTTTCTTTTACATTACTGCTTTATCTTTTTTACCTTATTCAAATAGGCCTCACCATTAAATTCTATAAGAGATCTAAATTAGATATGATATGTGTAGGGTATGTGTAGGAGTTGTTTTCCCTTCATATTTACTAAAAATGACATTTTGGCCAACTTGGGGAAAAATACGCCCCCCTGGTAATTAAGCTTACTTGGGATAAATCTCGTTTATCTTTGCATAAAATTTGCAAAGTCATTAAGGAAATGTGATAAATCTCACATAACTAGCTTAAGCCAAAATAGGACTTAATTTTTCTTAATGTAGGCTCAGCAGATTTAATTTAAATAAAGGTTGTAATTTGATTTTAATATTATTTACAACATGAAGTTTTTTTTGACGGTATTGAATAGTAAAGCTACTAAAACCATAAACCAAAGCAATATGAATAAAAATATTGCCTAGACACTCTTTTATATAAGACTTAGAGAAAACATTTCCTTACTTGGTGAGAGGATCATGCTCAAATGTAGGCCTACCCCTAAAAAAGTACTTCCTTCATGAGACTCATCTATGCATAAAAATGTGATTTTTGAATCTAAAAAATTATTTTGGCTTCTTTACTGTGAATTTACCTCTTTAATGTAATAATTATATTTACTTCGTGTACTTGTTTTATCCTCCACAAATACCAATTCAGGGTTAAAAAGAGATAAGCCAACACCTACAGATTTCCTTTTCGGCTCAAATGATACTGTTTCTGAGCTTACTCTTGATGTTCATTGAGTAAGAAAAAGTTTAGTTGAATGCATAATGAAAACTGAAGCATAATGCTCATTGGTTTCTTATGAATAGCAGGATATTTTTTTCTCCACAGAAACCCAGAACACATCTGGGGCAGATCAGTAAAACGCATCTTGTGTAAGACTGCAGCTCTTCCTTTTTCTCAAGGCAAATTCTCATTATCAGAAGATTCAGAAAAAGAGTTCTGCCCAGTGATCATTTGTGTTGAAAGAGAAGAAAATCAGCTCACTTTTGTTCTGTAGCTTCTCCAGGTGGTTTCCATAAGACTTGAGACTTGATGATATCCTTTTTTTGTTAGGCCCAAGCAGCAGTGGAAACATTTCATAGTCTCCTTTTTATAATATGTTGTTTTCCAAAAGTGCATTTTCCTTTTAAATCCAAGAATCTTGTCCCTTGAAGTCAAAGCTTTTCTTCATATCTTACAGAGACTGAGGAGTTAGTGCTACATTGGCTAGTTTCTGCAGCTTTTCTTCATCTTCAAAGTATTCAACGAAATCTAGCCTTCTGTCATCTTAAAAGGACTCCTTTTAGCTCAGATACCCTGTTGAGAATTTTTCCTCTGCTGAGCCACTGGATTTCTTTATGTGGTAGAACATGTTCTTCAACAGTCTGGAGTGAAATGACCTTTGTTTAATGAAGTCAGCCATTTTGTAGTGTCTTCCACACTTTTTTATTTTGTCTCAAGAGTTTTTGACACCAATACATAGATGTCTTCTGGGCTAATGCAGGTCCCCAGAGAAACAGCTATCAAGACAAGGTATGATGGGCAGGTAGCCCCCCATCAAAATTGGCTGTTGGAGCATTCCCACCATGCACAGCCATTTGCTGGGAGAAGCATAGACGCATTATGGCCAGGTGTAAATGTTGCAGTAGATTCCAAGATAGGGAGCAGGTTCTGTTGAATGGATATCTGAGCAGGTCACCATTGTGGCCACTGTACCCTCCTTAACTCATTTGGGCTTTGACACCATCCTGCCACGTGGATACGTGTCATGTTTGCTGCCCTCACCCAAACAGATGTTCTCATTTCGCTCAGCCTTTGACCTGCTGGGCTTTTCCACTATTGAATTACTTCTCACCCTTCTTATTCAGGCTTTCACACCCGTGTTGGTCGACTTTCTTTTCTCTTACTGTCCCCCACATACAAAGGGGCCCTCCTCACTCTGCTTAAATTGACCCCCCCTTGCTGTACTGCTACCCTGCCTCCAACACATATACCTTACTTGCTTGGCTCCACCAAATGGCTTTAGGACTAAATTGTTGAGGGAAGGGATAGTAGAAGGAAGAACCACCAGGTTTCTTAAATAGTCAGTTGGCTAGAATATGTTTCCATTCACTGAGATAGAGAAAATAGTAGGAGCATCTAAGAACTAATTTGGGTCTTAAGTGTGTGTGTGTGTGTGTGTGTGTGTGTGTGTACAGGAGTCTGGATTTTAAGATAATGGATTTGGGATGATTGTGAAGCAATATAGTAAAACTAGTAGGCTCAATAGAGGAGTTTGGCTGGAGATAGAATTGGTTGTCATTAGCTTCTGTGTGATAGTTAAAACCCTCGGTTTCAGAGAAGCTGCAGAGCAGGAAGGAGATAGCAATAGAGAACAACAGTGCCACCTGAAGAGTGATACCAAGAAAAGGATGATACCAAGGGAAACCGAGGGACAAGAGAGTTGTAAAGAAGAGGGAGTGCATGTTCAATAATGTAAAAAGCTACAGAAATGGTGAAAGATCCAGTAGAATTTAGCAATCAGTTTTTTTAACTTTTAAGATTATTTGAGAGAAAGTGAGAGCTAGCATGAGTGGGAGGCAGGGGAGGGGAGAGGGAGAAACAGAAGCAGACTCCCTGCTAGGAGTCTAATGTGGGGCTCCATCCCAGAACCCTGAGATCATTACTTGAGCTGAAGGCAGGCGCTTAACCAACTGAGCCACCCGGGTGCCCTAGCAGACAGTTTAAAATGTAGGTTTGTTTTTTTGTTTTTGTTTTTTTAAGATTCTTATTTATTTATTTGACAGAGAGAGAGAGAGAGAGAGAGAGAGAGAGAAAGAGATCACAAGTAGGCAGAGAGGCAGGGGGAAGCAGGCTTCTCGCCGAGCAGAGAGCCCAATGTGGGGCTCAATCCTAGGACCCTGAGATCATGACCCAAGCCGAAGGTAGAGGTTTTAACCCACTGAGCCACCCAGGTGCCCCTAAAATTTAGTTTTAATGGAATAAACATAGATTGTAGAGGTAGTAGAGTTAAATGGGAATGAGGAATTAAATTTGGCCCAAATAAAAATAATCAGTTAAAAAAATAAAAAATAGGTATTGTCATGTGAACTAAGAAATAATGTTCTATATCATTTCTAGTAAAGATATATATGATTGATGAACTGTGTGAATTTAAAATGTTGTTCAAAACCATAAACCTTAATGAGTATTTGGTGCTTACATGAATGCTTGCATCATGTTCCCCATACTCATTTTGTGTTGCTTTTGTTAATCTCCATTATTAAGGACCTATTCAGCTAATTTTGTAGTCCCTCGAAGATTTTCACCTTAAGTTACATCTGTGGTTTCCCAGTTACCACAGTATAAGCAATGTGGAAGTAGAAGTACTCAACAAGCTAGGTGCTTTTGAAGTATCAATCTTTTTTTGTTACATATTCATTTTTTTATAGCTTGTGTTAAAGTAACAAATTTGATAAAAGGAAAAAATGATAAATAAATATTAAGGCTAGATTTATACCCAGTTTAAAAAATAATACACAGAATGTGTTCAGTACAACTTCTAAAAATGTGGTTAAAGTTATTGATACTGTGTTTGTGACGTGGCTTGAAGTTCTTTGGTAAAAAAAAAAAAGTGCATAATTGGCTTTAAAAAGATGTAATAAATTTTTACTCACTAAAAAATATTTTGAGGAATAAGTTGAGCATTTTTGGCTTTGGGTAGGTGCCAAAGATAACCGTGATGAAAAAGGGAATTCGTTTTCCTTAGGGAGCTTAAATTCTAGTGGTAAGATAACACAGATAACAAATGAATAGGTGAGTGCATAGATAGATAGATAGGCATTTACTGTATTGTAGATACTAGTCTAGTGCTTTCACACATTGCTATGGAGAAGAGTAAAACAGGGCAAGGGGGAAAGGGACCATGATGCAAGGGAGTTATTATTTTAAATAGGATGATTAGGGAAAGTGTCACTGCTTGGGGGACATTCGAACTGAATCCTGAAGAAATAATGGGAGGAACTATGTGGATATATGAGGAAAGCATTCAGGCAAAGGGAATGGCCGGTGCAAAGGCTCTGAGATAACAGCGTGTTTTCTTCTTCAAGAAAGAACAGCATTAGAAAGAGTGAAGCAAAGTGCAAAGAAGAATGGAATATAAACTCAGAGTGGTGGGGGTATGTGTCGATTATTATATAGAGACCAATAGGCAACCATAAAAATTGACTTTGATTCTGAGCGAAATGGGAAGCCCTTGGGGGATTTTGAGTCACTGAGTGATACGATGTGACTTACTTTATCATTTATTCCAGATACTGTTAATCAGTTTTGCTATAATAATTAATAAATAAATACCTTGGAGTATAGAAAGTTTGGAATATGAACTTGGAGTGTTAGTAAGTGGTGGTGCCACAAGAGGGCTCCTGGTGGTTAGGGAGCTTGCTTTAGCATTCAGGGAAAATCCTAAACTGCTTGCAGAAGGTGATTCTAAGCTTTGAGTTATCCTTCCCGGTGATCAGTACAGTTTGTTCATTTTCCTGCCATCTACATCTTAAAGCTTCTTCAATGACTTTGTTACTCATATCCAATGGATCATACCCTGCCATGTAATTCTAAAAATGTCTAAAAATTGCACAGTCATTTGGAGGCTTTGGACATTTGCTTAAATCACCCCTTGTTTTATTACTGTAACTAGTGTTCCCCATTACTTAGATCTCAAGGTCATTTCAGGGTTAGTGTTTGCTGTGGAAACAGCTCTGGTGCACTCTGAGACAGGCTTTCAGAGCTCGGTTTTTTTAACATGTGTATTTGCCCACACTGATTCCTTTAAACATCCTAAAATAAGTTCAGATGTTTTTGAGTAATCAGATCTTTTGAAAAGCAAGGTTCATAATAAACTAGTTAAAAAGTTTCTGAGAAGCTAGTTTTAAAGAAGCACTGAAATTAGGTCTGAGGTGTCACTAAATCAACAAAGTATAATGACTAAACATTACCCAGTATTTTCTGGGACTTGGGTAAAATCCTGGAGTAATTCTCTTCTATCATAGTAACCTTGTTTCTGAATCTTTTTGAAGAGCAAAATTATTGTAATACTTATTAATCCTAGGATGTAGGTGACTGTAGGCATCTCTTCTAGGCATCCGTAGGTTCAGGACTGTCACTATAATGAACGGCGCTGCCAGAAGAACCCTGTTCTGCCCACTTACAAAGGGAAAAGTGATGCCTTTCTCTCCCCTTTTCTTTCTAGTGACTATACAAAGTATAACTTTATTTAATATGACTATCTGACCTTCTGATTTGTTTGAAAAATTTAGTGATGACTTTTTATTAGAGCTCTCAATTTCTTTGATCCATTTATCCTTTGTTATATTTCCAGGAGCAGCCAGTTGGTAATGCTTCTTTGTTGATATCTCAAGATACTATGTGAATCTTGCATTGCAAGTAGTGATTTGTCTAGAGGATTTAGATAAAGTATGTACCATCCACCCTCATTATTTTTAGATTCTGTGTTTGCAAATTTGCCTACTCACTACAGTTTATTCGTGACACCAAAAATCAATATTCATGATGCTTTCACAGTCATTTGTGGACATGAGCATGCACAGAGTGGCAAAAAATCACTTGGCATGCACATTCCCCGCTGAGGTCAAATAGTGACACTCTGCCTTCCTGTTTCAGCTCCCTACTGTAAACAAGTGTCCTTTCATGGTGTGTTTAGTGAAATATTTGGCTGATGAAAATGACCCCCAAGCATAGTGGCGAGATGCTGTCTTGTGTTGTAATGTGCCTTATGGAGAGCATAGAGGTATTAGATAAGCTTTGTTCAGGGATGGGTTTATAGTGCTGTTGGCCGTGAGTTCAGTGTTAATGAACCAACAATATGTATTAAGTACATGTCTTTAAATAGAAACACACACATGAAAAGATTATATATTGATCAGTTGGCCAAAATGTTGTGACTAAGGCTTTCAGGAAGTTAACCCTGTGTTTCCCCTAGGGGCAGTGGTTCAGTATTTGTGATAGCTTTATAGAACACAATTAGAATGAATAATGAGAATAGACTATGTTTATTTAAGGGTGGTGATTTATAGAGACTTTAGGTATCCGAAATATTTCAAAATTCCCTCTCTCTAAACCATTGTTTTAGGTTTGTTTAAATACATCCAGAGTTATTTATAATGTAAAATCTTATTTTACCGTGGGTTCTGGTCAGGTTAAAAGTCATTGATTAACTTGTAAAGAAACATTTCTAAACGTTATCCTACAGGAAGTTAAAATGTGCCTGATCATATTGAGTGTTCAGTAAATATTTGTTTTATAGTAATAATCTTTGAGCAATGTAGTGATTCTGGTTTTGGAAAAGAAGTCATAATCGCCCCTCACCCTGCTCATGCATATTTGCACATGCTTTCTCCCTCTCAAAGAAATAAATAAAATCTTTTAAAAAAGTGCATTTTTGGGGTTAATATTTTATTAACTTTTCCTGTATGACAATTTCAAGTTTTAGATCAATTTTTTTTTAACGCGGGGCTTTATAAACTATTTTTTAAAAAGATTCTTCCCCTTACAAGACAAAACCAGAGAGGGAGACAAACCATATGAGACTCTTAATTTCAGGAAACAAACTGAGGGTTGTTGGAGTGGAGGAGGGTAGGAGGGAGGGATGGCTGGGTGGTGGACATTGGGGAGAGTATTGCTATGGTGAGCGCTGTGAATTGTGTAACACTGATGAATGACAGATCTTTACCCCTGAAACAAATAATACATTATAGGTTAATAAAAAAAAAAAAGTTCTCTCCCTTATAAGAGTATTAGTTGATTTCTGATTTCCTATTACTTATTGGATAAATGGTTATTTTAATTAGGTCATTAGCTTACTTAATAGATAATTATTAGAAAAAACTAATTTCCTAAAAATGCTGGGGTTTTTTGTTTAAATTTGAGTTTATGAATACCAGTGGAATATGAAATTTTCTTTTCTATTTTCCATTCCCAAAATGGGTCAGAGAGATCCAATCCAATATATATTCTGCTTGGACAAATTTTTATGTAAGTCTGTCAGATATTTTCAGCCTCTTAAATATTCTGGGATTCCTAGAATCTGACTTTTAGCTTTGTCATTGTATATTTTATATTGGCTGTGCTTTAAATCTGATTTTTCTACTTGGATTTACCATTTTTGATCAGACTATCTGTAAGAATCTGTATTATTTTAAAAGCTATTTATATGCCATGGTTATAAATATGAATCAATTTACTTTATTGCCTTAAATTAAAGACACTTTCTTCTCTGTTCCTCCTAGCATAACACTGGAGTTACACAATGATAGTGATTTGACTTTTTATTATTCCTAATTAGTAACAGAAGTCTTTGATGATGAGCAGTACAAGTACTGTTTTAGAAATGCCAGTCATAAACTTTCTCTTTGTTGATAGGCTGATTATTTACCAATAGTCTCCTCCCTACTTTACACATATTCTTTATGATTAATATTATGACCTTTATTCTTTCATCTTTTTCACCTTGTAAGTTGCTCTTAATATGTCATTTAACCTGTTTCAGTCTCTTAAAAATATGCTTATTTTGTTGGCACAGAAAGGGCAATATGCTTAGGGTCTATGTTATTCCAGGCAATGACCCTGATTTCATGCTGTTCTATGCATAAACATCCAAGTGGAAAATGTTCCTTTTAGTGTGAGGAGAGCTAGACTTTAGATGCAGTTACTAAAGCAAGATTTTAATTCTTTGAAGGAAACCTATGAATAGTAGATTTACCTTCATATACATTAGGATACTATGTATATTCATTTGCATAGGTCAGTGTTTTTCAACATGTTATTTTTAGCCTGCTTTTCTGTGATGTTTTCATAGTTTGTCTTTTACACATATGAGCCAGTAAAATTTTGGTGATCTTTATTTTCTGTAGTGTATTATTATTTTATTTTTGGTAGAAAACAATAGGTATATTTAATGTGCTTTTTAAAAACCCTACTCTCTGCCTTAGATAGAAATTTTGTTATTGTGCTTACCTGAATTGTAAGGAACCACTTGACTTTTAAAAGCCATATTTATATATATTACATCATGATTTATTGATTATATTTGATCATCAAAATCTCATGCACCTAGGAAAGTTTCCTTCCTCTCTCCCTAGAGGACTATTTCAAACCCCTTTCTTCAGATTTCTAACACCTCTTCTCCCAAGATCACTCTGATGATAATGGCAACATTGCTTCCTATTTTAAAAAGAAAAGGAAAATAATTGAAGGAATAAGTAGGGAATTCCCAAAGACTCCTGCCACTTATAAAAATCTACCTGTTTCCACATTGAGAAATATGGTAAAAAGAAATAAATGTAAAGTACCTATAATACCACTCTTCTTTTCCGTCTTTTACCATAAATGAAGTATCCATTTTTTTTTTAACTGAAACTAGTCCTTCCAATTTTGAACTCATTCTCGTCATCACCTTTTAATTACTTACAAACATCACTTCACCATTTCTTCTTTTTCTTGATTACATTATCAACTTTTTGTTTTGTACTGGATCATTCTTGTCAGTTCTCCAATCTTAAAGAATAAAAAATTTTCTTTTGATTTTGTTTTCCTTACCAATTATCACTCCCTTTTGTTTGTTCTTTTTTTGCAGCAAACTCCTAACTTATTCGTACCCGTCATCTCTATTCTCTCTTCCTGGTCTCTTAAATCTACTTCAATCAGATGTCAACGAAACTGTTACTAGTGACTTCCACGTTACTGAATCCAGTGGTCAGTTCTTTCTCTTCATCCTACTTGATCAATCATCAACAGTTGTCATTTTATACCATCTACTCCTGAATATGCTTTCTTTACATCCAGACCTTGAGGATGTCACTCATTCCCAGTTCTCCTTGTTAGTCATCTCTGTTACTCTTTCTCTCAGAATGTTGAAGTGTCTCACAGCTCTGTCATTGGAACTCTTCTCTTTCTGTACTTCTACTTGTAATTAGAATTAAAGAGTGTCCCCCCCCACACTACAGCTTTTTTCGTAGAAAGTGTAGATTACAGAAAATAAAATGAAATACTGCTATTTTAAAACTATCTTTCAGACTCCATTTCAAAACTTGGAATGAGAACTGTGGCTCTTTGGGGGATTCATCTCTAGTGGCAAGGGATTGAAAAAGTAAATAAGGCTATTTTATCTGAAGACCATTGTGATATAATGTACTTATTCTTAGGACATGATAGAAGATTGATATTATATTTCTTATATCTCATAAACCTTAAAGATATTTTTAGTATATGTGCTGCCGAAGTGAGCACTCCTTAAAGATATTTTTAAAAGGAATTCTATATGAGCTTGGGCAGTGTGTTGGCATTATTTTATGTAATCTCAAACATGTCCATATAGATATCTGCAAAGGATGAAATTTAAGAATGAGCATTATGAAAAGATTCTATATCAGATGAAGTTTTAGAATCTATAAAACATGAAAGCAAATGTGTTTGATACATAACATTTGAGACATATGGTTAAAAAGTAAGTTGAAGGCACTTATAATACCACTGCCTAAATGTAGTTTATATCTTGAAATATTGTCTTCTAGTCTGTATGCAGTTTAAAAATCATGCTGTGATCCTGTAATTACCTGTATTTTGCCCTTAGCATAATACAAACATACATGTTCTCACAATTTTTTAAAATGTACATCATGTTTAGGAATTACACTATATATAGCCCATCTCATGGATTCTTTTTTCTTGAACATTTGGTTTTGATTATTTTTATTTACATTTTTTTTTTTTGTTTTTTGCTTTTGTGGATAAAGCTGCAGTGAGCATCCTTTGCATAATTTTTTTTTCTGTTTTAGGATTACTTCCTTAGGATAGATTGCCAGAAGTGGAGTTACTGGGTCAGAGGGTATGAACTTATGAACTTTTTTCCTTTAAAAAAAATTTTTTTTTGTTTATTTGTGCTTCAGTTGACTTATATTCATTGTGCAAAATGAAAATCATAATGATTATACTTGGTACCTGTCAAAAAAAACATGTCTTAAGGCAAGTTTCTATGATCAGAGAAGTTTGGGAAATTCCTTCAGTAAATAAGCCTCTCTATCTTGGTTTATCTCAGTATTTCCTGAACTTAACTGATAATTGAATAGCTTTTTTATGATATATTTTATAAAATTTTCTGGAAGTTTTATTAAAGCTATAGTTTATGAATTGATCTAAAATTGAAAATCATTCTATTGGTTAAATTATGTTTTATTGGTAAAAGCAACTAAATTACAAAGTTTCATTCTAAAATTATTTTTTAAAAGATTAAAATAAAGCTGTTTACCTTGTGATTTTTATGTATGTCTTTGTAAAATCTCAAATTTAACACTCTGCTGATTCCTAAAGAACATCCTCATGTCTCAATAGCATCAAATACTTTTTACAGTCTTTATTGAAATTTGGAATATAGACATAGAACCTAAAAGTGGGAGATGATGTAGATTGTACAAACCTTTCTTCTCCCCCCCTATTTTTCCCTGCAGAATGTGAAATCCTTTGCATCTTCTGATAGTCTAGCCAAGGTCCAAGAAGTAGCAAGCTGGCTTTTGGAAATGAATCAGGAACTGCTCTCTGTGGGCAGCAAAAGACGACGAACTGGAGGTTCTCTGAGAGGTAACCCTTCCTCAAGCCAGGCAGATGAGGAACAGATGAACCGTGTGGTTGAGGAGGAACAGCAGCAGCAGCAACAGCTAAGACAACAAGAGGAGGAGCACACTGCAAGGAATGGTGAAGTCGTCGGAGCAGAACCTAGACCTGGAGACCAAAATGATTCCCAGCAAGGACAATTGGAAGAAAACAATAATCGATTCATTTCAGTAGATGAGGACTCCTCAGGAAACCAAGAAGAGCAAGAAGAAGATGAAGAACATGCTGGTGAACAAGATGAGGAGGATGAAGAGGAAGAGGAAATGGACCAGGAGAGTGATGATTTTGATCAATCTGATGACAGTAGCAGGGAAGACGAACATACACATAGTAACAGTGTCACAAACTCCACTAGTATTGTGGACCTGCCTATTCACCAACTCTCCTCCCCATTCTATACAAAGACAACAAAAGTGAGTATATTTAGTCTGCCGTTCTGAGACGTTTACCTGTCTATGTTAATTGTAATGAAATTTTCCTCACAGTGTTTGTTGTTACTACCAAATTAGTTTCCAGATGTGTAATAAAAAAAAGAACTAAGGTTTGTTTTATGGAAGGTATTAGAAATAGAAGAATTGATATTGGAACAATCTTATTACAGATAGAGGGGAGGTAATTGATTTTATTACTATGAAAAATCATTAATACCGAATTTTAATATAAATTTTGCCCCTGTGGCATATTAGTAGTTTGTGTGCAGTGGAGAGGGGTGGAGTGAAATATAATTTATGTAAATCAAGTAGCAAAGAATCTTTTTTTATTTATAAAATGCAGGAGGTTGGGGTGGGCTGTGTATTCACAGGTGTGACTCCAAGGCAAAAGTTACTGTCAGGTTTCTGCCACTACTTCCTGTATTTGCAGTTTTCATTTTCCTTTCCATTCTTAGGAGACAGCTCTGTTGTATGTGCCTCCTTGTCTCATTCAGCTAGTAGTAGCCCATGGAGTTAGCCATAGACATGTTTTTTGCTTTTGTTTTTAGAGAGAGTGCGTGCATGCACAGCTGGGCGTTGAGGGCAGGGGCAGAGGGAGAGGGACAAAGAGAATATTAAGCAGGTTCCATGCCCAGTGTGGAGCCCAGTGCCCGGGCTTGATCTTACGACCCTGAGATCATGACCTGAGCTCAATCAAGAGTTGGACGCTTAACTGACTGAGCCACCCAGTCACCCTTTAACCATAGACCTATTTTAAAAGGTGGACAATTAGACTCCTGTCTAAGCCAGAGACATCTTATCAACTCCAGGACTTGGTGATTGATCTAGTGCTGAGAAAAACAGTTCTGTTGGATATAGGCCTTTGAGGCTATACCAGAGAATAAGGCCTGGAATATACTATGACTGCTTCCCAGTATTATCTTTGCTATTAGATAGGCTGGGAGGTCCTGAAACATTGAAATCTGTCTAAGGTGGAAGGAAGAAGTGATTGGGCAACCGCTGTAAATTTGAAATTGCCACTGCTTTTTCTTTGGGATGGCATGGGAGCTTCTTTCCTCAAAATATTCTTGAATGTTATATCCCTTCAAATTATGGTTATGACAAGAGGTGGGGATTGTAGAGAAAAAGAAGCACCGTTATTTCCCTCATTCCCCAATCTTTCTGTTGTATTCCCTCCCCCCATCAAATTATAGTCAAAATGAAATGATCTAATACCTGGGCTTTGTTTCAAAATAATCCTGAAGGGGAGAAAAGGAAAGAGGGTATAGATTAGCCATGAGTTGCTGATTTTTGAAGCCGGGTTGGAAAGATGGAGTGGCTCATGGGTATTTTTCTGTGTGGTTTTCAATGTTTAAAATGTTCCATAATTGAAACATTTCTAAGTTGTAAAGAATATGAATATACACATACAGTCCCCAGAAAATGATAAGGTTGGAAATAGGAGTTTTCTTTACATACCTTGGTCTTGTTGACTAGCTCCTAATTAAGTAAGTGCTGACTTCTCTACATTGAATTTTATTTTCTCTGTATTTTGGTGCCATTGAAATTACAGGAAATTCAATAAAACATCATGTACTTTTTGCTGGAGTTAGAATTTATTTTAATCAATATTTTAGGCAGTGTTGCTATCTACTGGGTCTATTTAAAGAGGAGAAAAAGTAGAAAGAATTATACTCAGAATGAATGAGGTATGTAGCTCAACTTCTATCCTTCCCCCCCGCCTCCCCCAGGCTTCTATGCCCATTGAGCTTTATGTTTGCATGCTTTTTGGTTCTTTATAATTTTAAAATTAGATAAAAATCATGAATATCCATGTAAAGTAGACTTACAAGTTAAACAGTTCTTTGGAATGGAACACTTTAATTCAAATAATAGCTTATTTTGTAGACACTAAGATAATGTCCATAGTAGTTTGTCCTCTTACTCTTATTTGCTTATTTTTAAATTTTACAATGAATTATCGATTTAGCCCATAAATAATATACAAACAGATGTAATATCATCTCCTTAATGTAACCAGACCTGGAATAAAAAAATCTCAGATGCTAGGTTTAATATTTGAATTGCTATATCATTTTTGCTTAAGGTTGTGAAACTTAAAATTCTTTCTAAAACATGTTTATCCCTAATTTCCCTAGCCTTTCTGCAAGTTTAGATTTTATTTAGTTGATTTGATCTAAGAAGAAGCTAGCTTCCCTAGTGGTTGTTATCCATTCTACCTTCTCTGTCTCAAGGTGCTGAAGTAGTGCTTTGAATCTCAGCCAGATGGCTCTACCACTAATAGTTACAGCCCTGCTTTGTTGGTAAGGCTAAGACCTTTTATAGTGCAGTCTACCCAACTTTTATCCCCCATATTTCTTGATCTCTCTCCCTCAAAGTTCTACATCAAAAGAGGGGGATTTGTCTCTCTTTTTTCTGAGGGTTTAGGTTGGGGAATGGGGTTTAGTATTTTATTGCATTATCTTATTTAAGAAAGAAGTTTTATCAAAACTAAGCCTTGTTGAGCAATACAAAGCTATCAGTGAGTTCTGCTGTGTTTTAAATTAAAAACAAGAAAGCCAGTTAGACAAAACATATCTTTTCTAAAAGGAGAAGTCATCAGATTGTTCTGTAGGAAAACTGGGAGTACACAGGTTAAATGCTTTATCATTTTCTTTTCCCTTCAAGATGAAACTATAAACAGAACTTTTAGATATGTCTTAATACAGTTGTCTGGCCACCTCCTTAAAAACAAAGTAACAATTTTAGGTCAGTTTTTTCTCATGTCTCTTGAGTCATGAATGCAAATTATTGCACTGTACATACAAGGCCAAAGAAGTAGACTGAGTACTAGTGACATCAGAGAGAGATGTATATGTGTGTGTAAGTGTTTATGTGTGTATGTATACATATGTATGCTTGTGCACACATTTGATATATTGTTTATCTTGAGGTCATTTTCCTGCACAAATACAGTGTCCTTCTACAAAGTAGTATTTCAGGTTGAAATTGGGCCATTTTCCCTTTTCTCTATTCCTGGGGTGCTTTAAGATTATTCCCAGCGATTATTTATTTTTTCACCAACACTTTAAAGATGTCATCTATTACTTCATTACTTATAAAGAAAATGTCAGTCACCCATGTATATAAATCATTGAAATATAGTAAATAAGGAAGGGTTTTCATTATTTCAGAGATTTTATATTGGAGCAGCTTTAAATTCTTGATCACTGTAAACATAAAACACTTCTACGGACATTACCCCAGGCCACAGTTTCTTTTAAGTCTTCTTAAACTGTGACTTGAGAATATTAGAGGTATAAGAATAATTTAAAAATACCCCTTTTTTTCATGTTAACATGTCATTAGCCATAGTTTTACCTAGCTTTCAAGTTTTGTTTTTTTTTGCAGTTTCTTAAACATTCCCTTTGCACAGTTATACTTACTTATTGGTCATTCCTGAACATGCTATTTCTCAAATATGGTATTAATGAGAAAAAGCATTTTTGGTCCTTTCTGGCGTTGATATTTTCTTTGAAAGCATATTGAAATTATCAAAATTATTAGTACAATCTTTTTTTTCCCTCTAGTCACCAAAGATTTGTTCATATGAGAGGCTATGCAATAATATGCATTAGAAATTTCAGATCATCTTAATGTTAAAAGTCAAGGGTACTGCCAGTCAAGTCAAGCTTATTTATTAAGCCCATACTGTTTGCAAGTCCCTGTGATAGATAAGTAAGTAGAAGTTACAGAGAGACCAAATGATTCACCCAAAAATCACACTGTAAGTGACCAGAGATTTTAATCCAGATCTGCCTAATTTCCAAAAAAAGCCCCCTTTCTTTCCATGTGCTATGCTGCCCCTTATGGTAGAATTTGGCAAACATTACTACATAAGATTTTCAGCAGAACTGTGTCTATATGGGTTCTAGACTCTGGAGTGTGTTGGCTTTCTAATACTATGTTACATTTTAAATCATCAGAGCTACCCTTTGGAAAGGATATAGAGGGCTCAGTTAAGTGCTTTTCTGTGTGGTATCTAACAAAGATTATTGAAAATATGAAGGCTCAAAGCTAAAATTGTAACAAGAAGAAATGACAGTGAAATTTGAGGTTGGAGAACAGATAGCACCTTTTCGAGAGTACATCAAATGTGCTTTTTCAAAATTTTTAAAAGATTTATTTATTTGTTTGTTTGTTTATTTATTTAACAGAGAGGAGAGAGATCACAAGCAGGCAGAGAGGCAGGCGGGGGGTGGGGGTGAGGGTGGGGAAGCAGGTTCCCTGCTGAGCAGAGAGCCCGATGTGGGTCTCGATCCCAGGACCCTGAGATCATGACCCAAGCCGAAGGCAGAGGCTTTAACCCGCTGAGTCACCCAGGTGCCTCTCAAATGTGCTTCTTAACCAGGAGTTATGTGCTGGCTATTTCTGTAAATTTACTAGTCTGCCTACAAATTATAAAGTCCACTTGATTTTTCAGGTAGGAATGCCCATCTTTTCAGTCTTAATTCCCTCCTTACAGCCTTATCATATTAAAAAAGATCTTGTTTTCTAAAGAGATGTCCAGCCCATACTTAAGACTCCTTTTATGTTTAATGTGGAGTGGCAACTCATTTTCTGCCAAAATGAAAAGCAGATAAAATTACTATTAGGTGAAGTCTTGTATCTTTCTGAAATTTTCATGAAGAGAACTACGTTTGAGCACCATTTTCTGCTTTTTCCATGCCTCTCTTGTTGCCTTCCATCTTTCTCACATAGTTTCATTCCTTACCTCAAATCAGTCCATTTTTTTTCCCCATCCCGATTGTTCGATTTCCCCTGGCAACTAAACAGCTTTTTTAAAAAATCTTTTTTGAGTCAAATAAAAAATAAATGTCTGTTAAAATAGACAAAAGTCTGAGGCTTTTTCTTGTTTCTAGGTTCTAAACAATAGAGAAATTAGGCACAAGGATCACTAGCTGATCAAGGGATTAGAATAATGGTTGTATTTCTAGTCCACGCCCTCCCCCCCCACTCCTTTGAACCAGAGCTCCTGGGAAGCTTTGTAGGACAATGTGGCTACAATCTGAAATCTAATAGGCTCTAAATTCTACTCTGTTGTAGGTAGTTTTAGAGAGTGGTGGCTGCTTCAGCAGTCCCTCACCTTTCTTGTTCTTGTTAAGACAAAGAACTTAAATTCAAATTCTCTTAGGTGTAAACACATCCAGAGAACAAGTGCTACATAAGGCAGTTATTTCTATGGAGCTAAAAAATCCGTTTTTAAAAAATTCATCCAGTCATTCATACTGCTTTACTCATTCTCAAGCACATGACATTAATGCTTGGTATGAACAGAAACCTAAGCAAAGATGCTGTTTACATTTTTAAACATTCCCACCCCTAATCTCACAGAATACACTTCATTCCTCACAACAGATACAATCTGTGTATTTTTAAATGATCTTTAGAGTTCAGTTATCATATCACCCTCTAGTGGAAAAAAATAGAAATAGAGAAATACTTTAAAGAGTATACTTGAGAATTGGGAACATACTGAATAAGCTGAGCCCATCTCTAATCAAACTAAAACTAAAACTAAAAATATGACATAAATTTCTAAGGGGATGCTATTCACAGATCTTCCCAGTTGATAGCTATATACCATTTCCTTTAAATAGAATTTGCCAAGTTTCTCTAAACTTTGTACTTTTAAAACATCTGTATATTTAAATGCTTTGTGAATCTGTAATTGGATGCTAAAGTGAATTTTAGTTTATTGTCAATTTCTAATTAATTCCTGTTAGTGCAGTTTAAAAAATATTTGTTAACATTATTTTAAACCATAATAGGTCTAAACGTTAGTCAGGTTTAAATCTGTATCTGCACTGCCAAGTAATTAAAGTTTATTTTAATTAGGGATTTTCATTCTACACCAAAAAGTCAGTCTTCCCATAGAGTGGAGAATTAAAAAAATTTTTTAATAGTGTTCTGTTGGTTTTTGCCTTATGCAGATGATAAACTTCTCTGAAGTCTCCACAAATAGCTATCCTCAAAACGTTCTTGATGTAAATTGTATAATTCCGATGACCCGGTTCTGTGTTAATATTGTGTTTGTTGGTGATGGGGAAGATGGTGTGAAGAGGATAAAAGAGTCTAATGGATTCTGTTTTCACTTTGGTAATTAACTCCAAAATTATGTCTTGAGCTCTCATCCTTCACCCAGGCCTCATCCCTGCATTTCCAGCTGTCTCTTAGGCATTGTCATCTCAGTGATCCACTGAAAGCTAAAATTACTATTTCTTTCTTCATACCAATTTTTTATGTTCCTCCCTGGAATTTCTAGTCTCTGTTAATATCCTGTTCTTCTACTCATTTGGTAGAAAGAGGGTTTGACTTTTTCTCGCCATCTGAACCTATTGGTCTGCAGAAGAGTTTAACAGAGTTGAATACTTGATCTTCCTTTTACTTAACCCCAGGTGCTTATAAGATCCAAATTGGAGAATAAATGTTTAAAAATGTTAACAGCATCTTTGCTTTGGTTTCTGTTTGTACCACGCTATAATGCCATGTACTTGACAATGAGTAAAGCAGTATGAATGATTGGATGAATTTTTTAATAAAAATGGATTTTTTAGCTCCACATAAATAAGTAACCTCAATGTAAATATCTGGTGGCCAATTTCCCACTAATGAAGTTAAATCTCTATGTGGACATTTGAAGTCTTTCATAGTCTTACCATGGTGTTTTTCTACCTGATTTCATTCCCATGCCTCCACTTGCTTTTTAATGATCCCTGTTTCTCTCCAGCTAGCTAGATCCTTCAAAACCTAGATCAGATTGCATCTCTTTTTTTATAGCTTTTTAAAATTAGAAAAGTCATTAAACCAGTTGTTGGTTCTTTACATTGCACAGTTCAATTGATATTGCTTTGTGACTTCCTGGGTAGGTTTTGTCTTGAATCGACATTTATTTCTTTTATTTATTTATTTTTTGAACAGTAGAAATTTGATGTATTTGTTTCCAGTGCTGATTGATTGATTTATTTTAAAGATTTTATTTATTTATTTGAGAGAGAGAGAGAGAGAGAGAGTGAGCACACAGCAGGGGGAGCAGCAGGCAGAGGGAGAGGGAGAAGCAGGCTCACCCCGAGCAGGGAGCCTGGTGTGGGGCTTGATCCCAGGACCCTGGGATCCTGACCTGAGCTGAAGGCAGACGCTTAACGACTGAGCCACCCAGGCGCCCCTCCAGTGCTGATTAGATTGAGAGTTACAATTAACAAATTTTAATGTGAATAATTCTCATTTCACCTCTTAAGATGTATCTAGGCTAGGCTATAAGTGATAAATAGGCATGCCATTTAAGTTTAGATTCAAATTCACATATTTAATATAAAGATAATTACACTGAGGAATATTATAATACATGTAGCCATTCTAGAGTAAGACTCTCCTGAGAAGTTAAAATCCCAATTTAAGAGCCATGTTGCTAAGATGCAGAAATTAGTCTATAACTATTAGCAGTTATCTTTTTGAAGAAAATTTAACAGCAGGAAAATGCTTAAAAATAAAATGTTTACTAAAAATGTTGAACTCAAAACTGTGTATACAGTATGATCCTGATTATGAAAGAAATATACATTAAACTGTGTATGCATGGAAGAAGAGAAGAAAGAAACTAAATGTTAGGAATTCTCTGAATATGGTTAGTTATTTCTATTATATACTATATACTTTTCAGAATTTCCTAAGCCTGCTACAACAAGCATATATTACTATGATTTCTTAAGGAAAAAATTGTATCACCTGGAAGCCAATTCTTATTTTATTGTCTTTTTGGAAAACTTCCATAATGATGATGCTCCAATGTAGGACTGGACAGAAAGGATCCCTCATAAGGAAGGGCATTATATAATGATCTCTTTATGAAAATGCAACTGAATATAGTGGAAAAGGCAATGAACTCTTTAAGAAGAGTTTTTTGTGTAACCAATTCTTTATATCTCTAGAACTCAGGTGCCACCCTGGCAATTTTCTAAGGTCAATTTCCCATATTATTATAAGAGTAACAATTAGTATGATGGTATCTTTTCTTGTTATTAAGACATTTATTTAATATGTAGTTTCTTTATAGAGTTACTTAGTGTAGCCTTGAAAGCACTTTTGGCTGTCTATGAAACATGAAAATTATTCATTTCAAAATCTTTGTGTGAGCAGTTTCATTCTTTTAAAACATATTTCCAAAGTGCTTTACCAGGAAGTAAGCAGTGCTTTTCCTCCCCTCCACTGTTCCCAACCACTATTTCTTCAAACTAAGTAATGTATATAAACTGCTTAGATTTTCCATCCTAACTTTAAGTCTCCCGAAATAGAATCTGAATTGGAGGGAATCTTTGAGATCACCAAGTCCAAACCTGTGCCAGTGGCTTTACCAATAATCTCAGGCTTAAAAATGGAGTCATCATGAAGAAAAACTACAGTGTGAATTAACATATTTTTAGACCGTTTTTTATGTTGACATCTATTACTCTTCTTTGGTCCTTGTTCTATCTAGAGCAGTGACAGCCCTTCTTATAAAAGAAGACTGCCATCATATTCATCCATAATCTTTTCCCCAGATTGAATCCCTTCAGTGAGTTTTCTAGGGTCACCATCCTTGTTGCTCTTCTCTGGACACGTTACTCTTGAACTGCACTGTCCCATAGTCAGTGTGGTGCCGCTGACATGCTGTACAGCCAGACTGTCAGCTGTTCTTATTCTGAACCTCATCAATTGATACTGATATAAATAATAATGATAATAAACCATTTATTAAACATTATTTACTATGTGCTAGGACACTGTGCTAAATTCTTTCCATACATAATCTGATTTAATCTTAACAGTCCTGATGTGTAAGGTCTAATTTTTACCCCTGTATCAAAGATGAGAAACAAGTGAATAGAGAGGGAAAGTAATTCATCAATGGTCTGTCAGCTGATTAGTAGTAGTGGAGCTAGGATTTGGACCCAGATCTCATTCTGGGTCCAGGTTGCACTTTTGTTAAAATTTGAAAGTTCAGTGAAACAGTAATTTTGGGAAGAGGTAGGCTATCGAATAACCCCAAAAGCCACCACTCTAACATCTGTTTTCATGCTACCAAAAGTTAACTAATTTCTGCTCCCATGGCATATTTATTGTGACTCATACCACGTTGTATTAAAATTGCTTGCTGCCTTCCTCCTATGCAAGTCCTTCGATTTCTTATTTATCTTGCCTAATCCAGTATCTATCGTGTGTAAGATGCCCCAATACCTAATAATCTGTCAGTAAATAATTAGTGAATAAATTTTTACATATTACTCACCTTGACCACATGGATACATATTTTGCATAACAGTGGTCAGTGTGCACACTGTTTTGTATTCCTGCTTCTTGCAACATTTTTGTGTAGGTTTTTGTGTAGGCACAAGTTTTCAGCTCCTTTGGGTAAATACCAACAAGCATGATTGCTGGATCATATGGTAAGAGTATGTATAATTTTGTTAGAAACTGCTGAACTGTCTTTCTGAGTGGCTATACCATTTTTGCACTTCCACCAGCAATAAGTGAGAGCTTCTGTTGCCAGCTTTTGTTAACAGTGTTTTGGATTATGGCCATTCTAATAGGTGTGTGATGATATCTCACTGTAGTTTTAATTTGAAATTTTGTAATGACGTATGATGTTCAATATCTTTTCATATGCTTTTGCCATCTTCTTTGAGGCATTTGTTTAGATCATTTTGCCCATCTTTTAATTGGGTTGTCCATTTATTTATTGTCGAGTTTTAAGAGTTCTTCATATATTTTGGTTAACAGGCCTCAATCATATTGTTTCTTGCAAATATTTTCTCCCAATCAGTGGCTTGTGCTCTCATTCTCTTGACATTTTCTTTCACAGAACAGAAGTTTTTAACTTTAACGAAGTCCAGGTTATCAGTGATTTCTTTCACAGATTGTGCATTTATTTGGTGTTGTATCTAAAAAGTTCTCACCGTACCCACCAAGACCCCATCTACATTTTCTTCTATGTTATCTTCTAGGAGTTTTCTAGTTTGTGTTTTACCTTTAGGTTTCTGATCCATTTTCAGTTAATTTTTACATGTGTATGTCCAGTTGTAATGGCACCATTTGTTGGACAGACAGTCTTTGCCCCATTGTATTGCCTTTGCTTCTGTGTCAAAGATTAGTTGAGTATATTTATGTAGGTCTGTTTTGGGGCTCTCTATTATGTTCCTTTTTTGTTTGTTTGTTTCTTATATCCATAACATTTTTCTGGGTGACTTGTGGAAGTCATCTTTGGGTAGCTCTTCTCTGTTGAATCACAACCTTAGTGTATAGTTGGGTAGGTGATACTAAGCAGAATTGTGTGCTGAAAAGAACAGGAGGTAAGAAAAGTTGTCTATCTGCTCTTCTTCTCTCACTTACTAGGCATAGTTCGTGGGCTCATCCACTAACCTCCTTGAGCCTCAGTTTCTTCACCATTAAACAGGAATAGAGTAGCTGCCCTTACTGCAAAGTGTTGTATGGAAGTCTAAATGAGGTGATGAAAGTGATATGCTTTGCAGATTTTAAAAAGCTATGCAAAGATATATGATAATTTTTATTGTCCTTATTTATTGTCCTTATTTCCATGTTAGGTGACATGACGATAATCAAGGTGAGGATTTATCCAGTGTTGTTCTTTGTATATTTTTTCTTATTAATTTATTGATAGGGTTTCTTTTTTTCCAGTCAAGACATGCATCTTTGTCCTTGTGATCAGTGAGGGATTCCTTCCAAAATTATAAGAGGTGAACCTAGTGCCCATAAGTACATTATTGCAAGTTTCAAGATCTACTTATCATGGAGGAATGCTTTAGAAGGCAAGTTTGGAAAGGAAAATGAGGATATTTTGTACCTTTGTTCCTTTGTTCCTCTCTTACCAATACCACACTGTCTTGCTTACTGTAGCTTTTAGTAATCTTAGAACTGGGTGGTATCATTCTTCTTACTTTGTTCTTCCCCTTTAATATTGAGTTGTCCCTTCTGGGTCTTTTGCCTCTCCATATAAATTTTAGAATCAGCTTGTCAATATCCATAAAATAACTTATTGGGATTTTGGTTGGAATTGTATTGAATCTGTAGATCAGATCAGCCTGGGATTGGGAAGAACTGACATCTGGACAATATTAAGTCTTCCTATCCAAGAACATGGACTGTCTCTTTATGTAGTTGGCTCTTCTTCGATATCTTTTATTAGAATTTTGTAGTTTCCCTCATACAGATTTTGTACATATTTTGTTTAAAAGTATTTCATTTTGAGAGGGTTCTAATGTGAAAGGTAAAGTGTTTTTAATTTCAAATTTGCTGGTTCATTACTTTTGGTTAGGAAAGTGATTGACGTTTGTATGTTAACTCTCTGTCCTCCATCCTTACTGTAATTGCTTATTAGTTCCAAGAGTTTTCTTGATTCTTTCTGATTTTTAACATAGATGGTCATGTCATACATGAATAAAAGCAGTTTTATTTCTTCCTCTATAATCTGCATATCCTTTATTTCCTTTTCTTGTTTTACTGCAGTAACTAGGACTTCCAGTATGATGTTGGAAGGTAGTAGTGAGAAAGAACAACCTTGCCTTATTCCTCATCTTAGTAGGAAAGTTTCTTACCATTAATTGTGATACTAGCTGTCAAGTTTTTGTAGATGTTTGTCCAGCTGGGGAATTTTCCCTCAATTCCCAGTTTGGTGAGAGCCCTCTTTTAATCTTTAATTTTTAAAGAAAATTATTTTATGTATAATATATACAGAATTCAAAAACTTTCTTATTTCTTTCATCTTATTTTGACCCTACTTTCTACCTCAGCAACAGAGGTTTATTTGATATTTCTGATCATAGAGGAATTTAGGTTACTTTAATACCTTTGCTTAAGCTTTTTCTTCATTTTTTATTTGTATTTATTTTTACTTCAATTAATTAACATATAGTGTATTATAAGTTTCAGAGGTAGAGTTCAGTATTCATCAGTCTTTATATAATACTCAGTATTTACTACATCATGCGCCCTTCTTAATGTCCATCACCCAGTTACCCCATCCCCCACCCCTCTCCCCTCCAGCAACCCTCAGTTTTTTCCTATGATTAAGAGTCTCTTATTTTCTTTATCTTTTAAATGTCTTTTTCACTCTATAGCCTCTTGCAAATTTCTGTCCTCTTTAGGATACATTTCAAAGCTCACCTATATTAAGAATATTTCACAGAACTCTGAGCAAAATCTTTATCTTCATTAGCTCTTTGTTCCTAACTTACATTGTGGTAATTATAGTCAGCTTTTTTTTAAATTTATATATATTTAGATTGTTGATAGACATGATTCTCTAAGTTTCTCTTCTGTCTTACAAGACCACATACTTTGCATATAGAAAATGCTTAAAAAATCGAATTGAACTTTCAGAATTGTAAGGCTGATGTAGTTGGCTCTGATGTAGAGTCATCAGAGTATTTCACAAACCCTGGTTTAATCTTATTCCACTTACTGTGAACGTTTACAGGTTTTTGAACCTACGTATAAAACTTTAAATTTGTCCCTTTTAGATTTTCTAGTTTGCTGTTTTCCACTGTGCCTCCATTCTCACCCAGTTTCCATTTTGGCTCCTTCTTTACAAGGTTCCTCCTTACCAAGATTATTTTGTTTTGTTTTGTTTTTTGTTGTTGTCTTTTTTTCCCCAAGACTATTTTCTATTAAGTGTCTCTCTTCTAGCATTTTCATTGCCCCTCCCAGGTTTGTACTTCTCAATGTATTGGTATCTGCATCCAAATAATTAAGTCAGTAATATCTTTAGTGAGGAAATGAAGGCTAGGTTAAGACCGAAGGGGTAGGTAGGCATTAAGACAGTCTTGTGGGAGGCTGTAAAGAAATGAAAATAAGGAGTCATAACTTTGAATAGTGGCAGATTTTTTTTCTTTCAAAATTTTACTTAAATTCAAGTTAGTTTACAGATAGTATAGTAATAGTTTCAGGGGTAGAATTTAGTGATTCATCAGTTGTATATAACACCCAGTGCTCATTAGTAGTGGCAGCATTTTTAGAAATAAGTATAGAGAGTCTTCTAGGTGCCTATTTGAATGTTTTGTAGATATCTATGCAGGTTTATATTGAGCAAATTTATTTACATTTTCTTTGTTTATATTCTGTTTCTTAATGGTTTACCAATAGCTGATTCATACTTTAGAGGGTTATTTATAGAGTTTCCATACCATAGGCAACTTACCCTTTCCTTGCCGGTTAGAGGATTGATTTTGATGCCAAGTACAGGAACTTCACAATAACTTCCTATAGTTTGTGGAGTTTTAACTTGGAAATATTATTTGCTTGTAGTAAATGACAGAGCAAGGAGTTTAATTTAGATTTTGCTCATATATCATTTGTCTCCCCCATCATTTCCTCCCCCAAACTCCAATATATAAGACAATACAGATTTTAAAAACATTTTAAAAATCTCTAATAAATGGGTCCATTTTGAAATTAGTGTTTCACCAACTTTAATTTAGACAGTAATATCAATTTTAAAGACTTCTCATCAGTGATTACAATCCTTTTTTTCTTCTTTTTTTAAAAATTTTTTATTTATTTATTTGAAGAGAGAGAGATAGGGAGAGGGGAACACAAGCAGGGGGAGTAGGAGAGGGAGAAGCAGGCTTCCTGCAGAGCAGGGAGTGGGCTCGATTCAGGGACCCTGGGATCATGACCTGAGCCAAAGGCAGATGCTTAAGGATTGAGCCACCCAGGTGCCTCAGTGATTACAGTCCTAAGAATCTTACTAATGTTAAAGATTCTTTTCTGCTTATAAGTCTACTTTTTACTTTGACTCTTATCCTAAAATTTCAGTCCCATCTTTGACCTCTCCTGCTCAACACAGTTTTCACATTATTTCTTTGCTTTGGTTGCTATAATGAATCTCTTATCTATAAATTATGATAAAGAGAAAAGCCGTGTTGGTTGAATTACAGAAGTAGAACATAGGGAAAAGAAAATATGGTTAGAGAATATAAATTAGGTGTGTTTTAAATACCTAATTTGTAGTCATGACACTATTTTTTTTGTTTCTTCTTTGAAAATTGCTGTGAATTCAATACTGTTAAGTTTTAATTGAGAAATTCTAGGGTTTTATTTTTTCTACTTAGGGTTGGAATTTTTTTTTAATGAGAAAATGTTCAAAAGCATTTTAAAATTCTTTCAGTGAATACTCTAAAAGTGGATAGTAATTCAAAAGAAGGCACAGAGAAGTAAAGCCACAAGAAATACCACTTATTTAGGTTTTTGTAGAAGTCATACATGAGTATATTTAGCGTATTTAGTAAATCAAGAGAAAGTATTTTTTACTATGACATATCACATATATAGGAATTATTTAAGAATTCATCTGTTTCTTCTTGAACACTAGAGGGCCATATAGTACCTTATTGTTACTGATAGAACTGCTGTTAACATATTTAAATATATTTAGTAATTGCTTGTCTCTCTTCTACTCTGTGTTTTGGTATACTGTTTAATGCTCAGAATTTGAAACTAATATTTAGAGTGGTTATGTCTGCATTGATATGTGAGATACCTTTTTCTTTTTTTAAAAGATTTTATTCATTTATTTGACAGAGAGAGAGAGAGAGAGATCACAAGTAGGCAGAGAAGCAGGCGGTGGGGGGGGGAGCGCTCTCCCCGCTGAGCAGAGAGCCCGATATGGGGCTCGATCCCAGGACCCTGAGATCATGACCTGAGCTGAAGGCAGAGGCTTTAACCCACTGAGCCACCCAGGTGTCCCTACCTATTTTTTATTAACCATTAACTAGTATACTTATAAGATATATTTTTCTTCATTTTTCTATTGTAAAAAAAAAACAATGACAACAAAAAGTGAAGAAGGAGTGAGTGTTGGGATAAATGTATATGTGTGCACAAATTTACTGCGCTTTGAGAATATAAGAATGCTTTTAGGAAATTTCTCAAGTATCAGCATATAAACACAATTTAAACCAAAAGTCTTGTCATTGTTAACTGCTTGTGGCTCTCTCAGCATATATGTGAGAAAAGAATGATCCCTCCAAGCTGTCTTGTCCAAATTTCCTATTGTGTGAACATTGAAGATAATTTTGCGTGGTGTAACCACCTCAGCATCCTGAACTAAAAGAATATTTGGCCAGATGATTGTCCTTCCTTAATTTCTTTTGGTTGCTTAGAGTGAGGAAATGAAAAATGTAATCTGTAGGGTCCAAATAGAAAGGGTGAATGAGTGTTTAGAACGTCATGATTGAGCCAATAAGATTGTTTAGGCTCTTATGAACTGTAGAATGTATGTGTGTGTACGCATGTTCATCTTCCCAAAAAAGTGTTAATATTCAGTTAAAAAAGGAAAAACTTTGTGCAGGCTCCAAAAAACTGGCTTTGAGCTACGTTTAATGTATAGACTACTACTGATCTTTTTTTGTCTTTCTTTTTTTATTCAAGTATAATTGACATACTGATCTTTGATGCCTTATAAAGAAGTTTAATGTTTTAAGTATAACCTTCATTAAATTTTTGTTTCTCCCCTAGATACACTTTAGAGAGAATTTGTCATTAATAATTTTTATATTATGCTTCAGGAGGGAACATAAGGGTATTTTTACTGTTTTTACTTTTCTTTTTGTGAAGAAGGATTAAGTTGAACTCTGGGGAAACACATTGTTTATACCTGTAGAAGAGCCTGTAAGGGGATCATTTGATAGGGCAATACTACATTTAAAGACTTAAAAGAACCTTATCTTTGGAGTCTCTCTTCCTTAGATTTGCTAATTTTAATATCTTAAATCATTGCCTCAAATTAGTACTATAATGAAGTGATAGAACTGTGGTCTTTAGTTCTGACTTTTGCTGAAGAGGTAGTCCTGTTGAACAGTGATGACTTTCTTTTCAGTTTAAAAATCATTGCTATGTAAATGATATTCTTTAACTGTGATAAAATTATGTTTTCTTTGTGTTTGCTGTTTTTTGTATCTGTCTAGTTTTCTGAAAAGGTTTATTGTTGAATTTTGGCAGATTGGCATGAGCTTAAGTGATTAAACACTGAACTTGAATTCTGATCTTTTTGTTCAGGTAATGAAATTAGCTATTCATAGAATAATCTACTTGGCAAATGTTATGTGGTCAAGAGTATAAAACAAGTAAAAAAAGTAATCAGTATCTGGTTATGGTGAGAGAAACCTGAACTGCTTCTTTCTTGAGAAGGAGAAATATTAGATGCTATTGATGAAGACATTAAAATACTGTCTTTTTAATATTTATCTGGAGAAAACATTGTTTTACTAGTTAAAATTTGGTTAAGTCTAACAATCATGATTGCACCAAAAGAATTGCCATTTTCCTTCTAAGATGTACCACAATTTAATACTAACTTTTATGGGCGCGGAAGGGAGGAAGGTGTTGCATGTAACATTGCTATCTAGATACCTACATCCGCTGTAAGGGTATTTCATTTCTAAAAGGTTAATGCAGGAGGGGCAAGTACAGAATTGAGCGTATGTGGTATTTTACAAAGGTAAAAGATCACTCTGATTCCCTCAGAAGTCAGAAGGTTTGGGAAATTCAGGTTAGTATGAATACTAGAAACATTTCTAGAATATCATTCACCTGCATTAAAACTAATTTCCACCAGTGACTCCTTGACCATACTGAAATGATTTTCAACCAGAAAACTTTCTTAAGCTCACTTCCCCATGTCACAGTTTATAGGAGACACAAATTTGAGAGATAATAAGAGTCAGAAAAGTCATTTAAATGAATGTAGTTGACTAACCATAAGACCCAGGGATCCAGAGCATCTCTAAAGGGGGTTATTTTGGAAATTGCAATCCTGATATTGCCATATTTTCCAATTTCTGAAAAGTCACTGGAATTCTGGAATTTTTCAATGTTTTTGTACATTGGTGTCCAAGTTTTTTAAAAGCATTTCTGTAGGCTGGTTTGACCTGTGATCGACTCATTTTCATTAGACATGATACAAGGAAGAAGAGTGTGCTGTTCATCACTCATTGCATAATTAAAATAGTTTGCATCCAGTGCATATCCATTAAGGGCATGGAGTTTTTTGGAGTAAAAGTGTAAAATTTACATAGAACATTAATGCCTTTAATTGATCACCTCAGGACTTTTTTCTTTATGAATTTAATATATTGGTTTTAGGTGTTAAACTGCCAAATGAATTTACCTCATTTTAAAGAAATGTGGGTCCTAACTTCCACAAGGAATTTGAGGTGGCCTATATATAGGAGACACCGAATAAAATGATCAAATGTACATGAAAACTAGTACCAGGGAAAATACTGGAGTACACTCTGAAGACAAGGCCAGGAAAAAAGATAAGGAATGAATTATAAGTTGAAGTAAGCTTGTAATAGGTTTCACGTCGACCACTCATAGGGGCCTATACCAGTATTCAAAGTGTAACCCTAGACTAGATGTGTCAGAAACATCTGGAGTGCTTATTAACAATGCAAGTTGCTGGGTTACATTTCAGAACTACTTAACCAAATCACTAGGGTTGGGATGTGCATTTGTAATAAACTCCTACGTGATTCTAATGTAGATTAAAGTTTGCAAAACATTGACCTATTACTTTGTCTCTCTGTTTCCTTGTGATAAAATTAAGAGGATATGCTGAGTCCTCTCTTGAGAAGAGAAAACGTCAGACACACACACACACACACACACACACACACTCTCTTCCTAATATTAAATAAAGGGAATTTCTCACATGGGGTTTCATGAATGATTGAGTAGTCAATAACTGTAACAAATGCAAATACTTATGAATAGCAGTAATACCGTGATCTCTGTAATCAGGCTGTGAAGTTTTCGAATATTGGCTCTGTTACTTCATGGCAATTTAACCTTGGGCATACTGTTAACCTCTCTCAGTCTTAAGGATGGTATTAGTATCATCAATAATATAGTGTTTTTGAAAAAAAAATAATATAGTGCTTTTGAGAAGATTCAATGAGATATCTGTAGTTAGAGAAGTGATAGTCCTTAAGTATTAGTTGTTATTTTTTGGTAAGATTTATTATTGTAATGTTGTAAGATTATACTAAAACTAGCTTACCTAACTATTCCAGGCTACATAATATGCTATGCAAAATATCTTTAGTTCCAAAGATACCTACTGTCTTAGGTTGAAGCTATTACACTGATTTTTGTCCAAAACTCTGGAACCTTGAACATAGAGTCCAGCTGTCTGGTATTGTGAGTTTGTCACTGCCAACCATGGAGCACTTTCATGTTCTGACAGGTTTTTTTTTTTTCCTTCTAATTGTTGTTAGTGCTAAACCTAGAAGGAATTTGAAAGAGAACCTAAAGTAAATTTTGGTAGGGTTGGGGCTTTGAGTCCTCATGTGAAAATGTCCAGAAGAGATGGAAATGCTAGTTCTGTAATGATATGTGCCCTTGAACTGAATAGCTTGAACTAGAATAAACACAAGGGAAGATTCTCTTTAGTGCTTCTATAGCAATCCTAGAATTACTGCGTAATACTACAGGAATACCTAAATTTCTCACAGTTCAGAGAGGATTATAAACAAATGAAAGCAGTCATTATGAATGAAAGAAAAGTTAGGTTGAAATATCTCTACTTAGGATGCATTTTAGAGAACACATTTTGTAAAATGTTGGTATCACTACTAGCAGTATCTGATACAGAAGGTAACTTGATTCCTCCTAGTAGTTAAGAATCGTCAGGGTAGCATCTTGCATGTGAACTTTAACTTCTAATTATGTAAAATGTAAATAGAAGAATGATAATTGTTTTCATAGATCACCAGGGCTAAAAACAATGTATAAGATTTTTTATTGTATTTTTTTTTCATGAAAGGATTTGCTTAGTTCAAATGTACCATGTCCTTCTTTTTGTTCATTTGGTCTTTGCCAATGTTCTTATTAAAAGTAGCTTCTCTGCTTAATATTGCTTGTAGAGGCTGCTTTACTTCCAAAGTGAAAATGCTTTAATTTTCTGTTTTTGGTTGGTCTTAAGTGAGAATTCGTGGTTATTGAAATTAGATGCAAATGAAGAGTGAAATACAAAGAAAGTACTTGGGAATTTGGGAAGTAAGTGTTATTCATTTGCGTAGCTACAGATGTTGGTTTTATATGTCTATATTATAAATTTGCTTTTCAAGAACGAATTGTTACTTTACAAATATGCTGCCATCTGTGTTATGGTCTAATGAGTGAAAATTTTAAATATGCTGAGATACATCTGTAATGTTTATCACTTACAGTTTCAGTTTTCACGTGTGTTTCTTATTACTCTTTCACTCAACTGGTATAGTAAAGAAGATTAAAATTTTAAGAGGGAGTCATTATTGCATATCACTTAGATATCAGTAATCTTATATTTAATTTTTATGCTTTTTCACTCCATAACAGAGATTGCAAACTGCTTTCTTATATAGTATTTTTTTAAGCACATTTGAATTTGTTGCCAATATTTAAAAATCTGGAGAAGAGTTCTCATAAAAATATTGACTTTTTTCCTTTGCAAGTGTGTTGTATCTGGCTTTACTTGTCTCATGTGCTTACAAAACAACAATCATTTGCACCTTTTAAATTGGCTTTCCAGGTCTTAAACCTGCCCTGTTATCTTCATTATCCCTGCCTGCTTCTCCAGTCTTTTGAGTTTGCTAGGAAAGACAAGCAGGACTGTAGGAAATCTAAAAATATGTTGAGTTTTCCTTTATCACATATCAAACTAGTTTGGATATAAAAATTCACATCAGCATAATATTTAACACTTTATCAAGTTTATTATTTAAACAGCCAGAGATTTGTTTAATACCTCACTTCAAATGGATATTATCAAGGTGAGAATTTGTCTCCAGAACTTTCCCCACTCCCAAATATCCCCAGATTTTCATTCTGGATCTCCTATTGTCTTTTCCGTTCTTATTAAGTTTTGAAGATTACACTCTACGTAGAATGACCATTTATCATATCACAAAAGTAAACCAGTGTTCTTAGAGCTCCTTGTCTTGTAAGATATTTCAGTTATCTATTGCCACCTAACCAGTCACTCCAAAGGCTTATAGATTATAACAAATAAGTATTTTATTATTTTTCATTGTTATTATAGGTTATGAATTTAGGAGGGTCTCGCTTGGGCATTGCTAATTCAGGGTTTCAGTCAGATGGTGGCTATAGAGGTGACATAGCAGGGTTTTCGAACAGTTGGGGACTGGCCAAGAATCTTTTTCTCTTCTTATAGTCTCAGGATTTCTACATATATGGTCTTTTTACTTGGGCTAGTTTGAGTTTCTTCACAGCATAGTGGCCTCAGGGCAATTGGACTACTTAAAACAGGGCTACCATGTGAATATATCAGTAAGTAAGGTGAAAGCTGTATTTCCTTTTTATGACCTCTCCTAGGAAGTCACATAATGTAACTTATACATTCTTTTTTGTTTGAAACAGATTTCACTTGTCAGCGGAAGGAGTATCAGAGTACATTGTAAGAAGAGCATATAAGATGGGGGATATTGCTATGACTCTTTTTGAAAAACACAGGAGGTCCTAATATCTTTGCTCTCACAACTTTTTTCGCCTTAGAGAATACTGTATTTGTTATCTAGAACTCAAAGTACATACCTGAAACATATGTAATAAAAAGTAAATCTCCAAAGGAGATTAGAAAGTAACACCACTAAGTTAGGCTTACTTTATAGACTAGAACTTGCAGAATGGAATAGATGTTCTAATACAAAACCTGAGTTTAGGAATTAGACATCCTAGGGTAAAAATCTCAACTTCACTGCCTCACAGCTCTGTTGCCTTGAGCAATTTTAAAAATCCTTTGAAACCTCAATTTCCTTGTCTGTAAAATGTAGGATATTGATACCTCCCAGTCTCTTCATGATATTTAAGTAAAATAAAGCATGATCTACTAGGAACTTTGTCAGTGTTTAATCCTCCCGCCGTATCCCTGTACCAGTCTGAAGGAGTGCACTGTTTTTTTTCTAAGTCCTAGAGCTGCAAACTAGCTTTTCATCTCCTGTTGGTCTCTGATAGTCCTTTAGCATCATCTCTGGAGTTCCGGCTTCCATCCTGAGATCTTTCTGTTTCAGGCATAATCAAGAATTCGGGAATTGAGTTTTATTTTCTTAATAACCAGTCAGTATCTTGTTTAACTTCTGCTATAAATTAATGTTGTTTACTGGTGTATTTTGTTGAATGTGTAATTTCGACAATGTAAAAAGGCCAGCGGTGTCAATTGTCTAAAAGTATGTGCTGTGCTTAATGAATAATATCTTCCTTAAATTTGATGCTGAGGTAAATATTGATAAATGAATATCGATGAATAATTTATCAATATTTGCAGAAAATTGTGATTTATGAGTATTCCATGAAGATTGAAAAATCTCACATGTTCTTATAGCATGTTACTGAGAATTATAAAAGTGAAGTTGTGGAACTATGTTCATTTCACTCAAAATAATTGTTTTTTATTTATAATTGTGTCAAAACATAAAGTAAACATAAAGTAAACATAATTATCTCCCCCCATTTTACTTTTTAAATTGTCGACATTGTCAAATACTTTATATTTCCATAGGTTCAGCTTTTTACTTTTCATAGGATAAGTTCCTATAATGTGTTAAACCATCAGTTTGATGAACTTGCTATATTGTAGCGCAATTTAATTTGTTTTAAACTGTTTTGAAAAACCACCTGCATGACATTATTATCATTATTGTTAAAAGACTTTTTAGTATTATGTCCTTATTTATGACTCCCTAGCTCACATTTAGAATTTTTTAGGAGAAATAAATGATTGATAAGCAATACTGACTTTAACTGAAAGGTTAATGAGCCTTTAATGCTTAAGCTTGTTCATAAAAGTAACTTAAATGATGAACCTTAAAAAACTGATATAAAGGAAGTTTTTGTCTCCTTTCTTACACCTAATTTTATTTTGAGGATTGTGAAAAATTAAGTTGCTTTAAATCCTATTCTGTCATCAGATGAGGTTTTTGCATGACTGAAATACCTGTAATTACTGGGTAATTTTTGTCATAGTTGACTTCAAGGTATAACTATAATAATCATCAACTAAATTCTTGGTGAGCAGCTGTGTAAGACCAGTTTAACAGCTGGGGTTAACTCAACACAGACTGTAAGAGTTAAACTTAATCATGAGGCAAGGCATGTTAAAGCCATTAAGGACTTCATACTGGGCATTTCTGAAATACTTAAAAAATTCAGTCCAATAGTTGGATTTTTTTTTTAACCTCAGATATTTCTTTAAGTGTTTAATGAAAGAATGAGAAGTATCATTTTAATATAAGAAAGTTCTAAAACACAAATGGAGTAAAATCCAGAGTTTACTCATTGAAAAAATTATCAAATATATTCTGATGTCACTGTTTAGGCCACTATGGTAACTAGGAAGGAAAAAATATATACAAATTATTATGGTACAGTATGGAATCAGAGAAATCCCGAGATCATTTTTCTTGAATTTCTTCTTAAATCATTTTAAAAAATAATTTATGCCTGAGCCTTTTTTCCAATGAAAATATTTTTTTACGTATTTTATAAAACTATAACTATACTATTCACCAAACTATAATAAAGGAAGGCTCACCAAATTGACATTTCAACACTATTGCAAGAAGGCTCTATACTTGGTACTGTTGGAGCTGGAATTTACTCTTAAAGCTACAAGGGACTTCATTCTCAGTCATCTAGTTCAGTCTCCTCATTCTAAATATCTGAAATCTGAGACAAGTTAAGAGACTTATTTAGGGACCCTGGTTAGTGGTGGAGCTGAACCTAGAACTTAAAATTCACCCAAGATTTTTTGTATGCTGATAAATTTACCTGGAGTATGAACTCCAGGTAATTTGCTGAGAGTTGATTGAAGCAACAGTTTAGTCAAGAATAATTTAGTTGTAAATAAATTTAGTTGTAAATAAGTTAATAAGTAGTTGGGATTTGGGGATGATAAAATTTCTAGTGTACCATGGGGCAGTTTTGTCATCATTTTGAAGGACTTATTTGGTTCGATTTTTTCTGTTTTAGTTTTTATAACTTTATTTTTAGCCAATTTTTTAGAAATAACTAGAAAATTCCAGAAGAATTCAGAAACAACCTAGACCAGCAGGTTGACCATGGTTATATAAATCAAATCAGTTATAGTACCTTATGTAACCTGCTATTGTAGCATTTTTACTTTTGACAGTGTAAAAGTATATACATTTATATTTATGCATAATGCTTTTATTTTGCAAATGTCCGATCACCAGATCACATTTTTATAACACTTGTATAAACCGCATGTGCTAATTCAGAATCCAAGCTAATTTCTCTTAAGTACCAAGGGGCTGCTCTTGGTGCCCAGATAAAGAAAACTAGCAGTCTCCCTTTATCCATGGAGGAGATACTTTCTGTTCCAAGACCGCCCAGTGAATGCCTGAAATCCTGGATAGTACTGAACCCTATAAGTACTACATTTTTTCCTATACATATATCCATATAATACAGTATGATTTATAAATTAGGTACAGTAAGAAATTACCAACAATAATAAAATAGAACAATTATAATAGTATACTGTAACCAAAATTATGTGAAAATGGTCTCTCTCTCAAAATATCTTATTGTACTGTATTCACCCTTCTTGTGATGATGTGAGAAGATAAAACGTCTATGTGATGAGATGAAGTGAGGTGAATGGTGTAAGCACTGTGATGGAACATTAGGTACTCTTGACCTTCTGGCAATATGTCCAGATCATCTGCCTCAGTTGACCCTGGTCAACTGAAATGGTGGGTAAGGAAGGGACTACTTACTGTACAATGATATGTTATGAAGTGTTAAATGTATAGATGAATATAATACCTCATGTACATTATAATTGGAAGTTGTAATCTTTCTTGGTGAACACTTTGAGTATTTAAATGTCTTTTAGGGGGGCATCTGGGTGGCTCAGTTGGTTAAGTGTCCGACTTGATTTTGGCTCAGGTGGTGACCTCAGGCAGGTTGTGAGGTCAGCCCAGCATGGAGCTTGCTTAATATTCTCTCTTTCCCTCTCCCTGTATCCCTAATCCCCTGTCTCTCTTAAAAAAAAACCAAAAAACAAAAAACAAAAAAACCTTTTAGAATTTTTTAAGGAATCATTTTTAATCATTTTGAATGTCTTTAATTTTAATAAAACATTTCTATTTGTTTGATCTATGCCTCTTATGAATAATAACATTTTAAAAGCAATGCCATATATTTATATTTTTCTTTCTCACTAAATCTGATGATATTTTTGTTTCTACAGTTGACCTAACAATCTTGTTTGGAATTATTATATATTTTTTGCAGTTTTAACTAATATAAGCTTGGCCATTTATCATTAAACCGAGAAACTTAATTTCTTGACTTATCATTGTTTTCCTCTGTTTAAATTGTTCTATCTTTGTACATGGATTGCTTAGACCAGGAAGATCTTTAATACTCTGGTATCTAAGGTGTTAGGAAGGATGGAAAAAAATGACTGAGAAACAGAATAATCTGTCTCACTCTGTATTCCTGAATAAATGAGTATACTTTATAATACCAAATTCTTATCTCAAAAGGATATTGATTCTGACTTATTTTGCTTTAGTAGTGGTATAATTTTAAACATCTGGAATTTTTTTTGTTTCTACCTAAGTCAAGTCACTTGTTTGCTTAAATTCATAGAAATAGTGAATAATACTGCATTTAAAATGACATAGGCCTATATTCTCCCTGTCAGAAGTATTTCGAATGAGACTTTGAAAACTCTTGGTATGAAATCATTCATACTTGTAGGTAAACTCATCTTCCAAGTGAGTTGTTTCAGCTGAATCAGGAGTAGTTTATGAAAATGGAAAATCTTTATGCTGCTTATATGCTGTGACCTTTGGCCAAGAACAGTTAAATAGTAGCCTTCTGTATAATAATGAATGGAAGAAAAGGTAGAAATCAGGAATATACAGCTGTAAATCTTTTTGTTGTCATAAGAGAATTGAAATGTGTGGGACTCTTATACGTTTAGAAATACCAAACGGGGTAGGGGGCCTGGGTGGCTCAGTGGGTTAAGCCTCTGCCTTTGGCTTAGGTCGTGATCTCAGAGTCCTGGGATTGAGCCCCGCATCGGACTCTCTGCTCAGCAGGGAGCCTGCTTCCTCCTCTCTGCCTGCCTCTTTGTCTAC
This sequence comes from Nasua narica, assembly GCA_028533885.1. Lineage (NCBI taxonomy): Eukaryota > Metazoa > Chordata > Mammalia > Carnivora > Procyonidae > Nasua > Nasua narica. The sequence continues at coordinate 115,295,329 of CM052800.1, read as the reverse complement.
TTGTGATCTCTCCCTGTCAAATAAATAATATTTAAAAAAAAAAAAAAAAAAGAAATACCAAACTGGGGGTATTTGGTGCATTATCATTTATCTATAATCATCTTTGACTTGTACAAAATTTTAGAAGAAAGAAAATCAGAAAGTGGTTAGTGGGCAAAATGCCTTATAGAGATCTTCTCTTTACCACAAGTTCTCTAATGTTCAGTTGTTGATGGATAGTCAATGACATCTGGAATCTTAAAAGACACTACAATTAAGAAATTACAAATTAATTTTTAGGTAAAATTTTGGCAAATTAGGGAAGGCTTTATAAAAATTATAGATGATTCTGTTTTAAATATTTTAAAGTTATTACAGATGGGTTTTAGAATCTCTGCTTGCTTTCTCATTGACTTTTAAAACTGCTACATATTACAAAGCTGTATGTGATTTTTGATCCTAATGTAGCAGCAGCAGCAGTAGTAGTAAGGGCAACACTACTGAACACTTACTAGATCTGAAGCATTATTTTGTGCGTTTCACTTGCATTAACTAATTTAACACTCATAAAAGCCCTATGAGGATGTTTATATAGATGAAATTGAGGCATAGAGGCATTAATTTAAGGTCGTACTACAAATAAGTAGTAGAACCACGCTTTGAACAAAGGCGGTTTGGTACTAGCATTGATACTCCTTCTGACTTATATTACACTTCATTAATATTTGTTGGTGTCATCTTGAAAGGAATTTGTCTGTTTTGCAGAGTTGCAGCTTGAGAGAGGGGGCTAATAAGAGTATCTTAAGTGTTTTAAAAATATGATTGATACTAAGACTTCATTTTTTTCTTGAGCACTTGGAACTAGGTGCATTTTAAAGTTAACAGGGTTCTGTGCATTGTCCATGATTTTATTTCCCTCATTGACTGGGGTTTTCTTCTGTATTTGGTATTTTAAGTGTTTTCATGATGATTGAGAACAATTGCTTTAGAAGTACTGTTAACTTAAATCCTCCAAAATGATGAAACCTGGAGGTACACACTTTTGGAAATTAGTACTCATTTGCCCAATCACTAGTAATGTCTCTTTTTTATAGAAATATAGTGTTGTAGACACATAATCTGATTTAGTGTTAGGTTTGCTGGAGTTGCAATGCTGTGTACTATCCAGTTGAGGGCAGCTATTTACTGATTAAAAAAATGAGTTGAATTAGAATGTCACTATGTGTTCACCAGAACTTGGTTATCTACAAATAGCCCTAGTTTTTACTCCTGTTATCAACATAAATAATTTCTTGAAAATGAAAAACTAATTCTACTTTGTAATTTTTTTAAAAATATTTTATTTATTTATTTGACAGAGAGAGAAAAATCACAAGTAGGCAGAGAGGCAGACTGAGAGAGAGGAGAAAGCTGGCTCCCCACTGAGCAGAGAGCCCAAGGCGGGGCTTGATCCCAGGACCCTGAGATCACGACCTGAGCCGAAGGCAGAGGCTTTAACCCACTGAGCCACTCAGGCACCCCTACTTTGTAATATTTTATGCCCTCTTATAAGCAGGAGAAAGAACATTGTTCATTTTAGTTTTCATCTTCTCAGTCCAAATTTTTTTTAGTCCCAAATCTTTTTTTTCCCCCCTCCTTGAGATCAGACTCCAAGTTGATTAGAGAGCTTCATATCTTCCTCATCTTTAAACTATCTACATGTAAATACATGTAACTATAAAGTTCTTTGAGGGCTTTAAAATATAAAATTATAATTTTCAGTATGTTATCCTTATTGGATTAAATGAAAATTAAGTTTGGAGTTCATCTGTTTCATTTATTTTTCTGTACAGAATGTATATGTTAAATTTGTGAAATATGGTATATTCTAATTTTTCTGCGTTGAGACAGCACATAGTTTAAATTATATCTTCTTTGTGGTTCAGAGAAAGGAATTTTGAAGGTTCAATTAACTGATTTCAAAGATAGCACTGAGAATTTTTTTGAGAATAAAGAATGTCAGTCTACATAAAACTGTATGTAATATTAACAAAGTAGATACTAATCGTTACTTGGAGAAGGGGCATTCCAGAGCTACTGCAACAAAGGGATTTTTCTAATAAGGAGTAAAGACACAATGTGATTTGAGAAAAAGTGTTAGGAAATAAAGTGAGCACCAGAAGAGGTGCTGAGACTGGAACGAGGCTGGAGACATTCACCGCCCCCCCCCCCCTTTAGTGGGGCTGTACACATGGTGATCTTAGATAACAGCCTCACCTTTTTTTTTTTTGCCATATCAAATTAAGATTTCCAGTATACTTACTCTTCTATCCCTAGATCTCTGTTGTGGTTTTATTTTGTTGTTTTATTTTGTTTTTTGGTGTTTGTGGTTTATAATTGTTTACTTTTTTATTAAAATAATTTTTGCGGTTAAATATCCACAGCATAAAATTTATCATTTTAATTGTATTTAAGTGTACATTTCAGTGACTTTAAATACATTCACAGTGTTGTGCAACCATCACCACTGTCCCATCTCCAGAACATTTTCATCTTTTCCAACTGAGACTCTGATATCCATTAAACACTAACTTTCTAGTCCTTTCTCCCCGTGCTGCTGGCAACCACCATTCTAGTTTCTGTCTCCATGAATTTAACTATGCTAGGTATGTCATCTAGGTGGGATCATACAACATTTGTCCTTTTTGGAATGGCTTATTTCACTTAACCATTATGTCTTCAAGGTTCATCCATGTAGTAGCATGTGTCAGAATTTCCTTCCTTTTTAAGGCTAAATAGTATGCTATTGTATGGATAAACCACCTTTGTTTGCCCATTCATCTGTCAGTGGTTACTTGGGTTGCTTCCATCTCTTGGCTATTGTGAATATGTTGCTGTGAACATGGATATATGAATATCTGGTTGAATCCTTGCTTTCAGTTCCTTTTTGGGAAGTGTATACCCCAAAGTGGAATTGCTGGATCTTGTGGTAATTTTTTGAGGAACCACCATACTATTTTCTATAGTAGCTACCTACATTTTACATTCCTACTGGTGATGCACAAGTGTTCCAATTTTTCCACATTCTTGCTAACACTTGTTATTGTGTGTATTTGTGTGTGTGTGTTTGTTTTATTTTTATTTTTATTTTTTGTTTTGTTTTGTTTTAAAATAATAGCTATCCTAATAGGTGTGCATTGTTGGTTCATTCTGGGTTTGATTTGCAGTTCCCTAATGATTAGTGATATTGAGCATCTTGACATGTGCTTATTGGTCATTTGTATATTTTCCTTGGAGAAATTTGGTTGTTTACTTTTGTGTAATTAAAAATGTCACCTCTGATAATGATTTTGCTTTTTTATTTTAAGTGGTTTGAACTCATGGGGCTTGAACTCATGACCCTGAGATTAAGACTTGAGCTGAGACCAAGAGTCAGATGCTTAACCAACCGAGCCACCTAGGGACCCCAATGATTTTGAACTTTTGACTACATTTTAAATTATGATATAAAAGGAAAATAGCATCTTGGTGGGACTGGGAGTATTTCTAGTATATGGGTTGGCTTCCCCAGTAGCCCACTTATATTTAGTAAGACAGATCTTTCCAAAGTTAAAAAAGAAATCACTCATTTCTGACATTCTCCTTTCTTATTCTCTCCATATCAAATTCTAAGTTTCCCTGATAGAGATCAATAAAAGCTATTGGAAGGAGAGGTAAGCAAGATGACTGGCTTTTGGAAGAGGACAATAGAATAGAGGGAGAGAACAAACTAGTTAACCAAGCATTGTGAACAGATAGATCACGTCTATTACTTACCATCTATCAAAACTACTCTCCATTAATTCTTACACTGAGCTTATTTTCTTATCATCTTCATAACAGTCTAGTTCATGGGTTTGAATATGAAGTGTAGTATTAACATTGGCATAAGTGCTTAATTTAGGAAAATATTTGAGGTAATGCTGGAAAGATTAGTTTGAAGCCACTCTGAGGAGAGTCTTCATCTGCATATTGTATCTTAGGCATTGGGGAATCATTAAAAGTTTTTGAAGAGTGGATTGTATACCATATTCTCTGTATGCGTTTTAGGAAGATATTTCTGACCATGGTATGTTGGAGAAGTTAGGCACTAAGGATTTGTGATGAACTGGTTAGTAATTATTTTACTCTAATTATTTCCCATCACAAGCTACATTTATAAATATTTGGATTAAAAAAAATCTTTAATCACATGACTTATACTTTCAAGGGGAATCACTGAGTTTTTCAGAATTATAGAGATTGAACTGACATTTGGGAACAACCAAAATATCTACTGGAAAGATTAATGTGACATGCATATTAATAGCTTTAGAGAGAGAGAGTCGATTTAATGTCTTATTATGAAATAAAGAATGGTATGTATGGAAGAGGAAAAGAGAGCATGCTTAAAACAATTGAAAATGTAGTGTTCATTCTGAATATATCTAAGAACAATCGTGCATATATATTTTTTGAGCATGCATAAATTCTGTCCTTAAATTTGAAGCCCATTTCAAAACATTCCTAAAATATTAATGCTATTTGGGCAAGGAAGACTCAAGGTATTCAAGAGAAAATACAGGATTTTTGTAAAGAAAATTTTACTTTCACTTTCTAGGGACTACCTGGGTTAGTAGTTGGAGAAGTTTAAAAGAGACCCTACAGATTGCCCTGCTTTGGCTGTATTCACATTACTGACTTTGTATGGGAGGTTCACCAGCTGTTTGACTGGCAGGAGCAGGAGCTTTCACTTCAGTAGTTTATAATTCCTGGCTATTCTAGGATAGTTTGCACTTCACCAAGCCTCAGACAGGTCAGGACATTTGGTAGGAGAAGGTTGAAAGACAAAAGCAGCAGGCCTTGGGTTCTCAGCCTTTTTTTGTTTTTTAATTAGAAAATTATATTTTAATTTGGTGGTTAGAATTTTTAGTAATGTGCCTGTATTACATGTAGAAAGTATTCATCAACCAAGAGGAGTTTTAAAATGTCAAAACCAGGAAAAGCTACTTTAAACCATGGCTTGGTTCCTGTTGATCTTAAAAGTGCAAAAGAGCCTCTGCCACATCAAACTGTGATGAAGATATTTAGCATTAGCATCATTGCCCAAGGCCTCCCCTTTTGTCGAAGACGGGTAAGTCTTGCATTTGAAAAATAGAAGTATTTATTTAAATGAAGTACTTGTGTTTCCTTTAGTGAAGAAATGCTTTGGCTTTCAGTTGATACTTATAAATAAGATTTTCAGTGCATTATGTGATCAGATAAAACTTATATAAGTGGTAGTTATAATAGTAGGATAAGAAGCCTAGAGGGCAAGTTTACCCAGTCCGCCTTTTTTTCCCTCTCTCATTTATTTTTCATGATATTAGAATCCTTTAAATTTATTTAAAATTGGTAAATGTAAAAACCATGTTTTAAAAGATGTTGGCAAATACTGCAACCCCAAATTTATAGTTTTTATTCTGTGGGAAAAGCAAGAAGCTGGTGGCATTCTTCTTACACATGGGAATTACAACATTAGCTCTTTTTAAAGAGTACTCCTAGATTTATCTGGCCCTTAGAGCTGTGTTATTTTAAATTGCTATTTCTTTAATTCAAACTTAACGTTAATAGGGACTTTACTTTTTGCTGTTATATAAAATAAAAATAGCATGCTATTGTGTGGCAGTTACGATAGAGTTTATATATAGACAATCCTGAACTAACAAACATTCTGTAGAACTTGTGCTAACATATAATCAAGTTATGATCTATTGGATATTTTTCAGAATAACATTCTCCTCTCCCTCACCAAGTTCTGACTCTGTTAATATTAGCAGATTTATTGTATTTTTTTAGTTAAGTTGGTATTGCTAGTTTGAATTATTAACTAGAGTGATATATTTTTACATCTAAAGTATGTTTATGATCCTGAACACATTAAATCAAAAATCCCCACAAAAACCTGTGATTAAATGGGTATTTGCATGTAACAGTGCTATTAATGTTTTAGTTCCCCTTTTCAAAAAGAAAAAAAACTGAAGGGGAAATATTCTACTAAACAAGTATATCAACGCACAACACCTGAAAAGTTGTTTTTTCTCCTTAGTGAAAACAATCTTTTATTTGCTGAGATTTAACCTTTGTAAAAATATGTTTTCTAATTATCTTAGTTCCTTTTGAGTAGTTTCCACTTCTACTCGAAACAAGTGGTGGCCATGTTGAAAAACATTTTGACTGAAGTTTAAATAATACAGCTTCAACATTGAGCATGGAATACAAATATCTCCATCACTCTCTCATTTTCTTCTTTACTATGTTGTCAGAAAGTGTTTATTTTGTCTTCTTTCGCTTTGTCACTTTTATAACTTCTGAATGAGGTCACTGTTCTGATTTAAGCATTTACAGAGAGACCTCTACTAGCTTTAAAGTCATTAATAAACTAATTTGTTATTTTAACACTTCCATAAACGAAAATACCAACACAAGTAAATTTTTAAACTGAGGAAAAGAAGTGTGGGTTTTTTAAATCAAAGGATTAAGATATTAACAATCAAGATAATCTTGTTCTTGTTGAGTATTTCTAATAAATTCTTAGGTACAATATATGGTAGATTACTTCATTATATCACAATGTATGTTTTCTACCATTATTTTCTAACATGTTCATGAAATTTAAAAGGCTCAGGAACAGATTCTATAAGAAAAATTAATAGAGAACTTCAAGGTTTTCCCTGAGGGCTTCTTAGGGTCACTATGCAGCTTGGTTTTTCTAGGTTACTGTGTTATGTTAATTTATAGCCTTGCATTTGTAATAACAGAAGAGAACTAAATTTGAAAAATAAAATTCATATGAGAAAGTCTTTTGGGGAAGATAGCTAAAAAACACATTCAGTTTCAGACTGCCTGTCTGCTAGTAACCTACTATTGCATAACTCATTGACTCTGAGTACTAGAAATACTAGAGGGATCGTGTAATTATATCCCCCCCTTTCATGACTGGTTAATTTAGATAGTTTTTAATTGGTTTGCATGTTCTTCGTTATTTAATTTATTAACTTTCCTTTGGTAAATTGATAATAAACATTTAAAAAGTATTATTTTTCTTTATCAAAGATTTAAGGAAGACTTTTGGTATGATACGTAATTAGTCTTTTTGTGTGTAACATCCAGTATATCTCTTACACTGGGCATATTTTGCTTTCAAGCAGATTGTTCTATATTGACAGCAAAGTACACAAAGCAGATAGATTTCCGTATTTTGTAGGCCATTTTTTTTCTTCTAAGTAGTGAGCTAATATGCACTAGAGTGACCTCTTAATAAGACTAATAGCAGTCTTGGGGCGCCTGGGTGGCTCAGTCGTTAAGTGTCTGCCTTCGGCTGAGGTCGTGATCCCAGGACCTGGGATCAAGCCTGGCATCAGGCTCCCTGCTTGGCAGGAAGCCTGCTTTTCCCTTTCCCACTGCCCCTTGCTTGTGTTCCCTCTCTTGCTGTGTCTCTCTCTGTCAAATAAATAAATAAAAATCTTAAAAAAAACAACAAAAAGACTTGTAGACCTATTAAAAGTTGAAAAACAATATTGTCCCTCCATCCCTCATAGATGTTGATCCATTTAATGTTTGTACAATAAAATAACTTTAAAAATTGTGAAAAATCTTTTAGTTGCTATAACCACAGCCTCAATTAATATCTCTTGAAATGTTTTCAGAAAAATGTATTTACCTACTATTAAGTGTAATATTGGTACTGGTAGTCAAATTCATTATTATATAAATTATTTTGGTCTCTCATCAGAAGTGCCTTGGACTTAATACTAACAACAGTAAAGAAATAGCAATCTAGCTATTACTCAGTTACTGTAGATCAAAATATTTTTAGTATTAAGGTCCTTGTTATTTATTTACATTCGCTTAGGCATTCTTGGTACTAAGTTTCACTTGGAACTTGTTACAAATATAGAATTATGCGGAACCTGGGTGGCTCAGTCGGTTAAGCGTCCAGCGCTTGATTTAGGCTCAGATCATGATCTCAGGGTCATGGGATCAAGCCCCTGTTGGGCTCCACACTCTGGGATTCTTTCTCCCTCTCCTTCTGCCCCTTCCCCTGGGGGAAGTTCGCACTCTAAATCAATCAATCTTAAAAAACGTAGACTCCTGGGTTCCCCTCTTTTGGAGAGTCTTATGTGAGAGATCTGGATTAAGGTTCAGGGATCTATCTATATTTTTAAAAATCCTATAGGTAATTGGATCAGGAGCATTTGAGAGTACTAGTTGAGTATTCTAAAAGAACCGATTGTCCTGTAGTAGAAGGGGAATTTTCCAGGAAAAATTTATTTAATCTATAAAATCACTGGAAATTTTCAATTTTCTTTGAAATTGGAATGCCTAATTATAGTAATACGCTATTTCTTAAATCCTAAGGAACATTATTTTGTCTCATTTTAAACATACCTAAGAAGTGTTTAAAATGCAAAAAAATAATGTACCTTAGATACATTTTGATGGAATTTTATAGCTTATCTGACAGCATTTTTTTCTTTTTAGTGATAAGAGAAAGAACATTTTACAACTAATGTTTCATTTCTTAACTCATTTTGTTTCAGAGATTTTTTAAGCATTTACAATATTCTTGTGAAGTTACTCTTCATTGTTATTAATTTGATAGAAATTTCCAAATGATATGCAAATGACAATGGTTTATATAGGGCTTTTAAAGCTATCTGACTGTGCTGACTTTTAGATGAAATACTGTTTTGAGAGTGCCGTATATATTCCCGGGCTTGAACCGTGTACCGATTGTGTCACATAAGCATTGGCAACACAGCGAAGAGTGGTGGGGAACTGCTGGTGGGACAGTAGGGTGGTAAGGTGGGGTCAGTATGGGACAAGGGCTTGTTCTCCTGAGACAAAAGAATTCAAGCAATAATGAAATACATGACTGGGATTTCTGATACTTGAAAACAGTTTTGTAGGAATTACGTTCCATATCAAATTCTATTCAAAATACCACATTTAAAATAATTTTTCTTTAAAGTGAAAGTAGAAATTAAAGTAGAATATTCGTGTCATTTGAGAAAATATTAATATCACTCCTGTGTATTGTTATCATTGCAGGTTAGCTTATGTTAAACTTTCTGCAAAAGGCCAGTATAAATATTATAGACTTTGTGGACTGCATAGTCGCTGTTAAAACTACTCATCTGTGCCATTGGAGCAAAAAAGCAGCTATAGACAATACTTAAATGAATGGGTGAATGTACACAACTATGTTTTAATAAATCTTTACTTGAAAAAGAGTAAAATCTAGGTTTGTATGATTATAATGATACTACAGTAAATCTTGTGCATATATCTTTTTGCTTATACATAAGTTTCAGCTCATGGTAAATTTTTAGAATGAGATTGTTAGTTAAAGCCATAAGTCTTCCATTTCCTTTAAAACCCTTGAAACTGTTGTCTTCTCTTCTAATTCTTTTGTAGTTATGTAGCAAAGAATCTTTGTGTGGCTACTGCTACAATTTTAACATACTGCATATTCTTTTCTTAATATACAGTATTAGTATAATAAAGCTAACAATAATTGCTATCTTTTTAAAAGAGCCCATGTATTATAGGCACTGTTTTAGTTGTTTTGTAAATTTTAACCCACTTAATGCTTAAATGAGTTAGATGTTTGTTAAGTACTTTAAATTAGGTATTCTCTCCATTCAGTAGACTAGAAAATGGAGACTCAAACCAGCTACTCTTCCCCAGTTTTCTTGGTGAGTAGTAAAACTGGCATTTAGCTGCAGAGCTCACTTACGCTGCAGCTAATAGCAGTAGCCGTTCTCTTTATACGTTTTGTTTTTATGGGAACTTAACACTTCTCAACTACTGTTAGTATTTTGGAGGGTAAGCCTGGGAGCCTATCATTGTTGACATTGTTTCTGTGAAAAAATAGATTCAAAGATTAAAACAAGTAACTTACAAATAACTTTTGATATCATAAAGCATTTATAAATACAGGGTTTTTGGTGTAATATCTTCTAAGATGTTTCACTTATAAAATTATCCTACAGATTATGCAGTAATTATAGTAATAAAAAACTGGAAATATTTGAACAGTATACATGTTTGTCTGTTGTCTTTGTAAGCTCAGTGGTGACACTTGTTAAAAAATTATTCATGATACTTGTTAAAATGGCAAGATAGACCTTATTCAGGGGTACTGTGGTGATATAGGTATAGGGACTACTACGATGGGGTTTTGTAGTAGGGGAGCAAGATTGGGCTCAACTCCAAAGAGCAAAGAAAAGTTAGAATGTATAGCCAAGGAACAGTTTGGAGGGGTCAATGGGGAGAAAATTACTAAAAGGAAACATCAAGCGGGGGTGGGCAGGTTCTGGCTAAACCAGTTTAACCAAAGTGGTCAGACATCAAGTGGGGGATGATAGAGTATGAGGAACCCAGCAGTTATGGACGGTGGTCAGATACCAAGATGGGGAGGATTCTGGTTAAACTGAGTAGGATTCTTGCTCTTGACAACATGCCCAAGGACAGGGTCTCCTTGAAAAAGAGCTCAGCGGAGCCTATCTAGAGTTTGGTCAAGAAGAGAATCTTGTCATCCCTCAGGGTCCGAGGTTGGCAGACCACAACTGAGAGCAGCCTGTCTGGACAGATTAAGCATCCTCAAACTGCAGTGCAGTGTCATTCTCTTCAGTTTGCTCAGCCAGTACTTTTGACAGTGAGATCAAACATTTAAAACAGCGTTGTACCTACCTCTCTTAGCTTCAGTGCTGTTTTGAGTTCAAGTTTTTTTCTTCATTGTTGAGTTATCGATGATACTAGACAAACCTATATTTAAAATTTTAACGTAATTCAGGCATAATCTAATTAGCTGTTTTTGTATGTATAATATTCAGTTAGTTTAAGCAGTATATAATTTTAATCCATTATGCTCTTTTCATAGACTGTTGACCAGTCTATTATACCTTTTCAGCAAAGATCTGCCAGTTGTGTCAAATAGTTGTATTACCTTTGTTTTACAAAAAGCATGGTGCCTAATTACTTACCCTACAGAAAGTTCCATCTGTGGGAAGATTTTGTATGTACCCCCAACGTAGGTCATCATAAGCTCTTTTGCTAAAACCAACTTGTGAATTATTATCCTTCTGAAATTAGTAATCTCTCAAATTCTCCAAATTGAATGGTGATACAGGGAATTTTAATTTTCTTCCAATGATTAATATCTTTTAGTTCTCTTTATAGAAATAAGACATACTCAATATATAAAATTTAGAAAAAAATATTTTCCTTTACAGTTTACTAAATTATCAGTAGTTCTACTGCTTAAAAATAACCACAATAACAATGTTAAGTAAATGATTTTTTAGCAATATTGGTACTTTAGTTCATTGTTAATATATTGGTGGTAATTTCCCATAATTGTAGTTACTTAAAAATATATAATCTGCTATTCCATAATTTTCCTACTGTTTTGTTGATTTAGATAGTGACCTACTTTGAACTTTTTTATACATGAATCCTAAACATCTCTGTACACAGATTTCTAGAAGTAGAATTATTGGGTCAAGGAGTATGAACTTCTTTAGATTGTTGAAAAATACTGTTAAATTGTTTTCCAGAAAGTTTATACCAATTAAAAACCAGCATGAGGGATTTCTGTTGTTTTTTAAAGAGAAAGAAATCATATTCTAAGAAAATTTATCCCTGTGTGATAAAGTTTTGTAGATTTTTACTTAGTTAATACTATGCATTGTATTTCTAATTGTATTAGTCTGGGTTTTTAGGTTTTTTATCATAGGGAATTTTTTTCCTTTAGAAAAAATAATGAGGTAGGTTTATACTTACAGCTTCATGTAATGATCTATATAAATCAAGAAATAATTTATTGCTCATGTTATTTTATTTTTTATTCTTTCTGGAAAATATTTGTCATGAACCTGTTACCTATATTACTTTTGACTACAATTTTCTTCTACTCTTCTCATAGTTTTAAAACTAATCTGTGTTTTTCTCTAGACAGATGATCCACATATATAGTTTTATGATTTATTACACTTTTTTACTGCAAGTCTTAAGGTTATTTCAGTTTTTGCATCACCTTAGTTTATCCTTTTATATTTCTGAATTTTAGGGTGATATTTGCATAGTATAAATGTCAGCCCCTCCCAAAGTATATTGCTATTAATAATATCTTTGACAAGAATACTTATACTAACAAGAGCAGCTGCCAGAAATACTTGCCTATTTCTTATAGCACTACTACTTAGTTTTACATTTCTGATATTGCCTTTAGCCCCAATCCAGGTTTACCTTTTTTTTTTTAATCTGGTCCAGCCATGATTAATTCTTATTGAAAGTAGTTGTAGCAAGTCTGCTCTTCTAAAATGTCTTGATGCCGGAAAGGCATTTCATGAAACTCAATATCCATTTCATGGAACTCTTAGCCAATTAGAAATAGATGGATGTTTCCCCAACATACAGAAATATGAAACCTTTAAAAAGCCAGCATCCTCCATTTCTCCCCCAGACTGGTCTGTTTTGTGCCTCTTCCTTTGTAGATCCTTTCCAGGACCTCACAGTCTAGCTTCCCTCTGGTTGGAACCTTTCTCTTGGCACTGATTGCATATACTATTGTCTTCTTCCATCAGTGGAACATATTGTAATTGTTGCCATTACCTTTGGTCCTTAGACAAATATGTACTGCCTGGTGATGTTATTCCATATAATTATTTTGTCTCCTCAGTTAGGCTATAAACTCTTAGAGTTCAGAAATTATCTTTAGTGTCTTTTTATGCTCCTAGTGATATGCAGAAGAAAGTTAGTATAAATATTCTTATGACTAATTCCTTGAAGCATGTGTTAAACTTGGAAGATTCTGAAGGAGTTTTTGTTAAGAATATGGCATGTTTTATATTTAAAAAAAAGAATATGTCATGTTTTTGTTTACTAAATGTTTTTAAATGACTGCAGCTGTGATTTTGAATATTTCATTTTCTAAATTTAAATAAACTCAGATACAGTTTGACACTTAATTTTAAAAGTAATTACTACTTACCAATTTTGAAAACGAAGGAGAAACAAACATAGGGTAAAGTCATTTCGTTGGTACCTTTGAGATTCTACAGTAGCCAACAAATGTCAGAAGATGCTGAAATAAAGGAAAAAGAAAATTACAATACTTTGGAGAGAAGGAAGGACAGGGTGGTGATATAAGCAAGTTTGGAGGGAAATTTTAATAGGATACCTGATTTCTTTTTTAAGTAAACTAAAATGTGACTTCCTTTGGTTATTTTCCTTACACACATATTCCATTGGGACTAGGGGAAAATTTTCAACTTGAAAATTTCAAGCATTTTCAATTGATCTGATATGGTTTATTGTCACTACTTTATTTTTAGCAATAAAAAAATTAGTTACCACATCAGACCATTCTATTTTAAAGCCTATCAGTCCTTTTCTTCCTAAGAATGTTTCATGTGTCATGCATAAACTTGAGTAAACAGAATATAAATTAAAAATTTTCTTGTGGTCTTATTCTCTGTACTGTGCAGGGTACTAGTTATAAATAAAAAGGTGATGATTCTTCATCCCCTGTACCTGTGGATATGCAAAAGTGAAAAATCACAATCTTTTATGCATCTTACATAGTCTAGTGGTAAAAACCTTAAACAAACCTTTATAGTACGAAAGTATAATTTTGCTTGAATGCGCCCATGTACAAGTACTGTGACTACAAAATACTCAAAGCAAATGACTCAGGAAAGGCTTCACAGTAACTTTGAATTAAAACATGATGTTTGCTAATAAACAGATGATCAGAAAAGCAATGGGCAGAAGGAACTTGTATTATTGCTTGCGCTCACATGTTGGCTTTTCACATTTCACATTTATACTGCTGCAAATTGTTCACTTATATCTTGACATGACATTTATCAGTGTTAATATCAGCCAAAAAATATGTATTGAGCACTTAGAACAGAGCTGGAAAATTTTCTAGAACCCATGGCTGTAACAGTGAACTAGATAGAGGCCATGCCCTCATAGAGCTTAGGTTCTACTTTATGGAAACAGAAAATAGTTATTAATGTTAGCGTTTTGATGACAATAAAATAGGGTAATGGTATAGAGTCTAACTTGGGATCCAGAGCAAGCACTGTACTTTCCACATGTGAACTCATATAACCCTTAAGATAACCTTGTAAACTCTTGTAAAGTAGGTGTTGTATTATATTATCCCTATTTTACAGATGAGGAATCTGAGGCATAGCGAAGTTAAATAACTTGCCCTAGAGCTAATAAGTGATGGAACGGAGATTCTACCTCGGGCATCTGGCTCTAGCATCACAAACACTGTGGTAAACTGACTTTGGTAAGGTTTGTTGAGTGAACAGATCCTTAGTTTCCAGGTGTTGTAAGGGGTAACTTTTGCTGTGTAATCCTGGGTTTTTAAGTAGGTAATTCTTCCTTTGTTCCCACAACTCTATGATGGCCTCAGTATCTAATTACTGATAACATTGCTTTCTAGATGTTTTTGTCATCAAGTGATGTCTTCCTGTTAGGTTGTGCCTAAGTTGTCGGATATGAATGTAAAACAAATTGCAATGTGATGTGTAAGTCTACAACTACATTGTAGAAATAACTGCCATGAATTGTTATCCTGTTGTTGATAGATAACAGTCTGCTCAAATAGTTTAGTTACTTTAACATCACAGGGGCAAGGGCTATTAAGATGTAGTATGGGAGACAGATGAAAAATATGCTAAAAAATAAACTTACTGCCCACTGTCCCTTGTCTGCAGACCAGATGTCCAGCAAGCCCTGAGAGCTAAGAATTTTTTTAAAGTTAGCCAAGCCTAACTCTAAGTAACTTAAGATAGTCAGTTTTATTATTTATCTGAATAGTCATGAACTTTCTGCAAAAATATGAATGTATAATATGCTGGAAGTATTCAGTAATATATATGCACCATATTACTTTTCTAAACTCCAAAAAGTTCTGAAGTCAGCAACACAGCTTTCTCTAAAATTGTGGAACTAACTCCACAGACCTTTGAGTTTTACAGCTATCACCCACGTACAAAAAATGGAATACACTTTGAAATGTCAAAGTAGTCAAAGCCTTAAGTCTCTGAGTACATGCATATTTAAATGCTTTAAAACATACATTATATAAATGAATACCTAAATATTACTAACCTAGTTATAGGTAGCTCCATTTAACTTGGTAGTTCAGAGCTCATATATTATTTTTCTTCATTGAGTAAATGTAACTCTCGTTAGCAGCCATATTCATTAAATGAGGAATGAGAACCTCTATCACTTTTTTACTTCATGGAAAATTAATACCACTAAGTTAATTTTTATTTTGCTAATATGTATTAGGCATACTCCCTGTATATGTTGCTAGTAGAACAAAGATGAGTAAGGCAGAGACTTTCCTTCCCTTAAGGAGGCTACAGATGCTTTTCTGTCTCAGAGAGACATATCTCATTGTCCCATTTTATAGTCACATATCAAAATCAGAGGAACATGGATTAATTAACGTATTCAACAAATAAGCATCTATTAATTGCCAGACACAGTTCTGGCCACTTCAGATACATTAGTGAACAAAGCAGAAAAAGTCCAGCCTTTTATAAAACTTAACATTTTAGTGACCCTGAGAATTCTGCCTGGGAGTGGACAGCATGTTTGGACTGTTCCAGTATGCAGTGTGTCACCAGACTCCTTTATTCAGTGGTACACTTTTCTAAATCAGCTGGTGATAACTTGTCTTACAGTTTCTCTTTTGTATATATGGGTACCTACGTACATGTACATGTGTACATAGACACTTTCTCTGACTTGATGGGATTCAGTTGGTGACTTTATTGATACGTATAATCTACTGGTTTTCAAATACTGTTGGATAGTATCTAGTAGGGAATAGTATTTTGAGGTTCTGAAAGATTAAATATGATTCTATTTTATTTCATTTTTTCATATTCTTGGAAGGAAACTTTAATAATATCCTACCGGGCTCACCTAGTAATTTCTTTCTGGATTGTTCCTGGATCAGATTAGAGTTCTTGGCCCTATCTCTGACTTGTGGAAAGTTGCATAAATTAACGTGTGTTTCACATATAAATCAGTTAAATAATGGTAGATATAATTTATAGTAGATATGTTTATGGTAGGTATAAATAATGATAGGTATAATTTAAAGATTTTATTCACTAATGTGACAGAGAGCCAGCGAGAGAGGGAATGCAAGGAGGGGGAGTGGGAGAGGGAGAAGCAGTCTCCTCACTGAGTAGGGAGCCCAATGTGGGCCTTGATCCCAGGACACTGGGTCATGACCCGAGATGAAGGCAGATGCTTAACCCGACTAAACCACCCAGATGCCCCTAAGATTTTTTTAATATGATAGAAATTTCACCATAGAAGTAATAGCAGAAAGGACTACCATTTGTGGTAAAGTCAACAACATTCTAAATGTTAGGAGTTACAATTCAGTTACTTCCATTTACAAGTACCTGTTGATGCAGCACGTCTCTTTATTTGCATACGTAGTGTTTTATTCGTAAATTGTGAGAAAATAGATTTTTTTTAAAATAGCGAATCTGAGTAGTTTTCTCTTGTGACTTTGGTAGTCTTTATATAAATGTTTATATATTTATAACTTCATTGACATTTAATTAGGTCTAGAGGAAAAGCAAGTAGGAGGAAGTATTTCTCAAACATTAATACATTAATACTGACTCTAAAATCACATGGCTAGCTATTTGTTTGTCGTTATTCTATGATATTTACATGTAATAATAGAGAAATCGGTTTTGAGAGAAAAAATATAATGTTGGATGAAATTCTCTTAAATTTTTTTCTCCTTGCTAGTATTAAAAATGAAAATTGAAACTTGTGGGTTATTTTTATATTTAATTACATTTTTATGTGAGTGATATCATATAGTTCACTTGGGAACAATTTAAGCTTAAACAGCTTTTCAATAATCCACAGAAATCTCTCTCATTATCACTTTGGATTTTAAAATGTCGTTGTTGCTACTAGTTTGAACATGTAGGGGCAGTATAATACTGTTTTTGTAAATCTTGTCTGAATTTGTGGGATTTTTGAATCAATAAGTGTTTGTTAAAAGTTCGTCCTTCTTTGCAAAAATGTAGCTGTATGTCTTACATTTTAAAGGATGAATGGGACTATTTAAGTTGGAACTATTCTTTCAATTCAGGTTCTTATATATATTACACAAAAGCTTTTATATTATGGAGGCTCATGGCCTTGATTTATATCTGAAGTCAAGGAATATGTTAAGCTAGTTAGCAAGAAAAAATGTACTTTTATCGTTAGACAATAAAAATGAGGACAGGTAGGGGTGCCTGGGTGGCTCAGTGGGTTAAAGCCTCTGCCTTCAGCTCAGGTCATGATACCAGGGTCTTGAGTTCAAGCCCCACATGGGGCTCTCTGCTCAGCAGGGAGCCTGCTTCCCGCCTGCTCCCCGCCCCGCCTGCCTCTCTGTCTACTTGTGATTTCTCTCTCTCTGTCAGATAAATAAATAAAATCTTTAAAAAAAAAAATGAGGACAGGTAAGTGAATTTGTAAAAATAGGCAAAGTACTAAAATCAGTGCAATTTTGCTCCTTTTTTTTAAAACAGTACGGAGCGCTTAACGACTTTGCGTGTCATCCTTGTGCAGGAGCCATGCTAATTTTCTCTGTATCGTTCCAACTTTAGTATATGTGTTGTCGAAGCGAGCACGAAAATTGGTACATTTTGCTCTTATTCTGTCTGTACCAACCTTTTCAAAAATGGATGTTTAACTATGAGAATTTTTTAATAAAGTCTTAATTTTTCAATCTGACAAGTGAGCAAAGCTTAGATTACTAAATCTTATTTTAAGATTCTTTAAGTGGTATTTTTTTTTCAGTATCAAAATGATTAGGGTTATTACAAAATGGATAGTTTTCTTTTCCATTAAAATTGATTTACACTCAGAAACAACTGAGTAGTTTTCTTTTCCACTTATTCATTCTATAACTTCTATGAATCCAGGACTGCTTTAGACATTTGGAGTACAACAGTGAATGACAAACTTAAATCCTCACCTTATGGAGTTTGTTTTTTTTTTTAAAGATTTTATTTATTATTTTATTTTAACAGAGAGAGAACACAAGCAGGCAGAGAGGCAGGCAGAGGCAGAGAGAGGAGCAGGCTCCCTGCTGAGCAAGGAGCCCGATGTGGGACTTGATCCCAGGACACCGGGACCATGACCTGAGGCGAAGGCAGCTGCTTAACCAACTGAGCCACCCAGGCGTCCCAACCTTATGGAGTTTATGGCAGAATAGCGGAGTGCTTAACAGCAAAGATTATAGAGTCATTTAGACTTGGGATTACATTCTTAGCTTCACCACTTACTAAGCCTCATCTGTAAAATGGAGGTAGAAGTTCCTATTTCATAAGATTATTGTAAGAACAAAGTGAAATAGCCTATAGAAAGTATGATTATGCAATAAGAACGGAAAACTGTTGTGAAGTTCACAAGACTTTTTTTTTTAAGATATGTTGGTAAAAATTACAATTAATTCTCCTGACATGATAATACTTATTTCTTTTACTTATGGTTAGTGTTTTGAATATTTTTTCATTTTTAGTTTCTTCAAATTGTGAGAGAAAATGCATAGCACCAATTTGGAACATTTTTCTTAAATAGTTTCCTGAGTGACTGTTAATCTCTAAATGGAAAGCTACTGCACATAAAAAGTTAATGTGATTTGGTTCTACTTACATTATGTAGATTCATTCAGTGTGACTATCATATGTGTAAAAATTAACCCCATTATGTCTTACTAAATTAAGGTAACGTGCTATCTTAGTATTTTGTTTGGAGTCTCTCAGATGTTTAGAATAAATATGTTGGCTTCAAATGCCATTATATTAAAACAATTTAAATTGCTATATAAGAATTAAAAACAGAATTTATCGATTCACTTGTTAGTTGTTAAAATGTCTAGCAAATAGTTTCCATTATGATTTTAAGCTCTGACTCCATTTCTTTCCCTAGAGGCCCCAAAAGAAGTTAATTAGGAAATGGGACATACTTGTTAACATATTTGAAAAGTAGCTTGTCAAAATGGCCCCTGGAATATTATTACTGTATAAGAATTGAGACTTAAAACATTTAAAGAATTGATTCACAAGTCTTAACAAAAGTGCTTAGAAATTTAGATCTTCCTTTAGTGTACGCTGTGCTGCTCTTTATTTTTAAATTATGTGGAAACCCCATATTTAACACAGACACACACGTGTGCACGCACATGCACGCACACATGCATTCCCTGTCCCCCCGATACACACAAATGAAATTCTCACCCACCCGACCTCTGTATAGTAGCTTATCTGCAGTGTTCATACTGCAACTGCTGCACTGAGGGGAAGTGGTGTTCTGCTGTTTTCATATTAGCTTTGTTATCGTGCAGTATTTTCAGCTGCTCCTACTCATTACCATACAGCTGGTATGTAGAGAAGAGAAGGAAGCAAGCAGAAGTCGTACTGTCTACAAGAATAAGAAGCTCTTTTGCAGATGGGGTGCTGGCAGATGGGGCATGTGTTTGAACAGGTTTTACTAATAACAGGGTGCATTAAAAATCATTCTGAGAAAGTTCTAAGGTCAGTGCCATGAATTCAAAGCTCGAGAGGTTGTTCAGCTTTTTGTAGACCTTTTTAGAATATTAATTAACACTAATACAAAAAAATAATAAATGGCCAACCACAGCCTCTTCCAAAATATTTTTTGTGAGTTTTACCTTTTTCATTTTAGGGTATTTTCTCTTTAATGTAATTTAAAAAGCATTGAAACTGTCTGCTAGTGTCTGTCATCATCTTGCACTGTATTTTGTACTTTTCAATATATTTACTTAAAATTCCCATACTATGATTATATACAAAAGTATAAACTTTGAGCAATGTAATAACATTTTCAGCTTTAATATATGTGTTAAGATATTTCTTATAAGATGAAAATGAAAGATTTAGAAGTGCTTTTTACACGTTGATTACATTGAAGTTGAAGATGAATTATGTTCTATCTCCATTCAAAGTTAGAAGTGAATGGTATGTCCCAAAATGAATCTCTTGTTACAATTATTACTTACATGTTTTTCATATTCACAAAACCAAATGAAGTAGTAATAAAATAATTATCATTAACTTAAAAAAAAAAAAGTATTTCAGCGGGATCTTACTCCTTTTGACCTTTTTTATTAACTGTAGTGTTTCTTGGTAGATCCCATCTCAATGGGAGATCGTGATAAAAAGCAACTAAAGCAAAATAAAAATAGCCAATTATATGTAAAATATGCAGTATTCAATTTAATTGTAATGAAATGGCACTTAGCCTGTTATTTTGTTCATAGAGAGTAAAATATATATTGCCAAAGACTTTTTTTTTCTTTTTTTTTACCAAATATTACTTATAGTGCTTTTGGTAACTCTCAAAAACTTTTATGCTTCAGATTTCTTATCAGTAAAATGGAGGTACAAAAATGTTATCTATTGGGTTAATACCAATGAATAAATAAAATAATTTAACTGAGATTTGTGGGAAATGGTGTATACTAAGTGGTGTTAAAAGTGTGTACAGCACTTTTAATAGTAAAAGTTTATATTCTGTTGGGCATTTTTAAAGGTACAGGAAGTCCCAAGCCAAGTTGGCTTTGAATAACAAAGCTAATTGCATATTTGTTGTATATCAAACTGTATTTTCTTCCAGTTTGGTTTATGCTTTCATTGGTAATTGACCAATATCTAGAAAATTTTATTAGTTTTCCCTGAAAGGGAAATATATGTATATAGCTGTATAAAACATTACAAATAATATTATATATAACATAGTACTAAGTAAATAATAAATTTATACAATGTGTTCACCTATATCACCTTTCCTTATACTGAAAATGATGAGTTTTTCAAATTATGCTGAAAGTTAATAATTTCCAGCTTTTATATCTATAATTCTGTCATTATTAAGGTATGTGTTACATTGTTCATTATCTCATATAAATATTATTTATTGCTACCCTGATAAGTATAAGGACAACGTGAGCAGCTGAGGTAGAAGAACCAAAATGGAAGTGGTCACTACTTTCATGGAGTTTAGGGTTTAATGGGGAAGATGGAAAAATGATTAAGGTGTCTACACTGTGACAAGGCATTGGTTCAGGCACTGTGATTAACAGCTTTAGAATGAGGGTGTTAACAGCTTTAGAAGAGGGTGGCTCTGAGGAGGAGATTTGAGATGGCCTATACACAAATGATTCCATGTTTTTATCTCTAATCTAGACCTTTGTTCTGAGCTCCAGAGCTACCTGGAGCATGATTTCCTCACCTGAATGTGACCAAACCAAATATGACCAAGCATGGATTTTGTGATCCTCCCTACCCCAGGAAACAAAAATAAGCAAACACTGACTCTTGTCTAGTATCCTCTCTCATGTCCCATCCAGTTGCATAAGAGACCTAGGTGTCATCCTTGATAACTCCTCTTCCTTTGTTCTTCACAACTAATCAGTTTGTCACCAGATCCTATTAGTTTTATGTCCTAAATATCTCTTAAATGTTCACTTCTATCCGTCTTTGTTTCATTTAGCTAGGCCAGGCAACTATTCTCTCTTGCCTGGCCTGGTGGAGTAACTTCCTCACATAGTCTCTGCCACATCCACTCTCACTTCCATTCTGGTTTTAATACTATATTTAGAATGATTTTTCAAGAGGTATATCTGATTATCTCCTTCCCCTGACCAACATCCAGCATAGGCTTTTCATTACTCCTGCAGTAAAGACCAAAATCCTTTATGGGGTCTTGCATAACCTAGCCCTTGTCTACTCCTCTAGCCTCATTTTGTACTTGCCATAGAACCTCTATTCTGGGGGCGCCTGGGTGGCTCAGTTGGTTGAGCGGCTGCCTTCGGCTCAGGTCATGATCCCGGAGTTCCGGGATCGAGTCCCATATCGGACTCCCGGCTCTGCGGGAAGTCTGCTTCTCCCTCTGACCTTCTCCCCTCTCGTTCTCAGTCTCTCTCTCTCTAATAAATAAATAAAAAATCTAAAAAAAAAAAAAAAAAAAAAGAACCTCTATTCTGCAGCCATAGGAGTGCCCTTCCCCCACCAACACACTTTAGTCATTCCTTCAGAGAAGTCTTCTCTGAACCCCCAGACTAGGTCAAAACCTTAACATTATGCATTTTCCTAACACTGAAGCATTTACCACAAATTTATCTCTACTTTGTTTTATTTCATTATCTTCCTCTCCTACCACACTATAAAAGTTCCTACTGCAGCCATGAAGCTGAGACTGTCCTTAATTTTACTTATGTATAATAGGCACCCAGAGTGTTGCATTGAATGTCTGCAGGAAATTAACCATTTAAATCTACATATGTCGTAATTATGTATTCCAGGTAAAATACAAATAACTAGTTGAAATAGTGTAGGTTAGAATCACAGAGATATGCATGTATCAGGACTGCTGTTTATACCTAGGAAGTGATAACCACACATGGATCAAATTCACATTTTTAAAGATGGATTGACCCTTACAAAAATACAGTGATGAAATTAAGAAACAGGACCCAAGTGATAACCGTATATTGAAGCATATGTTGTATATATACTCCAAAAAGCGCCCCCACACTACTTCTTAGTTAATAAGTCACATATTTTTAGGCTGTCTATTAAACCAAAAAATTCAAAACCAAGTGGAAGTCATAATTCCCTGTTAAGTGTTTTGGGGTTGTAATAACCAATAAAGAACATTTAAAACATTTCTTTAGTATTGGGATACGTAACTTTTGCCAGTTTTCTATAGTGTTCAGATCATTTGGGTAAGGGAGAAAGACCTACTAGCCCTTTGAAAAGGAGGCTCCAGTGAGATACTTTGGTGTATTCTGTTCTCAGCTTTTTTTCATTATTTCATGTTTTAGAGATATAAAGCATAAGGCATGATGGAGTGAGGGTAGAGATAGTTCTTTGTGGGGGGGGTTAGACAAGGAAGAAAAACGCATGTATTATTGTAAGCACCTTTCATCAGATAGATTTTCTTTCACTCTGCCTACTAACGGCTGCCTACCCTCAATATAACGTCAAAGATAATGGGAGCGAGCCTTCACCAAGGAGGCACTGGCTATAGCGTATTAATTCTTTGTCAAGCTGCTCTTGGTAAATGCCCAGCAGTAAAGTGTGTCAGAGTACACAATTAGCTCTCTAGTTTGTCTCTTCTTTCTCTTTGTGTACTGTGACTCTAACATAGATTTCATGCACACATCATATATTTGCATACCGAAATCACTTGGGAAACATCCTAGAGATTTCTTAACTACCAATACTTATTGCTGTGTAGGTAGAAAACCCTATTATCATTTTCTGTAAACTGGAAAGCAAGATTTGCCTGGTCTCCAGTAATCTTCTTTAATCTGGTCTTCTGTAATCTGGAGACTGAGATTTGCCTGGTCAAATCCTAGCCACCCTACTTAATAGTTGTATGTCCTTGGGGAAGGACACCTTAAACTCTCCGTGCCTGTGTCCTCATCTGTAAGATGGGCTAATAGTACCTACTTCATAGGCTCATTAGATAGCTTCAGTGAATTTTATGTAAGTACCTAGAAGAATGTCTGTCAGTTCTCTTCTCTGTATGCTTCATTTTCTTAAGAGAACGTTCTTTTTTTTAAAAAATAGTTGCTTATTTAAGCTTGAATAGTTTATAATATTTTTGATGGTGGGCAGTAAAGGAGCACTCAGATTAAGTGTAGTGTTTATTTTCCCTTTTTTCTTTAGGTTTAATATATTGCCTTGTGTTTTTTGGAAATATCTCTTCCTCTCTTTCTAGCTCTATGCATTGTCATATAAATTGAGCAATTTCGTTTACCAGTTATATTGATTTGTCCTTTTTTTTATTGACTTGTCTGTCCTTCCCTCCAAGTTAGGAGTTCTTCCAGGATAGAGATGACATCTTGCTCAGTTTTGCTACTTTTTGCTTAGTGTCTGGCTTTCAAGAACCCTGGCTAAATATTTCTTGAGTGTAGCAAATGTAGATCTATCAAAATAAAATGTTTGAATCACTGTTTAGGTTTCTTTCTCCCGTCTTGTTTCATTGTTTACAAAACAGGGAACTATTATATGAGGCAGGATTCATTTGGATGAAACTAATAATATTACAGTGGAATTTGGAGTTAGAGGCTCACCATAAGTTTTGCTCACAGTAATTTCCTTTTTGTACACTACCTATGTGGAAAAACAAGTGTAGCACATTTCACAAAGTTAAAGTCTTTGAAATAAATGAATTGGTGGGGAGTAAATTACATCTTGATCTAACAAAATCTGTTTTTTGCAAAAGCTAGTTGAACAAAAATATCTTTAAAATACCGTTTAATTTTTATCTCTTTACATTGGGATCATGATGATTAACATGTCTTCATTTAACATCTCTTGAAAAATATGTTCTTAATATGCTGTTTTTTCTCTTGATAGAATAACTTTAAAGGAAAGGCTGAAAATGAAGAGGGTTTGTGTGTGTGTGTATCTTTATCCCAAGGGCTAATATTACAACTTTAAGAATATTCCATAGTTCATTATCTTTTTGCTAGCTTTAACTTTATATGCTTTAGTAGATTTAAGCTACTAAAAAATTCTCATAGGATTTTTTTCATGTTGTAAGAGTTTGAACATGTATTGATTCAATTAAGAAGAAGATTCAGTTTTTCAAGAGTGTTCTCGAATCACCATGTAACAGTTCTTAAAACAGAGCAGTTCTTAAATTGTAGTGTACATTTGCTTAGCAGTCATTGTGCCATCATTACATACCATGAGTTCACACAGCTGGAAGGAAACTCATGATATCCATCCTGCAGAAAGAACTTTTTAGAATCATGTATCAAGTATGACAGACTTTCAAAGTTAATTTTTAAACATTTGTAGGCCTTGAGTATTTATAGATAAATATGTTCTTAAATATGAAAAAACTTCTTAATAAAGAAAATGAACTTATAAATAAATTATTTCTATTATAGTGGTTTTGCCAAAATGTCAAAGTGCTCCTGACCATTGATCTTACAGTTCACTGTGAATAAAAAACTACTGTAGATCGTATACCTTTTCAGATGAATAGTTATTTTGAATATTTCCATAACAGGCAAAATTATGTCAAACCGCACTCATGACCTATCTATTTCGAGCAGTCTTTTTTTTGTACTCTGCTTTTATGTACTGAATCTTTATAGTTTGTTGGAATTTCCTAAAAAGATACGGGATCATGTAGGCATTATGCTAGTCAGATAATTCTTGATTCTTTCAAAGCAAAGAATGCAGTTTGTTAAATTATATATACAGTAATTGCTTTAAAATGTAAATTGATGTTTCTAAAATGAATCTTTACAGTCCTCCTTTTTAAATGCAGTAGGGGCATGTTTAATAGGTTCTTCCCTCCATACTTGACAGCTGTATCAAACACAGATACTTAAAGAGTTGGTGAGCTACTCTTAAGCAAGTAAATAATTGATTAAAGATCACCATGATGGGGCGCCTGGGTGGCTCAGTTGGTTAAGCAACTGCCTTCGGCTCAGGTCGTGATCCCGGAGTCCTGGGATCGAGTCCCACATTGGGCTCCCGGCTCCACGGGGAGTCTGCTTCTCCCTCTGACCTTCTCCCCTCTCATGCTCTCTCTCACTGTCTCTATCTCAAATAAATAAATAAAATCTTTAAAAAAAAAAAATCACCATGATGCACACTTTCTAGAGTAAGAAGCTGGGGTGACTTGTGTTTCTTACTAGCCTACCACTGGTATGGAATTATTAAGTGTTTTTGAATAAGTGAAATAAGCTCTACTCCACAGACTTCAATTCATAACTAGGTTTTAAAAAGGTTGGTTAAAGTTATCCCTTCTCATTTTAAATCCTTCTGAAAATTTTATAAGATGACTGAGATGAGAAAAGATAATATATTTTAAAAAGTATAATAAGTTTGAATCTGGACTTTATGTATCTGCTAGTCAAATTTTATAATTGGACATAATTATCAGAATTGGGAAACAAACCAATAGAAGATTACCAAGTTGAGAATAACATGTATTTTAGATTAAGCAGATCTTGGATGACTACATGCTAATGAGAGTGTACCTAAGTAGGGTTGTACATGAGGCTGTACTAAGCTTTTGGAAGGCTTTTTCCAACTTTGAGATTCTATGATTATGTCCTGGAATTTTTTATGATCACAAAGAAATAATAGATATACCTTGGGTAAAATCCTTTTGCCTCTGATAACTAAAGGTCAGCATGTCTTTCACCATTGTAGACATTTGGCAGATCCATCTACAGAGATCTGAGCCCAACATCTCTGTTTTTCTCAAAAAGAGTAAATTATCAAATATAAAGATAAAATCAGAACATAGAAAGTAGAAGAGCAAGGAACTAGAAATATAATATAGTAGATACTCCTCCTCCATTTTTATAGAATTGAGTTACTAGATAGAAAGATTTAGGATAGATAGTGCTTGGCACAAAGTGCAGACTAAGTCTTAACCTGCTATTCCAATTCTCTTTCCCAAGTTTAGGAATCTTTTGGGATAGGTGCTCAGTTTGAGAGTAAGTATGAGGAAAATGGAAGAGTAATTGTTGCATGAAAGAGTTGAAAAGAGTTCAAATACAGTTATATATTCTTTTCTCTGTATCTCTAATTTCAGCAAGTGAGAATTATTTTGTAAGCAATCTTTAAGTTTACATATATTTTTTAAAATATAAAAAATAATACAGGCAAAAATATATACAGAAGTTCTTTTGTGTTTACTCTCGTTCTAGAAATCCTCTAATGACTTCATTGCGCTTAGAGTTAAATCTGAACTCTTGATCATGACCTACAAGATCCTACATGATCTGGCCCTTGGTTACCTGTCTGACATCATCTTGTGCCAGCATACCTAGCCAGACTGGCCTTATTCTTACTGATACTAGGCTCTACTCTATCATTTTGACTTAACAGTTGTTTCCCAGGTGATGCCATTCAAAATTAGTCACACTTCTCTACTACCCTTAGTACCTATGTCTTTCATAGCACCATTTTACTTATCTCTTAAAACTAAGCATTATACAAAATTATCTTACTCATGTATTGTTTACTTATTATGTGTCTTCCCCCTCTCCTAGAAAGTAAACTACATGAGAGTAAAAAGCGTTATTTGCCATCTTATACCTAGAGCCTAGATCAGTTGTTAGCACAGAGTAGGTACTCAAAGGTTATGCAAGCAAATTTGTTTATTGACAGGTAAAAAAAAAAGAGGGAAAAGCTCTTCTTATTAAGCTACTTAGATGACCACTATGAATATTTTTATGTAGTTACATAGGTTTTTCTCTATGCATACACATACATACACTTAAATATTTGCATATATATTCCACAAAGTACCATACTTTATATATGTGTTCGAATCTTACGTGCCTTCTACTTTACAGTAGCCCTTCCCCTAGTTCTAGACATGATAACAGTTTCTGTGACTTGAAAATTTTCTTCAATGAAGCATTTTCCTTAAAAGGAGGCTTTGAGTTTGGGGGCTACAGGGGCAGGGCATGAGGAGAAAGGGCTGGATGTGGAACAAGATGTTTAATTTTCCAAGCAAGTCATGCATTTTTTTTTAATATCAGAGGTCATTTTCCGACATATTGGTGGTGAAAGTCAATGAATTATATACCCTACTGCCCTGAATTATGTTTTCATCAAGTTTGGGAGAGATTATAAGGTTTGAATGAATATTTACTTAAGAAATCTCTTCTTTCTGCACCAGCCCCCCCTTGAGTACAAGATGCTTGTATGTATGATCTGATTTAAGTGCCTGTTGAAACAGAAGGACCCCTTATTAGTCAGTGTTTATAACTAAATAAAAAGTCAACAGTCTTTACACCCACACAGTAAAGTTCTTCTTGTACAGAAAGACACATATTATCCCTAAAATGGGATAATGAGTCATGGAAGAAAGTACTTTTGAAGAAACTATTACTAGTAAGTTAAAGAATATTTTAATTATAATATTAAATGGTTGGATAAGGAGATATATTGCTAAGTAGGTTACACCCTGATGAACCTTATAAGACTGACTACTAGAAGACTTATAGATGAGGTTAATTCTTCAAGCTAATGACAGTGGTAGTTCCACGTATATCTTTGGCCCACAGATGATGATTTCCTTTTTTCTCCTCAACATCTACCAAACTTTCTTTCAAGCTTAGAAACAAAACCATTTTATATGAAATCTTCTCAGACTATTGGAATTATTTCTTCATTTTCTGACCTCCTACACTACCCAATTTGGCACTTGATAGATACTGTTCTCTCTTAGTTTCTTGTCTTGCTAGCTGGATTTTAAGTATCTTGGGGGGAGAAAGGTTATTATTGTAATGTTTTTATTTGTCTTCAGTAGCCTTTTGCAGATATTGGGATATAGGTAATTATTTCTTAATTGATTATTTTTAACTAAATCTTTCCATTTCCGTCACCTTTTCCCCAATCGCTACCATATCTTTGTCTCAGATATCCCACATGTAGCAGAGGCACAGTCATATGGACCCAGATAATTATTCCATGAACTGAATAATCAAGATTTAGTTATAGTTTACATATGTCATTTGCAAAATATGACTTTTTCCCCCACCCTTCTTTAGCAATGTCTGATTTTTTTAGCCTAACCTGAGCCATCACATATCTAATAGAAACCAGTTAAAAGTAGTGAACTTGGGGGAAAAAAAGTAGTGAATTTGGGACCAGAGTCTAAGGTTCTAATATAGCTGCATAACCCTAAGCAAGACACTTAATTCTCTACCTCACTTTTCTCTCTTGATAATAACAGTTATTATTTTATAGGGTATCTGTTATACCCTGGGCATCTACTAGGTCCTCACAATGACTCTGTGGATTAGGTTGGTAAAGTAGATGGTAATTACCATTACAAAAACCAGAACTCTTAAAGGTCAAATAACTCCTACCGAAGTTGCACTTAATAATGGCAGCGCTGGTGTTTAAATTTAGGTTTCTCCAATTCCGATGCTCATGTTCATTTCACAAATGAAGGGGAATTAGATTAGATAACTTCCAAGTTCTCTTCTAGTTTTAAACGTATGGCTTCCTGATATTAACGTTTTTGTTGTTGTTGATTCGGTGTGTACGACTTTTTTACTTTTTAGCCTTTAGTCCTTTTTTTAAAACTTTTTGGTCATGACTAAATTTAAGTCATGACTAATGTAATAAATTAATTCCAGAATTTTAAACACACCTTAAAATGAAAGGTTATTTTAGTACTAAAATATAAGATTGATATACCATACCTATAGAAAAATTTTCTGAAATCAGGTAAATATATTTGAACTTTACAACCAGCGGCAATAAATATGGAACTAGATAAAGAAAGTGGAGAAGTAAATAGGGTTTTTAGGTCTTATATTGATGGAAAATTGATTTCATTCTTTCTTCATGTTAACTTCTTTCCTGGGTCATATTGTTCCTTCAGTTTTCTTGAAGTCAACCTTATTTTTATATTTTCTTTACTTTATTGAAGGGATTACTATAAAAAATTTAAAACAAAATTTTGAGAGGAAACGTTCACATGAATTTGAGATGCTTACTAATAGTTTATGTTGGATTTGAAGCATGAGATGTAAATTAGTTGATTTCTAAATAAATCAGAATGAACTCTGGAGTGATATACTGACTTTGTCGAATTATTGCAGGTGTTGCTTGTCTGTATGGAGGTATTGTAACGAATGTTTTGGTACATGTATTAAGTCTGATAGCTTTATAACACTATGAATTTTAGAAGAGCAAACAAGCAAAATTCCCATCATTGTTTTTTTCTCTGGCTAGGATAAATAAAAATCAACTTGCATTATTGTGTCAAACTCTATATGTTTGTATATTTATATATTGGTAGATATATACATATGTACATATGTTTATCTGATAACTAATTGGCCCAATTAGAAGGGATGAAAAAAACTCTTACTGCTTGGTTTAATGTTGTAGTTTGTGTCAAATCTTAATGGGCTACATTTTTGTATATACAGTTATAAATACCTTAAACTTAAAGAAAAAGAAAAATTTATGAAAGTACCACAATTATAATTATATGAAAGTACAATTATAATTACCTTAAGAATTCTTTAAACCAGTCTGAGCTGTGTTGTGATTTGGCTTTTGATTTACTGAGGTTAGGATTTTGTATATTCTTATTATAAGCACTACCTCCTACCCAAACAAGTTTATTTTAAAGTTATATATAGAGTTTGTGATTTTTTTTCTAATGCAATAATATTTCAGTATTTGTTTACTTGGATGGTAATTTCAAACTAAATCTGGCTCACCTTGTTTTATTTTACATATTCATATTAATTTCAGTTTGAGTTCTGAAAGTTCTGAAAGTCAGATGTGTATATATGACCCTACTCTGTGTCATAAATTCAATGGAGGAAGAAAAAATTTTCTAAATTGTATACTGTCCTGTGCCTGACAAATCCTAGATGCTATGTAAATGCTTAATTAATGAATAAGGGAGGAAAATAGCCTATTGATCAATACTGCCACCAGCTTGCCTAGGGAAAATGTAGATGCTGGGCATACATGCTATTTTAATTCACAATACTTGTGATAGGATAGGCTATTAACTTGCCAATTTTAGTTGTGAACCTTTTAAAAAGAACTTATATCCCAGGGGTGCCTGGGTGGCTAAGTCAGATAAGCGTCTGCCTTCAGCTCAGGTCATGATCCCAGAGACCTAGGATCGAGTCCCACATTGGGCTCCCTGCTCAGTGGGAAGTCTGCTTCTCCCTCTCCCTCTCCCTCTGTGCTTTCTCTCTCTCTCTCAAATAAATAAATAAAATCTTTAAAAAAAAAGAAAAGAACTCACATCCCAGAAAGTTAATGATAGTGAGTTAGTGAGTTTTCAAAAAGTTTTTTCCAGCCTTAGCATGCTTGACATTCCTTTCTTTGATGTTGAAGTTTTGAGCTGTCTCTAATCTATATTCTGTGCTGGGGCAAGACAGCTAATTATGGTAGGTAGTTTTTCTAGTGTAATATCAGAGTAAAGAATGTTGTGATAATAATAAAGAAAATCACTGACATAAGAATATAAACACATTCTTTTATTATAAAATGAAAGTAAATCTTTAAATATTAGCAATATAGGGGCACCTGGATGAGTCAGTCAGTTAAGCATCCATCTCTTGATCGGCTCAGTTCTTGATATCAGGGTTGTGAGTTCAAGCCCCACATTGGGCTCTGTGCTGGACATGGAGCCTACTTAAAATGTTAGCAAGATAATGAAAAGAACCAATAATATAATATCAATTCTGATACAATAGACTTTTTAGTACTGACTATAACATATTTATGCTTTAGAAAAATGATGCCATGCTACTTTTGCTTATATGACTGCTACTGTTTGCTTTTATGGCTAGTTATTCAAAAATATTATTTGTTCTGTATCATTTTTCTACTGTGTTTTAGAGTAAGATGGGAACCTTCAAGGAGTAGATGGTAGTGGAGAAAGATGTATTAAAATAATGACAATGAGGTATGATAAGTGTAATAATAAAATAATGTATTTTAAATGGAAATAATGAATTCAGAGTCTAGGTGGGAGAAAGGTTACTCTATTACTCCTTCCCCTGTTGACACCATGTATAAAGATACATACTTATCTGAAGATACATGATTTAGTGAAGGCTGCTTTACTGTTTATATTTTTCTCACTATTCACACGTAGATTAGTTTTGGTTTATCCCCGTAACTACAACTTGCCCTTCTAAGAATTTAGTCATCCCAACTGATTTTTCAGAAGGAGCCATTTCTCTTATGCTAGTTCACAGGTTAATCATTCTACTGCCTTACTTCCCAGAGGCTTAGACTCTGGGGCAGTACATCTCTTTCCTTCCTTCCTTCCTTCCTTCCTTCCTTCCTTTTCCTTTTCTTTCTTCTCTTCCTTTTCTTTCTTCCCTTCCTTCCTTCCTTTCTTTCTTCCTTTCTTTTCCTTTTCTTTCTTCTCTTTCTTTCTTTCTTTCTTTCTTTCTTTCTTTCTTTCTTTCTTTCTTTTCCTTCTCTTCCTTTTCTTTCTTCTCTTCTCTTCCTTTGCTTTTTTTCTTTCTTTCTTTCGCTCGCTCGCTCGCTTGCTCGTTCCTGCTCTCACCCATTCTTCTCATATATCTAGTTCAATGGAGTTGTGATGAGATAAGGATTGGGTCTGAATTAGCAGTCACTCCTCTTGCTAATAGATTCCAGTAAGGCTTATAGAATGGGAAATTTATTGTTTAGCTGAAATTACATGAAGATGTACTTTATTATATTGAAAATATACTTAATACATTGAGATAGTGATTCTAAAATTTTGAGTGACAAGCACAAGTACTATCTGGCTGTAATAGTTGACTAGTCTTTTTTTCATTGAACTTACTAGTTAACATTCTAGCATAGAGCATAAAATACTTTTTTCCTTATTGACATAGATTATGGACTGATCTCAGTTTTGAAATGTTTCTGTATACCACAAGGATGAAAAGAAGATAGCTATAGATAACATACATAAATGCCTTTTCAGTCATACTACTAAAAAACTTAAATCTTTGAATAATGTTTTAAACATCTGTATTTTAGCCAAGACTCTCAGAAATAGGAATGGAGAATGGTTTCATTTGCTTTATTCATATATAGATTACGATGAAATTAATAGATCATAACTTTGATTAATAGTACTTCAGAGAATATTGAAAATTATTTTTATTCAATTTTTTGAAATCTGGTTAGAGGTTTGGTTGAGTAGTTTTGCTTGTCAAATTTCTTCATAGTTCAAATTAACATTGTAAACAAGATAGTAGGAAGAATGTTGAAATATTTGGGAAAATAAAGTCTTCGTGAGTACTTATAAACATATGCATTCTCATTTAAAGGACAAACTGATAAAAATAATTATCAAATGGGACCCATGAAAGATGGGGATGTCAGGTAGTGGAAAGTCTTTTCAGTATAGACTTTTTGATCATCATTTTCAGTTTTGAATCATGTAAATATTTAGCCTATTCAAAAATAAAACATGAATATACATATGTACATAAAAATACACATTTGTGAGCATCAGGTTTTCCCATAACTTCATCCCATGCAAAGGAACTTTGTAACCATAAGAGCATTCCTTTGAATATACAAAATTAAGTTATTTTCTTCTTCAAATACCCTAGATTTTGAGAGTGTCCCTGGTTTATTAAAGTTGGTCTTTGTCCTCAATTGAGTAGACTTAATGCAAAAAAGTTACTTCATTTAGAGAAAGGATATGATTTCAATTGAAGTCAAGGTTAATACTCTTATATGACTGATGGGTAGTCCATTTGTCCGCTTATAAGCTAGTTACCACTGACAAATTTTAGAGAAAATTTCAGGTGTTCATTTTATAATTAGTTTCTTCATATAGCCCAGAATTGAGGCAGGTGATAAAGGGGAAATTACTTTTTTTTTAACTTTGTATTATTATTATTATTTTTTTTTTAAAGATTTTATTTATTTATTTACCAGGAAAGAGAGAGAGTGAGAGAGAGAAGGTCAGAGTGAGAAGCGGACTCCCCACGGAGCTGGGAGCCCGATGCGGGACTCGATCCCGGGACTCCGGGATCATGACCTGAGCCGAAGGCAGTCGCTCAACCAACTGCGCCACCCAGGGGCCCTGTATTATTATTATTATTATTATTATTATTAAATCTTTGAGTGCTCTGAATCTTTTAACAAAAGGGTTTATGGGTCCATTCCTAACAGTTGGATATTTTTTCTTTTTTTTAAAGATTTTATTTATTTACTTGACAGAGAGAGAGCAATCACAAGGAGGCAGAAAGGCAGGCGGAGAGAGAGGGAGAATCAGGCTCCCTGCTAAGCAGAGAGCCTGATGCCGGGCTCAGTCCCAGGGCCCTGAGATCATGACCTGGGCCAAAGGCAGAGGCTTTAACTCACTGAGCCACCCAGGTGCCCCTATTTTTTTTTCCCAAGAGATTTTTTTTTTAAAGAATTTCCTTTGAGGTAAGCTAATTGTTTATTTAGAAAAGTAACTTTTTGCTGGGTACACGTACATACTGTTTCTGAGGGTAAGAATTATAAGAGTCAGATTTTTTAGAAAGATAATATAATATAGAGAATGTAATTTCCAGAAGACCCAAGATATATATCTTCATAAAATTTTAGATTATATATCTTCATAAAATTTTAGATTATCTTATTTATGTTTTAAAGTAAAAGACATTACACTGACTTAATGTCTTAGTTATAAAGGTAAACATATTTATTTTTGAAATTATAATAACTACTTAATACAGCATTTAGAATCATTTACCTAATGAAAGTCATTCGTTAACCATAGCAGAGAGTAGTCAAATGTAATAAGTTCAAATAGTATTTCTTTTTTTCTGAGGAAACTTCAAGTACTTAAATAACTATAGGCACACAGTTTACTTGTAATAAAGAATGTTAATGGGGAGGGTAGGAGTTAATTAACTAGACCCTTAATAATGGGGCCTTTCTAGTCCAAGGAATCTTATAATTGCCTCTGAAGCTAGTTGTGTAGCAAGTTGCGAGATAAAATATCTAGATTTGTGAAGTAGTTGTTCTGAGAAAAAGATTGCCTTAGGGCAAACTTTAGTATTTTTTTATTATGTAAAATGCCTTTTTAAAGATAAGCAATATACCTTCCTCTCAAAATAACTTTGGAGGTAGAAGTCCAGTGCTTCCTGTTTACTCAAGATTAAATACACAAATAAGGTTAAGACTCTCCAATGAGCCCAGTTTTGGCTTTCTTTGGAGGAATAGAACCTTTTGGCCAAACTTTATACACTTAATACCAACCTGATAGTCTTAAAAATAAATTGTCATGATTACTAAGAATTGATGAAGTGTGTGGTAATTTTCTTGAATGTTTTTAAATGAGCGAAATAGAAAAACACAGGGAACATTTTCATTAAATGTTAATATAAGAAATATGCAAGTTGAAATATAACTTATTACATAATTTCTTTAAATGTTGTATGCTCCAGACTGGTCTACTTTATTGTAAATCCCCCCAAAGAATATTTAATTTCTCCCTTTGGGATTGCTCATTTTCTATCATCTAAGCTACTTGAAAAATGTGGTCAGTCTGTGCCAGGACTGCAATAGGATAACAGTGGAAATAGCCTGCTTTGCTTCTGTTGGGAGGACTGTATGGAAAATATATTCCATTTTCAAAATGTTTCTGAAAGCACTTATTTGTGGAAAGGAGGCTTGCCATTTAAAACTCTTCCGAAATGCAGGTTTTACAAAATACAGAATAATCTCCTGAAAGTTTGCAAGGGGAAGGGGGCTGTCGTGTGGGGGCGGTCTCATTTGCTGCCCACATCCTCCCTCTGTTCGGTGCGTTGTGTGCTTACGGGTTCCCTGGAGCGGATCACCATATAATTGATGTGCAGTCTGCATTGCTGAATCCTGGACTGCACCATTCTGTGTTCAAGGGAAGATGTAATCTGATCCCTCTGCTGCTGAGGGAGGAATCTGTTCAGTCAAGGCTTTGACAGGGCATAGTCTCCTCCAATAATCTTCTCGGTTCTCTCTCATTATTCCCTCGAGTTCTCCTCAGTCAAGCTGCATGTATGTATGTGTGTCCCGAGAAGCGGTTTGATACTGAGCTGCATTTGCCTTTACTGTGGAGTTTTGTTGCCGGTTCTGCTCCCTAATCTTCCCTTTCTGACGTGCCTGAGCATGTCCACATTAGAATCTGTGACATACCTACCTGAAAAAGGTTTATATTGTCAGAGACTGCCAAGCAGCCGGACACACGGGGGCACAGAATCACTGAAGGGGAAAAATACAGAAAATATGGGTTTCTACGGCACACTAAAAATGATTTTTTACAAAGTAAGTAATCTGTTTTCTTCCTGTGTTGTATGATTGTGTGTGTGTGTGCCTGCCTGAGAAGGAAAATCTGTATCATCAGAGATGGCTGCAGTATCCTCTAATTTTGGTGGGTGGCTGGATGGCTGGTATTCTGTTTTATAACGTGAATGTAAGCAAATAATGCAAAGACAACGTACGCTGTAAACAGCTTTCAATTTAAAGTAAAATGAATATTTTAATCTGGAAATTTTTCACTAAAAATATATTTAGACTTTGGAAATGTGGCTCCGTTAAATGCTGACCTGGAAATACTCTACCCTTAGTTGGCTTTTAGTGAATCTTTTGCCTTTAATTTTTCTATACCTTATATATGTATATTTCTTTTCTTTTTTCTTTGGCTGACTCTTTTAAAGTCTAGAATCACTGGGATATTTAGGACTTATATTTTAAAAGGTCATATTTACTTTCTATGCCCCTTAAAAATTACAGAATTAATTTTTGGTTCTAAAGTCAGGATTTTCAGTAAACAATATAATATTTAAAAGACTTCTGTAGTCCTACAGAAAGTGCTTTATTTGGCAAAATATTCTGAAGATAAAAAATCCTTTCCAAATGGTTCCCTCGATATGTCTTTTGGGCATTTTTATTCATTGAAGGATTTCTAAGATGGAAATAAAGTTTGCTTTTGGTGGCAAATAGCATTTGCACCAATGTGTATTTACAAGATGCCCAGGGAAGTTCTGAAAGCCAGTATTACAACTTAATTAGAACGAATATCAAAGTTTCTCATGTTAATTTTGAAAATAAGAATCTATGGAAGTTATGGAAAAAACTAGATTTTTAAGGTGGTCTGTACTGACTGACCTTCTGATAGATACATTTGCGTGTATGTGTACGTGTCTATAATTTATATTCATGGAAGCACGTGGCTATCTATGTTAAAGCTTATATATATATATTTTTCCTTTTTACTAAAACTGTTTGGAGAAAGAAAATAATGGTTTTTGAGAGGAATCACTTTAAAACGATGTAATGAGTACAGAAACTTCCGGAGGTTGAAATAAGACCAATTCCATTTCTTTCCAGTAGGTATTTCTTGTACTAAGGTATAAATTGTGGATGAGCTTGCTGTACCCTCACTCTAGCCCCTGATACCATAAGAGTGTCCCGGTATTTTGGAAGACTTTTTCATGATGATAAAAGCAGTCTTTATTATCCATAGTGTGGTTCAAAAATTTTTTGAGTCTTGTTGGTTCTTTTTAGTATTTATAATGTAGCATGCTGTGTTATGATGTTCCCATGTGAAGCAGTAGGTAAGAAAAGAAGTCTGCTGCAAAGCAAGGGTTTTCACCTAATTATAAAAAAATGAGGATAGCTTTCTTATCACACTGGGTCACCCCCCGTCCCCGTAATTTTCAGTGATACAGTAATTAACTAGAAGACCCAAATCTTCAGGGGGTTGTTGAAGTAGAAAAAGTTGAATCTTAACCGATCTTATTTTCTAGTTTTATAACAGATCTATAGTTAGATGACCTCAGTTAACGGATGGTGAAATATAAAAAATAAAAGTTTCAATTTTGATGTTGACAAAATACAATTCTGAATGTATTTACAGTATTACACATACATAGCATAAGGAAATACTTAAAAACTGTAGATGTTGGATATACCTAAAAAGATATTTAACTCATTCTTTTAAAATCTTGTTGTTTTTCAAGTTAGAATATTTTGTCCTGAGTGAGCATCTGTCAGTGAAGTTATATCAGTTGATGGCTCTTTCCCCCTTTATGATACCAACTCCAGACTTCTCTCCTGTTACAGATTTACTTTTTTACTCCCCTCATTGCCCATATTCATTGCTTTTGCCTTATAAAAATTACTTTTCAAGATCATTTTTTTTTACATTGTTCTCTTTACACTTTTGTAATAATCTTTGCGTTTTAAATTCAGTTACTGTTACTTCCATTCAGGTTTTGAAATTTTGAATTTTGTTGTCTATTTTATCTTGAAAATATGTTTTTAAAGGAAAATGATGATCACTAAGGGAGACATGGTAAATATGATTTTGTAATATGTGTATTAACATGACATTTTTGCCCATGTTGGTTCTTAAACTGGAAAATGTGAAAGGCATATCACTCTCAAGGAATATATATGATGAATATCAATTTTTAAATCAGCATATGCTATTCTGGATAAAATATTGGAGAGGGGGAAATTCACCATTCTAGTCTTTAAAGAGTAAAACAAAGTAGAACTAGTAGAAGAAACCACGAAGCATCTATTTTCTATATATATTAACTATGCCTAAATAGTGAAAATTTAGGCATATGAAAATTTAAGAATTTTTTTCACTATTGCCAGTGCTAATGTTAAGATTTGATAGTTGGGACAGGTGATTTTTTTCTTAAATCTATCTCATTTGCTTTACCTTATAGATGAAAAGAAAATTAGACCATGGTTCTGAGGTCCGCTCTTTTTCTTTGGGAAAGAAACCATGCAAAGTCTCAGAATATACAAGGTAATATTAAGTATTACAATTGATTCTCTCATGATTTTTGTTTCTTTAAAGAGGTGATGATTCTAAAAGCATTTCTTCCAGTTTATTCTCATAGAATTATAATGTCACTAGTACTGTTGACTCTGTAACACATTTTGGGATCATTAAAATCGAGAAATACATAATTTTAAGAAGAATGACTACCACTGTAGCCTGTGTTTTCTTACTAATACTTTGAAATAAGACACATGCAGAATTTCTCTTACGAACAAAATTTTTACATCACAGATTTTAAAGAATTCTAAAAAGTAATTCTAAAATGTGAATATGAGCAAATATATCTTGTTACTATAGCAACAGCTATTCTAGGATAGATATTTATATATGCAAAATTGAAGATACATTTATTAGCAGGGAAATAAACCTCACAGTTACTAAATAAATCTTATTGTGTTAGAAATACCCTTTTATTTGCTTGGTAGATCTTATGTTTTTAACACATACATTTCCAGAGCAGTAAAATAGTTTCCATAACAACTACATACAATTGTAGTCTTGTTTTGTGCACCATTTCATCATTTTTGGATTTTGCATCAATATAAAACTTTTTCCTCTCTCACGCTAATTAGGCTAACTTAAGCACAATATCTATTACCCAGCCAATTAAAAATGGTTTTGGATGTCATTCGGAATTTGGTATTTTAAAATTTAAATGACAAAAGTATCTTCAGAGCTTTTTTTGCTTTTCTTTGCATAATTGTCACTTCTTCAAATTACTGATTAAAAGTTAGCTCTAGAAGCCACAAGAACTTCATGATGGTGACATTTTTTTCCCTAAATATTTTGACCTAGAGTTATGCTTATTATATAAGATGCAATAAAATTAACACTGCTCAGACTTAAGTTTCTATGATTGGGCATTGTTAGAGATTGCATCTCTTTTTTTTTCCCAAAGAGTTTATATTTTTATCTCATTCAGTTGTAGAAAAATTTTTTTCAAATGCTCTTCCATGAAATTTAGAAATCATTATAATTAGTTTTATATGCAAAAAATGCAGAGGTGATACAGAAGAGAAAAATAAAACTGTCTCCTATTTATTCAAGAAATGCTTTCTGTATAATTTCCCATGTTGATTGTCCCGTCCCCTTCTCTCTTACTTGCCCTTTGCCTTTTGACAGTTTCACTGTGTTTGGGTGCCTCCACCAGAGGGTGTGGAGTGAGAAAAGAGACAAGTGAAACTCTTCACTTCATTTTTGCTTTTTTCTTCTAGTCTTGATAAAGTATTTCTCAGATGAGAAAGTTGAGTACAATGTTAAAAATGTACTATTTTAATGTGTAGATTCCAGTCAGCCGCATCATTTGGTCTTCTGTTAATATGGCTGATACCAGGACAAAGGTATTAACATTTTCGGTTGTTTTTAAGGCCACTTGTAAACAAATGCTGAATTTTTACTACAGAACACATTTTAATAAAATTTTGCCTTTAGTTGCTCACTTTTTATATTGAGAAAGCACCTGAAAAGGTGCAAGTTCTATTTTCAGCCTTTTAACACTTTTACCATAATCTTACCAAAGCAAACCAGACAGCATATTGATTTCCATGTCTTTTGGGAGACTTTATCAGTATATGTTTGGTATTTTTTAATTTTTTTGACAGGTTTTCTAATAATAAGAATGAAACTGATTTCCCATCTTCTTTATTAGGAAATTTAAGTTATGATTACATTCTGTTTCATTTTGGAGAAGAAAATGAGCTTACCTTTGAAATTTGATAGACAGGAATATAGATTTAATTGTATGTTAGAGATTTTCATAGATATATAATGTTAAAAGATTTAAATGTGGTAGGTATGTAGATTTTTCTGTAAAATCTGGTGACTAAGATACATTTTTTAACAAAATAATGAGATAACGTTGGATAGTAAAGAATTGGGGAGGTGTTTCATTAGTAATTTATCAGGGCTAAATACTGAGCTATTAGGATGCAATTTGTATGTTCTTTGGATTTAAAACACTTTATTATAGCTCAATAAATTGAAGATTTTTTTACAAATGTAATTATGAGTCTTCCTACATTTTTTTCCCAAATGTTTCTAAAATAGATATTCAGTATTTACCTCAAGATTAAATAATTTAATTATTATTGAAATTAGAAAGTAAAGCTTAAAATATTAATAACTTGGTTATAACTATACCTGTTCTGCTATTAGTCAATTTTAGGAAAGTTGGACAGTTTTAGAGATAGACCATCTAGTCTTAACGCTTTCATTTTATCAATGGCAGAATTGAATTTCGGGGTTTTTTTTTTCTCTTTAATGTCTCAGAGTTTAAATGCTTAGATAAAAGTGTTTAGATCATCTCATTTTATTAATTTTACATTTAACAGAGTAAATTTTCAATATTTAACTGATTTAGGTAAATATATGTCTAATCAAGGCTTGTTCCTATCAAATATCATCTAGGCTAAGCTTTATGAACAAAAGTGGAAAGCTAGAGAGAAATAAATATTATAAATAATTTAGAACATAACTAGTGAAATGTCCAAAATATTTGAGCATACTGCTTCTACATATGAATTTTTTAAAGCATTAGTAAGTTTTACAAGTCTTTTTATTAAGGAAATTTAAACTTTTATTTAAGTCACTGAAGAGTGGTCATAAGAGAGGTGGGAACTGTATCTTCTAAGGATGTATTTTAACATTACTTATATGCATCAGCAAGTTGCAGTTTTGCCATAGAGATTCTGTCATTTGGTTGCAATCAGCATGGCTGGGATAATAACAGGTGGCTATGTAGGAGGCAGGAAACCTACTCTAAGAATAGCAGACTAGATTTTGTGTATCCTTATTCTCTGGGAATAAGCAAATAAAAGTAGTAATTCTATTAATGTTTGAAATATGTCAGATCATATTCTTATTAAATTAAAGCCCATTATTGTTAATAAATGCTTATCTTTGTTTCCACTCTTGTGGGTTTTTTGTTCTTTTTTTTAGTACCACTGGGCTTGTACCATGTTCAGCAACACCAACAACTTTTGGAGACCTGAGAGCAGCCAATGGCCAAGGGCAACAGCGTCGCCGAATTACATCTGTCCAACCACCTACAGGCCTCCAGGAATGGCTGAAAATGTTTCAGGTGACATGTTTAAACACAGAAGCATTTGAAATGCTTCACTTAATTGCTGCAAAAAAATAAGGGATTGTTCAGCCATGAGAAGGAACTATTACATACTACATCATGGATGAACCTTGAAAGCATTTTGTTAAGTGAAAGAAGCCAGACATGAAAGGCCACATATTGCATGATTTATTTACGTGAAATATCCAGAACAGGCAAATCCAAAGAGACAGAACATAGATTAGTGATTGCACTGTGATTGGTGAGGGGATATGGGGACTAACTGCTAATAAGAATGGGATCTCTTTTTGGGGCGATGGAACTGTTGTGGAGTTGTTAGTGATGATGGTTGCACAGCAAGATAGGTGTGCTGGGAATCATTTAAGTGTACATTTTAAATGTTGAGTCTTACGTGAAGTATATGTCAATAAAAAATGCTATTGAAAATAAGGGAGCTCATTTTAATTTTTAAGTGTATCAGTCAGGAGAATCCAGTGCTTATTCTGTATTAGTGTGCATTGCATTTTTTATTGCTTTTTAGATAATAAGACCTTTCTTCCTTTTCTCC
This sequence comes from Nasua narica, assembly GCA_028533885.1. Taxonomy (NCBI): domain Eukaryota; kingdom Metazoa; phylum Chordata; class Mammalia; order Carnivora; family Procyonidae; genus Nasua; species Nasua narica. The sequence continues at coordinate 115,253,270 of CM052800.1, read as the reverse complement.
TTTATGTTTGGGTTTCTGGGGTTGCTGAGTGTGCTTGCTTTCTAAAACTTATTGCTTGGGGGTTACCCAGGTGGCTCAGTCGGTTAAGCAGCCGATCCTTGGTTTTGGCTAAGGTCATGATCTCAGGGGCCTGGGATTGAACCCCTTGTCAGGCTCCATGCTCAGCAGGGAGTCTGCTTCAAGATTGTCTCTCCTTCTCCCTCTGCCCCTCCTGTCACTCAAGCACTCTCTCAAATAAATAAATGTTTTTAAAAAGAAATAAAATGTAGTGCTTGGGCGTTAGGCATTTAGGAGTAATGTGGGAACTCTGCCAATTAGTAGTCAGTGGCGGTGACTTACCTATCACCGTTACCCTAGTAGTCTCCAAGAGTTGATACAGCTTCTTGCCATCTGTGCCATGCTTGTGTATGGCTTATTGTGTTCAAATTCTGATTACCGTATTTTATTGGCATTTAAATTCTTTGGAGGTTTACTGGGAAGGTTGGCTACAACCAAACCTGTTATGAATTTTATAACTCCTGATAGTGATAGTAAATTGATTTATTTCTTCTTCCAATGAGATAATGCATATAAATCAAGTATTTAGCAAAATAGTTGACCTAGATTAAACATTTGCGTATTCTTTGTAAATACTAAATAATATAAATTATGTAAAGTGAAGCTATCTCTGATATTAGATGGCACTAATGTAAAATGAGTAATTTCCTTACCCCTTGCTGCTTGATTGGTGGTATTTTATGAAGGTATAAGGGAATAAAAATGCATAAGGGAAAAAGAAGATACTTTATTTGAAATTTCAGATTTTTAAGATGTCCCTTATGTAAATCCTTATATAAATTCCTGGGCAAAAACTAAATAAATGACCTAATCTTTTTCTTCTATAGCTAGAAAACTCACTTGAATCAATGTTGCTTTTAAATGAATTTTTAAAATTGTTTTCTGCCCTTCAGGTGATTTCAGAGAAACTAGGGTAACCTTTTTTTTCAGTTGATAACTGAAAGGTTAGAGCAGTAGTTCTCAACAGGAGGCAGATTTTTCCTTCTGTTGAAACATTTTTGGTTGTTACAACTGATGGGGTGGAGGGAAGGACACTGCTGGCATCTAGTGGGTAGGGGCAATGTAAAGGACAGCCTCCTATAGCAGATTGTTCTCGGGCCAAAATGTCACCAGTGTGAGACTGAGAATCTGTGGGTTAGAGGATTTAAAGTTATGTATTATTCGTATTGTAACGTTATGAACAACTATCATAGTCACAAACTGATTAAATTTCCTTTTCCCCAAGGATTATTCCTTCTCCTCCTCCCAGTTCTTTTACCTTAGGTTCTTGATTTTTTTTTTTTAATTTTTATTTTTTTCCTATGCAAGCACTCAGAATTTTAAAGTTTTTTTACCGTATCCTTTTGATAAGAAATTTATCCATCAGTAAGAGGTGAAGATAGGACTCAGACATTCATACTTTTAAAGAAATACTTTAAAGATTTTTATCATATTTTATTAAGCCAAGGAGATGAGACTATAGGTATGTGTTATCATGCTTGCATGTGCCTAAAATGCGAGCAACACAGCACTTGAGAGTAATGCAGAAGCTGATTTCATAGCATTTTTTAAAGACTTTATTTATTTATTTAGAGCATTAGCAGGGGAGGGGCAGAGGGAGAGTCAGGCTCCCTGCCGAGCAGGGCTTGATCCAAGGACCCTTTGTGCTTTATTTTGCAGTGAGGATGTTTTAGGGAGTTCTTTGTTATAATGCTTGCCTGTTTTAGCTAGTTCTTGCTTTTTTCTTTTTTAAAGATTTTATTTATTTATTTATTTATTTATTTATTTATTTATTTGAGAGAAGAGAGAGCACAAGGAGGGTCACTGGCAGAGGGAGAAGGAGCAGCAAGCTTTCCATCAAGCAGGATGTCTAATACAGGGCTTGATCCCAGGACCTTGGGATCATGACCTGAACTGAAAGCAGATGCTTAACCAACTGAGCCACCCAGGGACCCCTCACTCTTGCTTTTCTTGATGAAATGTCCACATGTTACCACATATTCTGTGTCATCAAGTCTGAGATACCATAGGTTTTTAGAAGCATTCTACCTTCAGAAATGTTTTTGTTTAAAAATATATACATATTTCTTAGAATTAATAAGTCATTAAATTAAAGAATATTAGGTTAGCTTTTCTGTAAAAAAAAGTCCATTTGATTGCTTTTCATATGACAAGTAGATGCAGCGAAGAAAACTTGTTCTTTTCTAATAGGAATAATAGAATTATCTCTGCAGGTGTAGTACTATATGTATTTTTTCAGATAAATAATCTGCAGCAAAGAAACCTACTAGCAACAAAAGACCAACTAGACAGGTCTATCGGGACCTTAATCCTTTGAGTACCGTATCCATCTCTGACACACCCAGGGCCTCATTGTTGGGCATTGCCCTTTATTTTCAGGGCTGGCACCAAAGGAACTAGAGACGAATCACTTGCCTAAAAGCTTACAGTGCTTTCATGCCTAACATGTAGAGAGATATAATTTCATAGTAACGTGGGGGAGTCATGAGTTGACCTATGTGCTGTAGTTGAGGGGTAATTAAACTGGCACGATTTCTACAGATGTGCTGTGGGGGTATTTAATGAGGACTTTTCCGTTGCATAACAAGCAAAATGGGAGAGCTTGTCCCCTTACTGTTCTGCTATTGCTCCTACGGCAGTGATACAGCATTGTTTTGGTCCAGCTCCATCTATTCTGACAAAGTACTCTGTACTCAATTTATAAATTGAATGAGAACAAATGATACACCATTTTGGATAATGGGAAATTGAAACAAAATACCACTGCAGTATGTGGAAGTAGAAATTCAAAACAAAACAAAAACCCAGAAGTTTTGTACTGTTTAAATATTTAGTAGCCATTGAGCCTGCTTTTTTTGGCAGCCAGATTGATGTTTCAGGTTGTTAATTTGGGGGCAGAAGGTTGATCATTTTGTTTGCTTGTGCATTTGGGTGTTAATATATAGGTTTGTTACTTGAAAATTTTAAAGTAAAGGCACCAATAACATTAGCATTATCTTATGTTGAAATTTATATTTAGCAGTATCCTGATATAATGAGAAACATATATGACTTAGAAGAAAAAGATCTTAGTACAAATTTTGGCTTTGCCTCCTAATACCAGGGAATTTTATTGGTATTATGTAACCACTCTTGCCTTATTTTCATCCTCTGTAAACCAGGTATAACACTAAAAAGTTGTCAAACAGGAGACAACATATAAATGTGCTTAAAGCTACATTTGGAAATAGAGTGGAGATTGAATAAATGTTAGTTTCCTCTCTTGGTCAAGAAATAGACTTTGTGAGCCTTAGTTTTTCTCAGGTCTAAAAAGGGGCTATTAAAAACAGCTTCATACAAATGTTACTAGCTTAACATTATTAGCATTATTTTAATCAAAACAAATTTGCATTGCATTAAAACTGTGAAGGTACTTTGAAAATACTTATACTCAAAATATTTTTTAAATGATAAAGTAGAAAATACTTACATGTTTTGAAATTAAAAGTGGAATGAAAATACTCTCTTGAAGGATTTAATTAAGTTCCATGTTAACTCTTAGAAATTGTACATGTTCTCTAGCTTATTTTATTTAGGTCTTTTTTATTTGCTAGTCAACAAAATATTAAAACAGGATAATGCCAAAAGAAAATGAATTTAGTATTACTTTGCAATTATATTTGAGGCAGTATAAGCAAGAAACCTTGTGTGAGGAAGAGTTTAAGAAAGTCATAAGAAGTGAGTTCTTGACCATGTGAAATAAAGGCACAGTACTGCCCAAAATCATAAAATGTTTGTGTGAATGGGTTATAGGGATCATCCAGAGTAGTAACCACTGCTGGTTTATGAATCACTTGCATCAATACTGGATGAGTTGTTTATTTAAAACATAAAATGACATCAGCCGCACCTTGCCCACTGAATCACACTCTCTGATGGTGAGTCCCAGGACTTTGATCCTTAACACTCACTACTCAACCAGCATTTGGATGACACTGGCCTTGACCAAGCCCCTTATGGTACAGATGGAATCTCTGAGACTCAGATTAATTAAGGGACTTTGATATGGTTGCCTAGTGAATTTACTGGTGAAACCCAAGCTTCTGATTACAGTCCAGTGCTCCTTATATTCTTTTCTCCTACCTGTTATTCTAATTATCTGAAATAAATAGCACTTCCATGGGGAATTTTCAAGTTTGTATTTGAAATTTTGTCCACAAAGTAAGTTTTGTTTCTCTTGATCCTCTCTGAATTTGGAATGTTTTTCCTATCCCCTTAAATATGTTCTCAGGTAACTTTACCATGGAAGACCAATAGGACAGCTGTTTTTCAGAGCAGAAATAAAATCATCAGAATTACACAGCACTTTTGCAGATAAAGAAACTAAGGCCCACAGAGGTTAAACTGTAATCTAATTAGTATCTTCAAAAGTTGGGTTTTCTGAGCCCCAAACCAGTGCTCTTTCCACTATTCCTCATTAAAGATTGGTGTCAGTTGTTATTTTGTTTTAATATAATCATTGACTGCTAGGTTTTCAAGTTCATACATACTTCCTTGCTGGTAAATCATGTATGTATACAAAATTTGGAACCAGACTAAACAAATAAGTTCTAGTAATACCGTCAAATATATATACTAGAAATACTCTCTGGAGAGAATTTTGAGATCGTGGTGGCGCGGTATTTCCTGACTCTTTGAGGATTCATTTATTCAGCAAATGTTACTGAGCTCCTGTCCGGTGCTAGGTTCTACTTTGGATTTGGGATACAGTAGTGAACAAGACAGACCAAAACCTCTTTTTTTCACAGAACTTACATTATAGTCAGGAAGGGGGTGGAGTGGGGAGGGGGGTGTTGGAACTGGTTTGCAATTTTAGAAAGGTTACCCAGAGTAGGTCTCGGAAGGCAGTAAAGAACCAAGCCTTGTGGATATCAGGAGCAAGAATGTTCCAGGAATAGCAAGTGAAAAGACTCTGAAGCAGAGCATGCTTGATGTGTTTATGGCTAAAGCGAGGAAACAAGAGGGATAGGAGTAGGAAATTAGAACCTTGTAGGCCAACCTAAAGATTTTGGTTTTTGCTTTGAAGTGGGAAGCCACTAGAGGGTTTTAAGCAGAAGAATATCACTGTTTTGTGGAGAACAGAGCAAGGAAGGCAAAGGCGGGAAGCTGAGAGACTGGGTAAGAGGTTGTAGGAATAATCCAGGTGAGAGATAATAGTAACGAGATGAATGTAGTTAATGGTCAGATTCTAGATATATTTTGAAATTTGAGACTTTTACATTTGTTGATGGACCAGTACCATCTGACAGCAGTGAGAATGGGAGAGTCAGGGATGACTCCAGTGTTTTTGGCCTTAGTAACTAATAGAACGGAGTTACATTTTACCGAAATGGGGAGGACTGTGGATGTGCATATTTGAAGAGAAGGGTCATGGAAATGTTCAGTTTCTATTACATATCTTAGAATACATATTGAGTAAGCGATTTTATATAGTGGTCTGGAGTTCAAGGAAGAAATCCAGGCTGGAGAGAGGAAAGTAACTGTATGGCTCATACCTTTGTTTGAACCATCAACGAGATGTGATTTTAATGAGCAATGAGGCTGTTGAATATGTGTGCTTGTAGAAACAGTCTCATTTACCATCTAGTTTATAGCCCGTGTTGCTAATCTTTGTCAGTGGTGTACTTTTCAACAAAATGTCACAAAGTACCATCTACAGAATGTATGTATAATTTAAATCAAGATATACTTTTTATTTGACTTGTTAAGTCAACTAGCGTTTATTTTTTTTCAAGGTTTTTAAAATTTATTTGACAGGTAGAGAGAGAAAACAAGTAGGCAGAGAGGCAGGCAGAGAGAGAGGGAGAAGCAGGCTGTCTGCTGAGCAGAGAGCCCGATGCGGGGCTCAATCCCAGGACCCTGAGATCATGACCTGAACTGAAGGTCGCCACTTAATCAACTGAGCCACCCAGGTGCCCCCAAATAGTGTTTAAAACAAAAACATTGTTGGGGCGCCTGGGTAGGTCAATTGGTTAAGTATCTTCTTTCAGCTCAAGTCATGATTTCAGGGTTCTGGAATCAAGCCCCACATCAAGCTCCCTGCTCAGTGACTCCCCCTGCGTGTGTTCTCTCTCTCTCTCTGTCAAATAAATAAATAAAATCTTAAAAAAAAAACACATTTATGCAGGCGTAGTTTTTGTTATGAATTTTTCCTTAAGTATATAGAAATTTCTGACACAGTTTATAATGTTTAAGTTAGGAATCAGTTATCTGTCTTCTGTTCCGGCTTTTTTCATTCTACACCCCGTCTCCTAAAATCCTTGATAAAAGACGCATTTATATATCATGTATTGATAACGTTTTTCTATTCCTTTCTTTCTTAACAATAATGATATATTAATTGAAAAAAAAGGAAACATCAAACGTGTATATTACCTTAAAGTAGAAATATTCATGGTAGCTATTAATGTCATTAATCTATATAAAGTATATATAGAGTAGTAATATGTCAAAAGATTTTTCACTTTTCACTGTAAAAGATAAACTATTGATATCTTTATTTTCATATCAAAATTTAACCGTAAACACTTCCAAAAACTATTTCTAGGGCAGGCATTCATATATGCAAAGGAGTTTAAAAAGTTTGTATTAAGAGGCTCCTGGATGGCTTAGTCAGTTAAGCAACTGCCTTCAGCTCAGGTCTTGATCTCAGAGTCCCTGGATCAAGTCCCACATCAGGCTTCCTGCTCAGCTGGGAGTGTGCTTCTCCCTTTGACCCTCCCCCCTCTCCTGCTTTCTCTCTCTCTTGCTCTGTCTCAAATAATAAATAAAATCTTTAAAAAAAATTATTATGTTCTCAAGTTACCTAAAGCTGCATTTTAATCTAGTCAGCATAAGTTGTCCATCACCCAAATTGGCATGTCCTTATAGTAATGTCCATGAATCCTTCTAATATAGATGCAGAGGCACAACGTGTTATGAAAACCCACCTTCAGTCCTGTGAGGAATGTAAATCAGTAAATCAGAGTTTATAGTATTAATACTGAATGATCAGAGATGAGTGGAGATTGATCAGTGTAAGTTTTGTCAAGGAGATAAGTTTTGAACCAGGATTTGAAGATGTGTGAAGAAAACTGAAAAAAATGATCGAACTTTAAGTTAACTGCTTTTAATTGGTCATGTGTATGCAGATGCATGTATATGAGTATTTTTTATTTCCGTGTATCAGTCCTCACCCTAACTAGAAAGGGTGAACGTTCTAGGTGTGTGTATATATAGAAATGAAAGAATATGATTTATTAGAGCCTGTGTTTCCTCATATTTGGGGGTAAAATGCAAATGTTTCCCAGGGTTTTTTGATTAAATAAGATAATGTTTGTGATAAGTACTATGGGAGGAATACTACTGAAATGTTTGATAGTATAACATAATCTTCACTTTATGATAGAAAAGAAGAAATGAAATTTATTGTAGATTTTAAGGGGGTAAAAATTTTTTTAAGTACTTTAAAAAGTATTCTAAATAAGGCTTCCTGTATCTTCAGTATATCTCAGTTTTTGGTTAATATCTATTTCACATGTTATAAGATCCAGATTCCTAATTTGAGCAAGAAATGGAATGTTAAAATTCAGATCCTTCTAGCTCCAAACCCCACCTGCTTCTCTCTTCACCTGCTTCCAAAATGGACATAGTAATTCACGGATGTACTTAAATCATCCTACTCAAGGATGTTCTTTCACTTAAATATCACAAGGTTATTTAAATGTTTTATGTGGGGCCACCTGGGTGGCTCAGTCAGTTAAGCGTATGCCTTTGGCTCAGGTCATGATCCCAGGGTCCTGGGATTGAGCCCCACATCGGGCTCCCTGCTCCTCTGGGAGTCTGCTTCTCCCTCTGCCTGCCGCTCCCCCTGTTTGTGCACTGTCTCTCTCTCTCTCTCTTTCTGGCAAATAAATAAATAAAATTCTTAAAGAAAAATAAATGTTTTACATGATTATCATGAGGGGAAATCCTAACATTTTAAATTATTCACATAGGTTTTTAATTTTTCCTTTTAAGAATCATGGCTCTTCTGTGCAGATGTTCTTCACTGGCAAAAAAAAAAAAAAAAAAGATGTTTTAAATAATCCCCTAGTCTAGTTTAAAGTAGCTCATATTTTTAAAAGTATTATGATGTGTTTTTGTTTTTCCATAATGTAGTACTTTGTTTCTGACCCTTTTGTTCATACTCTTAATTTTATTACTAAGTTAGTTACTGTTTTATATTTTTGCTGTTTTTTTATCTGAAATTATTTTCACATAATAAATCAAAGTTCTTTTATTTTGTGGAAGGCATTTGTCAGATGTGCAGTATATCCAGTTATTAATTTTTCTCTAAATGATGCTGCCAGTTTACTAACTCTCAGATGAGTGCCTTATTAACACCATCAAAAATTTTATGGTGCCCACTAGAAAGAATATAGAGAAAGGAAAATCATCTTTCAAAATACCCTATTTACTCAGGTGCCAAATTCATGTTTCCAGATAAAACTTTGTTTGCTCAGCCAATATCTTGATGGTAGATGGACATATTACATTTATAATAAATAATGTAGTGCAAAAATATTTGTCAAAACCATGGATTTTTAAAAATTTTACAAAATAAAGGTAGCTCGTAAATTTGATGAGACTGATTATCACATCAATGACTTCTGGAGAAAATTCACTATAAGCAGCCACCTTTTATGTTACTTGTAAATGTGGTTTTCCTTTATGAGCTTATAGTTTGAGACATCTATTAAAATAATAAAACTTTCTGCTTCCTTTTGATAGAGCTGGAGTGGACCAGAGAAATTGCTTGCTTTAGATGAGCTTATTGATAGTTGTGAACCGACCCAAGTAAAACATATGATGCAAGTGATAGAACCCCAGTTTCAACGAGACTTCATTTCCTTGCTCCCTAAAGAGGTAAGGGCTATCAATTATATTCTTCATTGGGTGCTATTTGAAAACATAACTCATTAACAGCAACCACCTTTAAACATGGTCATGCTAATTATGATATTCAGTATTGTCGGTTTAACACTCTTAATTAGTGTTAAAGAGAGCTGTAAATGATAAGCTGCCATGACTTAATAATATCATTTTCAGATTAAAGTATGTTTATGGACTGAATAGGTGACTTCTTTCCACCACTGCAATAAGTCATGTATGAGAGGAAGCTATTGAGTTCCATTAATTTGGTTATTTCTTTATCTCCATTTTCCCCCCCAGGTTATTTGAAGTCCAACCTTTAGCTGTCATGGTACATTTATTATATATAGTAGTAGATTTTTTAGAAATTCTGATTTTATTAGAACATCAGTTTTTTTCTTATTTTTTTGTTTATTTATCCAAAGTCCCTAATAGTCAATTTAATAGTTTTGTGATTCTATGAATTATAGTTCTGTTAACTTACATTGTGTAATTGTTTTGAAATATATGGAATTTCACATATATAACTTTTTCTACTAATCATCCCTCTTCTTGCCTCCATCTCTCTCTCTCTCTCACTCACTCTCACTCTCTGTGTCACACACGCACACACAATCACAGATTTCCTGCATTGATTATATCCTTATAGCATTTCTTTTGGAATTAGTTATGCTCATTTGTTTTTATAGCTTAGATGTAGTTCTTTTATTGATGTTATACGCTTCACAGTTTCATTTCTGTCCACAAATAATATAAAATTAATCAATGTCACCATGGTTTATATTTTCACAAATTACATATGTGCCACTAATTATATATTAGCTAAGAAGACAATGTATAAAATGGTAATATACCACTTGCAAATGATCTGGAAACTTCAAATATGAAAGGAGTCAACTTTTTTAGATAACCATTCTTAAATATCCTATGGGCATTAAACATCATCTCAAAAATATCACATTGGATATGAATAAAATAGTTTTATCATATTTAATGTATGAAACTAAGCATTACTCTAGGAAAAGCAAACTGAAATGTTACTGCTTTGGAATGATTTTTTTTTTTAAATGGTAAAAAAAAGAAAAAAAATTGCATTGTCCTAGAAAAAAATTTTTTATTCTTGATGGCTCATTCTAAAACTAAACCCTTTGAATAGAATTGGCTTAAGAAATGACGTAGCTCTCTTTGCTTCCAGGAGGACGTTCATAATAGGTAGCACTTTTTTGACTGAACGTAAAGTTAGTCACCTCTAATTAATTATTCTTCATGGTTTCCTTGGGTATCCTCCTTTTTTAGAAGATAGTATTTTTATTAAAATATAGACTTCTACTTAGTCTCATTTGTCTCCTTAGCTCTATGAATGGTGATTGTTTTGTTTTACTTTATTTGCTTCTGCATAATAACTTTTAAACACTCAAAAATGTGATTCAAAGTCAGGAGAATATAAAATATTTTTAAGAGTCTAAGAAACACAAATTATCAATAACTGGTATAAATACAATAAAGATTTTCTTGGATTAACTCTTCTTTTAAAGATTGCCTGAGGAAAAAGAAGGGAGGCTAGATAGAAGAATGAGAGAGGACCCTGACTTAGCAGATCATCTGTGTTTTCCTTTTTTTCAACTACTAGGAAACATTTCCTTTTTGAAAAAAAAAGCTTTATTTTATATGTGGAGAAATAATAGTATAAGTCTAAATAATTAAGGAAACTATTATCAGAGACTATGTGCTATTATTATTTAAAACATCATTACCTTCATATCAGGAAAAGGACTTATAATAATTTTCACATAATTTCTTTCAACAGATCTGAAGCTCTTTACCAACATGTATTAATCTCAAAACTTAATTAAAATCTCACTAGTCTCACATGGGAGGCTTGTGATAAATAGCATTATCCTTATTTTGTAAGTAAATACCAAGAAAAGCATAGTGGTATAGTAGATGACCTAGAGTAAAACCCAAATTCTTAACATAGGATCAGCCAACATTTTCTTTATTCTTTCCCCCCCCCTTTCATTAGTTCAATCCATGGAAATATAGCAGTTCTGGAAAAGTATTAGCTACCTCTCAAGTATAACAAGGTGGTCTCTTATATAGGTTATATAAGAGAAGAACAAAAAAATAGCAACTCGAACTGAAATTTCAAGTTTGGTCAAGGAAAGGTTAATTATATGAAATAGATTTTCAACTTAAGTTGAAAGAAACCTGTAATTCCCTGCTTTGGTGTTCTAGGGATGTAGTTCAGGACAGTGCCTACTCTCTGTCCCCTGTAAGGAACCCCACATGACAAAACCTTACTTCCTTTGAGAAACCGGTATGCTTCTTCCATAATAAACACTAAGAATTGTGTAACTAATTACCATTCCCTTTTTTCTTGGCAGTTTAATTAAAAAGCCATGTAAGATATTGTTGCCACTATATTTGTATTCTACTTTTCCCTGGTTTAAACCTTCTTTTCTGATTTATATTTTTACTGGTTCTGATTTTCTTATTCATATTTTTATTTTGCTGTGTATATTTTCTGAAATACTTAGATGTTTTGAATAGAGCTGATTAGATTTAAATAGAATAAGTTGAAGTTCATGGTTGAGTTAGGGTCTTTGCAGTTTTAAAGGAAAGTGTGCCAGTTACCTGTGGAGTTAGCACTTCAACGTTTTTTAGCACCTAAATGTTTCTTTACTCTGTAAAGCAGGCAGACCCTAGACTAGGTGATTTTACAATCACTGGTAATGAAGGATATTATAGCTGATGACTTGGGAGGTACCTTTGAAATCTAAGGTGCTCTGGATTTGTTTTCTAGCCTTTAAGATCCATTGACTGTTTCTGTGAATTAACTGATTTCTACTTCAGCTAGATAACTAAAGCAAAGAATAGCCTTTTTCATGTGACCATATTAAATATCTTGGGCACTAAATAGCGTCTCTTTTCCACCAGTATAACTGTGCCTGATAACTTTTATGTTAAATATCAATTGCACATAGAAGAAGAAGAATTGGTGTTATCCCATTACTGGTATACTGACACTGGAGAAACAAAGTCCGGGCTTTGATTGATTGAATAATTTCAAAATTAAGTGACTTATATAGTATCCATTAAAGAAGTACAGTGTTGAGATATGTTTGTGTATTTGTATATGTGTACACATACACACATATGTGTAGATTGTTGAATATAGTCATGCCTTTTTATTTAAAATGATTCAGACTGAATGGGCTTCTTTGATAGACCAAAATAACTATTCCACTAAAAGACTTTTACTTAAGTCAGATAGTGATAGTAGGATTAAATTGAATACTGACTGGTTGGAGTATTTTCTATGTGAAATGTAATCAATAAATATGTGATTAATGATGAACTCTCTATATGCAGAGTTCTTGGGTAAGCACAATTTATGTCATGTAATTACTGTTTAACATCAGAAAATAATTCAAATTGTGCTTTTACTCCCCATATGGCCTTTGGCCCTTTGAATGATAGTTTGTTTTAATACTTATAATTTAATTTCTGTGAAAACTAAACTTTATTGCTGTGTTTAGCTCATTTTGATTCTAATATCATAACTTAAATTTTTATGTGATTAGTGAGGCTAATTGGATAAGCATACTCAGAAGCTACCATTCCCCTCTTTCTTCTTTCCTCTTCCCTTATTCACTTGAATTGACTATATATGCTGAAAAAAAAATTGATGGTTTAGAAGTATTGGAAACAAAATTTTAAAATCAGTGATAAACCAAAGAGCTAATTCAAACCTATAAAAATCTATCTGGCCCATCAAGAAAATCCCCATAACCAATGTAAAGTAATTAGAACCTAATTACTTTTATCTGTCTGCAGAGCAGTTTATTAATTGTCGGTAAAGGGTATAAATGTTTGAAAAGTTCATTATGATAATAAACACTTTTTGTGATAAAGAACTATTAATTACATCTATCAGAAGTGATCTGAAATCATATCGCACAGGAATATCTAGAAATTTCATTTCTTAATTTAAGTCCTGTCTTCAGTGAATTTACACGGTCATGGGGAGAGAAAAATCTAAACAGCTAATAAAGTATACCTATATATATAAATGGTAGAATTCTTGAGTTGAGGCTCACAGAGCAAAGGCAAGAGCAGAGACAGAGAGGCTTAATAAGTATTCCTTGAAGAGGTGAAGTTGGTGGAGTGAAGTTCATAAAAACTAATAGAGTAAGTTTTTTAAGTCTGGTATATATTTAAGATTGATTATTAGAAAGTACTGCGTTTCATAATTAAAAAATTAGAATGTACAGTTATATTACATTTATCTAGATATACTTCATTCTATAGAAAATAGTTCTTGATAAATTATTTATGTGTTAAATACACACACACACACACACACATATATTTAAAACATGGGTATATTATGCTTTTTCCTTTCCATAGCTGGCACTTTATGTGCTTTCATTCCTGGAACCCAAAGACCTGCTACAAGCGGCTCAGACGTGTCGCTACTGGAGGATTTTGGCTGAAGATAACCTTCTCTGGAGAGAGAAATGCAAAGAAGAGGGTAAGGCTCAAAATCCCAAAGAGAAAATCTTTATACTTTGAAAAAGCAAAGTGATTCAGGAAACAAATAGAAAAAGTAAAAATTAGAAGTTTTATATGCATGTAGACCAAAGTAGTAGATAATTGAGAAAAGAACTTTGACAGCCTATCAAAGAATCAAGAGTGAGTCTTCATTTACATTCACCTACTTATATAAAATCCACAGGTTATTCCACACATTCAGATGAGCCAAATCTTGGAGCTAACCCCTTTAATGAGCACTAATAACTAATAGCAAATAGATCTGATTTGCTTCCCAGTCTCTAGTATAATTAATAAACAATGAAAAGATCATGATGAGGATGATTTAAAGAAAACCTGGAAAACAAAACACAGACCCATAGATACAGAGAGCAGATTGATGGTTGCCAGAGGGGAGAGGGCTTGGGGGGCCAAAATGGTGGAAAGGGGATTAAGAACTACAAACTTATAATTATAAAATAAGTTATGGAGATAAAATGAAAGTATGGGAAATATAGTCAATAATATTATAGTAACTTTGTGAGTTGACAGAGGATAACTAGGTTTATTGTGGTGACCATTTTGCAATATATATAAATATTGACTCACTATGCTGTACACCTGTTATTAATATAGTATGTCAGTTATACCTCGATTAAAATAAAAGACAAAAGACCTAAATATAAACTTTTGCTTAAAATAAGATATATATGAATTTCTACCAGCGATTTTATGGGTGAGAAAAGTGTCCTGCCTCTCCAGTATTTACAATTAGAGATAAGGTTATAATTGCAACTGTCCTTGGGAGAGATACTCACTGACTGGAATTCACAGGAATAAATGACTACTCACTTGCTCACTCATAGAATAGAATAGAATAGAATAGAATAGAATAGAATAGAATAGAATAGAATAGAATAAGGGAAACCCCAAAATTATATTAACAGTAGTCAAATATTCCATACTCTATTCTTTCCTTCCATAAATACTTATTGAATACCTCCTATAGGCTAGAGATTCTTAAATACTAGTGAACTCCCATTTTCTTCCCATGATGCAGCTTATGTTCTTGAAAACTGTAAAAAAAATCAAAGAAAAAATCTCCTTTCTTAAGTGGAAGAGAAGGTATCATCCATATTAACTAAGGGAAGGACCTTTTTTCCAGCAAGCATATAGAAAAATTATACTTTTGAAAAAATATAAAGATACTATTTGTGTCTGATAAGCAAAAATTTTTAGAAACAATCATAGAGCATGAGACAGATACTCTGTAGGTTATCCTCCCTTTCAAGGAGGTTACAGGATAGTGAAAGGTTAAGATCTGAGATACTTGGTTTCTAATCCTGCCTCTGCCCCGTCCATAACTTGGACTAAATAGTGAAGAGAAGGCTCTTCTCAAGAATCTATATTATACGAAGTGGGATTAATCATCCTTGCCTTAGCTTCTCTCATAGAATCATTATTTTAATGACTTTTTTAAAAAAAATTATTGTAACATATACCTAAGATAGAATTTCTTCTAACCATTTTTAAGCGTACAGTTCAATGGCATTAAATACATTTATGTTGTTATGCAGTTCATCTCCAGAACTTTTTCATCTTTCTCGGCTAAAAGTCCATACCTATTTAATAGTAACTCCCTAGTCCTTCTCCCTGCAGCCCCCGGCAACCACCATCCTATTTTCTGTCTCTGAGTTTGACTACTCCGGGTGCCTCATATAAGTGGAATCATACAGTATTTGTTTTTTTGCAACTCACTTATTTCATTTTGCATACTGTCTTTAAGGTTTATCCATATGGTGGCATGTTGTCAGAATTCCCTATTTTTTTAAGTCTGAATAAATATTCCATTGTGTGTGTGTATATATATATTTATATGTGTGTGTGTGTGTGTGTGTGTGTGTGTATATATATACACATTTTGTCTATTCATTGATCCATCGATGAGCACTTGGGTTGCTTCCACATTTCAGCTGTTAAGAATGATTTAAGCTCTGAACATGGGTATACAGCTATCTGTTCAAGTTTCTGCTTTTAATTCTTTTGGGCATATATCCAGAATTAGAATTGCTGGATGATATGCTAATTCTATGTTTAATTTTTCTCATGAAGCACCGTACTATTTTCCATAGCTGCTATACCATTTTATATTCCTACAAGCATTGCGTAAGGGCTCAAATTTCTGCACATCCTCACCAACATTTCATAGAATTATTTAGAGAAAGAAATGAAAAAGTCAATATGAAAACATGCCATAGAGAATGCAAACTTTACATTATTGTTTTATAATAACTGTTAGAAATTGGATAGCGTCCTGCATTTCAGTGGTTTTGAGCATGGGAGGAAATGAGATATATTATAAAATGTGTAATTTTTATTGGTGACGGCAGTTATACTCTCACTCTTTAAAACTTTAGGTATTGATGAACCATTGCACATCAAGAGAAGAAAAGTAATAAAGCCAGGTTTCATACACAGTCCGTGGAAAAGTGCATACATCAGGCAGCATAGAATTGATACTAACTGGAGGCGAGGAGAACTCAAATCTCCTAAGGTAACTGAACTCTTGCACAAGGTTAACAGCAACAGCAACCACTGATCAGACCTAGTATGCTTTTCTTGGCCAGCGGTATAACTTGATATCTATGTCCTATAGAAAGAAAACAGTGTATTTTTAAATAACTGAAAGTGTAATGGACAATAGTCCCCTATTGCTAATATATGTATATATATATATTAATATGTATGGATTATAACAAGCTTTGTTTTTTGAGAAAGGGAGCGAGTGCGAGTGGTTGGGGGAAGAAGGGCAGAGGGAGGAGAGAGAGAGAATCTCAAGCAGAGTCCAGAGTCCACACCCAGCATGGAGCCCTACTTGGGGCTCAGTCTCATGACCCTGAGATCATGACCTGAGCCGAAATCATGAGTCAGATGCTTACCTGACTGAGCCACCCAGGAGCCCCAGGCCTTTTTGTCTTAAGTTGAATAAGTTGATAATTATTGTTACTCTTGTCTTTCTAGTCTGTAGGTGCTTTTGTTTTTGTGTGTGAAAATTGCAAAACATAGATGCATATTTTTTTGTTTGAACAGATAAATTATTATAAAATACATTTGTGTCTGAACCATCTTTATGAGGTCTTGACTCAAAAGTCTTGACTCACTCAATTTTAATAGTTGCTATCTCACGTATATATCATGGAAATGGAAAAAATAAAATGTTTAATACTTGATTCATCATTCAGGAAGGATGATACTTTGTATTTTATGTAAATTATAATTTTGGAAATATACTGCAGATTGCCATTCTTATTTATGGCTTTTCTTTTTACCAGTATTCTAAAAAACATAATTTAATAACATATTTCGAATCTATACATTTATCTTGTAGGTTCTGAAAGGACACGATGATCATGTGATCACATGCTTGCAGTTTTGTGGTAACCGCATAGTTAGTGGCTCTGATGACAACACTTTGAAAGTTTGGTCAGCAGTCACAGGCAAAGTAAGCTTACTTCTCTCTACACTTCACTTTTTGTGTATGTCTTTGCAAGGATCCACTAGGGAAAACAGGGGTTCATTTTTGACACCCCTTATTTCGATAACAAATATCAGAGCTTCTAATTTAGTTTTTCCCCTGGCACAAAGATAATGCTCCTCAGGATAGGGATGTCATTAGTTTCTTCCTGTAAATAGTGTGTCTATCTTTGTGACTTAGCTACTGTATGATTTTTACAGACGTGCTTTATCTTTTTCTTGGCTTTATTTTTCCCACTTTGAGTAACCATCTCAGTTATGTTGTCTTTTTTAATCTTTTTCAAAACTGTGATTGAGGGATAATTGTTTTTCTTTGTAAACTGCTTTGTTGATAACTTACCTATAGTTTAGAAATTAAATAAATCATGTTAATTTAGACTATTGCAAACCCTGTGAGATGAAAGTAAAGCAGATGAAACTCTAAGTAGGAGCTGGAAGTAAAAAGCAGTCCAAGCAATCAGTTTCACTGCATGCGATATTATACTTTAATGGCTCTGTGGTGAATGCTTATTTTTATCTGTCCATTGGAGAATATTTTCATAAATTAAGTAATTGACCAGCTAAAAAAACACAGAGGAAAATGTGAGGGGAAAAAAACCTGTCTTTAAAATGTCTTATAGCACGCTGATTCTTAGGCAAGAACCTCCTAAATATTCCAAGTTAGATGTTAACATTTTTTAAAGCAGCTTCATATTTCCATAGTATAATACTAGTTTTGGATTTATTCAGAGTTTTAATATCTGTCTTTACTTGCCTCGAAGTACCTTGCCTGGCTCCTAACTACTGCCTTGGGGCAGATTCAGATAAAATTTGGTATGTAGCCACACCTCACATGGTTGGCATTCTTTCATCGAATCCATTCCTATGGAAGAAGCCAAGTTGCAATTTTTAGCATTATTTCATCAGAGAGACCAGGCTGGGGCTGTCATACTTTAATGAGAAGTGTTTTACTTTCTACATACTTGTTCCTCAGTTGCATCAGTTTAATATATAATGCTACTGAATAAGCAAAGCAGTCAATAGTGATGGTATCATGTTATATTGATGTGAAAAATTATTTTCTGATGTGCCAAACGAATTCTGTAAATAACTTTACCCCAAATTTTAATGAGCTACTGAAATGTTACGTAAATCGTTTTTCTTTTTACCCAAAAGTAATCATCTTAAGTGTTTTTCCAGTGTCTGAGAACATTAGTGGGACACACAGGTGGAGTATGGTCATCACAGATGAGAGACAATATCATCATTAGTGGATCTACAGATCGGACTCTAAAAGTGTGGAATGCAGAGACTGGAGAATGTATACATACCTTATATGGGCATACTTCCACTGTCCGCTGTATGCATCTCCATGAAAAGAGGTAAGGGAAAATCCTGTAGTGGTTGGGAATTCTTCCGTGAATTTGAGGCCTTTTGCGTTGTATAATACAGCGTTTGTTAGAGCGAGAGTGATAGTATGCTCTTAAATTAGACTTCAGATGTTTCTATACTATCAAAGCAGTAGTATATTACCTTAAAATTGGGGGATTGTCTTTAAATTTCCTTCTTCATTTAATGGCGTTGTTGGCGTCTTCCTTGAAACTCTATTCTCTACCCTCGGGTGTCACTTTATTGTTCTGTATCTTTGATGACTCATCATCTCCAAAAAAATTTTTCTCTCCTTTCTCTCTCTCTCTCTCTTTTTTTTTAACATTTATATCTCTGCTAGTGGGACACATTCAGTTATTCAGGCTTCAAGCTTCTGAGTCTTTTAATTACCCACCCACCCTACCCCCACTCCATCCTATCCCCTTATATCGAGACAAAAGCTAAGGTCTGTAGGTTTTTGTTGAGTCTCTCATTACCGATCACCTGAACGAGTGACATAGCTTTCACACTTGGTTTTCTCACCTGTTAGACAACTGACAGAGAATCCTTTTCTAATTATGATAGTATCACCGCCCTTTGAGAGCCTTCTGTTGTCTGTCGAATCAAGGAAGAAATCCTCAATCCAGTTTTTAAAATAGTTTCAGCCAAACCAGACTGCTTGCCTTTTTTTCTTCTCTGTGCCTTTGCTGTTGCTTTGATCTCCTCCTACAAAGCCCTTCTATTAAAATCCTTTCGATCTTCTATTGGCATATCTTCACAGTACCTTGTTAAACAAATGTGATTTCAACTTCGTTTGTCAAAAAAGGTCTCTCTGGCAGTCCTTACCATGAATCCACTCCAGTTCTTACCTTTAATTCTGTCCACAACATCTTCTTTGTGAGAACCATTACATTAAGTAGATTTCACGCTAGATTTGTAATATGTGAAGAAAAGTACCTTTTCATTTGTAATTTGAATCTACTTTCAACAGTGTGCTCTACTATTAAAATTGGGGGGGGTTGATATTAAGAGACCTCATATTTCAGTTTCCATTATATTCTGACTTAAATCTCTTGATGCTCCTTTCTACTCTTCCAAATGCAGGAACTGTGGTCTATCTTTATCTCTTAAGAATGACATGCAGATACCTGAGTTTTCAGCTCTCCTTCGTAATCCAAAGGTGATTGTGATATTTGTATCAGAAGATATTTGTATCAGAAGAGCATAGCTTTAATAATGTTGGGCCAAATTTTTTAGGGATTTCTGTTGCCTCCCCATGTGTATCTTCTCTAAAATTTGCATATCTTAATACCTCCATAACCTATTGACTATAATTTTAAGCATAAGCAGCCTTTGTTTGAAGATAGTCTAAAACTAGTTCATCTTACCAGAATTATAATGGTATAAGGCCATATAGTGGTATAAAGCTCATATCTTTAACTGTTTAAATTCCAGTTTCAGATTTGTTCTGTTGAATAACATTTATTAAATTTTTTTCCCTAGTCATAAAGAGAATGTATGTTTATAATTAAAATCTTGGGAAATGGCAGAAAGAATAAAGAAAAAATACAAAATTTTTCAAAATACTACCACCAGAGTTCTCCCATTAACATTTTAGACATGTTGCCCACATTAGTATTTTATTTCTAAAATCAAGAGCTTATTGTATGCGCGTGGAGCTGGCAGCTGCTGCTGCTTCCGCTTCAAATACAATACGGCAGCTTTCACACCGTCCCGCAGAACCCCGGGTGCTGCACGGCCGCTTATATATGTGGGAGCCAAGCAGGTGGATTTCTGGCCTTCCCAACCTCCCGTCCCAGCCAGAATAACTTGACTCTTGTGTGTTTGTATTTCAAGGTTTTACATAAGATTTCTTTGAAAACAGGTGTTCCTGCTTAAGGAAAGAAAAAGTTCAATAACCACCGACTTTATATATCATGTTTTCTCATGCTGTTAAAAATTCTAATACTTTTTTTGTTTGTTTGTGTTCCCCCCTACAGAGTTGTTAGCGGTTCTCGAGATGCCACTCTTAGGGTTTGGGATATCGAGACAGGCCAGTGTTTACATGTTTTGATGGGTCATGTAGCAGCAGTCCGCTGTGTTCAGTATGATGGCAGGAGGGTTGTTAGTGGAGCATATGATTTTATGGTGAAGGTGTGGGATCCGGAGACGGAGACCTGTCTACACACGTTGCAGGGGCATACTAATAGAGTCTATTCATTACAGGTAAGAGATCCTATCTCTCCTACTCCTTAGATGCTTTACCGATGAATCATGAGATTGTTTTACTCAGATAATCACTGTCAAATTGCTGAATCAATACAATCCAAAAGAGACAAATCAAATTATCCTGTTGTTTACATAGTCTTTAAAATTGGCATGAAGAAAGCATAATTTTTTAACTTATTTAAATAATTTGTTTCAATTTTTCTGTGATCTGTTTTTTCTCTAAAATACAGATATTTGTCTTGGAACCTGAAACTTTGGAGCCCTAAGTTTTACTGTATTAATTAGTGGGTAGATGGTCTCATAGGAAAATAACCTGGATTTTAATAAACTCCTTAGCAGAGGATTAATTTGGCCAAAAGCTGCCCCTTTGCCTTGATAGCTGAAAGTTGATGGACCATGTAATTGTGATCCATTCCCATTCAAAGTGGAAGTGGAGCTTTCTGCACCAGGCCACTCTACCATCAAAGGGCTATTGATTTGTAGTCATAGGAAATAAATTTGACTACACCAATTTTTTTTGTTGTTTACATTTGAACATGATATTCTGGAGTGAATTGTCATATTTTGAAATAGATAGCTGGATTAATAGCAAATTTAGAAAGTGGATCTTGTTTTATTTTCTGAAAGGCAGCGTTTTCAACTTGAAAAATTTCCCATTACTTATGTAATTTTTTTACCAGTTACTGCCCATTAGCGATCAGCAAGATTAGTACCTAGTCACAGTGCTGACGCTTCTCTGTTCTTGGAATAATTGTTTCTTAATTCATGGAATACCGTGTCTGTGTCACAAAATATCGATATATAATAAAGGTATATTAACTTAGAAAAGGTTATGAATTTAGAGGAGAGGGAATTGGCTGAAGTTGTTTTTATGTTTTGTGATATGTTCAGAACCTTAACGAATATAATATTTTTATTTAAGTAAACCGTTAGATTGAGAAAAGAGGTGGCAATATTATTCCAGGTCTTCTAGGAATTGATATTTATTGACTTGGGTATAGCTGGGAAGCTGGAGAAGAGGGGCTATACAGCTTGCTTTTGTTATCAAAATGTCACTTCTTGTAATTCCAGATGTAATTATCTATTGGTGTATTTCCTAATTAGCATTTAGTTGTTGTAAATGAAATTTTTATTTTACATACAGTTTTTAATGGAACTTACTTTTAAACGTCATGAGAGTTATCTCTAGTCTTTTCATGCTGTAGGTGTGTTAATAAACTCAGCCTTTATCACAGGCTATGTCAGTAGTTTCAACTTTCTATTGGGAAGTAAGATTCAAATGGCAATCCTTATTGAATGATCCATGATATTTAGCTAGTCATCTGTGGCCAGATGATCTGAAAGTAACATGTTCATTTTAGGTGCTTTGTTTTCTTTTAATTGTTTCTGCATCTAGTTTGAAGCCACTGGCCATAAAAAATTAGCAATTCTGAGGACACTTGGATGGCTCAGTCAGTTGAGCTTCTGACTCTTTGATTTCTGCTCGGGTCATGATCTCAGGGTCGTAGAATCGAGCCCTGCCTTGGGCTCCATGCTTGGAGGGGAGTCGGCTTGGGATTCTCTCTCTCCTCTCCCTCTGTCCCTCCCCCACCTCTCTAAAATACATAAATAAATCTTTTTTAAAAATTAGCAGTTCTGATAGAAGCTTCTGAGAACATACACTGTAGGTTTGCTTGATTACCTGCACTTTATCCTGTTACCTCATTTTGTGCCTGGCATTACCTATTTCCCCTGCTTTATTTTTCTCCCCTGTAGGATTAAGGTCAATAAATAATATCAAGAATATCTACACATCTAGTCTAATAAGCTGTGTCTGTTGTAGTTTGATGGCATCCATGTGGTGAGTGGATCTCTTGATACATCAATCCGAGTATGGGATGTGGAGACGGGGAATTGCATTCACACGTTAACGGGACACCAATCGTTAACAAGTGGAATGGAACTCAAAGACAATATTCTTGTCTCTGGGAACGCAGATTCTACAGTTAAAATCTGGGATATCAAAACAGGACAGTGTTTACAAACATTGCAAGGTAAGTCTTGGCTACTCAGCTTTAGTTGAGTTAAAAATGGGAGTGTTAGTCAAAAGAGAAATATGGAGCTTTTATGTCACAAAAAGAATTAATCTCCTACAAAATAAAAATGCTTATTTTGGATAAGTTTCTGAGCATTTTCACTCTGACTTGACAGAACTAGGCTACCCTTGAGAAATTGTTTTAAATTATGTTTTTAATATAAAATTGTTTAATCACTTCCTACATGTACAGTTAACCCTACCTAACCTTAAAGAACAATGTGAAGAAAGATCTAGGCTATATCATAGAAGCAGCAGACTTTTTTTTTTTTTTTTCTTTTTGAGTGATCTTTTTTTTTTTTAAATTTGTAGTCCAATTTTAAATTAAAGAGCTACCTTACTAGGGGGTGAGGGGAAAGCATCTCTAATCTGATAGAAAATTGCTTTGGCCTCAACTTAGACCCTTTAACCATCTGCTTAACTAGGATGGAAGGAATAATACACCCAGTAAAATGAAGAAACATGTGAAAGCCACTCATATTAAATGAGGCACAACAGTGTTAACATTTTATGTCATGATTAACTTCTTTTTATTGGTCAGAGCTCTGAAAAGTGTTTTTTTCAGTGAGGCCATCTGGTGGGCCTGTACTGCAACTTTTTACTCATTGGTTGTGTCTGTTCCTCAGAGTTTTGGAACTGAATTGTGGTCGGTCATTCAGCCTTTGCCTTTGAGTGGTCAGTTCCAAGTGGTGAGGTGGTAGATTTCGTGCGCATTCATCCATCAGCAGAATACATGAAACTGAGCTATCTCCATCACCACTAAGAAAGCTCTCATTTACACAGCCGGAAAACAAAACGCGTGCCTGGTAGCTAACCAAGCTTCCTGGAAGACAGAACTCTTGAAAGTTAATGTTTCAGTTAGAAATAGCTACCAGATTTTCTTGCAACCCTGCTGATCCTAAAATACTCACAGTTTCTAAATATGCAGCATTTTAAATATTTCATTTATTGTATGTTCTAATGTAGAAGGCTACAGTTACAGTGTAACTTACCCATACCCATGATTTCTAACCAGTACTTTAATTCCTTTGGTTTTGCCTAGGTCCTAACAAGCATCAGAGTGCTGTGACCTGTTTACAGTTCAACAAGAACTTTGTAATTACCAGCTCAGATGATGGAACTGTAAAACTCTGGGACTTGAAAACGGGTGAATTTATTCGAAACCTAGTCACATTGGAGAGTGGGGGGAGTGGGGGAGTCGTGTGGCGGATCAGAGCCTCAAACACAAAGCTGGTGTGTGCAGTTGGGAGTCGGAATGGAACTGAGGAAACCAAGCTGCTGGTGTTGGACTTTGATGTGGACATGAAGTGAAGACAGAAAAGACAAATTTGTCCAAATGTGTAGACGATATACTCCCTGCCCTTCCCCCTGAAAAACAAACAAAAAACAGAAAACAAAACAAAACAAAAAAACAACAGAAGAAAAAAGAAAAAAAAGAAAAAAAGAAAAAAAAAGAAAGAAAAAGAAAAAAAAATCCCTTGTTCTCAGTGGTGCAGGATGTTGGCTTGGGGCAACAGAGTGAAAAGATCTACAGACTCAGAAGGAAAAGAGGAAGACATGACGAACCGTAACTGACAAGAGAGGCGTCTGCTGTCTCATCACATAAAAGGCTTCACTTTTGACTGAGGGCAGCTTTGCAAAATGAGACTTTCTAAATCAAACCAGGTGCAATTATTTCTTTATTTTCTTCTCCAGTGGTCACTGGGCAGCGTTAACGCTGAAGCTTCGTTACAGATTCTGTTAGCCTGTCCTTTTACCACTGAGACCTAGGAAGGGGCTGCAATAACACCCAAACAAGGACTGGCTGACTTTCTCAGTAGAGAGCATCTGCAACAAAAAGTCATTTTTCTGGAGTGGAAAAGCTTAAAAAAAAAAAAAAAAAATACTGTGAATTGTTTTTGTACAGTTATCATGAAAAGCTTTTTTTTTTTTTTTTTTTTTTTGCCAACCATTGCCAATGTCAATCAATCACAGTATTAGCCTCTGTTAATCTATTTACTGTCGCTTCCACATACACTCTTCAACGCATATGTTGCTCAAAGGTGGCAAGTTGTCCTGGGTTCCGTGAGTCCTGAGATGGATTTAATTCTTGATGCTGGTGCTAGAAGTAGGTCTTCAAATATGGGATTGTTGTCCCACCCCTGTACTGTACTCCCAGTGGCCAAACTTATTTATGCTGCTAAATGAAAGAAAGAAAAAAGCAAATTATTTTTTTTTATTTTTTTTCTGCTGTGACGTTTTAGTCCCAGACTGAATTCCAAATTTGCTCTAGTTTGGTTACAGAAAAAAGACTTTTTGCCACTGAAACTTGAACCATCTGTGCCTCTAAGAGGCTGAGAATGGGAGAGTTTCAGATAATAAAGAGTGAAGTTTGCCTGCAAGTAAAGAATTGAGAGTGTGTGCAAAGCTTATTTTCTTTTATCTGGGCAAAAATTAAAACACATTCCTTGGAACAGAGCTATTGCCGCCTGTTCTGCGGAGAAACTTTTCTTTTTGAGGGCTGTGGTGAATGGATGAACGTACATAATAAAACTGACAAAATATTTTAAAAATATATAAAACAAAATAAAGTTGCTGGTCAGTCTTAGTGTTTTACAGTATTTGGGAAAACAACTGTTACAGTTTTATTGCTCTGAGAAACTGACAAAGCAGAAACTATTCAGTTTTTGTAGTAAAGGCGTCACATGCAAACAAACGAAATGAATGAAAAAGTCAAATGGTTTGCCTCATTCTCCAAGAGCCACAACTCAAGCTGAACTGTGAAAGTGGTTTAACACTGTATCCTAGGTGATCTTTTTTTCCTCCTCCTGTTTATTTTTTTTTGTTTTATTTATAGTCTGATTTAAAACAATCAGATTCAAGTTGGTTAATTTTAGTTATGTAACAACCTGACATGATGGAGGAAAACAACCTTTAAAGGGATTGTGTCTATGGTTTGATTCACTTAGAAATTTTATTTTCTTATAACTTAAGTGCAATAAAATGTGTTTTTTCATGTTAGTATGCCTGTTTCTTCCACTGAAGTAAATAATACTTCATTATAAATATTTAGGGTTTGTCTCTAATATATAAGATCTCGAAGTCTTGGTTTCTTTGTATTCCCTGTAGTGTGACGTAGAGATCAATACCTTCAGGCCTGTTTCATACAGCTAAAGGAGGAATAATGTGCCTAGAATGTAAATTGGGTTTATCGCCTTAGACTATAGAGAAGGACACTCCACTGTGCATTACTTTGGATAACATTGGATCTATAAATACAATATCTGGGTCCCTCAAAGAGTCCCGAAACCTTTGTGATGGTTACAACTGGAATTCCTATTAAAAGAAAAGTTCATTTTTAAAATTTGACCACATACTAAGTACTTACCAGGAATGTTCTCTGCCGTATCTCTGAAGCGCCCACCCTCCCTGCGAAGTAGGTAGCGTTCTCTCCTTGAAAGGTGAGGGCAGAACTGGCTCAGACTGGTTAGGTGATTCGTCAGCGGTCAGATCACTAGCTGAGAGCCAGCATTCACACCCATGCTCTTTAAGGACAAAGTGACCTAGAATTTTGACAGACTTTCCAAAAGCAGAGTTTTGGAAGAAATAAATCCTTCCGGTGGTATTTTCTGGGTTTTCTGTTGCTATTTTAGTCAATTAATCTAATATTTTATAATATGAGTGAAAAAACGAAGTTGAATTATTCAAATTATGCAGCTCTCGAATAGCAGGTTCTGTCTCCCGCTCACTTCCTTTATGTATTTAACACTTTATTTAATCCCTACGTTTAATCCCCAGGCCACAGATGAAAATCTATAACTTAATAAAAACGGATGCTGCTTAGAGAATACATTTCTCACAATCATGTAACATGTGTGTTCTTTACTCCTGGAGCAGCAGTTCTTGGGCCTCAAGCTCCCAGAGCTACTAACGCTGAACATCAGGGAGTTAGCCCAAGAATCTGTATTTAAACTAGCCCACCTGGTGAATGTTGTTCACGACTTAGAACCACTGCCTCAGATCCCTACCGTTGCCCATTTGGTTTATTAGTCCCCAGCACATTACAGGCACAGGACCATCAGGGAGAAGTGACTGGTTAGAGGAAATGGTGGAAAAACCACATGGCTAAACACAGGCAGAAATCACATTAGGTCTTGAATGCAGGGACGAGCAGCCCTGCTTGCTTTAGAATAAACCAGGGCATAGCCCAGAGCCATTACTACTGGTCATGTCGACAACCCTGAATGAACAAGAAGTTGTAATTCTATTCAGTAATCTTGAAACTGCTTGATTTTTCATAATACAAATGTGGCTTCCATATACTATAATTAAGGAAGAACATCATCTTTCGCAATAAATATACACTATAGAATAGAACCGAGCTCACAGGGTTTGCAGACACATTGGTGGGAATTCAAATCCCAGTTTTGTAATACTGTCTAGTTACAGGAATTTCACCAGATTTCTTGACCTCCTGTTTCCTCATCTTTGGGTATGTAGACAATACCCACCTGCTAAGGTTACTGGAGAGATGAAGAGAATTGATAGAAAGTGTGTAACATCCCGGTGCCACTCGAAGCTCAATACTTGGTAGTTACCATTGAAACTTTAGGAAAAGAGACCCAGATAATTGTAACTTTCTATATTGGGGAACAATGGAATGTCTTCATGACTCCTTCAGGTACGTAATAAAAATAGCATTTCTCTATAGCAATTTACATTTTTTTAAGTGGAGTCACATAGACTTGTCATTTGAGGCCTCCAGAAACCCTGTGAGGTAGACTGGTAGGGGGCCCCTCAGTGATTTTGTACACACTTTGGGGTTCACTAAATACTATTTTATGAGTAAATGAATAATCTTTTCTTGCGGTGGATCTGTTCCTGAAAGGGACTATGTTAACCTCATTCTATAGGAATTAAGTTATTGTCAGCGTGGTAAGAAAGGTCACGGAGGGAACCCTGCTTTGTGGCCTGCTCAGCGAAGTGGAGTGAAGAAGTTCACCACCTTATATAACTGAAGTTTTAAATCTTCACACCAGAATACAGGCAGTTCCCACATTTAGGTGTTACAAGTTCCTAAAGATGAAACACTGCCTGAAACTAAAGCTAAAATTAGGACACAGAAGTAACCCATAAAGGCCCATAACAGATGCTCAGTAAATACTTGCTGAATTGAGCAAAGGGAGCTTACTGTCTTTTTTCAAATTATTATTATTGGAATAGTTTATAATTTTGATGCTTCGAAACTCCCTTCCTGAGATTCAGTAACCACAGCTATTTCATTATTCGACAACAGCCAATGCATACCAAATGGTTAAGTGAATGTTCCAGCCTACCTATTTGTTTAATTTCAAAAAGTAATTGATGTTCAATTGTATGGACTGTTTTTAAGTCACTTTTTCTATGCCTTTTGAGCTAGTCTATTATAAAGTCCCCTTCCTATTTATCCGAATTGGTCGGAAGCTACAATTGAACACCAAAATGACCGCTTTTCTCTTCCCCAAGTGAAACAGGAAATCAAGGGCAGCCTCCCCAGACCCAGGCTGTGCCTTGTTTTCGGCACATTTCTCCCTGACACACTCACTGCACTTGGTGAGACAAAGGCTCAGAGGTAGAGGAGAGCAGACACGTGGAAGGAGCCTGCCCGACCCCATCCTGGCCCCTAGAACTCCCATTCCAGACTGCAACCAGGTACCAGCAGGACTGCGTGGCATGAGTGGTTCACATGACATTTTTACCTGAATCCTCTCCAACACAGCTTTATTCATTTTCCTTCTATTAGCCGTCCTCTGCCCCTGATAAAAGTCGGTCAGGATTATAACCAATACTCCGTCAGATTCATCAGCCAGTAAAAGATTCAGCCTTGTGCCTTTCAACAGCTCTAGGAGAACCCCGTTTGTAGAGCCATTCTATTGGTAGTAAAACGGTTTAGTGTTGCTGATGAATTAATTTGAATAAATGCTTCTGGCACTGGTGGTTTTATGTTCCCTGCCTTACTGCATGTTGAAGCTCTCTCTCTCTCTCTCTCTCTCTCTCTCTCTTTCTCTCTCTCTCTCCCCCTCCCCCCCATCACACACACACACACACACACACACACACACACACAAATATTGGAATATTTGGAAAATCCAAATGAGCTGCATGTTCTCAATCATAATAACATCATTTCCCATAAGTCTTTTCCCTCTTCATCCATGAAAAAAAAAATGGGACATATAAAGGGAAGGTGTTGGTAGCCACGAGGAGATTTCCTAAGTCTTTTTTTCCAGGATAGATCAGTGTGTGTGTGTATTCACAAAATGTTCCTAGAGTCCTCCATTAAGCAACTATATGATAATTTGAAAAGTTGATGCCTAATTTTTTTTAAGATTTTACTTATTAATTTGACAGAGATCACAAGTAGTCAGACAGGCATGGAGAGAGGGAGAAGCAGGCTCCCTGCTGAGCAGAGAGCCCAATGCGGGGCTGGATCCCAGGACCCTGGGATCATGACCTGAGCCGAAGGCAGAGGCTTTAACCCACTGAGCCACCCAAGCGCCCCGATGCCTAATTTTTGATGTTGGCATTTTCTCCTGCCCCAGGAGATGGATTTTGAGTTAGATTCAAAGTGGCTGCACCCAGCCCCCTTTTATTGGGAGTGCCTAGTCATTGATTTGAATTACAAACAAAAATAACATGGCATCGTTCACTAGGCAATGTGTTTCATTATGCATTAAGTTAATACTAGTGGTGCCCAAATGAGTGAGGGTCTCTCCAGCTTCGTCCTTCTGCCACTTTCTCTTTCTGGGTGGAGGAGACCAAAAAATATAATAGGTAATTTCAAAGGTTCTTCAGGGAAAGGGAACACCAAAAACTGAAAGGACTCAGAATGTACCTTTCCCCAAAGTGTAGAGTATAAATAAATTCTAGATCCAGTTCCTAGGAAGACTCGTTGCTGAGACGAAAGCCTGGCAACGTCCCGATTTGCAATTGGGTATAAAAATAGCAGAGTTTCTATTTCAGATGATCTGATTCTCCCCAGGATTTTTAAGGACAAGGAACCACTGAGTGGACGTTTTGACGTTTCATTCCTCGCTTTGAAAAATCTATTGTGGCAAAAACCTATGAAAGCTGTTTATCTTTGGGTTTTGTTTTGCTTTAGCAGTTATGGTCTGCAAAAGAAAAATTGTGTTGAAATCACACTTGCAAATCAAAGGTCAAATATAATAGACCACAAAAATATATTGCCAATTTACCCTTTTTCTAGGAGGTTCAGGGATTATAAAAGAGACGTCCAACCACTACTCACCATAAAAGGAAGGTTACTTGCCAGACTTCTTAAACTTATATTGATGGTCTATTAAGACTTTACCGAACCCTTATGCCTTGCTAAATGCAATCAGCAAGACAGTGTAATCCCCTGCTACCAAGAGCCTTTCAATTTGAGGATTCTTTGTATCTCTGTAAAGTGAGTTTGACTAGCTTACATAAATCCAGCAAGGACACAGTAAAGTATGGAGGTTAAAAGGAAAACCACAGGGGCACCTTGGTTGCTCAGTGGGTTAAAGCCTCTGCCTTTGGCTCAGATCATGATCTCAGGGTCCTGGGATCAAGCCCTGCATTGGGCTCTCTGCTGGGCGGGGAGCCTACTTCCCCTGCCTCTCTGCCTGCCTCTCTGCCTATTTGTGATCTCTCTCTTCGTCAAATAAATAAATAAATAAATAATCTTTAAAAAAAAAAAGTAAAACCATATGCATGACTTCTGGTAAGAGACAGATGTGGGTTTGGGGAACCTGAAGCTTACAAACTTAAGGACCCTCATAAAGAAAAGACCCCATATAATTGGATCCAAAAGTGAGCATTTAGAATAATAAAGATTATAACAAATTACGGGAGCCTTGATACTGCAGATTCTTCCTTTCTGGGATCTCTTTAGGCAATTGCCAGAATTACTTAAGAGAACTGCTTCTAATGGCAGCCTTCCTTCTCTTTCCCACCGGCAACACTCTACGGCTCCCAGTCACCCCTACCTCTCACAGGGATCTTTTAAATGAGGGAGCCTGAAGCTTAGCATCGTCAGTTTCAAGGAAAATCCACCTCTGCCTCTGTCAATTCCCTCATCTGTAAATGGGGTAACGTGTTACGGGGATTACATGAGATGTTGTATGTCAAGCACTTATCAGAGTGCCTGGTATGTAGTAAGTATTCATTAAGGGTTTGTAGTTATTACCAGTAACGAAGTGTGGTAGCTAGCTGCCATTGTACACTCACATGCACTTTCTAAAACTCAGCCTGGTTATAAGCATTTTATTTTTATTTATTTACTTAAGTAGGCTCCAACGCGGTGCTCAAACTCATGACCCTAAGATCAAGACCTGAGCCAAGATCAAGAATTGGAGGCTCAACAAACTGAACGTCCCAGACGTCCTTATGGTTAGAAGTATTTTAAAAATTATGTATTATTCATTTAATCTCAACTGTCTCATGATGTATTATCAATCCCATTTTACAGATAAGGAAATAGATCCAGAGGTGTCAAGGAACTTGCTCAAGGCTACACAGTTAAGGGGGGGGAAAAAACTTGGAAAAATGGGGATTCAGGCCTAGGTATTAGGACTCCAGAGCCCGGGCTCTTAAGTACTATATGACATTATTGATTCACAACTGCCTTACAAGTGTGGGAACATGTCATTTGTTTTGGGTCATAGCAGAAAGTGATGTAGTCCTCAGTCCCAACCTGTCAACCTGGGAGCTGCCATGAAGCCATAAAGGAGACGAGGTCCTGGATTTCAGCTACGGATGCCTAAAGAACTTGTGTCTAACAATTCCGGGCAAGGCTTGGCGGCACTGAATCCCCTCTCACTTTTTCCAGTTGCAGAGTCAAAAGTGAGTGGGTTACCTATATAGAGAGGACTT
This sequence comes from Nasua narica, assembly GCA_028533885.1. Classification (NCBI taxonomy): domain Eukaryota; kingdom Metazoa; phylum Chordata; class Mammalia; order Carnivora; family Procyonidae; genus Nasua; species Nasua narica. The sequence goes on along the minus strand of CM052800.1, from coordinate 115,221,691 downwards.
ATTGTAAGAGGTTCACATAGCAATGAGAATAGAGGCAAGGTGGGTAAGATAATGTATTATTAGAAGAAAGGTGGTTTCCAGATCACTCAGGGGTGAAATATGCTTTTTCTAAAAATAAATAAATGAAAGGATATTTTAGTTATATAAGAAAAATATTTTCTGGTTTTTTTTTTTTTAAGATTTTATTTATTCATTTAGAGAAAGAGTGTGCCTGTGAGTGGGGCAAGGAGCAGAGGGAGAGGAAGAGAGAATCTCAAGTAGACACCGCACTGAGCACAGAGCCCACCTTGAACTCACGACCCTGAGATCATGACTTGAGCCAAAATCAAGAGTCAGATGCTTAGCCAACTGAACCACCCAGCCCGCCCCCACCCTGCCGATTTTTGTCTTTCTAAATCACCTTGATGCACCTGTGCTCAGACAACTAGACTAATAAGGAGCAAGATTTGCATTCTATTACAGCCATGAAGAGAAGCAGGGCCTTGCAGAAGTTAGACTGACATGGTAAATCCTCAGTAAGTGTTAGCAGCAGATAGCAGCAGCAGCAATGAGAAAGACAGTTGTGGTCAAATTCAAATTCTATCTCAGCCATTTGTGTGACTAGGAGAATGTAAAAATCTTTCTCAACTTCTTTCATCATCTGAAAAAGAGAAAGTAGCTTGTGAATGTCACATGAAATAACATGAAGCACCTGGTACGGTGCTGATTACCTACACAATGAATGGTAGCCATCTTTAACTGTTGCTACCACCAACGATAATATTGGCGACCATGTCCCAGGCCATCGTTTCAAAGTTAATCTGGAAGAGGAGATCTGTAAGACTTTCAGAACACAATGCCCAAACCACCTCCCGAAATGTGCCAGGAACCAGAGAACAATCTCTCCTGTTAGAAAGTAATATGCAATCCAGTTTAAAATGACAAATTACATCCTTGTCTCCAAAGACCTACTTAAATAATAGTAGGGAAATTAAAAAGGCATAACCCCCAAAGAGGAAAAAACCAGGGGAATCAAGTAGACAAGAGATTTCAACAACTTCAGATGAAGGAAAGCAGATGAAGTAGTTGTCTTTAGACGACTAGATTAGAGAAACTATAATCCGAAGTGTCCATGGAGCGGGTGATAACAATGAGAAGTGAGCTACTTCCTTTTTTTGCAGAAGGTAAGGGCACGATGTTGGGCTGAGAACTAGGAAACTGGTTGAAGTAAAAGCACATAGAAGGCTGAAGTCTACCTCCCTTCCTCATTTTTTGCATACAGCAGACTACCTTGTGAGCCCCCCCAATCTCACCCTACACATGCCATTTGCATCACATCCGCCTTCATGGATCCAAACTGAGCATACAGCCATAGAAGGGAGCAGGGGAGAGGCTCAGAAATGATGATGGAGATTAAATTACAGTCTGCAGTTCTCCCTACATTCTACCCTCTCCCAGAATGCCAACAGTCTGGCATCTACCAGAGGATTCTTCCCCAGTGAAGTGAACAACCCGAGAAAAAAAGTCTCCATTTACTGGCATTGGGCAGAGAGGCAAATGAAACTTGGCTCCACCCAATCAAAGGAGAAATGCCTCATTCAGTGAGCTCCAACCACAAACGGAGAGCTTTCTATCCACTTTTCAGTGTCTATTTCTTAAATATGAATAGTTAAGAATCACAAAGTGTCTGAGAAAGACCTCCAATTTGAATAACTAAGCCAAAAAAAAATCTATGAAATAAACTTTGAAAAAGAACTGTAATGACAACCTCAGAAAATAAAATACTGCCTTTTAGAATACAGGAATGGGATACAATTTTTAAAAGGCCTCATAGAAACTAAAATGTGGAAATTTTAAAAGAAAAACCTTCAATGGGAAATAAAAATTGAGGAAATCAAACAAAAGTTAAAGGAGATGGAAATGAGGAGAGAAAATGTAGAGAAAAAAATAGAGGATCAGTCTGGGACACGAAACTTCTACATAATAGCAGTTTCAAATAAGAAAAGAGCAGAGAATAAATTATTCAAAAATAAACACAAGAAAAATTAACAAAATTAAAAGACAGAAAACCCCTGGATTGAAAAGGCCTGCTCAGAGTCCTTTGAATAAATGAGTGGGGAAAAAAAAAAAAAACCCAAACCATAATGATTCATCATTATAAAATTTTAGAACACTTGGACTACAAAGCCCCTCAAAACTTGTAGAAAGAAAAATCGGGGAGAAAAATGAGAATTGCAATTTTAGACTTCTCAGTAGCAACATCTGCAGCTAGAAGACAAGGTCTGCAAAACTCTACAGGCAAATTATGCTTGAGTTAGGGGTGCACACCCAGCCAAATTATTGATCAAGTGAAAGGCAGAATAAAGATATTTCCAGACATATAAGGACAGCAAACACAAACTCGGTCTTAAGAAGCTTGTGGAAAATACAGTTCAACAAAATAATGAAATACACCATTAAAGAGGAAAATATGGCAGAAGATAAGGGTTTCAGCACAGGAGAGGGTTTCTCGGATGATAATAAGCATTGGGATTCGGGAACTGCCATTTGAGGTATGAGTGGGGAGGGCCTTATGAAGAATTCCCCCACAAATATAAAAGAGAGTGATAAACATCATCTCATCATGATAGATCATTTAAAGAAAAAAAAAAGCCTCGGTATTCAGGACGTCTGATGATAAAGTCAGAAATATTTTTTTAAAGTTTCATTATATTAAAAGCAATGCAACAGATAAAAATGAAACAATTATTAATTCAAAATAGTATGCGAAAAGACATAAGTATAGTTCACTATTTAGCCCTGCAGTAAACCATGTTTATCTAGCCACAAGAATATAAATACTGATGAAGGATTTTGCTAAAATGTATGCGGCGAGGGAAGGGAGAGAAGTGGGGTGGACGGAAAGAGAGTTAAATCCTCATCTACCATAATTAGAAGTTATCAATGTCTAAAATGAAGAAAAAAAATCAAAATAGAGGATAAGCACATTTTATAGAAAGATAGGAGAGACACAGAAGAATTAGCTGGTTACAAATGTTTGCATCTGTGGCTGGGCCAGGGAGAGGATGCAGTATTTTGATATGCTTTCCTTTTTTGCATTCCTTGGCTAAAACTTTACTTTTAAAACAAGATCAAAAAAGTCGGTGTGGGAGATTTCAGAAATAAGGACATTTCTTTGCCCAGGCCAGTCAGCATCCTTCTTGACAAGACTCCGTTCTAGCTAGGAACCAGAAGTTACTGAGTCTTATGGCACCAGGAGGGTCTCAGGGGCACTCCCTCTGGAAGGGTTCCACAGCAAAGTGGAGGCGCAGATCACAGCTGTGTGGGGGCAACTTACTGGGTTCTCCTTGTCTTTGTTTTGTTTGTTTGTTTGTTTGTTTTCCATCTGTAAAAGGGGCCTGATAGCAATTCCTCCTCATTAGGCCATTGGAGGACTGAGTAGATGAGCCATGTAATGTACTTAGCACTGTCTCTGGCTAATGAGTTCTTAATAAAGGGTACTTTATTTTTACCACCATCCCTCAGTCCCAGAGTGAAGACTAACTTACATTAAGATCTGGAACTAGCAGGATCCAGAGCTCTTGACTTCAGGTTCTGATTTGAGCTGTGGAGACAGATAGACCAAGTTGTAGCCCTGTGTATGCAGGATCAAGAGCAGGAGCCCCTCCGGGGCCCCAAGGATAGAGCCCCCACTCAACCAACTCCCCAACCTGCCTTTCCCTCGTCTCTTTCTAACTGGCACTGGATTTTACTTCCAATTTCTCCCACCAGGTACTTCAAGTGTTTTCTTTACTTAGAAATACTTCTCAACCAAGGAAAATGACTGAAGTTTTCATAAAGTGAAGTTCAGGATAGCTCTTTTGGAAAACTTTTCCCTTGAAATTCCAGACCAAAATCTCGAAAAGGCCAGAGCGGGGCAAGTTGGACCAACAGGAGCAATGAGTCAGAAGAACGTCCTTTGTGCCGCATGAGGTCCTGCTACATGGAATCCCGAGCGTACATGCGTGATTCCCTTGATGCCCAAGGATTTGTCATCATACCTGGGAAGCTTGCAATGCCCCGTGGTACCCGGAGCGGCTGTGACAGGGTGCACAGTCACTGTGAGTTACTCCTGACCTTCCAAACCTTCCTCGAACCGACACTGCCATGTGCCCTGGCGGCTCTCTCCAAAGGCTCTAGAACCAGGGGAAGCCTCGGAGCCCACGGGCCCAGGAGGACCGGGTGATTGCAGGGGGCTTGCCGCAGCCAGCTCAGTCGTCCAGACTCATTCCTAAGGTCTGACAGACGGACTGCAGCCACCTGATTCTTTCGAACACATCCTAGGTTGCCAGAAAGCCCCCCGATCTCCGACACACCTCGTCTGCACTTGGCACTTTGTGGTGTTGGGGTGCACGGGCTACTCATTTCCCTGTGGCTTCGGTTGGTGGTCCAGACTCTTATCCGGTGAGATTCCTGAAGCTTTCAAAGCAACTGGGGAGGCCGTTAGCAAGTGTTCCTTTTTTGGAGAGCTATTTAACCATCACTTTATTGAACAGAATCAGCTCTCCGTTAAAGTGGGTGGTTTCTTCATTTGCCGGCCTTCAGTGACTATTCATAAGATGGATCTTCAAGTTTTAAGTTTCGTGTGAACAGATCAGGCTTAGTATCACCCCTCTCAGGGCATTTTTTTTTTTTTTTAATTAAAGCAGCCATCAGAGGCTCAGGGGCTAATTTAATTAAACTCTTCTGCTTCATAACCAGGGCTCCAATGGAAGACTGTCTTAAGCATTGATTTGCTGCTTCTGGAAACTGGCCGGAATTCCCACCCAGGTGTGCCATGTTGGAAGGGGAAATGTTGGGACATTTCCTCTTCTCTTAGAACTCAATTCTCCGGCTTTGGGGTGTAGAGTTAAGACTCCTAGGAGAGGGACTCAGGTCCTTGCCCCCCAGGGCCTTCCCACCCCTGACCACACAGCCCCCTCTATCTGCAGGGCCTGAGTCTACACCCGCTGAGGGTTTCTGTTCATTTCCCCTCAGCTAAGGAGTCATTGCAATGGGGGAAATAAATTAGAACTAAATTAGACTGAGCTTCACAGTCCCGGAAGCGTGACTGCCGATAAGCATTATTAGTTGTTTTATGTCTCCGCCGCCTGGTGGGGGGGAGTGGGGGAAATGGGGGGCTCCCAGAGCAGTCACCAGCCATCTGGCTAATCGGTCCACAGAGCAGAGGTCTGGAGAGGGGTCCCACCCCGCTGCAAGAGTTTCTTCCTTTAAGTTGTGTCCGTCCCTAAGAAAAAACCGATCACTTACTTACAACATATTCTTGAATTGTTAAAAAACTCTTCCTTCCCTCTTTTCCCTTGCTGACCCTAGAGAAATCCAAATTGGAAAACTTCCTATTTACGATAATCAACAGAGGAAAACAACAGATCAACTTGGGCTAATACCAGTACCAGGAAGACCAATTAACAAATTCATGAATTGTGCTGTTTACACTTCTATTCCTAAGGTTAATTATGTGATCAAGTAATAGCTTTTGCCTTGATTATGGGACCCTTAGGAAATGAAAGTGTGTTTCCACTTCACAAGTATGTTTGCATTTTGGTCCTGCATTGATACCACGGGAACTGGGTTCAGCAAATACCTCCCATACACACAGCTATAAGCAAAGGACAGATTTAAATAGCTCAAGACTCGTTGTATAAACAAAAGCATAATTCATGAAAGTGCTAGCATCCACCTAGGCCTTCTTCTCTCTCTCTGCTTTGGGCAATTTCCAGTGTCAATTCTTTCCAGATGTTGTGGACCAGAGAGTGTCAAGTGACCAATCTTTGCTCATTATTTTCTACTGGGAGGAATCAGTCAAATTAGCTACTCGGCCTTAAATACAGAAAAAAAGGAATCACCTACCTTTTTAGGGGACACTCTCAGCAAGGCTGTTCCAGCGGCCTGTTAAAAATTGTGGTTTCTATCTTTTGGGGGATTATCCCATGGCAAGCACCTCATGCAAATCCATTCGTGTAATTTTCTCTCTAAGCCTATGAGGCAGATACTTTCATTTTCATCATCTCTCTTTTCTAGGGGAGGAAACTGAGACAGAGAGTTTATGTGAATTGCCCAAACCTGTAACAACTAGGTAAGTCAGAATTTGAACCCAAGCAGTCTGGCTGCAGAGTCCATACACTTACCTATGAGATGCTGTTGTTTTCTCCCTTTGGGTCCCAACTTTGGGACACAGTGTTAGGGGACAGACGGTGGGTTATTTCACAGACCAGAGAGACTAGAAGGTATATTGTGCCGTTAGAGATCTTCAAGTGAAGTGCTAACATTACCTCTTCTGCCTGCCCTCACTTCCGAGGAGTCGGAAACAATATTGGTTCCTGTGGAGGCTGCTAGAAGTGTGATAGGGTGTGACCAGAGATCTCTGTCAGGCTGACTCTCCCGTTGTCTCGCCAGGAGCTCTGGGCTGACCCAGGTGAGGCCCCCAACCAGTGCTCTCGGAGGATGGTCTCTCCTCCCGGTGACACGGCCGTGCCTGGAGGGATGCAAACTCTCACAACGTGGGTAAACGAAGAGATGGCTCATTAGCTTCGTCAAGGACTAACCACAGAATTCTCTAGATCAAGGTACATGTATCAAAGTCATTTTGTATCTACCTTTTCAGGAGAGCGCCTGCTGGACAGGCGGAGGAAGTCGTGGGTTGAGGTTGCCTCGTCAGACTCTGCCCTTTACAGCAGGTGACCTCAGGTGTGTTACTTACGACACTTGCGCCTCATGTGGAAAAGGGTATCTACCTCATAGGTTGTAATGGAGACAAAATCAGGGAATCCAGGGAAAGCGGCTCCAAGTGTGGTCCTTGGACCAGCCTGGCAGGCAGCCTTCTCCGACAGGCAGACTCCCAGGTCCCATCCCAGACTCGCCGGATCCAAATATGTGTTTCGTCCTCCAGGTCATTCACCTACATAGTCCTTCATCGCAAATACTGACGTTGGAGAAGCCGTAGTAAAGGGAACATGTGATCGTCATTAGTTGTAATTTTATCAATTGAGATTATCTACTCAAAAGTAAATTCAGCATCACTGTTTTGGGAGTAGAGGGTTAAAAGTGGGGGGGTACCTTGGAAATGAGCTGCGAGCCCAGGGTTGGGAACCCCTCCCCTGTCTCCACTGTCGCTCATTTCCTAAATTCTCAGAGATGAAGAGAAAGCACCTGAAGAAAGAGACTTTCTGGGGAAACTGTGAGGAAAACAAAAGTCAGGGAAACAAACGGCCATACAACATGTGGCTTTCGCATCAGGCCATGATGGAAGCTGGCAAATCACACCTAGTACCGAAACCAGAAAAGCCTTTTTATAAAAATTACTATTATTGTTATTTTCAGCACAAGCCAAATCTCCTGCCAGATCATGGCTTTTAATTTAAGTGCACAGTTACTGCTCAAAAAGTGATTCACAAGCCTTTAAAGAGCCACTCTCCTTTGGAAGTCGGTTCAGAATGCAGAAGGTTTGGAGATTAGTGTTGAGAGTGAGAGCCTTTGACTGCCTGAGGATTCAGTCTCCCAGGTACTTAGATATTTCGCAGCGAGAACTGATGTTCATTAAACTGTAAGCAAATTAGAGTTCAAGTCAAAGATATAAAGGAAGACATAATTAGCGTACAGGAGCCATCCACCATCGTTAGACTTCTCTTAGGTGAGAAGTCTTATGCTTGAGAATTAGTTCCTTGCACAAAAGGAGATTATACAGCTGCTCTACGCCGTCTGCCGATGCTGAGTTTTAGCACACTCGATTTCCAATGAAATGAATCAGAAGTCTGCAAGATGGCATTAAAGCATTCATTTTCCTTTTGGGTTTACCTCCATTTTCTCTTTAGAGGAACCTGGAATGGTTTGGTAAATAGAGTATTTTGCTGACCAATAAATTAAAAAGCTATCCTTACCAAGTGGACGCTGGGCAACCGCACGCGATGGAAGCTTCCAGGGAGCTGAGCAGATGAGAGGGCACACCATCTTCAGTGACACTGCTCCCTGTCCTTGAAATCCGACTGCCCTCACAGTGGTGCTGTCAGGTTCTGACACCCTCAGAGGGTTGCCTGACCAGGCCTGCCTTCCAGACCCAGCTTTAGGGAGACAGACAAAGGAATTGAGCTCCCAGAGCAAGATAAATCCATGCGACGTGTTGTCGCACCAACCAAGAGGAGCTTTGTCCAAGAGGACAAGTTGTCTTATCCAACCAAGAGAAGCTTTGGGAGAAATGAAATGCCAGTCCTCCCTCCCCCCACCCTGTCACACTTAGTGGCGGACAGCTGAACTAGAAATACCGAGGGAGCCGTGTTTGAATTCTAGAACTGCCACATGCCCTACCCCGCACTCCCTCCGACAAGCCCTCTGTAGGCATTGTGATTTGGAAGTTGGGGCCAACTTGTAAAGAACTTGGAGGAGGCCCTCCCTTGGATCTGGAGGGCAATGGTAGACCAGCAAGGTCGGTGGGCAGGCTGTCGACTGGGACCCCAATTCCCCGGGACTGCAGAGCAGGCAAAGGCCCCCTTGGGTCTGGCCTAAAGGGAAAAGCAGCGGATGCAACAAGCAGCCAGATGGATCCTTGATGAGGAGTGGCAGCGTGGTGGCTTCCTGGGGGTGCTGAGGACGACCCCAACAGCTGGCTGGGAGGTTGGCCCTCAGTAGGTGTGTCACACCCAGGTCTGCATCTGGGAGGTCTGGCTTTCCAACAAAGGTGCTGTGGTAGCTCAGTGGGCTGGGAACATTGCTTTGGAAGCTAAATAATGACCACAATCATCACGACCTCCCAGAGAGCCCATTTTTACAGTGAGTCTGAGAAGCGGATGAGTTTTATCTCTGTTTTACCAATGAGCAATCAGAATCTAAGTGCATGTCTGCCGTTTGCCCAAAGTCACCTAAATAGATGGTGGTGGAGATTGGAGATTAGCCCCCACACAGGAAATGAAAGCTGGCCTCCCTCTCTGCCCAGTTCCAGAACGTTCCAGAAGCTGGGAAATGTGTAAGACACAAGAAGAAAAACTTGGGGTATTCTTTCTGAGGGAGGAAGTGGCATGTCCTAAAAAATGGAGGAAGTGGAGACACGGGAGAGCAGGGAAGAAATGAAAAGAAAGAAGCATTCCGAGAAGGAGAGAAGGTGTTACAAACAGAAGGGAGTTTGTGGCCATAAGTTCTGGGCAGCGAGCAGTGAGGATCCCCACTGCTGTCCCCATTTTGTTTGCATCAAGAACCTCGGAAACTTCCTGGAACTTTGCGATGGGAACATAGCCAGCGTGGAACCTGGAGGGACAGCCCACTCCAGAGTCCTTCCCGTCATGGAATATGGGGCAGCGGGCAGCTACTGACCTAGTGACAAAACCCCAGTTGGAGCCTGAGACCCCCTAGCCCCCAGTTTCCCCTGCCCAGAGGATAGCTCGGGACACTCACTGACACTCAGCGCGGTAGGGAGCAGTCTTGACACCCAGTCTCTGTTTACTTCAATCCCTGTTCCAAAGGAGGCTGCTGGTGGGGCCTCACCGGCCTTCGGAAGAGGGAGGAGATGGGGCCCCCCAAATGGACAGGTGCCATGCCAGGACCAGATCACACAAAGCTCTTCTTTCTGGAGCTCTGTCAGCTCATGGCAGTTTGATTTCACACCTGTCTTCACCCAGTGCCTTCTTGCTGAGAACACCGTAGTGCATTGTTTGTTTGTTTTATAAAGCGTACATGTTAAATTTAATTTTTTCAATGGCTTTTAAGATACGTGCACCAAGACTTTGGACCCTCACTTGTTGAAACATTGATGGGGGAGGGAGAAGGAATGCAAGAGGGAAATAGAGAAAAATTTTTTAAAAAGTCCTTTCTGCCAGCGCTGTAAATGAATCATTAAAAAGAGCTCCCCAAGCAGCCCTAGATCTGCTGTTTTGCTTGGGAACAGCAGCACCTGGCACACACGAGTATTTCCTGGTCTTTCCAGGAGGTGGCTGGCCTCCTCCTTGTCAGTGACCGGTTCCAGAAGGCCCTTCCACGGGGGCAGCTGAGGGCGTTCAGCATGCTGTCCAGGCCGTCAGGCAGCTGATCCCTGATACTCTGGAAAGAAAAAGTTTCTGCGGCCGGTGTGAAGGATCCGGGACTGTGGGAGGAAATGGAGCAGAAGCAGGAGCGTCGAGAGAGGCCAGGAACAGAGGCAAGGCCCCGCCAGGCACCAGAAAGGACTCAAGGTAAGTCTCCAGCCTGGAGACCTCCTGGGGGACACCAGGGAAGCCAACGGACCCGGAAGTCCCCTCAAGAGGACGGCCAGGAGCTTGCAGAGCTAGAAACCGGGGCCTCAGACATCCAGACAGCAACCATTCTGACATTTCCAGGACTGTCCCAAGGCCCTGTCATTCTTTTCCATTCATTTCTGCTCTAATGTCACATACACATTGCTAAAAAGTCGGAGTTCTACAAAATAGCGTGCTAAAAAATAATAGGGCTTATGGGAAAAATAGAGCCGGGACAGTCCATAAAAATCTGTGGAACTTGGTAACCAGAGCACTAGGAAAAACAATCACAACCCTAATAAAATAGGAGCCTGGTTAGATGTCTCCCAGTATTTGCACTTGGCATCAGCGGCTGTGAATTCTTCACAGACTTCACCTCCCCCCTTCTCCTTCTACATGTGGGTCCCCAAGGGCCTTCGCTTCCCCTGGAGATAAGTGCCATCTAAATTGAAGTTTGAGCCATGGTGCAGGCTGCCTCATTAGGTGTTCTTAACTTTGGGGGCAATACAATCAAGCTCCTAGGTATAACTCTTATTAATAAGAAGTGTTTTGAAGATCGATGAATATTTGATATGGCACCATGAAGAAAACAATTAGTCATATCCAATGGAAACCTGATTTGAACAAACCAATTGCAAAAATGGCTTTTTTTTTTTTTAAAGCAGGGAGACTTGAACGATGGCTTGTAACAGGTGATGCTCAGGCATTAGCATTCACTTCGTTGGGTGGGATAGCGATACTCTGGCTATGTTTGTAAAGGATCTGTTAGACATAAAAACAAAAACAAAAACAAAAAATGAGGTAGCCATGTCAAAAATGCTAACAGTTGTTAAATCTAAGAGATGAGTATGTGAGGTTTATACTATTCTCTTTACTTTTCTGTTTCAATGATATTTTTGTAATAAAAAAATATGGGATCTCCTACTGTAGAGAGTAAAGAAGGGCTCAAAAAAACCACAAAAAACAAAAAACAAATCAAAACCCCCACGATTATGGGAGCAGGCCAAATGAAAGACCTCCCAATGGCTAAAATCAGACCAATTTAAACAATAATAACAACAAAAGTAGCATTAAATATAGCCAAAAATATAAAATAAATATTTGTAAGTACATATTGATATTAAAGAATGATTATATAAATCAGTAAATTGGGGAGAAGAGGCAAATCTCCTGTGCAGAAGGATTCCAAAGAATTTGTGTTTATATATACTCTACCCCCAAGGAGGTAGAATGTAACAGTTTGGACTTCCTTCCAGAGTCCATGACTATGGGAAAGGAGGGGGAAGGAGTACCACTACAAGTAGAGAAACCTGGCAAGTATCACCTGAGGTGATCAAGGTCAGTACCAACAGTGGGAAGTCATGTTGATAACATGTTCCTTTGATATATGATAGAAATGCCACTTGACCTCTGTGATCTTCCCCCAAATTCCTATAACCACAGTCTAATGATGAGAAAGCCATCAGACAAATCTCCATAGAAGACCATTCTTCAAAATGAAGACCATTGCTCTTCAAAACCATCAAGGTCATAGAAACCAAGAAAAGTCAGTGAAACTGTCCCCTCCCAGAGGAGCTTCAGGAGACTTGATGACTCATCAAAACGTGGTATCCTGGATGGGATCCTAGAACAGAAACATGACGTTAGGTAAAGAAACCTGAAGGGAGTGTGACAAATGTACTACTGTACTATATAATACTGACAGAAGATGTTACTAATATCTGGGGAGATCAGAGGGGGAGACAAAGCATGAGAGACTGTGGACTCTCAGAAACAAACTGAGGGTTACGAGGGGGAAGGGGGTGGGCAAGCCTGGTGATGGGTATTGAGGAGGGCACGTATTGCATGGAGCACTGGGGTGTGGTATGTAAACAATGACTGGGAATGCTGAAAAAAAAAAAAAAATTAAGATTAAAAAAAAAAGATGTTACTAATGGAGGAAACTGGGTGTGGGCTAGATGTACTGTACTAGCTTTCACGATTTTGCTCTCAAAAAATAAAGTGTATTTTAAAAGATAGGAGCAAATTCATTAGCAAGATATAATTGCCTCCTCAATTATATTTTGATTTTTGAAAATGTCCCAGAACACTGACAGTTAAAGGAGTTCAGATCAATGGACCAGTGGACCAGATGAGGCAGGATGGGGACCCCCACCATGTCCCCTCCACTCATTTTTATTCATTCCCAGCTCCTCCCACACTTCCAACCTCAGCACCTCTGGAAATGCCCCTGGTTCACTCTCACAATCCTACCACTGACTTACTTGATCCTTGTTGTTTTTAAGTAGGCTCCACATCAAACAGGGAGCCCAATATGGGGCTTGAACTCATGACCCTGAGATCAAGACCTGAGCTGAGTTCAAGAGTCAGACACTTAACTGACTGAGCCACCCAGGCATCCCAGGAGGGAGAGCGATTGTTGGTTTGTTTTTCAGTAACAGCTTTATTGTGATATAATTTACATACCAAAAAGTTTGCACTTATAAAATGTACTAGTCAGTTGTACTTAATGTATCCATAGAGTGGCACAACCATCACCACTATCTAATTTAGAACATTTTTATCACTCCCAAAAGAAATCCCATACCCGTTAGCAGTCACCCCCAGTCTTGGGCAACTATTAATCTTCTTTTTGGCTTTATGAATTTGCCTATTCTAAACATTCATATACATAAACTCACACAGTATGTGATCTTTTGTGACTGGCTTCTTTCACTTAGCAAAAAGTTTTCAAGATCCATTCATGTCGTAGTAGGTCTCAGTACCCCATTCCTTTTTATGGCCGAATAATTTCCCATCGTATGGATATACCACATTTTGTGTATCCATTCATCAGCTGATGAACATTCAGGTTGTTCCCATTTTGGGGTTATTATGAATAATGTTACTACGAGCATTAATGTAGAAGTTTTGCGTGGACATGTTTTTTTCTCTGGGGTAGGCACCTAGGGGTGGAATTATTGGGTCATATTGTAGCTCTGCATTTAACTTTTGAGGAACTGCCAAACTGTTTTCCAAATGATACACCATGTTATAATCCCACCAAGAATGTATTAGCGTTCCAATTTCTCCTTGCCAAAACTTGTTATTGTCTGTCTTTTTTACTGTAGACATCCTAGTGGGTGTGAAGTCAGGTATCTCAATTGTGATATTGATTTGTTGCATTTCTATAATGACTAGTAATGTTGAGCACATTTTTTCTTATTTTTCCAGGTTTATTGCGATATAATTGAAAAACAAAAAATGTTTATATTTAAGGAGTACAGTTTGATGTTTTGATATGTGTATATATATGAAATAATCACCACAATTAAGCTAATTAATATATCCATCATGCCAGATGTTAAGCACATTTTAATGTGTTTCCTGGCTATTTGTGTATCTTCCTTTTAGAAATGTCTATTGAAATCCTTTTCCAGTTTTAAAATTGGATTTTTTGCTTTTCTTATTGTTGAGTTATAAGAGTTCTTGATGTTTTCTGGATATAGGTATTTAACAGATATACAATTTGCAAATATTTTTTCCAATTCCATAGTTTTTTCATGGGTTTCTTTCTCTCTTTAAGTGGTATACTTTGAAGCACAGAAGTTTTCATTTTGATGAGATCTAATTGATTTTTTTTATCTCATGCTATTGGTGTTATATCTAAGAAACTGTTGCTTAACTCAGGGTCATAAAGATCTACTCTTATGTATTCTACTAAGAGTTTTACAGTTTTAGTTCCTGCATTTAGGTCTATAATCCCTTTTAAGGCAATTTTTGTGTATGATGTGAGTTCGGGATCAAAATTCATCTTTCGTATGTAAAGATCTAGTTGTCTCAGCATCATTTGTTGAAAGAACCATTCTTTTTCCTATTAGATTACCTTGCCAGGCTTCTTGATGACCAACTGACCATAAAGGTAAGAGTTTATTTCTACTTCCTTAAGTTTTAATAACTATTATTTTCTTGTTGTGAAGACGTATTTGGTCCTTGCAGAAGTTTTTAAAAATATGACAAAGAATAAAAAGAAATGATATTAAAACATGCTGTACTCTCGTCTAGAGCAAACCAGTTTTTTGAAAACAAGTTTCAAAAGTTTTTGAAATATTTTTTCTTATAGAGCAAAAACCTGGGGTAGGGGGTCTAGGTGTTCTGACCATCTTTTTTTTTTTTTTAAATATTTTTATTTATCCATTAGAGAGCAAGAGACTGAGAATGAGAGGGGAGAAGGTCAGAGGGAGAAGCAGACTTCCCGCAGAGCCGGGAGTCCGATATGGGACTCGATCCCGGGACTCCGGGATCATGACCCGAGCCGAAGGCAGTCCCTCAACCAACCGAGCCACCCAGGCGCCCCGTGTTCTGACTATCTTAATGTCCTAAAAGCTCCATGGTGATTCCTATGTGCGGCCATAGTTGAGAACCATGTGGAGAAAGGCCATCTTGGGTTGTGCAGATGTGCTCAGATGAGCTGTGGGGATGAGGGTTTTACAAACATCCTGGGAGAAAGCTGCTATTGGACAGCATCTCTGCAGCTGAACTTGGAGTCAGGGAGTCAGGGTGTTTGGAGTGCCAGATCTCCCTCACGCATGTTCCCTTCCCTCCCACTGTTGCCATTCGTGGAGAAGCATTCCCCTGCAGCTCCTACCCTGGTGACCCACCAGACTTAAGACTTAGCCTTTCTCTGTCTATGCTGTTACTGTTTCTGATGGTCTTTTTTGATTTCTTCCTGATGTCTCTCTTTTTCTAAGTCTTAAATTTACAACCTTCTAAGAAGGGTCAGTGCTGGGTCAGTGATTCACATCCAACATGGAGCACCATGGAATCCTCAGTCCAGGTCACTGGAAGTGACTATAATTTGTCATTCAAACTGACTTTTTTGAGAGTGACATGAGGCTAATTGTAGTTAAGCTGGAACAACCATGGTATAAACTGAGACTGTACCAGACAGACTAGGATGCATAGTTACCCTACTTGTAGACCACCAGTCTTCCTTTGATTTACTCTAGCATTTTCCAAAGTGTCCTCTGTGGTATATATTCTATCCTTTCTCTTCACACCTCTTTTTTTGGTGGTTTACAGTGTATATTATCATATTAGAAGCCGAGAAGGAGCTGAGTAATCTCCTCAGTAAATCTTTATTTAAGATTTCCCATATTTATTGACTGGGTTCTCTTTCCGTGTGGATTCCTTCTTCCACTTCTCATGACCTGGGCTCTAGCCGACAGCGTCGTCATCCCCTTGAATTCCCTGGATCAGGGAGGGTCCCGTGATAGAACTTGGGCAAAGGAGAGCACTGATCCCAGAGCTTGCACAAAAATTACCAAACATTTTCTCTCTTCTCCTCCGGAAGATGTGTAGTAAAGATGGACTTGTTGCTGCTGGACAGTGAAAATAAACCCAAGTATGCCACCGGCTCCCTGGAGCGCAGAGAAGAAAACCTCTGTGCCCTCCCCCACCTGCGGGATAACAAAATGAGAGACAACTCCTAGCAGAGGATAAAAAAAAAAAAAAAAAATGGCAATGATCCCTGTCAATGACCAACTCAGAGGCTATTCATAAGGAAAAATGTGGGGAGAGATAAATAACTGCCCCAGAAAGAAACTGGTCCTTGGTGACATTATTGAACTATGGGATGGTTTCTCAACTGAGTCCAGCCCTGACGTTGGGTTAGTAGCTGATTACATACCTTTCACTGTGGGTTTGGGTTCTCTTTCACCTACAGTTAAAAAGAAAAAAACATCTAGTTTGGGAGAAAGCTGACCTTTGTCTTAATCTTCTAGACCACGGACCTCTGGGCCAGGGTTGTGGGGCTGGCAAGAGCAGGTGGCCCACGTCACACATGCAGGCAGCTGTCGAGGAATCCTTGTTCGGGAGGGGGCGGTGGTAGCGGCCTACTGGGTGGACTTTTTAGTCTCTTATTTGACAAGTGAGCACAATTTTCTATGGCATTAGATACACTTCTGAACATGATTTATAATCTCTGTAGAGTATTCCATTGCATGCATTTGTTATCTATTTACTCGAGCGACCCCCAGATTATTCTTTTAAAAAAAATAATATAAATAATGCTTTGAGGAACATCCTGTGTGTCATTGTTCATGTTCATCTCTAATCATTTCCTTATGGCTAGTTACCAGAGATGGAGTTGCTAGGTCAAGTGGTATGACATGGTCTTAAAGCTTTACATCAATTCATACTCCCAGTGCATACATATGGGAGAATATATGCCCTTGACCACTTAAAAAAAATCTCTGCGGGCAATACGATCTCACTGTCCTCCTGTGCCTTCATTTCATTGTTAAGTGGCCATCACTGATGTCTATGGGTTATTTCTAGTCTGAGAAATAGGAAGGTTCTTAAAGAACTCTGACCCCAAGTGATCGGGGAAGATGAGCCGGACCCTGAAGGCCACAGGGCAGTGTGGGGCACCCTGTGGGCTGAGATGGGGAGTCAGGGAGTCAGGCAGGTGCGTGGCCTCCTGCAGGTCTGGAGCCCAGACTGGGATGTGGGAGGAAAGAGCCCAAGAGAAAAGAGCAGGGAGCAGAGGGAGGGGAGGCTTTATAAGACCCAGCAGCATCAGGTAAATTCCTCTTTCCAGGGAGACATGGGAGAGGAAAGAGGAAAGGAAAAGAAACTCAGATCCTTTCCAGTTGGGGGCTGGAAGTAGGGGGTGGGAGCAGAGAAGATGTCGGCCAGGGCATGCTTCAGCCAAGTCCTTAGAGAGGTTGTCAAGGCTCTTCACCCCGTCTCAGAGGTGTTCCTGGAGGAAGGGGAGGGCTTCGTGCCCGGGGATGGGGGCCGTCTGCCTGCCCAAGACCGAGGATGCTTCTTCTTCTTCCGTTTTTGTGGTTTTTTTGTGTTTTTTTGTTTTGTTTTGTTTTCGATTTTTATTTATTTATTTGACAGAGAGAGAGAGTGATCACACGTGCGAGTACAAGCA
Organism: Nasua narica; assembly: GCA_028533885.1. Classification (NCBI taxonomy): domain Eukaryota; kingdom Metazoa; phylum Chordata; class Mammalia; order Carnivora; family Procyonidae; genus Nasua; species Nasua narica. Next base: position 115,204,555 of record CM052800.1, on the reverse strand, counting down.
GGGGGATCAGCAGGCTGAGGGAGAAGCAGACTCCCCACCAGGCAGGGAGCCTGACCTGGGGCTGGATGCCAGGACTCCGGGATCATGACTTGAGCCGAAGGCAGATGCTTAACCGAAGGAGCCACCCAGGAGCCCCCTGAGAATGCTTCTTCAGATTGAATGCTGGTTCTCTCATTTGGGGAATAAAATTAAATAGGTTTTGTTTGTTTGTTTGTTTGTTTGTTTGTTTGTTTGTTTTTCGTCTGCAGAACAGATCCCACAGGGACGAGCCAACCCCCGTCTTTCCTGGACTTCTGTGGCTGGCCTGCGAACCTTCATCTCCTGTTTGCAACTTTCTCTTTCATTGGCCTTTGCCTGTGGCTCTTGAGTCCTGCATACGCACCACGCCCCAAAGGCAACAGGACCTGAGATTGATTTTAAAATCTCCTGCTTTTTGTTTTTCCCAACTGCAAAATCCACACAAAAACAGAGAATAAATACAAACTGCTTCTACCATCGGAGGTCATGACTATTAACATGATATTGTACCATCTGCTAGTTTTCCTTGGCATAGATAAATATATAATCTTATCAAAATGGGATTTCTGTGAAGGAATCTTCTTCCCAAGTCCTCTCCAGACCTCTCCTTTTCCCATTTGCTCCAAATAAATGGTGCGCCACGGACTCGGGAGTTTATTGGAGAGAGAGAGCGCGCGAGCTTACTGCTTTAGAAAGTCCCTGTGATGAGCGTGAAGGAAATCACTACCTCGCCGCACATTTCAAAGATTTTCTTTTGTACAAATATGACCTGTCAGATGGCCCCAGTTTCCCAAGCTTCGAGGAAGTTATTGTGAAAGAGAGTCTTTCTTTCTTTTCTTTAACAATCATAAATGGAAAATAAGATCCCAGCTGGGTTGGTCCTGAGGCTGAGCCGTTGCTGGGAGAATGGGAGGCAAACAGGAGCAGACAGCGAGGGGTCTCCCCACTGCGGGAAGCTAGCGGGGAGGTTTCCAGACGGGCTTGGGAGGCCTGATTTCCTGCCCAGTTTCCTGAGCCTTGGAGCCCAGATGCAGCATTTATTCTGGTAGCTTCTTCGGCTTCCCTGCCTGGCCACCAAGGTAGTTAAGTGCGAGTTTACTGACGATGCCCTCGGGACAGGTGGGGGAGCCCCAGGCATTGTGGGTGCCGAAGAACTGCTGTAGACCAGGGCACCCCACTTCCTGACCCCACATGGCCCGAAGAGTCCTGCCAACAGGTTATTTCCTATTTAGGAGGATGAGTTCTGGGTCGAACTCAGTCACTGGAAGGCCCAGAAGATCTTTGGAGGGAGTTCTAGAACAGCAGTTGGCTCATCTAATTGGATAAGATTGCTTTAAAAAGAAAAATAAGGTGTTATCCCGATGAAAACAAAGGTGGTTTCTACTCAGACGCTTTACTGGTCCTTTAGCGCTCCTTTTTTTTTTTTTAAATTTTTTATTAACATATAATGTATTATTTGCCCCTGGGTACATGTCTGTGAATCATCAAACTTATACATTTCACAGCACTTACCATAGCACATATCCTCCCCAATGTCCATAACCCTACCCCCATTATCCTCCCAGCCACCCTCAGTTTGTTTCGTGAGTTTAAGAGTCTCTTATGGTTTGTCTCCTTCCCCATCCCAACTTGTTTCATTTCCCTCCTCCACTCCCCCACGACCCCCTGCCCTGCCTCTCAAATTCTTCGTATCAGAGCAATCATGTGATAACTGTCTTTCTCGGACTGACTTATTTCGCTTAGCCTAATACCCTCTAGTTCCATCCACGTCGTTGCAAATGGCAAGATTTTGTTTCTCTTGATGGCTGCATAGTATTCCTTTAGCGCTCCTTAAGACTAGTTTAGAGCTGCGGTTCCCAAAGCACGGTCCCAGACGGTAGCACCGGCTGGAGAGACATACGAGTTACAAGCCCACCCCCACCCCCGGCCCCCAAGACCAACGGGACCATTGCTTAGATCACACCCACACAGATGTGACCACAAGGGGCTGTAAGCAAAGCCCATTCTGATGGAGCTTCTTTTCAGCAAGGCTTGGGAGAAAGACCTTGGTCACATCCCCACAGGGACCCAAGTGTACAATCAGAATACAGTGGAAGGCAGGTGGCAGCTTTAGGAGCTCACCTTTCTAAAACTAACCCAGCCTTCCCCCTGGCTCTTGCTCCACGTCCTTCTCTTCCAGTTCCCCACCCTCGCTCCCATTCCTCTCTTCCCACCCTTAAATTTTCTTTCTTTGCCCCTGGATGTCCCCTCTTTCCTAAAGAATGCCTCCTTTCAGGGATAGCCACCCCCTCCATGAAGCCTACCCTGATTCTCCCCCATGGGAAGCCTCGATCCCTCGGCTGAACTCCCATGGCATTCTGTCCAAATGATGCTGAAGCCCTTGGAGCTCCAGGACAGCAAGCTCTGAGTGGCAGTCCCCCTCTGTCACCCCCCTAATTGTGCCTGCTCCGGAAGGAAGGAGAAACCTCCCCCCCACCCCGAGCCTGCCATGAGCAGTAAGAAATCACAAGGAAGAGGGGTGGGGAGGACTCTGAGTGAAGGAGAATGAAAAGCCACAGAAATAAATCAGCATCTAAATGGTGACATGATCAACCAAGACAAATTGGCCCCCTCGTTTCCAGTTTAAAGTTTGATTATCACATTAATGTTAAATTTTATTTAAATGAGCCTATTTCTTCACAGTGAGCATTCAATAAAATGTCCCTATGGAACAGAATATTAGGAGAAAAAGAATAAAGTCTCAGTGAAGATGGGAAATCACTAAAGGTAAAACTAACTGCGTCCATAAAACTATCTCTGTAAGACTTACTTCCCTCATCTCAAAGACATCCATTCCTATGTCCCTTTTTGGTATCGGCCTGGGTTGCTCCTTTGTGTGATTAACAATGAGTTCTTTAATTTTCTACCACCTAACCATGTTCCATTCAGGCAAGGTTCACCCTTATCTCCCCAGCCTCCTCTGACGTTTGCACGTCTCATTTCAGGAATGTAACTGCTGAAAGGCGAACTCTGGATCCCGAAAATCTAGAATCTAGACCTTTGTTGTTCTAGCTTCTGCCTCCCCCTTCCCCCCCATTGCTTTACATCGATCCACTGAATTTAATTCAACACCAGAATGTCCACAACATATGGACATAACATGTCCATGACGTCTTACATAGGCTCTTGGTGGGAGATGAGACCTCAGAGAGTCCCTTCACCTCTCTTTCTCCAGATGGGAGAACTGGCCCCTTCTTCCTGTCCCAGCCCAACCCCGGCCTCCCACCTGGAGCCGCCGCCCCTCTGTCGGCAGGAACAGTGGAAGCTGAGGCTCGCTGGGGAGACGATCAATAAAACTCCCTCTGCTAAGGGAAAAGTTCCAGCAGTGAGATACGGCTGCACTGTTTAGGACAGCAACCAAGAGCCTTCTTTCTCCAATCTAACTTCACACAGAAGCAAAAACTTTTATTTGAATGTCCTTTGATTTTAAACATTATCAATCAGTGCGCATTTAAAGAGTAGCAGATAGGTGTTTAGCATTTTACTACATGCTGGGGCCAAGAAAGAAGGACTGCCTTGCTTTGAATATCAAGTAGGTTTCCTTTACAATGATAAAATAAGTCATGCATTCCTGCTTTTTGCTTTACTGGTGACCCAGGTCCCTCGTGCTCTCCAACTCCATCTCCAGGAAGGGAGCCAGGAGGTCACAGGATATTGGCGTGGGAGGAGGTGATCATAGCCCACGTTATTCTACTCATTGTTCGTAACATTCTCATACATTTCAGAGCACCTCGAGTCAACAAATGATATAGCATTTTAGTAAGAAATAAGCATAAACGTACAAATGAAATATAATTACATCTAAATTTACATGGTCATCGATGAATGTTAGACCCTGGTTTTCTTGTTCATTTGGAGAAAAGTATTTTGGGGCTTCCATGTTGGTTGGGCCCGGTTCCAGAGCTTTCAGCTTCCAGTGTGGATGCTGATGCACGGAACAGGCGTGCTGGGAAGCTGGCTCACAGGGTGGCCGGGGAAGGTCGCAGGTGGGGATGAAAAAGGCAGGACCTCCCTGGAACAGAGGGTCAGGCACATAGCCAGCCTCGCAGAGACTGAAACAGAGTCCAGGAAATGGAAGGATATAGCACAGCTCTTGGAACTGGGTTCTCTCCTTGCCCTCCTTGGAAGGAGTTTATTGGTCTTCCACCATTACTGGGACCCAGCCCTGCTCTGCCTCAACTTCTCCTTCCTGCCTTTCCAACGAACTCCTGCGTCCTCTGTCAGGACACCATTCCTGTACTTGTAGATTCTGTCTTCTGTTCCCGTGTAACTTGGGCTTGCCCTTGGCCCGTTTAGCGCCTGCTATGGGAGGTGCATATGAGTCCTTTCTGCTTCTGGTTCCATTTAGCAATGGATGGATTACCTCATCCTACATCTCCCACCTTCTACCTTCCCCCAACCTTCGCGCTCTCGGTTCAGTACGTAGAAAGAGAATCAGATTTAGCAGCTGGTCACCATTGTCATTTTGGGAACGGTGTTGCTCTGTGCCAACCCAGAGGCCCGTGGCTGAGGACAGAAGAAAGAAGGCCACCTTGGGCATCTCCCTGAAGCACAGCACCATGATATCAAGTACTAATCGGGACATTCTGCCTGCGGAAAATGCTTGCAGCTTTTCTCCTGTTGCCTTGAACTGTGAATTCCACCAGGGCAAGAAACAGGGTCTTTTTGCTCACGATTGTCTCTTCAGTACAGAAGACAAAGTCGGTTGGTTCACATGAATTTGAGTACTTTTTGGAATACTGAATGTCGCTAAAATATTTTCTCCCTGCACTTCCTTGTCTGGCTAAATCCTACTTAGGCAGGACCAAATCCAGAGACTAACTTCCGGAGCATTCTGAGTCTACATCCGTCCCAATGATCTCACTTCATGCTGTCGCCGTTCAGTTAAGCTTTGCAGCGAACAATTGCCATTTCTAGCAGCCTGAAATCTTTCAAATAGTTTCTCCATATTCCAATAGTTCCCCATGATATAAATCTCAAATTCCCATCCAAGAATGCCTACCGTCCCCAGCCTCCTGTGTTGGAGTGCACATGCGGATTCATATTCTGCCGGTCAGATACACTCATGCAGGACTTGGCTTCGGATGTAAGTTTCATGGGAAAAGAAGCTGGACATGGGCCATTGGTTTCCACCACTGGCTTTGATAGTGGCCGCTGTGGTGTGGTTATGTCTGGAGCCAGCGGAGGGGTGGTGGCCACCTCGTCCGCACGTGCCTGTCCTTGGCCCCAGCCGCTTGTCTTTTGGTAGACTATTTTGGTGGAGTTCTGGAAGCCCAGCCTAGAGTCTGTTTCTCCCCAGTGAGTCTGTAAACTTAATCAACTCCTTTCAGTTTAAGCTAGCGAGAGTGGATCATATTGTCTGCAGCCAAGAACCGTGACCCGTACCTGCCTTTTTCCAATCAGACCGCAGCTCGTGAAGTCAGGAACCTCTCCGTGCTTGTCTTTGCGCCCCTCTGGCCCCGAGCACAGTGCGCAGCACATCGTGGGCTCTCGGTAACTGCTTATGGAGGACGTGCATTCACGCGCTAGTCATCCACATGTGCTTACCTGTGCACAACTCTTTCTAACTCGTTAGTACTTTTGTCGAAGGCAGAACCATTCTCTCCACAACTCTTACGCGTACCTGCTTATACTGATCGTCGTCCATTTCAGCAACTGTGCTGGGGGCCCAGAGAGTTGAATAAGGCAGAGTCCTCATTTCTCCTTCAAACCGACGAGGAGATCCGTCATTTTCCTGTGTGACTATGATTTGTAACGCATACTTGGAGTGAGAAAGAACGCAGGCGAGGTGGTAGTTGGCCGTCCGAAGACGAGGTATGATCTAATGCCAGAAATGCTACACACGGCATTTCTAAAATATCCCCCATTTAACCAGTGTCAGCTCTTGATTATTTGTACTGATGGTGAGGAAAACAGTTTTGACCATATTAAAGAAGTCGATCAGCCCAAATAACGTCTGCACGGGGCTTTGGGGTTTTTCTTCGAATATGGCAGAATCTTATGTTCTGGGAATTTATTTCAAACAACACGGTGAAGCAAAACTGGAAAGACTCGACTCGGTTGGGTCTGGGAATCCATCCAGTTTCCCTCGCCTGCCCCTCTGTTCAAACCTTTCCGCTAACCGTCTCAATGCTGTGAATAGACTCTTCATCCATTGGATTAACGCAAAACATTACCTAGAGCACAGCTGCCCTCGCTGAAATCTTTCAGAAAGTTGGAAATATCATTAAGTGGTTCATTTTCACGGGGTTTCCCTGTTGGGATCCAGGGTTTTTAGAAAATCAGAGCAACACGCAGTGGAGGTGACAATGAAAGAGAGAGAAAATCGTCAGTACCTTGAAAGCAGAAAAGATAGAGCCTAATCTGCTGACAAACCTTGAATAGTTTTTATGTCTCTATTTTCTTCCCTGCCTTGAAAAAAAAATACTTTTCTTTAACTCTCCAACTTTGTTCAAATAATAGTCATTCTTGGCGTTCACTTCTCGCCAGGCACGGGCCTACAAGCTTTCCCTGCATTGTCTTGTTTGATCCTCATGCTAACTTTCTCTACAATGTATTTGAATTCTAGGGTAACAGACGAGAAGGCTCCTTGGAGGGAGCAAGGGAGGGAATGTACATGAGGCCACATAGGCAACAGATCCAACTCTGCTTGTTTTTGCTCCAGAATTCCTGCGCTCCCTCCTATTCTATGCGTACCCAATACCAAGGCACAGGAGGGTACGTTCCAGGAACTTTCTAGTCCCTTTCAGCATTTTGAGGGACTTAAAATCTTTTGCCTTCTTACCCTACTTCCAAACTGGATCCCTTCTGATTGTTCTCAATGGCTAAGCCCCGAAGTGTTCACGTCTACCCATTACATTTTTACTAAACCTATTCCATTGCAGAAAATCACATTCTCCCCACATATGGCTGGTTTTATGGTGTGTGTGTGTGAGTGTGTGTGTGTCTTCTAAAAAAGACCGTGGAGTCTGCAGAATAATATCTCCTACATCTGTGGTGCTTTTTTTTTGTTTACGAAGGGATCATGAATCTATGATCTATTTTTAATCACAAAGCTATGAAATAGATATTAGTATTTTTTTTACACATAAGAAAACCAAGGCTCAGAAAGGATACACGACGGGTCATGATCATGCACATGAGTGCATGTATAAATGGCAGAGCCAAGCTGAGTGCAGCTGTCCTTGGACCCTTGGCCTGTCACCACGACTGAGGTCGTCCGGCTGCCTTGGCTCTGACAGCTCACCTGTGGATGGAGGCCCGGTGGAAGCGACAGACCATCGAAAACGGGGCTCAGAAAACTCCACTGTAATTTCCCCCAAAAGGACGAGTCTTCGAAACGGGCCACAATTAAGTCTCCAGTGGCATAAATGTTCCTCACAGTGAGTTTCAAAAACACAGTAGCAGCCAAATGATGGCTTTTTGGAGCAAGTAGAAGAACAAAGTGTCATTTCACAATTTAGAACTCACTTTTTACATTTTTCAAGTGGTTTTCCGGGGAGATCTGTGCATTTTGGGGGTGGCTGGTACTCACACGTTCTGGTACTTTATGGCCTCTCTGAACTGTGCCGAGAGCTCTTCATGCTTCCCCCTCCTTGACTAATGGCTGCACAACTTCCCATTTTCTGTAAATGGCAGAAGACAGAACTCCCATGGGAAACTTCTCATGTCTGTGTGTGTCCATATCGAGGGAAATGAAAATACCCGCATTAAGTGCTCCGATGTTTCAGTCTTTATTTGCATATTTTATTGATCACACGCGTGTTTTCTTTTTTCTTTTTTTTTAAACGCTTTATTTGTTCATTTGAGAGAGACAGAGAGAGCACAAGCAGGGGGAGAGGCAGAGAGAGAGGGAGAAGCAAACTCCCCACTGAGCTGGGAGCCCAACATGGGACTCGAGATCACGACCTGAGCCAAAGGCAGACTCTTAACCATCTGAGCCACCCAGGTGCTCCCCTCCTCACCACCGCCCCGTTTTTAAAAAATATGTTATTTATTCATGGTTTTCTTTCAAGAAGGGAAATGCATCGAACTGCTGGCATTTGCCTGCATAAGCATGTGGACACTGAGAGGGGCTTGGAACCCCCTGGGAGTTCCATTGCAAACCCCTGAGAGTAGTGTTTTTTTACAGCTTTCTCTACAGCCTTCCTAGTTACTAAGCTCAAAATTGTCACGGTAAAACCAGTCCTAACAAATCATAAGCATTCAGCAATGAAGAGTCTCCGGACAATTTTTTTTTTAGATCTGGACATTTTTTCTCAAGTACGGAAAACCTCAAATGAAGGGGAGGGCAAGAAGAGAATTTATTCCGTTTTCTCGGGCTTATTAAAACATTGTTAGGTAGTCAGTTTCTCAACAGGTAGATGGGGAAAAAATATATGTATATGCATACGTCCCTCTGTATGTATTTATTTTTATGTAAAACTTCAGGAAGAGGAGAACTACCATTACCCTCTTTTGGTTACCCTGTCTAACATTGGGAATTGAGGTAAGTCAGGACTCAAAGACTTAGAACAAGTGTCAGGAAACCCACCTCAAATCAGTTTAAGCAACAATAAAAAGAAAAAGATTTCTTTAGTTCATTTAGCTAGAGAGTCCAAAAATAGTGAAGCTTCAGGAATGGCTAGATCCAGGGAATACAAGGTGTCATCAAAGCTTGGTCTCCTTTCTCTATCTCTTAGTGTTGGGTTTGCTTCTCAGCCAGACTTTCTTATCTCACCGCCAGAAGATCTGAGCTTATAACAACCAGCTTAGCCCTCTAGTGAAAAGAGGATGTCTTTATCAGTAGATTTAATAAAAAGCCCTGGGACCAGTTGGTTCATGTGTCCATCTCTGAACCAGTGACTATAGCCCGGAGGATAGAACATGTGACCAAGCCAGGCCTGAACCAGGTGCCCATCCTCAGAACAGGGGTGACCCACCAGCACTTGTGGTCTGAGAATAGGGAGGAGATGGTTTCCTTATGCAAAATACAAGTTCTGCCACCAGAAGGGGACATGGAAGATGGTGGACCAAATATACAAATGTCCACTACCTTCACAGCGTCCTCAGGATAAGCCTCAAAACTCCGGTTTTCTCTGAGTTAGTCCTATTATCACTCATAAACTAATTTTTCAAAGATAGGAATCCTATTAAGAGGTAAGAATAGCCTTAGCTCCCTTGTTAATCTGTCCCAGCCCTTTACCTGGTGTGGCTGACTGGATTACTCTTCAAAAATGTTTCCTGTGTGATAAAATTGCTTAGATATGAAGGTGCAAATGAGGGTGTATAAAACTGGAGAGATCAGAATAAGGCTGGTGGATCCTACCAATGGCAATTTCCTGGTTGGTGTATTGTTCCCCAATTGTGCAAGATGTTACCCTTGGGGGAAACTGGGTAAAGGGTGCACTGAATCTCTTTGCATTATTTTTTATAATGCATATGATTCAACAATTATCTAAAAATAAAATGATTTAAAAAAATCTATTCCCCTGTCCTGAGAAAAAGGTATTTTTCCCAACTCCATCAGTGGTGGACGTTGGCCAATGAAATGAGCAATGACAGCACCGAACAGAAGCTTTCAGAACCAGGTCGTGGTTTGCTATGTTCTCATTGCCCTCTGCCATGATGAGTGGCAATGTTCCAGACGGAGGTGGCTGGGCGGGTTCAGCCTGGGTCCTGGAGGAGGGCACAGCCAGCCCACAGTGGACATGGACTATGAGTAAGAGAGCAATCTGTGTCACCATGAGCCGCTGGTATTTGAAGATTGTTACTGTCGAGTAACCTAGGCCAGCGCTTCTCAGACTCCAGCTTGCTTCAGGATCATCTGAAGAGCTTGTTAACACGCCGATTTCCGGGCCCTGCCCTTGAGACTCTGCTTTACTCCTTGTGGGGTAGGATGTAAGAATTTGCATCTCTAGCCAGTTGTGCTGATGTGGCTCATCTGAGGGCCACGCTGTGAGTCCCACTGACCTGGTCCATCTTGACTGATAAACCTTCACTTCTCCAGCGACACTAGCTTTGACCTTTCACAACTTGTTCATGTCCCTCCTACTGCAGAGTCCAGAACTGGGCCTGGAACAGTGCCTGACAGGTACAAGCACTCAGTGGATCTGTTGAATAAAAAGATAGCCCAGTATTCTTTTTTTTTTTTTTTTAAAGATTTTTATTTTATTTTATTTATTAGAGAGAGAGAGACTGAGAATGAGAGGAGAGAAAGTCAGAGGGAGAAGCAGCCTTCCCGCAGAGCCAGGAGTCCGATATGGGACTCGATCCCGGCACTCCGGGATCATGACCTGAGCTGAAGGCAGTCGCTTAACCAACTGAGCCACCCAGGCGCCCATAGCCCAGGATTCTTGACAGAACCTAATCTACCAACTCAAGTGAAAAAAACGATCTTTCTGGACTTACCATCCCAGTAAAATGATGGTGATCTTTACCAACTATGCTTATTTTTTTTCCTGATTACAAAATAAGAAAATGTTTATTGTAGAAAATTTATTGCAAACACAAAAATAAGAACCAATCCATAATGTAAGCACCCAGAGGAAGCTACTTCAAAATGTGGGTCTATATCCTGCCTGTTCCATGTGGCCCACCATTCCCATAGAGCGGCATATGGCACACATCCAGCTTGCACTTCTTCTAGAATTCTTGGCTTCCCTTTATTCATCACTGTTCTCATCTAATCATTTCCTGTCCTTATTTGTAGAGTCTTCCCCAAGACTTTGACCAGGCTTTTGTCACTAGTGTTCTTTGTTGTGATGCCTAAAATACAAGCCAGCCACTGGTAGAGCCTTGCCCATGAATTACAGAGTTGCTGTTTCCATAGTATCCAAAGAGATTCTTATGCTGATGCAGGCCCCGCCTCCACTGCCCTCCAGGGCCAGGGCTCCCTTCCATCTGCCTGGCAGCTCCTGCACAGTGACTCACCAGAGAACCAGGCCAGGACACAAACCACCACGGGTCCCGATGGGGCCTGGGTGGGAGCCCTCAGGAGCGTCAGGTCTGCCCTCCGTGCTCAGGGGGAGCATGGAGATGTCAGAAATGCCGTTATCCAGAAGCTCCACAATGGAGATTGGCTACAGTTGGAAGTCCAACAACGGAAAGAGAGCAGTCAGCCTTATGGAGGGCTTCCTGCATGATTGAGCGCCTACTGCATGCCACATGAAGGGTTTTTACCAAAGCCCTCCCGTGTCATCCTCACAATCCTTCTGCGAGCCAGCTCTTCGCTTTGACGTTTTCTAGAGAAGACGACGAGAGTCTACAAGTTTCTAGAGATTTTTTAGACCAGGAAAATAAAGGAATTTTTACCTAAGGATAGACTGACGTGTTTACAGCCCAGAAAGTCTGAGAAAGGATATCTTCAAGGACTATAACATGAGAGAAAAGCTTGTGTTTGACCACAGACGGGTTCTTCCAATCCCAGATCCCAACAACAGAAGGAGACCCCCCCTACCCTAGGGAGCCAGGGTGGGGAAGTGGTTAGACCCTCAGCCTCTGCTGTTCACCTTCTCAGGTTCAGTATTGTGAGTATTCGCAGTATTCTCAGTATTGTGAGCTCCATATCCTTCAGCACACCGTCTGACCTCCCCCTGGCTTCTCACCTGTATAAGAAGGGATGACAGTAATAGTCCCCACATCACAGAGGCTCTTTAAGGATTAAATGAAACACTTTGTAGAGTGCTTGGTACCATAGTAAAGAGTCAATAAATATTAGCTATTGTAATAATTAGGGAGCATGTCGTACCACCTAAAAGAGGTAACTGTAGATCAAAGAAAAGCTCACTTCACAGGGTGGGAAGGAAACTTGCTACACTTATATTAGCCCCCAAAGTGGCACAAGCTGAAAATATAAATAGAATAGAAAAGGGTTAGATCACGAGTGAGTAACCTTTTCTCGACCATAAGCCAATGGTCGAGGGGAAAAAACTCCATTTCTGGCCCTGGGTAAGTCAAAGAAGCCATGATGGGCTGTGAAGGGGCCTCGGTTAGTCACTGGTTGCTATGCCAATGAAAGCATCAGCCTTCCACCCACTCCCCATCAACACATTTGGAAAGTAATGATCATACTAGCATGCACTAAAAAACGCTATTTTTAAAAAAGTTAAGTGTACTTCTGTGAGAAGTCTGGTTTTCAGAAATAATTGCTGTAGGCCAGATCAGGATTGACACAGAATCCCTAAAATGAGTTGAGTGTCATCATAGAAGAGAAACCTTCTGGTAGACCATTAAGGGACCCTTAGGGGGTTCTTTGATGGGGGCTAAAGGAGGGGGAATCCTCAGAACGTTCCAGGCTTGACCAAATGCCCCTCTGTGGTGTCAGAAATTGAAATGTGGTGAGACAGTCCTCAGCTGGCTCTGCCTTTTCAACACCCCGAAGCCCGATGTGGACCCCAGCCTTCATCACGCCTTCTTGAAGCATGGCTTGAGAATCTACAGTTTTGTGGTGTGTATCTCCAACTTAAGAAAAATAATAATCAATCTAACAATTTAGTTTCTCATAATGAATCCTAAGAAAAACATAACCGACATGCAATAAAATTTATAATGGCCAAAAAAAAAAACCCAACCCAAACCCCAAAATGTCCAAATTAAATTGCTGGGCACCCATATGCTAGAATATGATGAGGTATTAAAAATGAGATGGTCAGAGAACATTTGATGATGTGGGAAATTATTATATATGGTTAAGTGAAGCAAGCAGGTTACAGAGCCGGGGAGTTGGTAAAAATCCGAATTTGATGTATGCAATTTCATGCAAATATATGCATAGGAAAAACTAGTAGCGTGTTACTCTGAAATGTTAATGGTTATTTCTGGATGATAGGATTACAGGTAGCTGTTATTTTTCTTTTGTGCCTTTCTATATCTCCAAAAACACTTCTTAGGATAATTGCATATTTCTTCTGTCATCGGAGAAAAAAAAAATGCAGTACATTTTATATTGTAGAGAACTGACGGCCTGCAATGTGTCTGGTGCGCGAGGAGGCGTGACCTCAGGGAGGGCTGCGCTTGGCTCAGCTGTGGCCAGGCCCCGCCTCAGCCGCGGCACCAGACGTCACGTCCGAGGTGTTAGCCACGAGGACTCACTTTAAGTCTGAGGTGGCTTGGGCTCTCAGAGGATTTGTCAGCCCCCCAAAGAAGCATTTTGCATTTCCTGGGCTTGACCTCCCTCGGCGCCACAATCATCCGAACATTCTGGTTCCCAGACAACCACAGATGCTGCCCCAGCGTTAGTTTTCTAGTGGAGATTTGAGGGCGGAGGTCATTATTGGGCTGTGGGGGCCCCATGTAAGATTTTATGACCAAATAAGCCTTTGTCATGCTGGCTCTCTCTCCCCAAACCCCCATCTATCCCCCTAGGCCCAGGAACGCCACGCAAAAACGCTGGAGCCGAACCCCCGGGGAGCACCATGTTGTGGGTCATTGTGCAAGACTACAAAGGGAATTTCTCCAGGTTCAGCCCTTCAGCCACCTGTCCTGAATTTCCTGGCATGAAAATGCAGATTCCTGGGGCCACCCAAAGCCTAGCGAAATCCTAAACTCTAGGGTGCATATTCTATGCACACTTGAATTGGGGTGCCAAGAGCCAGAAAAGGGGAAGTAAGAATGCCTGAGCATCTGGACTACGTGGTTTACAGAGAAACTGGACCCTCGAACCTAGAAATACCTAAAAATACTCCACCACTTATTATTTTCTATATGCCTAATGCGCCCCTGTGCTTTAAATCCTTTATCTCAAAGAATCTTCTCTACCACCGTCCCGGGGAGCGGTTTGACGACCTAGCACGGAGACACTTCCTTGGCAACCTTAAAGCGAGACTTAGTTACATGGACAAATCCTGGCCTTGGGAGTGGAGGGGACGTGTGCAGGGCCACGCCTTCTTTGTGTCCTGTCCCAGGCCTGGTGGTGAGCCATCTTGGATCCTATGGGCAAAGTCGTCACCCTGGGAATGGCAGAGCAACAAGATGGAAAGAGCCTTGAGCTCTTACGACTGGACAGAGAAGAGCAGCCACGACCCCATAACCTTTCATTAGAGAAATGCACACTTTTGTTTAAAAGTGCGTTGACTGTCCTTTTGGGGTCTCCCTTCTTGGGTATTGTCAAATCAATATCCAAAAAGTTGCCCTGAGCTGACTGAAGTTCTCTCCCGGGGAATTTGGAATGAACACCCTGAGGGTTAGCAGTGGGGGGTTCAAGGGTCCCCGTCCAAAGGTCAGAGCCCCAGCCTGCCCGAGCAGAGACTTCGAGTACCGGGCAGAGAGAGGAGCGTGAGTCGAACACGCAGTGAGGAAGAGGCTGAGAAGCGGCGTCTTGGAGAAGGGCGCTACTGCCCTTCCCAGTGACATTCCAGTGCCCGGCCCAGTTCCGGAGGGACTCGGATGTGTATCTTGCATTTTTGAATGTTACAACGCTGCCCTGGATTCTTTTCGCTCAAGATTCCTGTACTGTGGTAAAATGTCTTTATTTTTTCCTCTCAGAGCTGTTGGTCAGTCAAGGCTCTGTCTTAGGGCCACCATCTTCCACTGGTACGGAAGCTCCGTAGGAGAAGGGCTTGGGGCTGGTGCCTGATCGGTGTTGGGCACACAGGAGCTCAGTAAATATTCAGTGAAATGAGTGACCCAGGCAGTCACGGCTGTCACTGAATCAGGGGATAATCATGGAGGAGCAAAGGGAAGAGAAGCCCCAGGACACAGGTCTCAAGTCCCAGCTTGTCCTCCTCTAAACCTGAGCTCACACTTTTCACGGCCCCATCCATCCATTGGCCCAAGCTGTTACCAAACCCTGAGTGTGTTCTCTCCTCTGTGCCTTCATTTTAAACTCCCACTCCAACTTTCGAATCTTGGCTGTAGCTCTTCCTTCTCTGAGGGCTTTTCCTTTCTTTGTTTTTTTTTTTTTTTTAATTAATTTATTTATTTGAGAGAGAGAGAGAGAGCGAGCAAGAGGACATGAGCAGGGGAGGGGCAGAGGCAGAGGGAGAAGCAGATTCCTCGCTGAGCAGGGAGCCCGTTTCGAGACTCCATCCAGGGACTCCAGGATCATGACCTGAGGTGAAGACAGTCTTAACCAACTGAGCCACCCAGGTGCCCCTGTCCTCTGAGGGCTTTCTTAGAGAAACTCACCCGTCAATGCATTAACATCACTCCTGCCTCAATCCCCTCACCGCCCTCCTCGGGAATGGCTAGTCATTGTGGAGCTCACCAAGTGGACCATCAGTTCCTTTTTGGGGCCACATGGTAACTTTTCCTGGTCGTCCAGCAGGGCACACGGTCTGGGGGCTTGTTCCCCCATCATCTACTTTTTACGTACTGCTCTGAACATGGTGACGGCCATGATTCTGGACCAGGGTGACCTCTGTCTCCGCACACACCGCTCTAGCCTCTGGAATGCAGTGGAGGACAAGATGTCCCAATATTTATTGTCAAGGGCAGTCCCCACTTATGAGTACTGAATGGGGGCCGGCTGGTGACCTTTCTTTCCAACTACATACTCATCCAACCATGATGGATGCCGAGGCTACACCACAGACCAGACCCTCCTAGAACCTGCGGCATGAGGGTGAGGGGAACCGCCTGCCCTGTGGAGGGTTCTCCTGCAGGGGTGGGGCGGGGGGGGGGTGCTGGGAACTGCCCAGCCCCCTCATCCTTTGCCTGACACTCCCCTCCTTCCCCATCTTTGCTGCTGTTTGAAGAGATGCCCTTCCAGGTCCAGGGCCGGTGGTGAGCTCAGGCCTGAGGGGCTGCTTCCTGCTCCAGAGCTCCCAGCTGTGAGGGAAAAGGGAAAGGCACCTCCTCACAGGTCTGTCTTCAGCCTGTGGTCTCAGGCCGAGAAGGCCTGGGTCACCTGACCCTGCAGGTGACCTTGATGTTCCTGGTTACCCTTCATCTGGGGCTGGCCCTGGGTGACCCAGGGAGGGAGGGGAGACTGAACTGTTTTCCATGGAGAACAACGGAAGCTCAGGCAGCGCCAGGCCGGAACCCTCAGGAGTGACCCAGTCCTGCCCAGGCCCTAGCCGAGAGGGCCTGAGGGGGGTGGATGAGGGGCCTACTCATGCTCCCCTTATCCTGGAGTTAATCCCCTCAGGGCCAGAGAAGGGTAGCCAGAGAGAAGGGAAGAGGTCGGGGGATGGGCAGTGTCATGGAGAAGCCAGCTCGGGCCTCAGCAGTGCCAGGGCTGGCCTGGACGTGGATGATGGGGCAGAGGCACCAGGAAGCCCACACAAACTCCAGGAAGGCACTTTGGGGGAGTGATGAGAGGAACTTAGATGCCTGGCTGCGAATTCCCTCTAGCTGAGCAGCATGACTTCAGAGTTGGAAGGGACGTTGATGACCAGAGGGGTCCTGGGCAAGCCGGAGTCACGGGGGCACTGTCACCCGGAGGACCCTCCCCACCCCTGGCATGGGGAGCTATGCGGTTGGAGCAGGACTGAGGGGAGTGCAGGGGGTGGGGGACGCTCGAGCTGCCCCTTGGAGCTGGCCAGGCAGGTTTACAGGATAATTATAGGGACCCCAGTGTGGAGACTGTTTGCATGTGATTTGCATGTGATTTGCACATGAATAAACTGCACTTTCTGTCCCAGGCAATTTTCAAGTTAAATATTAATTCTTGTCGCCCTTCGGGTTTTTATATCTCCATTCTGGCTTCTCTGTTTCTTCTTGCCCCCTGGCTGTCAAAGAGCACGATCTCCCAGGGAGGGAGGCGGGGACCAGGGTGTAGAAAGGGCAGCTCCCAGCATGGGGACCACCACACCTTTGCCAGAGCCGGGGTGGCCTCTGGGGCTGGGTCTCCAGGGAGAAGGACACAAAGGGGGCTGGCAGGTGTGGGGAATCCGGTAGCTTCTACACACAGAAACAATAGGCATATAAAGCTACACTCCAGCCCCTGTGGCTCTGCCAACTTCCCCGGGTCCTCCCGGCTCCAGGCAAGGTCTCTTGTCTCCCAGTAGTGTAGAGATCTGTGGTCTGGGCCCCAGCCCAGGCCATAGGGCAGTGTCAGCAACTGCCCCAACCCCTCCCACTTCCCAGGTCTCTCTGCTTCTATCCTCTTCCTCACCAGAGGCCCCTGCTACAGGCAGCCTGCAGACTGGGGAATTCCTCTCCCTGCCCCCCCTTCTCGGTTGGACCACTCAGAGACCCACTGTGTGGTGCCTGGATTCGGATCC
Source organism: Nasua narica (assembly GCA_028533885.1). Classification (NCBI taxonomy): domain Eukaryota; kingdom Metazoa; phylum Chordata; class Mammalia; order Carnivora; family Procyonidae; genus Nasua; species Nasua narica. The sequence goes on along the minus strand of CM052800.1, from coordinate 115,187,354 downwards.
TGGCTCCAGATTCTAGAAACTGTGCAACTTGGACAAGTAATTTACTATCCGTGCGCCTCAGGTTCTCTTCCGGAAAATGGAGTTACGCACAGTGCCTGCCTGCTGTGGAGACAGTGCTCCACACAGGTTAGCTGTAGCTATTCGGCCCCCCGGTCCCAGTGCCTTGCAGGGCGCCAAAATCCAGGACCAGATCCTTCCGCTTCTGCTCAAAACACTTCCTGAGGCAAAATCTCAACAGTTCTGTTCTTCTGAGGGTTGTTTAGGCCACACCCATTGTAACCACATTAAAGGAACTTAGAGAAGGGAGCTCAGAGCCTTTCCAGGGAGCATAGTTCTGTTCTTGATCAGCTCTCATTAGGAGAACAGGCTTCCTTGGGCTGTTCCTCCCAGCTCTGTCCTAGGAGTGGACTCAGGTCTGTTTTCTGGGGCAGTGCAGCCTGTAATTCCTCTTCTGACTGAGAGCCCGTGAGAGGTGTCAGGGTGTGCTCCCTTCCTGTGCCTCCTCTTCCCAAGCTTCTTAGACCTCGATCTTGCCCCAGAACATGGTGGCCCCCCAGAGAGGTCTCCGTGGGCCTCTGATTAGCCTGAAAGAGTCCCCTTTGAAGTTTTCCAGCACCTTGCTCTCTCTTAGCCCTCACAACTGCTCCAAGAGGTAGATGCCATTGGTCTCCCCATTTCACAGCGGTGACAACTGAGGCTTAGAGATGCTGACGAGTTTGCCTCAAATGGCTCAGCTTTTTCTCTGGGGGAGACCGGTTGTGACCCAGACAGGCTGGCTGGCCCCAGCCTCCAGCTACCATCTGCTCCTGGGCCGGCTCCCCAAAAGGTTTTTTCTCACAACTGGGTTTTCTTTTTCTTCTGTAAGAGGTTAATCACACAACCTACGAATCCTTCTAGAATCTTCTTGTCTCCATATTTGCATTGTAAGCAGTTGGGTATGTAACAAGCAATGGTCTTTGTTTCTTTGGGCTTCCCTTATATAGATCTGAGACCTTGAATTGTCCTTGGGGCTCCCTTATCCGTAGGGATGCCTAATCTGGCCTCTCTTTTCTGCCGATTCCCGCAGTATCCCCCTTACCCCCAGGCGACTTGGCATCTCTGTGACAGGGGCACTGACTTCCTTCCAGTTGCAAGCTCCAACCCAGATTTCTTCTCCCTCTACGTCATCATCATGAAACCTGCTCACACAGTCTCCACTCATGCCTGCTGTGGGCTGAGCACTTTCAGCAGCCCAGATGCCGGGGTCCTGACTTCTCAGAAAAAAAATTCAGTTCCTGGAGGACTTTCTAGGCGAGGTGGTCCGTGTGTTTCCCCTAGGACGAAGAACCAAGGCCCCACTGAAGCTTGGAAATAACCTCTGGTGACCACAACCTTATTAGAAACTACATCTACATGTCATATTGTTGTTAACCTCAGCAGAAAAGTCCAGAAATCTTTACAAAATCCAGCCATGCACCAACATGATTAGGGAGGGGGGATATCATTGGGGAAATGGTTAATAAAGTTATTGTGCTCTTTACATTTTCAAGAAAACAGCTCTGGAATAGGGTTTTCATTGAAAACTTCAGGAGGCCTACTAGGAGGCTGGGCGGATTTTGACACTACTGGGAATGCACAGTGGGTGATGGAAGCTTTATTTTGTAAATCCAAGAGAAAGCACCTGGGAAGAGGAGGCCACTTATTTGCATTCTTATTTCCTTAGACAGAGCATAGCTCCTGGCTACTGAGTTTTCTGGTGGGGAGATTAGAAGTTCAAAAATCACCCCTTCAAGTGCCAACCATATCCCATGAGGAGGGACCTGGGAGCTGCCTGGGAATTAAGGAGACCTTGTTCCAGCTCCTTTTCTCTCTTCAAGTGCCTCCAGACCTTAACTTCCTCTCGTTGGTCCTTAGCCTCTGCAGAATAGACCGGCCAAGGCTGGCAAAGGTTGGCCTAGAGCCTCAATTTTCAAACTTTTACAATTGTGGTCCTTTCTCTTCAAAAAACAAAACAAAACAACAACAACAACAAAAAGTCCAAAATCTAAGACTGGGGAAGGGGGGTGGGTTCCCTAGAACCGTAGGACAAGTCAGTTTGGGAACCACTTCCTACTTGATCTCTAGATGCTTGTCAGGCCCAGGGGAACCAAAGGTGACTCCGGTTCTTCGAACCTGAACTTAGTCCAGGGAACTTGGACGTCCCCCTACACAGGGGAGGGAACCGGAGTGCTGACAGAATTTTTGGGTGCCATGCTTGGTGGCCTCTCTCCTTTTCTCCCACCGACCCATGCTCCTTCTTTCCTTCTCCCCCCGGCTTCTGGAGGCAGGGCTCAGCAGCAGTTGTGATTTTCACTGTGGAGCCTAAAGCTGCTGCTAAGTCTTCATCTACAGAGCTCTGCCAGGCCTGCTGGGAGGACTGAACAGCATTCTTCAGTGACGTCCCCAGACGGTGGCCCACACTAACGGGAGAATGGCCGCCGTGGGGTCCATCACGCATGAGTCAAGAGGGGCTGCCAAAACAGGTCATTATTTCTTGAATTTATTGCCTCCTTTACCTGAGGTGCAGTGTCAATGTCGCTGGGAGAAATTTCTTTTAATGTCTTGGATCATTAAAACCCAATAATCTCTTTGAAATGGCTTAACTGCTTCCTGCCAGGAGATAAAGTAAATAAAGGTGTCGTCTCTGGGTCTGCTGTCACTGTATTGAGGCAGTGTTTCTTGTCCTTTTTTTTTCATAACTGCATTCATTTTAGTTCAGGCCAATGCATTTACGCCATGCTGCTGGTGTATAAATTTGGTAATTAAATCCTGTTATCTTGACACTATGGGCAGAATAAGAAGCAGTGTGATGCTTCCGAAAGGAAAAACACTGTGAGGAGAGAAGAAGATTTGTTATGTATGTTTTTCTGTTAAATCATTTTCATGGAGACTTTTTTTTTTAGAGTAGATAGCTGACAGATCCCTGACCAACAGAGAGATCCTTGTGTGGAGAAGGATTCTAATGAATCCGGTGAAATTATTCTTCACCCCAGCGGCATAAAAAGTGTGTGCTATTTGTAATCTCACATACCTAGAATTTGATCTGAGCCCTATGGCTTACTAGCTGTGGGACTTCAGGAAGTCACTCACTTTCCATATCTGGCAGGGGGCTCTTGGCTGCAAACAAGAAAAATCCCAACCCAGAATGACTCCATAATTGCAGAAAATGTTTACTATCCTAGAATAAGAAGTTCTAGTTTGAGGTAACTCCAGGAATGTTGAATTCAGCAGCTCATCAATGTACATGAAGAGGCCAGATTCTTTCCAGTATCTTCCTTTGCCATCCTCAGTGGATTGGCGGGGGCGCCTGACCTAGACTTGCGGTTATAAGATGGCAGCTTCAGTTCCGAGAATCCCACACTGACCTAGCAAGTAGAGCAGCAGCAGGAGGTCTGTCTCTTTTATCAGAAAGAAGCTGCTCCTGGAAGCTCTCCTGGAGACGCAGCATCACATCCTATTGGTCAGAAATGCGTCACGTGTCCACCTCTGAACCAATCACTAGCAAAAGGCATAGAATATTTATGATTAGCTCAGAGAAGTTATAGTTGCCTTCTCCTTCCCCCGAGGCTGGTGATGGCACCCCTGGAGTACCCGGCCATAGAGGAAGTCTGAATGCCTAAGCAAAACCAGGATCCTCTTAGAAAGGAGGATGATGGGTGAGTGGTTGTTGGGTTGGCAACCAATACTACCTGCTACAATGCCTTTGAGCCTATTTCTTCATCTGTAAAACTTGATCATAAACACTTACCTTAATAATCCTGTTGGGAAGATTCAAAGAGATGAATAAGAAGTGTTTGTTCCTAACTTTTTTGTTGTGGACAGAGTGTTAGCAGGATAAGGAGCTGAGAACGTCTCCAGAGGAGGCTGGTTGGTAGGCATGGGTATGCTTCCCATTCAATGGCCAGAGGCCAGAGACCCAGGCTTCCACTAATGATGGACTTTGTGCTGGAATGCTCCCACCAGACATATGGCTGGCCCGGGCCAGCCCTCCAGGTAGTCCTCCTATAGTCTAGCTTTTTCTTTTTCTTTCTTTCTTTTTTTTTTTTTAAACTTATTTATTTGATGGAGAGAGACACAGCGAGAGAGGGAACACAAGCAGGGGGAGTGGGAGAGGAAGAAGCAGGCTTCTCGCTGAGCAGGGAGCCCAATGCGGGGCTCGATCTCAGGACCCTGGGATCATGACCTGAGCTGAAGGCAGACAGTTGACTGACTGAGCCACCCAGGCATCCTTAGCTTTTAATTCTTTTGAAATGCTCATGAATCATGTAAATTGGAGTATGGGCTGGGCAACCTTGTTTACCATTATAAAGGGTGTCTCCAGCTAACAAATGGTGCCATCTGGGCTTATTGTGACTCCAGTATTGAATCTGTCTTACAGTCCACAGGAAGAATGATGCAGGTGAAGCCCATGCCATCATGGGTCCACCATGCCTCATCATCCCACAAGACCAGACAGGCAGGAATACCAAGGATGTGAAAGAAGTTCTCTCCCGAAGAGTCAGGATTCTTCTCAGATTAGTAAACAGTATGAGGGTCAGTAGTTGGAACCTTCAACTTGGTCAGCACCCTTGTCCAACATAAGGGGAGGCCCTTCTAGACCTAACCCTTGGGAAAAGGGGATCTACCGCGATGTTCCTTCCCAACCAGTCTCTTTCTCCATGATAACCCCTTGCCCTTGAAGTCCCCTCTTCAAGTTCTTTGATCCACTAGCCTCGCTTCTCTGGAAGACCCTGTGACTTGTTATAGAGTAAGAGATTCCACTCTCACCCCTTCCTACGTCTTGCTGGCCGCACCGGGGGAGAGACTGGCTTCTGGTACTCCAGCTGTGGGTGACCTCACAGGTGTGTTGATCCTAATTCACTACTTCCTCTCTAGTGCCCCTGAGAGGTAAGCACAGCACACCTAGGCCAAATTTAACTTGCTTGGAGACTACACAATCTTCACTTGTGTAAAGGACAAGCGTTGCTCCTATTAGGAAAGCTTTGTTCTTGGCCTTTCCATAACATTAGCCCCTGCCATTATTGTACTCGAAAGCATTTGGCTTTTTTCTTGAATCTGCTATTGTATTACATTACAAGGGCCACACACTGACAATAAAATGGCCCTCTCTGTGGTACCCAGGAGGGATGGCACCCGCTTGGATTATATTCTTTTGGATTCCTCTGATGAAAGAGGGGGGAGGGCTTCACTGCCTGTAGTGGTGCTTTTGGTCTGTGAATGAATTGCTTATTTCATGAAAGGTAGAAATAGGGCGAACATGAGCCTGTTCACCGCATTTGAGAGTACCAGAACTAATAGGTAACAAGAGAGGCTTCTACACTTAGGATAAATAGAAGGAAATAGCACATTATCCAGCAGAAAAATCAACTTTTAAAATTCCTTATCCCAAGAGGTGGAAAAAATTAAAGTTATAAGTAGCTTTTAAAAGATTAGATTTGCATATAGTACAACCATTTGCCAGGAAAACCCAAGGAAATGAACTAAAAAGCAATTAAAATAAAATAATTTCATCTAAAGCTCAGTTAAAAGAAGAAATCAACAATAATCCTCCATTACTTGGAATAGTCAGTCAGAAAAATACAAGGGGCAAACAAAAAAATGTTGGCTTGGAGCAAGCTTCCTTCTCCATGAGATTTAGTCAGGCTACCTCCTACCTATTTTGACCAGATATAACTGTAGACATTATGTCCTCAGGAAGGGCTTCCCAGATCCCCTAGACTGATGAGGTACCCTCTGTAGTGTGTTTTCAGAGCACTCCATACTTATTTTGGTTATTGAAATGACCAATTATCTCTTAAGTGTCTATCTTTCCTATTAGACTGTATCCTGAAGGTAGGATAGAGGAGGTTTTCCTCACTACTAGTCTTAGTGCCTTGCATAATACTGTCGAATGAATTAACAAATGAACAAAACAGAATAGTACTTAGAAAAATCTCTCTTTAGAGAAATGCGTGTGCCCTATATGAAGAAACATGACATACTTTACAAAAGATCAAAGACAACTTGAGAAGTTGTGGCCAGGTGCCTTGTTCCTAAGTGGGACAGCTGCATATTGTACAGTTGTCCTTCTGCCCAAAATAATGTATAGACTTAACTGTAATGTCAACTGAAATCCTCACGGTTTTACTGGGGGAAATGTTATGAAATGATTCTGGAAGGAAAGGTCTATAAAAGAAGATTCTGGAAAAATAAACTATGAGTTTCCTGCAGGTAACATCCTGTCTCTTCTTCTTTCTCTCCAAGTAGTCTCTCACACACAAGATGGCTCAGTGCCCCATCCCCCTTCTCTGCCTGCTGGGTTCTGTCAAAGGGCAGGTGCTCGAAGATAGCAGGATAGGCAGAAAGTCCCAGGACTAATAAATCTCTATCTCGTCTTGTATTCCAGAAAGCAGTGAGAGCTCAGCAAAGATAGGAACAAGGTAGGCTTATGAATGCTCTTTCAGAGTTTGGCACTAACATGGCTATTGTGATGGAACATTCATAGTCTGGGACCTGGACAGGATGCAGCTGGAGCTCACAAGTTTCTGTGCAAGCAATTGGGTGCCTCCTATGTCCCTCCCCTGAAAAGGTCCCTCTCCAATGGCTAGTCTGGCAGTATCCATCCCCCCATTGTCCTGCTTCTGCTTATTGTTTCCCTGACCATGGCCTCCTTACAGAACATTCTAGAGCAGCATCTCCAGGGGAGGGGGGATTCTGTACCTTGGTTCTCTGGCATGTCTTCAAGAGGGTCTGTTCACTTCTGCAGCTCTTCCAGGCTTCTTGCCCCGTAATATCTGTAAATCAAGACCACCCCAGTCTTGATGACGATGTCCCCAGCTCCCTTTGATATATCTGGCTCCATTGACTGACTGCAGGTCTCAGCACAAGGAGTCAGAAAGAACAATGGAAAGCACTAGGCAATCATGCATTTAAATAACTCGTTTTTGAACCAACCAATTAATGTTTAACACCTTGCTCCCTTGCCTCAAACATCATTAAATAAGTTTGATTGAACTCACTATAAGAATATGCTCACCACGTCACTTTACTTTGTCCCTGAAGTTGAAACATGCATTGTAAGTTATAATACCTAAGTCCATCGTCTCAAACATTTAAATCCATTAGAAAAACTCTCACAATGATTACCAAGTCCCAGAGGACAATTCCAGTGAATCTCCCAGTGGGCACGGGACCACAGATATTCCCACTGGCTGCAGTCTTAGTGATATTTTTAGACCAGGCCAAGGGGACAATTTCCCTCTTTCCCATTTTTGTTTCCAAACCATTCCAGCTCGAAAATGGACAATTACAATGGAAGACAAAGGTCAGGAGCTAGAGTGCAGCAAGAAATCAGGTCGGGGAATCTAAGGTCCAAGAAGTAGAAGAGGAGAGTCCAGAGGGTTCTGGGGTAAAGGGGCCCAAGGAAGCCAACTGAGTTGGGAATTCAGGGGGAAATGCAGGGAGCAGTGGGTGAGATGTGCTAGGGCGTCATCAGGAACAGCTGCTGGAACCGGTCCTGTTGTTGGCTGCTCCTTTGGGTCACAGGGGAATTTGGATGTGCCTGGGAAAGAACCCATTCTCTCTTCCTCATTCCCTGTGAACAGGTGAGCTACTCGCAAGCAGGAATGAACTGAAACTCACAAAAGCAATCTCAAAGTGACTAGTTTGGGGCCATATATTCCACGAGAGCCCAGTCACTGCTGCCTGACAGCACGCTCAAATTCAGACCTTGGGCTTAATTCGATGAAGACTCGTTCTTCCTTCACCTTCCCTTGGGGAGGTGCACCGGCGTGCGTCGCAGCCCAGACTAGGAAGCCCATCCTCTAATACTGATCTTGCATACATTTTCCCAGAGCTTTCCTTGACTTCTGCTCTCTTTTCAGCTTGACTTGACCACCTGGCAGATGACCTAGAATCCTATTGTTCCTGGAGAACCACCACTGTCTAGAAGTCCTCACACTGGCCTCCGTGCCATCTACCTTGCACATTTTGGGGACCTAAACAGTACTCAGCATAAGGGACTACTGGTTTCTTCTTAAGGAAGGGGGATTTACTATTTTGCCCCAGTTGGTTTCCTCCAGCCAATGACCTTTCCTTTCCTCATTCTTGACCTTAGCTTGTGTTTCTTCTCACCGACTGAAGATCTGGGACCACTGTGTGGCTGGGGCTGTGCATTAATTGTTGACCAGGAGTGGTAAGAATGGGATTAGTAGCTTTAGAGTCCCGGGTTTAAATCCCAGTCATGCCATGTACTCTGTGGGTGACTGAGCAAGGCGTGTAACCTCACCGAGCTTGAGTTCTCCCATCTATGAAGGGATGGGACTAGCAATGGGACTAGATGGGACTAGCAATTCCTACTTCCTGGGATTGTCGTGTGAGGAATAAATGAGACACTCTGTGTGAATACATCTGGCATTCAGTCAAAAAATCTTTAATCCCATTCACGAATCTTGTAGGACATAGTACAATCTATCATTCCCTCCAGGGAAGTCATCCTCATCTCACCCTGTGGGTAGTATCTGTATTCTCTTTCTTCATACCCGGTGAGTAAGTGAGGCAGGAATCGTAAGTAAGTAGGCAGGAATTGATTGAAAGCCACAAAGTCAATCTCAGAGGGCATAGTTTGGGGCCACATATGCCAGCCACCATTACCCGTGTGAGAGCACACTCAAACCCCCATGTGGAACAGGCCAAGGAACATGGCAAATTCTACATTTACACAGGGCAGAGTCTCCCTACCAGCAGGTTCATCCGTAAGCGAGAAAATAACTGCCTAAATATGATCTATACACACCCCCACATGGATTAAAAATATAGGCCAATATCTACTTGCCAAGGAAAGGCCTAAGCTCTTTTCTTAAAAGGATATATTTAGACCTGAGAGTGAATCTGAACGTTTGCTGAGAGATGGGGCCTGGGTCTGACATCATAACTTGCCCACCTGTGAAGGGCTTGTCCCCCACAGCGCTCCTCAGAGCTCTAGTTTTGACAGGTGAGGGGAGGCAGCCTCCACAAATCCTTGTTAATTTCCAAGGTGGACTAGCAGGATTGACACTTGTGCTGATTCCCCACAATAAGGCCATTGAAATAGTGTTCGTGAAGGGGGGTGAATGGAAATGGGTTCTGACATCGTCTGTACATGCGGACGATGGGTCCCATTTAATAACCATTTTATGCCTGTCTCTCTGGGCTCGTTTAGTGGCTTACTCTTCTCTTGATATCAGGACATGGCCCCTATTAATCTTGGGGAGAGAAAGGGAAGAATTCAGGAGTACTCAACCTCCACAGAGGAGCTTTTCTCTCCCTTGGCTTGAGCTTTTCTTGTGGATCCAGTGGTTGGCCAGAGAGTTTCCTAGAAATAAAAATGACCGGGTGAGTTTGGGGGATGAATTCAATTCTACATGTCCCTGGCTCTTAATCCCACTACACGTGGCCCAGAATGTTTGGAGGGGGACTTCCTAAAAGCAGAAGTAGTAGCCTGAGAGCCCACACAAGGACAAGAGGGCAAATTTAACTGGAAGTTTCTTGCAATGGGTTTTGTTTGTTTGTTTGCTTGTCTTTTGGTCCAGTGGGATGTTTTTCCACTTGATTTTATCCTTCTTGGCACTGATGGTTGGGTTAGATTAAGGACCACTTTCAGACTTGAGTTTATTCTCTGTTTCTTGGCTTAACTGCCCATGAGTCATGGCTTGCCGGGAAGCTTGGAAATGCTGAGCCAAGCGCATGGACTGTCGGATCTGCCCTCACTTTCTTATCAGCTTACCTTTTTGGAGGCCATGTCGTAGCTCCAGCCCCACCAGCAGCACCTCTCATTGCAGGGTCCTTGGGGGAAAACACCAGTCAGGCAGAAGATAAGTAAGAGCAGAGTCCCTTATTTTCAAAGTCATCATTTTCTTTTCTTTTCTTTTCTTTTTAAAGATTTTATTTATTTATTTGACAGAGAGAGAGAGAGAGAGATCACAAGTAGGCAGAGGCAGGCAGAGAGAGAGGGGGAAGCAGGCTCCCTGCTGAGCAGAGAGCCCCATGCGGGACTCAATCCCAGGACCCTGAGATCATGACCTGAGCTGAAAGCAGAGGCTTTAACCCACTGAGCCACCCAGGCACCCCCAAAGTCATCATTTTCTAAACCTACCTACCTGGGGTAGAACCCCAGGACCCTGACTCTGGAAGGATCCCAGATCTTCTCTCTCTTCTTCCAGGCATTGAGGAAAACTTTGTTGAAAGACACATATCCTGAGATCTATCCATGGCTTGAATTTGGTAGGAAATGGATAACTTGAAGTCATCCTGTTACTTTTTGGTACATGTACCTCTCAGCCCTGTGCATGTGGGTACATGTCTTCACTTCCTTTTGCTGAACGCACTCACAGACTGACCTCCTTTCTTTTTCCCTCTGGCTGCAAGCAGTAAAAGTGAGGAGCCCTTGCTTTTAGAAAACCTTTCAAACTCTGCTACTGTCTACTGGAAAGTGCTAATTCCTGAGTCCCCCAGTGATTCTCACCTCTTTGTGGATCACTCAGAACTTTGGTGCTTTGGGCTATAATCAGTCTTACTTTTCATCTTTCATCTATTTCCTGCCGGCGACACATGGTGTTCCCTGCCAGTTTCCACTTCCTCTATCATCCATCCATCTCTATCTAGCAACCTATCTATATATATCTACCTGTCTGTCTATATATATGTGTGTGTGTGTGTGTGTGTGTATCTACCTCTATGCTCAAAGTTGACAAATGCTAGTGAGACCCATAAAGAAAGAGTCCCTCCAGGTTTAATGCACAGTAAATATGTTCATTATATACCTGAAGTGACCCATGTTAGACCCTCCACCACACCTCCTCGGGAGAATGTTATTATCTTTTCTAGTCCTCTGAGAAGAGTTCAGGGAGTGAAGACAGTGCCATTTCCAGAGGGCTTCTTCAGAAGTGGTGGGTCTCTGCTTATGAAAGGCTAAACATTTTCCTTGAAAGGCTAAAAATTTCTTAAGTTTATTATTTTTTGAGCACTTTTTAGGTGCTGGGAACTGTGCTGGGCCAGAGGTTCAAAGATAAGCAGGTCATAGCCTCTGACCTCCAGGACTGGCTAACTAGTCTAGTGGATAAGAAATCGATCTGAAGACATTGCAAATTGCTGAACTTTTACCTACCATTGCAAAGTGGTCTAGAGAAAAAAACCTCAGTGGGTAATCCAACTGGAAGAAGAGAAGAAAGCCAGGCGGAGAGAGAGAAGGAAAATCTGGCAAAATGGGGTTGGAAAATAGTAACTATAGCCAGATCATGAGCTCAGGGAACCTGTCTCTTTTCTTCATTATTTTGTTCCTAGGGTCGAGAACAATGCCTGAAACTTTCTGCATTCCCGGAATTATTTGTTGGATGAAAGGATGAATCTCAGTGGCTCATTTCTCTTTCCTCTTCGGCTGGGCCATTTGCTGGAAGGAATCCCCTCCGGCTCCCTAAGATAGGACAATACCATTAGACAGGTATATCTTGGGAATTTGCACCATCTGTTTGGGGCCCCTTGGAGAGGATGCACCAGATGGACCCCGGGTCTATTTTGGTCTTTACTTTGCATGTTTCTTGTTTTTCTGCATCCCATGCAGATGGATACTGTCAAGTTATTTATAGAAGGAGTTTGCATACAATAATAGAACAGTTGCTCTAATACCAATGCAAATTGAATGATTTTGGCTTTGCACTCCTCAGTTGTTGCAAACACAGTGTTAAATAGGTGTGGCACTAAGACTCTTCCCATATAGTATCAGCTGCCACCTGTTTTGACCTTGCCCAAGACAGTTCTCCCTGAAACATGGGACACAAGGATTTTTTTTTTTTGCTTGCATTTCTCACAGGTTTTAGTAACAGCCCATTAATAGATGTAAAACTTCTGAATAAAATACAGTGCTGGAAAATTTAATTTAATACTACATCAAATAATTAACATACACAGCCAAGAATGTAAATATTGTTCTTATATACTGGAATGTTCATGATTTTAGGACTTAGAATGGTGGATAATTGAAAACTCTATGTTCAACAATAGGGGCCTGGTCCAAAAAATTAGGGTACATTCATATGATGTAATCCCACATGGCTATCAAAAAGCACATTTTGGGATAATATTTAATAATCTGAGAGAGTGATTATGATATATTAAATGAAAACTTGCAATTCATATTATATATTTGCATAAACATATATCATGGTCTAATCTTATAAAACTATGTGTGCCTACAAAAAGAAAACCTGAAAAGATACAGTGAGTAATTTCTCAGGGAGAAGATCCTGGATGACTTTTATTTTCTCTTCCTGCTTTTTGTTTTTAACAATATTTATACAATGAACATTTATTACTTTTGTAATCTAGAAAAAAAGGCAGTAAGTGCTATTTTGAAAGATTGTCCCTTTGGTTTCTTCCAGTCAAGACTTCGTATCTGGAATTTAGATTAAAGCTTAGTTCAGGGCATCTGCCATTAGAGACAACTAAAGGGAAAATATAAAGTGTGCAGTCATGGTCTTCAAAGTAGGCATTTAAAAAGTTGCTTTTAATTTAATCTCAAAAGAAAGAGGTAGGTGGTGTCTTCTCTGCAAAGATTTATTAATGCTGGTTTGCACATCAGCCAAGCATCTCATGCATGCCCGCAAGCCCATCTATAAAATGCTAGCATGTAGAGGCAGCCCATGCCTACTCCATCCATAAATTGTGCGTTGCTCGAGGCCAGTCATCTATCAGGTTTGCCCAGGGATGAAGACCAACCTGTGGAATTGCAGCTTTTTAAAGTAAACAGCAGGAGAGCTTTGGGGAGAAAAGGTTCTCAAGGAGCAGAACTTTGGACCCTGCTTTTGCTTCTATGCTTCTGCTTTTCAATACCCCATCTTGGACCCTGACCCCGGATCAGGCATTTGGAGCACCCTCATCATGCACAGGCTCATGGGTAAATCCTTCTTGGTTAGAGACTCGAGTTTTCTGAAGCCCGAGGGGAGGAGCAGTCTGACTCACAGCCACTGTTTTAACTTGAACAGTCACACTATAATAGCTACACAGCAGGATCCAATGATTAGCAGTAGTATTTATCTTTCCTAGTTTGCATTTACAGCGACACACTCAGTATTAACCTGCCCAGATCTAGCATCTCTAGTCAGCTGCTACATGTGCACTATTTTTAACTATAAGAAGAGGCACCATATCTAATGTAATCTATGATAGCACTGTAATTAAAATGTCTTACATAATGAGGAAATCTAATAAATAAAGTACAGCGAGGATTATGTTTCAGAACAAACAAATGCTGGGATTTGGGTTGCCTTAAAATCCAGATACTACTACATAGCCTCAAAACTTATCACTGCAATTGAGAAATGAGTAACAGCCTTTGCTATCAGAGAAAACAAGATTAGGGACCTCCTTCCCAACACTGGACTGAGACAACCGATGGTAAGAAATATAGAACGCAACGTACCTGATAAGAACTAGTAACCTGGGACCACCTGGAAAGACTAATAGAAAGGGACCAGAGAGCGAACCTATCCTGAATCTACTGTGGGATCTGATAACAGTTTCTAAAAATAATGGTACATCAGCTATAGAAACAAATATACTCTGCTTAGCTCTTTAAAATCAACGTTATTACCATCCTTAATTGTATCATGTTATCGTATCACTGCAAATGTGAAGAAACTCTGCCAGCTGTTGTCCTTTTATTGCCACTTGAAATTTGCTCCAGGGAAACCTGTAGATGCTTCTACTTCTCTGTTATGTCTCCTACACAATCTCTGAGATAGCTTTTAGACAAGCAGAAATATCTATCCTTTAGTCCTATGATACTTTTCACTTTAGAGTGGAGAGAATATGGAGGAAAGCTTTCCTGCCAAACAGAAATATGGTCCATGGGGGCAGAAAGTCAAGAAGACAAGAAAATATCCAGGGATGCTCTGTATCACCTTTCGGCTAGAATAATTCCAGTATCCGTTGTCCCTCTGAGCATAAGACTGTGCTCAGTGCCTCTGACCATCAGCAGAATAGCCATGGGAAATTTATATTACCTACGGTGTCCCCATTGCAAGAGAATCTAAATTCCAGGCAGCTCTTACAGATCAGCAACTGGAGAATGGACTGGACTAGCCATTTTGGAGCTTTTAGCAATTACAGCTGTTCTCAGAAGCCAAGGGCTATGCAGCCTCCATCTGTATGATTTCACAATGCCAGATTAAGCATTTATTGAATGAATATATAAATCAATGAACTGCATAATTGGAGAAATGAAGAAAAGCTTCAGTGAGCCCTGTGGGCTAAAAAATTCCCTCTCAGTACCACTGTCCATATTCTATAAGTCTTAACATGTACTACTATCATTATTGTTCATAATGATTTTATTATAGTTTCATGATTATTTCATTTTTGAAACATGAATAATCTGGAGATAAATATTTAATGTTAAAGTGAATGTTTTAAAAAGTTTATCTTTTATTATTTATGTTTAAGCTAATTGCATTTCATTACAAAATATGATCTGTAAATATATGGATTCTTTGAAATATGTCAAGGCTTGTTTACTGACCTTGATTTTGAGGTCAATTTTACACATGTACGATTTCACATATGTTCTAAAATAAGTTTCAGACATGTGTTGTCTGATTTTCAAGCCAGGGCTCAATATATGTCCATGAAATCAGGTTAGATGTGTTGTCACACCTTCTCTACATTTATTAATTTTTTGCCTGCTTAATACATCAGTTTCTAAGAGAGATATGTTAAAATGTCCCCATTGGTTTCTGGATTTGCCAGTTACTCCTTATCATTCTATCAAATTTGATTTTTAAAAACTATTTATTTCATTTACTTATTTTTATTGAGGTCTAACAGGCATATAACATTATGTTATTTTCTAGTGTACAGTGTAACTGTTCCATATTCATATATATTGCAAAATTATCACCATAGTAAGTCTAGCTAACTTACATCACCATACACATACAGTTAACTTCCATCACCATTTATAGTTACACAAAAATTTTTTTTCTTGTGATGAGAACTTTTAAGATCGACTCTTGCTAGCTTTTAGTAAAATGACGCAATATTATTAACTATTGTTACCATGTTGTACCTTACATCACCAGGAATTATTTATTTTATAACTGAAATTTTGTACCTTTTGACCCCCTTCACACATTTCACTTACATCCTATCAAATTTGACTTGTACATTTGATGCCATAGCTGATGCTTGTATTAGTCATACAAGATTAAAATTGTTTTTTTCTGGTGAATTCAACATTTTATTATTATAAATAGCTTTCTAATATTTAAGGGGCTTAAAGTATATCTTATCTGTATTAATATAACTGTATATAATTTATTTTGGTTAATATTTATCTAATATTCCTCTTTGATAGTTTACTTTAAGTCTTTCCATTTCTTATGTTTTAGCTATGTCTCTTATGTCTCTTATTTTTTAAAAAAATATTTATTTATTTATTTTGAGAGAAAGAGAGAGCACATAGGAGTCAGGGGGAAGAGCAGAGGGAAAGAATCTCATGCAGACTTCTCACTGAATGGGAGCGTGACAAGGGACTTTATCCCATGACCCTGGGATCATGACCTGAGTGAAAATCAAGAGTCAGATGCTTAACTGACTGAGCCACTCGGGCACCCCTAGATATCTCATAAATAGCATATAGCTAGATACTTAAACTGTAATTTGATGATCTCTGTCTTTAATTGGCAACTTTAGCCCATTTACATTTATTGTGATTGTTGATATATTTGAACTTATTTTTTCCATCTAGTGCTATTTATTTGATTTCTTTGAATGCCTTTTCCTTTATTTTGAGCTCTGTTTTGAGTGAGGATTTTTTTAGTAAAACTTCTTTTCTATTGCTTTTTGGAAATTAGACACTGCATTTTCATTATTTTAGTGGTTACCCTTAAAAGTTAATTGTGTTCAACAACGGCAAAAGTTACTTAGTATCTCTTACTCTTTTCTTAAACTTTCAGTACATTGAAATCTGACCACTCACTCACATCTTACACTTACTGTTGACTGCTTTTTTAAAATCTCTAAATTATGCGCTATTTTTTAGTGCTATACAGTAACTATTTCTTTAGATTTATTTGCATGTTTGCCTATTCTTAACTTACATTGCTTCTTGCATCTTAGATCTTCCCTCAGAGATAATTTTCTTTCTTCCAAAAGTATATATTTTTTAAAGTTCTTGTCATGAGACTTTGTTGGTAATAAACTCTCTCAGCTTTTTTATGTCTGATGGAATTTGATATATCTTGGAATGGAGTTGGCAGAGTTTGCTGATGACTGGAATAGAGGGTGATAATGAGGGAAGAGGGTAGCCAAGAAAGTTTCTAGCAGAGTACTCCCCCATAACTTGCACATAAAAGACACAGATGGTGCAATGGGAAGCAATGAGGGGTAGTGTTGCTAATTATAATAAATTCCTCCCAAACAGACATGTAGGTCCAAGGATTAAATTCTGGGTCCCCAAGACCTTTATAAACAGTTTCAAATGTTCATTCACCAATTCATTTTTGAAATTATCAAATTGAGTATTCATTTATCTCTTCCTTATTTAATTTGTCATTTTAGTGGACTTTTAAAACATCTACCATTTGATAGCCATAATGTTAGGTGATGAAGACATGAAAATGAGTAAATCCTTACATGGACTCCACTCTTGTGGGTCATGCAGCCTCGTGGGAGAATAAATAGTAATCTCTAATTACTAATCAATCACTCAAATTACTATAAATCTGTGATTATGATAAGTGCAATGAAGAAAGACACCTGGTGCTCTGAGAACCTATAATAGGAGATATGACTGTCAGGAGGTCAGAATAGGCATCTCTGAGGGAGGAAAATTTGAGCTGAGAGCTAAAAAATGACAAGGAGTAAACTAGGTCAAGAATGGGTAAGAGAACCTTTCAGGTTGAGGAAGTGACAAGAGCAAAGGCTCTGTGGCAGGAAACGGCAGGCACAAAGTCCTGTGGGAGGGACACTGGTGTAAATGGGGGTGCAAAGGGCATCAGTGTGGCTGGATTAGAAAGAAGAAAAAGAAGGACATAGAGTCTGGAATGATGAGGAAGGGACAGACTTGGGCCCTGATAGGCCACACATCAAGGAGGTGTCCTTATCCTGAAAACGATGAGAGCTGCTGACATGATTGAAGCAGAGGGAGCAACCAGATTAAATGTGTGTTTTGAAGAGAAACTACACAAGCTTTCTAGTGTTTTTCTCCTGCACTGACTGACTCAGGGACTATGGAGTGACTCAAGCTTCTTCCAAATAGCCTCTCTTTGCCTATGTGGAAGGGAAGTCTGGGCACTGTCCACCCAAGGGGCCTGTCCACCCAAGGGGCCTGAAAGTTCATAAAACTTTCAACACAGGTGAAAATGGACAATGGGAGGCTTCCTGGGTCAGACACAGGTACTGTTGGTTTCCCCTTTTGTGCTCTAAGCCAACTCTCAGAACTATGTTCTAAGTGCCTCCAGGAAGTAAAGGTATAATGAGTGAAGAACAGCCAAAAGAGCCCTCATGAACATTTGATCCTGGAGAAATGAGAAGCTGTAGCAGTTGAGACCCAATTAGTCCAGGGCTGTTCATGCAGTTTTCTGTGACCTCCCTTTGTGCTGGGGCTCCATCTCTCCAGCCTCCCCTCTGAGGTCTCTGGAGCAGTAATGGGGCTGGGAAGGGGCAAGATGGGAGAAAGGAGAAGTAGTTGGTGAAACAGGGGAAGAGGGACAAAGGCGAGTGTCAGGAAAGAAGAGGGCTCCCAGTGTCAAACGCAGGGCCTGTGCGTGGAAAGGGGTTCCAAGGAGAGCTTTGGTGTTTGTTCGAGGCTTCACTCTGTACCTAACCTCCTGTGTGACCTCAGGCAGATGATGTGATCTCTCTCTTGGTCTCCATGTCCTCGTCTATAAATGAGGGATTTCCCAAGGATACACACACACCTGGGGCTATAGCGAGAAGGTGTCTGTGAGCAAGGATGATGCAACTTCCTGTGAAAGATCAACTATACTAGAAGAATTTTGAGGGAAAAAATGTTAATTTTATATTAACACAAATATGGACATCTTAGCTTAGGATGCAAAATTTACATTTTTTTAAAAAAGGATATAATAGGCAAAGTCAAAAAACCTGGTTCATGTGTTTTCCCCTATTACTCAGGGTACTTGAGTAAAGAAGGTTGAGAAGCTGGATTAGATGTGCTCTAAGATGCCCTCCAGCTCCTTAGTATTATGAGCATAATACTAAGATCAAGGAGAAGGAGGATTAAGCAATCTGTGAACTATAAAAAGATTTAGGCGACCCTTTTAGGTTTAGAAGGAGTGGGTATTAATGTAGGCGTTCAGCTGTGCCTCGTGCTCTCTCACACTCTGGCTTTGAAACCTCCTGTTCCTCTCCCAGGAAAGCCCTTGTCCTTCCTGCCTGCCTGGCTTACTCCTCCTTGTTCTTTAAGAACTTAGTGTCCCTTCCCAGGAGACGCTTTGTCACTTCCTTCTTCCTTCCTGCCCCAATCCTCTAAACTGCTGACTAGGGCACTGCTTCCGCTCCCTGTATCCCCATAGAACTCAATGGGTAATTCAAATTTTGCACTTATGGGGTTATAATGTGTTACTGTTTTCTTCCTTTGTCATGTTAACTTGCTGCTTAACTAACTTTCACAGTATTCGGAGAATGAAGTCCCATGCAGGAACAAGCCCTTCATGATATACCCTTGCTGACCTCCCTTGCGTTGGGTCTTGTAACTCTGACACTTGTTCTAGACTGTGGTCATGTCCAGCAACACTTTGTAGTTCCTCAAAGTCCCACTCTGTCTTCTGGTTTTTGTTCCAATTTCCCAGAATGCTGGTTGCTTGAATTCTTTTATCTGTGCCCATATGAAGAATTCCTTTTCATCTTTCAAAGCTAGGTTCAGTTGCCTCTCCTTGGAGAAGCCTTTCCTGGCCTCCCATGACTTCCTTGTATGGACTTCACCTCTCCTCAGACACAGCTCTACACCATTGCCTACTTCTTTGCTAAGGTCATATGCTCGCATGTCATCTAGGTAAACAGTAATAACTCATGGAGGGCCATGAGTGATGCCCCATACCTAGCAGGGCATAAACCCATCAGTGAATGCCAGTTGAGTGAATATACGCATGAGATGAGAGAAAAGGAGAGGGAGAACACTCACACTATATTACCATAAATGCTTCATCTCCACATTAGCCCAAGCAAACACAGTAAGTTTTGGGTCCTCAGGGTTGTAAATACAACTCCAGCATGCATACACTAACTAGTTTCATCATTCACTCATCTTTTGGTTCACCTTATGGAACACTTATTCATTAATTTTTTCAAAACTACTTTCACTGTCCTAGCTATTGAGAACTCAGCGTGAACAAAACAAAGTTCCTGCCTTCAAGACCCTTATATTCTAGTGGGAAGAAACAGACAATGAAGAAATATTTACTATGTCAACTTTTTGGTACATGTTTTTTGGGAAGGAAGAAACAGTAAAGTCAAAGGCCAAATCATGTAGGACATCTTAGGTCCCTGTAAGGTGTTACTGAGTAAGCAGAGGGATGGTCTGATCTTACTTACCTTTTAAAAGGCTCACTCTGGGCTGTGTCGAGCACAGTTTGTAAGGGGCAAGGATGGAGGCAAGAGAGCAGTCAGGAGGCTACTGACTTTAATAAGAGATGATGGTGACTCGAAGGCAGTGGTAAGAATCTTGATATACTTCGTGGGGTAGCCAACAGGTTTTGCTAATGGATAGGATATAGGATCTGTGAGAGACAGGAATCAAAGATGACTCCAGGGATTTTGGTCTAAACAACTGGAAGGATGGAGTTAACACTGATGAGAGGGGAAGGCTCTAGAACAAGCAGATCAGTGGGGAAGACCAGGAGTTCAATTTGGACTGTAGAACTAGAGGTGCTCATAGGCATGTGTCACTGGTGAGGGGGCAGTGGGAGACACAAGTGCAGAGTGAAGGGGAAAAGGCACGCTGTTCGTGAGAATTTGGTGTCACTTACACACGGGTGTACTATGAGCCCTTTAGACCGCAGGAGATCACTTAGGGTGTGAATGCAGACACAGAAGAGGAGGAGCTTGTTCCGAGCCTTAGTACACCCAATAATAGGATGTTGGGGAAATAAGGAGGACACAATAAAGGACTGAGAAGGGGCCGCCAGTGGGGTCACAGGAGAACTGAGTGAGGTAAAAACCAGGGGCTCTGAGGAGAGGGGAAAGTGCCAAGATAAATGGGTGTAGGGGTGCTGACAAGTATGGGGACTGGAAATGAAAGGCCAAATTATAGAGACTTAGGAGTGTATGAGAACTTTTTAGGAAGCTGATGTGTTCATTTTAGGCATACTTAACACAGTACAATTAGCAAACATAGAGCTGAACTTTAAAACTTTATTTTTACGCCTATAGAAGAGGGGAAAATAAAATTTATTTCCATTATTAGCAAATCAAAAAGATTTCCAATATTCAGTATTGTCAAATACGGTCTCCAAGATAAAGTCTGCACACAAAAAAAGAAAACTCATTTCGAAAGTTTCCTTTTTTTTTTTTTTAAAGATTTTATTTATTTGACAGAGAGAGATCACAAGTAGGCAGAGAGGCAGGCAGAGAGGGGGAAGCAGGCTCCCCGCTGAGCAGAGAGCCCGATGCCGGGCTCGATCCCAGGACCCTGAGATCATGACCTGAGCCAAAGGCAGAGGCTTAACCGACTGAGCCATCCAGGCACCCCAAAACAGGTAAAATTAATTGTAATTTAACTTAATTTTATTTGACCCAGTATATCCAAAATACTATCATGTCAATGTTTATTCAATATAAAAACATTTGGGAACATCTTATGTTCTTTATTTCACACAAAGTCTTTCAAACCCTGTGTATATTTCCCACTGTGGCAAATCTCAATTCAGAATAGCCACATTTCAAGTGTTCAATATTCTCATTTGGCCAGTGACTACTGTATTGGACCATGGAGATCTAGATCATGCCCTTCAGTTTATCGATGGAGGGGCTGAATCCTAAAGGGATATAAATGCAATGAAGACTACATACCTTGTCAGTACTAGCAAGGTCTCTTGGTTTCCAGTCCAAACAGTTTCGCATTGGTTCTGCTATTCAAAAGAAACCTCTATTTGACTGTTCCTTGCCATCTTATTTTCACGACTTGGTCATAAAAAGCCCTTCCTAATCCCTCTTTTTCAGTCTCTTACCTTAATATTTTGTTTGGTGACCCTGTGTGCATCAGAATCACTATGGGGCATGTTCATAAGGCAGGTTTTCTGATCCTGCCCTCTGAAATTCTGATTTAGGAGGCCTGTAGTAGAATCCCAGAACCCATTTTTTTTTTAGCAAGTGCTTGGTGGTTATAATGCCATTAGACCATGGACCTTGATATACATCCTTCTAGCTTCTTAGTTGTTGTGAGTCCTGTAGTTCCAGAGGGAAATCTTAAAAGGATTGCCACAGGGCAGTTCAAAAACTGCTTCACCTTTCCTTCCCATATTCCTTGAGATTCTAGAGTCCTCCCGGCCTTTGCTATTCTTTCAAATTGGAATATTATCTTCATTGTATGTTCTCTAGTCTAAGATCCTTAAGAAAGGATGGGAATCTTTGGTTTTCCATTTTTCTCCAGGCCCTGGCCCGTGGTGCTGGAAGTAAATATTGGTTGAATGAATGAGTAACGGAGGAATGAATATTGCGGAAGCTTTCTTATCAAAGGTGCAAAAGAACAAAGGCATAATTCTTAGACTCTCCTTTTGGCTTCCTTTACCCCTTTCCTTTTTTGCATATTGTTGGTTTATTTGGGGGGCGGGTGACCATCTTGTGGGCTGGAAAAAAGGGAGAAATGACAAGATCATTAGAATAGTGTCTTGAACAAGAACATGGGAGGCTTATAAGTAAGTTAGAACTTGTTTCCCTTGGTGAAGCCTTGAAGAACAAAAGGTGATCTCTGCCTGGAGCAGAGTCTTAGTTTAAATCCTGAAATGATCCTGGCATCTGGAGATACTAAATAATTTACTTTTATGGTTTGGCCTTTGAGAGATTGGTGATCCTCTAGGTGGAACAAAGAAAAAAAATTTACAGGGATGGAGGCCGGCCAGTTTAGTCTTTCACTGAGTGCTTAAAACTACGGGATATTGTTTTAAAATATTGAATCAGACAACTGTTTAACGGATTTACCTTACTTACTTCCATCCTTCCGTTACGCCATCTCTACCAGCACCTTCCACCATGACCACCGCCATCACGACCCCCTCTACCGTGCTCTCCATCCTCCTCCCTCGTCACTAAGAGTGTCTTTGCCTGACGCAAGCCACCCTACAGAGAGCTCCTCTGAGACCTGACTGTAAGGTCTGCATAGCTAAATGGGGCAGCCTGGAATCAAAAGAGGCAGGTACGTTATGCAAGCTAACTATAATCCCCTGTACACACGGAATCTCATTTTATTTTTGTTAATAAAAGACAGTGGTGGTTAATGGTTGTTTTACATCTACTTTTCAAATATCTATAAAATCAGTTAATATTCTTTATGGTTAACAGAATAGCCAGGCCTATAAAAATACTTTAATATGTCAGGAAATACTATTGAGCTAGGAAATCCCTTCATTTTTTTCTCTGCACAGGCTCTCCTATACCTCCGCTGTCTTCACAATACTGCTGTACATCACCCCCTTGGTGAGGCTCTGGGTTGGAGTGGATTCTTTGTGTCTGGTTTGTTGATTCAAGAGCATTTGATGAGCCACATGAGGGAAACAAGGAGCAAGTGACCTAGAGCCAGAAGGGGAACTAAGGAAGCTGTCATGAACTTGTCCCCAGCCTCTGGCCTATCACGGGTCCCTCTCCCATCTAATCGTGACCATGATGGCCTTTGTAAGAGAGGGTGAGACTCCACCCAGGGACTGTGGTGGAATTTCTCCTCTAAAGGTCTCAGGGCAGAGGGAGGAGGTTACTGTGTGGGCCAAAACCACAAAAGCACCCCAGAGACACCCACAGAATCCTGGTTTCCGCAGTCTGGTTATCTTTGGGCACAGGGGATCATCAGAGAAGGGTCTGGCACATTGTAAGTCTCAAAAAAGTATTGCCGAATAAGTGAATGGATCTGCCAAACAGACCACTTGCTTTTTCTCCTATACATTTACAGATTCATTTGCATATGCAAATGTAGACATACATTTATGTGTGGCTCCTTATTTAAATTTAAGCGTTTTCTTTTTCTTCTCTTAGTTTTCCTTTACCTCCTCTCTCTTTATTCTCCTTCCCCTGGAAGCCCAGGTCCTCACGCTAGAGCCCAGCTCTCTGTGACACGAGCGTGCACAGCAGCTCCCAGAAGCTGGAGCATGAAGGTGAGAAGGAAATCCTCCCTTCGAAACTTCTTTGGAAGCACGAACATGGAGCACTCTGGATACATTCGAGGGGGACAGTCAATGAGAACTCTACTTTCACCAGGTCACAGAGAACAGAGGCCCCTTAGATCGCTCTTCCTCATTCTGAAAGAAAGGGAGAAAATGTTCTTGGGGCACTTGGTGGGTACCTGGGGCAGAACCAGAGGGAGCTGGATTCTATTTTTTTTTTTTTTAAGATTTTATTTATGTATTTGACAGAGAGAGAGAGAGAGATCACAAGTAGGCAGAGAGAGAGGGGAAGCAGGCTCTCTCCTGAGCAGAGAGCCCAATGAAGGGCTCGATCCCAGGACCCTGAGATCATGACCCGAGCTGAAGGCAGAGGCTTTAACCCACTGAGCCACCCAGGCACCCTGGGAGCTGGATTCTAGAGCAGTCAGTTAGCTGTGGCCCCAGAGTGTCTGCTACTTCTGCAAAGAGACTCTGGCTCGGGGCCTGGGGTGGCCAGGAGAGAGGCTGCCAGGCTGGGGAATTTCCACTCACAAGCTTGCCAGCGGGGCCCTGGGGCCACTGGGCCCTTGGTAGCAGATGAAAGGCTTGTTCTTGAGTCCTGAGCAGGGGACACACTGCCTTTGCTGAAGCTAATACTTGGGAGAAGGGCTACTTGATGAACTAAATTAAAAACAGTGGTGAGGACACATCTGTGGCCCTTTCCTTGTGGCTCTGGTGTTCGGAGGAGGGGGGGCCAGGCGTCCTCCTCCTGGAAGTTGGCCTGACTTCACTGGTCACCTTGGCCCGGGGCCCCCAAGGCTCTAGGCCTACTTAGGCCCATGGTGGCATGCCCCACGTTGCCCGAGCCCTGTCCTGTGTGGGAGGCAGGGGCCTGTCTGAGGAGGGCTGTGAGTCTGTCGGTGACGTTAGCGGGAACGCCTCAGACCGGGGAGGAAACGAGCTTCCTGAGGAGCACGAGTGGCGGGACGCTCCCTGATTCCCATCTGACTTAAGGATCAGGTGAAGCTCGGCATCAGCAGCAGTGAGCACTCCTGGCAACAAGGAAAAGCAGAGGGTGAAACAGCCGAGTTTCGCCCCAGGGCTGCCCTCTTCACACTCTGGACCCAGCTGTGGCTTCCCGCCAGAAGCACCTCCTACCTGCTCAGCGGCCTCGGGGGAAGCTTTGCCAAGCATCCAGCAGGCAGCCATGAGCCAGAGCAGCTTAGCTCTGGCTCCAGCGAGGGTGACAGGCGCTTCCCGCCGGTGCCACCTCTGTGGTGCACGCTGCTGTACCCAGACACCTTGACCCTCCCCCCAGAAAACTCAGGGAAAGAGAATGCCCCTCGTACGTCTGTCCCTGATGATTGGGGACATCATCTCTGTACCCGCTGCCACCGTGAGGGACCTTTGCTCCTTTCAGACTTGTCAGGATGTTTTTCTCAGTCTCCATCCCAGTCTCATCAGGGAAAAGGATGCGAAGTCGTTTTACACTGGGAAACACCTAAATCTATGAGGTTATTTCACGGCCTCGTTGTGGTACCAAGAGACTGACCTTCTCACTTACAGAGTGGGTTGGTTGGCTTATTTTCCAACCTCAAGGCCACTGTACATCAGGTTTGCCGTTCGGCTGAGGCATGAAGCCGAATGTCACTGAGGTGCGGGGGAGCGAGCTTGCGCTGCCTCCCACGTCGACGTGGCATGCCTACTTGGCTGTTGTCTGCTTCCCGGCTTTCTGAGGGAGGATGCTGCATTTGAGGATTCCAGAGTCTCCTAACACGCAAGTTGACTGTATTATCTCTAGTCTGGAAGGGTGTGGAAGTTTGGAAGGGTAAGACGATCAGCCAAATAAGCGTCCTTCTCCAACCTTAACCCAAACCAAAAGGACTCTGAGGTCTCAAATATAAAATACCGGAAGCCGTGGGGTACTTGACACGGGTTTGTACCATGGGTGCACATGTCTTGGTGGGATTGTTCTAGTCCTTCTGGTAATAATTTTGGATGAGGTCCCAGATCCAGATGCCATTAAACATACATTATGGTAAATTGTGCGGAGGAAAGATTCAGTGAATTGATTTATATTCTGACATATAAACAAGACCTTGGAAAGTTGAAAAAGACCAAGTACCTTTGGGCAGAGTTTGCTTTCCTGATATTATTTGGGGGCATTCTGTTCATAGTAAGCAGCTGGGTATTGATCTGATTAGCTTTGAGTTAGAAAAGTTAAGACTCACCCTTTTATCTCCTGAGTAATGGGGACCATTTGTGATTTCTACAAAGTAAATTAACCTTGCCTGGATGCGAGAGCTTTTCTTTTGGGTTTCGCCTTTGAGCAACTTCAAACTTAACCCAAGGACAATTTAAGATATTCACCCACTCAAAATTAATTTGTTGAGTAGGTTAGGCACTATGAGAATAAAAAGATATAAAGGTATAAACCCATTAGGAAAGTCTACTAGGGTTTGGGGGAAATTATGACATGGGTCCAAGGATCTATAATGGAAAACAGAGATGTTTGGACAGTCTGATGAAAAGTCATTCAAAAGGGACATTTGACAGTATGTAGAAAAATTAGTTGTCACGTTGAATTTTCTCCCTTTCTGTCAGCTCCGTGGTCCCGCCCAGTAGGTCTTGAGGTGGGGTGAGGTAAGATGGAATTGCATTCAGGTTTCTCTGTGAGAGACTCATTTTAATTGAAAGATTTTGTTTTTGTTTTTGTTTTTGTTCCTGGTGTAAATAATTCATGGATGCCATCTCACCTCCTCTCTTTCTACTGATTGGTCCCTCACAATCTTCTCCATCTTTCACATTGAGTGGGAGAAGGGGAAGAAGAGAGGGGAGAGGCAGAAAGCTTTGAGTAGTTGTTGAGGCTGGAGATCAGAAAGCCAGGGCCACAACCGAGACTGAGGTGGACGTGGAGATGGGGCATGAGGCTGGCTCTGGGGCTCCTGCAGCTGGGGCTGCCGGACCGGGGTCCCACATACTGTACCTGGGGCGAGGCGTGGGCAAGTGACTGAAGAGACCACTGCTGGCTCTCTCTTACTACCGCTACTTGCACACCCTGCTTTCTCCAGCGGGGTCACTTCACTCTTTGTTTTGTGTGAAGAAAAACTACACTCCTCCTGTGTTTCTCCTTTCCTCTCACACAATTACTACACCCATGACATTTCTGACACCAGATATGTGGGGCTTTTCCCACATCACGATATCCTCTGCAACACAGGCTTGGTACTACAACGCAACCCAACTTTGACACTACCCGGAGTTAGCGAATTCCCCACAGGTTAAGGGCTCACTCCCATGAGACCTTCTCTCCCCCACCACTTCAGACACCAATTAAGTAAGTAGGAAGTCCCCAGGTTACCCATAAATTCTTACCCATAAAGTCTGACTTGCCTATAAATCAGAGGTTCCCGTGACCGCCTCCCCTTCGATTTCAGTATTTGCTAGAACAACTCATAGAACTCAGGGATACACTCACTTATGTTTGCCAGCTTATTATGTGATAAAGGAGATGATACAGAATACAGATGAAGAGACACATATGACTCCAGAAAGGTCCCAAGCACAGGAGCTTCTGTCCCTGTGGACCGGGGGTCTATCACCCTCCCTAGATGTGAACACTGACCCAGAAATTCTTCGAATGTTAGTTATACTTTGGGATTTTTATGGAGGTTTCATCATATAGGCTTGATTGATCATTAACTCAATTTCCAGACCCTCTTCCCTTCCTGGAGGGTGGGGGTGGGGTTGACAATTCCAAGCTTCTAAAATCATGGCTTGGTCTCTCTGGTGATCAGCCCCCATCCAGGAGCCACCTCACCTCCAATGAAGAGTCATCTCATTAGAATAAAAGACATTTTTCACCCAGGAAATCCCAAAGGAGTCAGGAACCAGGATCAAAAGCCAAATTCTAGAACAAAAGTTGTTCCTAGTGCTCTTATCACTTAGGAAATCCCAATAGGTTTAGGAGCTCAGCCCCAGAAACCGGGGGCAGAAACCGATATAGAGAAGTTCTATTATTTTACAACTTGCCAGAGCCGATTGCTTCTTCTTCCGAAAGGCACCTGTTCTGACCCCTCAAGTGCCCCTCCTGTGTGTCCCAGGCATCCATGCTTACCCTTCTCGTGCTCCTCCACTACATCATTGGCCCTTTCCCATGAGCAACCTGCAAGCTTCCTGAGGGAAGGGCTCTCATCCATCACGCCCGCCATGCCATTCCAAGTACAATGCTCAGCTCAGGGAATGTGTTCATGAATATCTGATGAGAGAATGTCAAATAAATGTCAGGCTCTGATGTATGTTGCCAGAAAAGGAAATGCATCAGCCCTTTCCCAGAGAAAATAAATTCCTATCATAAGACTTCTGCCCTGTAATCCTTCATATATCGCTGGGGAAGGCAAGCCAGCTACTTCCCATCCATTCCTATTTCTTCGCTGACCTGCAGGGGCCTGGTAGTACACTGGGCAATGTGCACTCGCCCCTTTGAAATGCACTTAGCTGGATTGCTCCTTCCCACTTTGCCATCTGGAGGCTTCATCTTGTTAACAGAACATTCTTTAGACATTTGTCAAACTCGCAGCATCAAGCAGCCCCGTTCTAGCCCATGACTTCCTGTAACCACGTCCTGCTGACTTCTCACTAGTACATTAAAAATAAAAAGCACACCCTGAGAGGCTCAGACTTCCCCTCTCCAGTGACCTCAACCCCACGACTGGGGAAACTGTGAGTCAGACTCAGGAAAAAACACTGCTGGTGTCACCAACAGAAACCTAGGATCCTCCTGGGCCGGCGTTGGGGGATATTAATAAATCCATTAGATTGGATCGTTTGCACCACCAGCTCTCTTTTCTTTAGGGAATTTGAATTTTCGAGTGCTTTAAAGTGGAGATAAAACGACCCATGATTCATGTCTCTGTCTTTCTGAGGAGTTTCCTTGTATAAGCTCCAACAACATTTGCAGTTACTTGAAGGTTAAAACTATTCTTTCCCAAAAAGGAGAAAACCATTTCACGTTTCTATTCATTGCTTTTCTCCTTCAGCACCTAAAAGGAGGTGAATTACTTCCATCCATTCTTACCAAGAGAGTCTCGTTCCTACTCTCAACTTGTCTGGCGATTTGAACAAGGAAAAAGGCAGAGTGTAATTCTTCCACTAATCCTTCGAGAAGAATTTGGTGGGTTTTTTTAATCCCCCTCTCTTTGTTTGTTTTTATTGGCTATCAGGCTAGCAAATTTTGGATTGGAACAGCTCAGATCCTAGCCTAGCAGCATGTTGAGCTCATTTTGCAAAGTTCATTGACAGGAGAAAATGTATAGAGCTACCTGGGTCTCAACACAGAGAGTTTTTTAGAAAAGTTTTGGTTCTGTTTTCTTAACTGGCCTCCTGGAGCTCTGAAATGGCATGTTCTGGTCAGCATCTGGTCTCATTGGAATTGGGGTAGGAGCGTCCAAAACCTTGAGTGTGTCTAGAAGGTCTGACACAGACTCCAGTCCTGGTATCTAGGAATTAGATAAGGTCCTGGAAGTGGGTGTTCCCGATTCCGAGCATACTTTCAGAGCACTGGAAGATATCCAGGGGTGACTGGAGTGATTTATCCGTGACTTTCCAGTGGGACCAAGGACAAATGACTGTGCTCTTATAACCCACCGCCTCTGTTCTGCAGCTAGGGGTGTGGGATTGAAGGCATCAAATGCCTTATGTGGCCCGAAGCAAGTTGAAGAGAAATTTCAGTTCCCAGAACCACCCATAGGAAAAGGTCTTGAAGTTTCAATTAAGCGATTTTCTTTGAAGATTTTTGACTTGCACTAATTCCCTGAAGAAGTTCATTCACTTTCCAAAGCAATTTCCCTCCAAAGGGTGGTTTGCTCTCTGAAGGGGAATTTTAATACTGATGTATGTCATTTATCTCCCACATCTTTTCTGAGAAGACATATTGTAGAAAAGCCATTAGGAAACACTTCATATAATAGTTCCTTCACCCTTGAAAACTCTTCCGAGGTAGGAGGAGCTGAAAGTATATTCCTCCTCCGCCATTTTAGAAGCAGAGAAATTGAAACTCATGTGAGTTCAGCAATCATGGGTGGGGTCCGGCTTTACAGCTGCCCCTCTGTCTGACCTTGTCTGTCTTCTCAAGATGAGGACTCCCTGCTCCCAAGAACCTAATTTGTGATTTTCCTTGGTTTAAGTCATTCTCACAGATGACATTTCTATGTATATCACAAGGAGCTGCCTCCTTAAGTCTGGTTTTTAAATAAAACCATAGCATAGCGGGGCACCTGGGTGGCTCAGTAGGTTAAAGCCTCTGCCTTCCGCTCAGGTCATGATCTTGGGGTCCTGGGATTGAGCCCTGCATCGGGCTCTCTGCTCAGCAGGGAGCCTGCTTCCCCCTCTCTCTCTGCCTGCCTCTCTGCCTCCTTGTGACGTCTCTCTCTCTCTCTGTCAAATAAATACATAAAATCTTAAAAAAAAAAAAAAAACAAAAAACCGTAGCATAGGAACTTGGTTTTAAAAAAAAAAGTGCACTACAATGAACACATTTACTGTAAAGGATACTCATTCCAAGTCCCCCGACCCATCTTTCCCTAAAGGCGTGACACTCTCTTTAGTGTCCTTCCAGAAACAGTCTATTTACAAGCACATTCAGTGTTTCTATGTACACACACACACACACACACACAGTTTACGTTTCAAAGATTGCTTTTCCCACATAAAAAAAGAAAAAGCCTTCAGAGTTCTAGTCAATAATTTTTATAATTTTTTTAAGATTTTATTTATTTATTTGAGAGAGAGAAAGTGAGGGAGAGCATGAGAGGAGAGAAGGTTAGAGGAAGAAGCAGACTCCCCGAGGAGCTGGGAGACTGATGTGGGACTCGATCCCGGAACTCAAGGATCATGACCTGAGCCGAAGGCAGTTGCTCAACCAACTGAGCCACCCAGGCACCCCTAATTTTTATAATTTTTAATGCTGGCTTGGCATGGACAATAATAAAATAACAAAGTTACTCATTCTCAGTGGGAAAAGTTATTTTCATTTTCATATATATTCTCTATATGAGTATTTTCTGTATTTATATGCATACATATTCTTTTGTTTTTATATACATGTTAACATACAGTTTATTTCCCTTTTTAAAATTTTGTGATAGTTCTTGGAATTGAATCAATAATAAAAGTTTATTATCAATACATACAAATAAACCTATCTCATTCTTCTTTAACTATTACATGGCATTCTTCAATTAGTTCCTAATTGTTGGTCAAGTTAGGGTTTCCAGAGCTATGCTGAATATCCCGGTACAAACTTTCAACATATGTAAGTATAATTATAGAATAAATTTGTAGAACTGAAATTGTTTGGCCAAAGAGTGTGTGCATTTTAAAACTTGTTATACATGGACAAATTTACTTCCCAAAGAAGTTGTATCACATTATGCTTCAATTACATGAGTGTTTCTCAGCACCCTTACCAACACATTGTATTACTACACTTTTCAATCTCTGTCATTGTGATAGGTTACGAGTCGTATCTTGTTATTATTTTAATTTATAGTTATTTAATTTTAAATGAGATTGAGCATCTTCCCTGTGTTGGAAAGCCAATTGTATTTACTTTCCTGTTGGATACCTTTGCATGATAGTCACCCATTTTTCTATTGAGTTGTTGATTATTTTCTTATTAATCCATTAAAGTCCTTTATATATTGAGGAAATGGATCAGTGATTCATGCCCTCTAAAGTCCCCCCTTTTTTACTTCTAATGATCAATTATTGGTCTTATATACCACCTTACTCACTCTCTCTCCTGCCATCTCTCCTATTACTTTCTCATATAGTTACTTATATATCTTGTTTATATGAACAGGAAAGAAGGATGGCAGTCAGACTTGCAAGGAAGTATACTTTTTAATATCAAATGAGTAGGTACTTTACAAAAAGAAAATGCGAAGCTGGAAAGGCCCTTTACCTGGGATCTGTAGCAAAAGACTGTTCTTCTTCCTGGTTCACTGATGGAATCTTGCTCATTGACTATAAATTAATGCCAGAATTCGACAAACGTCTTAAGCTTATATTTATACTCCCTTACTTTTTGTTTTTCTTATAACTCTCTCTTCTTCCTAGTTTACTCTGAAATAGCGATCATTATTTGGCTGGTGCAAATAGTTACTTCTAGACTCTTAACTCTTCATTAAGTACCGGGAGCAGGATGATTTGCGTGGTAAGATGCTGATGGGAAGACAGAAAGCCTCAGGTTCTTGCTTCAGGACTAGTCCAACTCTCTTGTCTCAGAATTCTTGGGCCATGTTTTCCTCTGACTGATTCAAGGAGCTGGGGCCTCCCATGAGGCACACTCTTCTCTCCATAGGTTTCTGTTGAGAATCACCTTCCCAAATCTTGTAAAAACCAATTCAACTTTAGCTAACATGGTAATGATTTGTGGGAAGCAGCAGAAATTCCTCTGTAATTATGCGTGAATTGATGTGTGATTTCCTAATGAGCTTAAGCAAAGAAATCATCGTTTTGTGATAAATGCTTTATATCTTAAAATGCCAGAAACATATATCTAATAAATTCAATCAAACCACTCTCATTTATATAACATTTGCAATTATTATTTAACATGCTGGCTTTCTTTGCTGCTTTACTGCTTTGGGTAATTGCAGAATCTAAAAGTTCTTTATTCATAAACAAGGCCACAGAAACTCATTACATAGGAGTTTTTCTTAATGCAATCATAAATGAGTTCATTTGGAAATGTATTTGCATGCTGCGTCGCCTAAGACCCCTTTCTCAGAAAACGTTGTAGTCACCAAATGAGCTTGCTAAATCAGGGACATTTGCCACTAGAATGAGCGAGGTTAGTCTCTGACACTGTAGCTTGGGTATCTGACAATGTCCAAACAAGCTGGGAAAAACATTCAGTGATTAAAAATACCATTGCTCTTCATTGAAGAAATGAGGCCCCCTGAGTTAAGTGGTCATGGGACAGCTTCTGATCCAATGACATCAGCACAGAAGGCCGCACAATATATTGACAGAGGAGTCAGTTCCAGATTTAGATTCTGGATATGCCACTTAGTAGCTGTGTGACCTTAGACAAACTTCTCAATCTCCCTCAGCCTCGCTTTACTCCTCTGTCAGGCGGAGACAGGGCCTACAGTTGTTGGCAGAATTAAATGAGGTGGCATATGTGAAAGTTCTGGGCGGGCTGATGGGCACATAACACATGTACAACAAACTGCAGCTAGTCAAATAATAATTGGTAATCTTAAACAGGGATAAAAATGGTAACAAAACTGACCCCCACCACCTCCAGCACACCCCAAGTGTTTTGCCTAGTGGCCAAGGTAGTAGTTTGTTTCATTTCTGTCTTCTGTGGGGCTGAGAGAACAGCAGGAATTGATAATGGTTTACTTCCTGGGACCCAGGGCTGTTTCCTGATGGGGTATACTGAATAGGCTGTCCGGCCCTAAATGAATCCTTTTTCACTTAGACGTGTTAGAATTTGGGGTTTGGTAAATGGACACCCAAATTGGTTTCCAGACTCATATCAAAAAATTAGCAGCAGCTGACCTAGGGTTGACAGAATGTATTAGAAACCAGTACAGTAGAGTCTTCCCAGGACTCCCTCTAAGAAACTCTGCCCCACCCACAGGCCCTTCCAGGCACAGTTATAGGCAGCCATGTTTTTTGCTCTATAACTCAGCTCACTTCCTGCCTGGGCCACAGCCGATTGGACAAGAACAGGCCCTTGGCCAGGGGCAGTCCCTTGGCTGCCTGATGGAACCGGGAAGCAAGACTTGGCAGGTCATATTTCTTTACTTGGTAATAGAAATTAAAAGTGGTGGGGAGAGAGTAAAGGCATGCGCCTGAAGAGGCCCTCATGGATCTTGGGGGAGCTGAAGTGAAGACTGCACAGAAACTCAGGGAAAGGAGGGAAGTGTAGGGAGTGGAGAGGAGAGCCTCTGCACCGAGAAAACAGGGCCAATGGGAGAGAGAGCCAGAGTCTAGTTAATTCTGGGTGTTGCTCTGGTTCCAGATGGTTTTCTAATTCCAAATGTGGACTTCACCCATCTCCACAGACCCTCTGTTCTTTGAGGCAACTTGAGGAGAGACCCTTTACAGGCACTCTTTAGAGACCACCTCAAACCCAGTGTGGGTTGCTGCGAGAAAGCAGAAGTTGGAATAAATAGGTAAAATAAAGGTCTGAATTGATAAGTAGCAGCAACAATATGGAGCATTGTTAATTATTCTACAAGGAATCTTGTTACCATTTATTTTATAGATAACAGTGCAGACCTTGTAAATTGTAATAGAATGTTTAGTTTCTGAACATAAATGAATAAAAAGATGTAAATTCTCAAGGTATTTAATTCTAATGAAATTCAAAGAACTTAAACTTCCATTCAAATAGAGAAATCTATTATCTTTTTAGACAATTGGCTTGTTCATCGGTCCTTCCAAGGACATTAAATAAAACATGTATGAATGTTCCATTGTTGGAATCTGCATAGATTTCATAGTGGCTAACATTTTTCCTAATAAAGAAACAACTTTCTGTCCCTTTCTTTTCCGTATTTCCACTGTCACCACCGTAATTCCATGTTGTTTTTCACCTGAACTATTGCAGTTTCTGGTTGGGTGACGTCACTGCCGTATGTGTGCAGTAAGTGCTCATTAAGTGAGATGTTTCTTTTGTTTGTTTGTTTGTTTGTTTTTTTGTTTTGTTTTGTTTTGTTTTGTTTTGAGATGTTTCTTGAGATGCTTCTGCCGCACCCGAGCTAACCAGAATTCCTCATACTATGAAACAAAACTTAAATCATTTTGTTTATGATGGAAAACTCCAAAATGTACACAACAGTAGAGAGAATAATGCAATGAACTGTCATATAGCCATTCAGGAAACATCAGGAATGATTAACTCAGGACCAATCTTGTTTCATCTCTGTACTCCCACATTCCCCCATCTCTCTCATACTGATTTTGAAGCAAATCCAAGATATCATATTATTTCCTTCATAAGTATTGCTATGGTATCTCAAAAAAAAATTGTGGTGTAACCAAAATATCATCTTCACAGCTAAATTAAAATGACAATTATTTTTTAATATAAGTATCCCATCAGTGTTCAAATTTCCCTAATTGTCTTATTTTTTATAGTTTCTTTATTTGAATAATATATCAAATGAGCTTAACACGTTAAAATGGTTGACATATCTCTTAAGTCTTAACTTGCTTTTAATTTTTAAACTCCTTTTTTTTTTTAATCTCCCGTTTTCATTCCCTCCTTCTCGCTTTTCCTGAAGTTTATTCTTTGAAGAAAGAAGGTCATTGTTAAGTACTGACTACATTTTTGTTTTGTTTGCTGACTACATTTTTGCTGTAGTTTTGCTGACTACATTTTGTGGACCACATTTTTATGTTGTTATTCCCAATGTTCCTTTGTCCACTCTATTTTCCTTGAATTGGTTTTTAGATGCAGACTGGAGTCTCCCTTGGATTCAGGTTCAGCGTGCTCCATGAAAAGGCACGTGATGTCTGTTTTGTCTCCCTTTCTGTGATGCCAGCAGTCTTCGCTGATTATCGCCAGATCCATTGTATCACTAGGGATTGCAAAATGGTGACGTCTTAATTTTATCATTCTTTCTTCGCTTATTAATAAGTCTACTTCTAACTTCTCATCAAGTGTTTGGTTACCCTGAGGTATGGTTCCTATAGGAAAGTCAGGATGAATGTTTGATCCAAAATTGTTTGTTGATTTCCGTAGCATCCACTAAATGCGCCCAGTGAGTTTCTTTGTAAAGTATTATTCAGAACTCATGGATTAAATATATTTGGGTGTTTCAAATCCATTGTGTTTATTTTTCTTATTGGTGGTAATAACATCCTTCTACTTTTGGCTCCTGGGAGCTTCTTCAAGTTGGCTCCTGAGTTTTTTGACCCGGCTCCAGTGGTCTTTGATGTCTTCCTTGCTGTTTATATAACAAGATGTTCCAAGCTCATCCTGTATATTTCCCACCCTAGACCCAGAGTCAGTTTTTTCCCCAACAGAAATCGGATTTTTCTCCTGGTTCTTTTTAGTGGAAATGAGATCTAAAGACCACAATCTGGGCATGAGGGATGTTCATTGGGAGAGGATTGGTTTTCACTTCTTGGTCTTTTCACAGTAAAGATGTATTTTTTACAGACAACGTTTTTGAGTTCATACTGATACTTCTAACTCAAATTCAGAACTGTAGAGTTTTTACTTAATCAATTTTATATAACTTTGAATTCATTGTAATTTTTTTCATTTTATAATTTATTCCTTTCTTCTTTCTTTTTTAATTCACTATGATACCTTTTGCCATACAAAAGTATTTTATTTTAAATTGATAAGTAGCCAGATTTGTCAGTCTTTTCATTATTGCACCTGAATTTTGAGTTATAGTCAGGAGAGTTTTCCCCACTCCCATGTTAGAGGAGATTTCATCCATATTTTATTCCAATATGTGTATGGTTTCATTTATGTTTAAATTTCTGACCCATTTGAAATTTATCTGTGTCTGGATGAAGAAAAGACCCAATTTTATCTTTTTTCACATGACTTTTTATTTAACCCAATATTACTTATTAAAAAGTCCATCTTTTCCCCTCTTGATATAAGATGCTACCTTTATCCTACATCAAATTTCTGCTTGTGATTGGTCTTGTTTCTGTACAATTGATCTCTCTGTCTATTCATGTGCCAACACCACATTGTTTGAATTATGGAAGCTCTACAATCGGCTCGCCCTTTTCAAGATATTCCAGACTATTCTCGGGAAAAGAGAACTTTTTTCTTTTTTTTTTTTTAAGGTTTATTTATTTATTTGACAGAAAGAGCACAAACAGGGGGAACGGCAGAGAGAGGGAGAGGGAGATGCGGGCTCCTCTCTGAGTAGGGAGCCTGATGCCGGGCTCGATCCCAGGACCCTGGGATCATGACCTGAGCCAAAGGCAGACACTTAACTGACTGAGCCCCCCAGGTGCCCCAAAGCAGACCTTTGGAGTGAGAACCTATCTTCATGTCTCCTATCATCAAGGTTCTATGCCTGCTTTGTAAGATAGCACCTCGCTGATTTGGTAACTGAGATTGAGGGAAGGCATGGATGGGTCCCTCAAGACAGGAACGCAAACTATGGCCCATATTTATTGGTACATGAAAGATTGTTGAAACATAACTATATTGTCTATGACTGCTTTTGTGCTGCAATAGGAGACTGAATAGTTGTCATGAAGACAGTGTGAACAGTAAAGCCTAAAATACTAAAATCCTATTTCTGGACCTTTATGGAAAAAGTTTCCTGAACCCCCTTTAAGATAATACATTGGCATCCTAACAGGTCTTCTAGAGATAATGCTAAACCCCAAATGACCCAATACATAATTTGTGGGGTTCCATGCAAAATAAAAATTCAACCCCCTCATTCAAGAAGCAGGAAAAAAGTTCTATGAAGGTACTGAAATATAAAGCTTTTTCTTTCTGCAGTTTCTTGATTTGTCATGCTTTTTTATTTGCACTTTAATGTCATTTTAAGTGAAGCAAAAGTAAAAATTAAAATTACTGGCATGAATTTTACCTTGCCTCTTTACATGGTGCAGTATCTATTTTAAATGTAAACTTGAGCGCATTTAACTTGTATCCAGAATCACTGAAATTACACAATTCGTGTTTCCTGCCTTGTCCCTGGAGGATGCCTTCAGTTGGCTGGAGGAGACAAACACAAGCCAGAAGGACTGGAAAGAGGGAGAGACTCTCCCAGGCATGGAGTAGGCCCAGGAGAGCAAGTGCAGACTCTCAAAGGAGGCCCGGGGCATAATCAGGGCACCAGGGGCCTGACTTCCATCTGGTTCCCCCTCCCACAAGCTGTTGGACTGATGTTCCATTTCCAGGCCTAGGGGGGAGAAAGTCCCATAGGCCCACCACCACAGGAAGAGGGGTCTCCCCCCGGCCCTCTCCCAAGGGTATTGCAATCAATGCACCATTACAGCTATGTGCCTGGATCGGGGTGGGCGAATCACCCCTTAATGCAGGGCAGAGCAGAGGGAGGGTAGTGGCCACTGGGCAAGGCCGGGGGAAGGGGGCCTTGGGTGTTGAGAACCTGTTCTAGGGAGGTAGGGGGGTAGCAGGAAGCCAGACCATGTGTCAGCCCAGGCTCCAACACATGTTCCATTGTCTCTTTTGATTTCACTTACAAAACACAAACTCAAAGATAAAATTATGCCCAGTATCAAGAGTGCAACTATAGAACATCAAGTCTCAAATTTGGGGCCCTGGATAACCACACTGCTCACACACCTTTGATGCCTCCCTGTTCTCAAGTAATGATCCTGTCCCCTGGGAATGCCTGTCAATGGTATGGCCGGAAGGGAATGAGTAGGAGTATAGATATTGTGGGGAGGCCTGCAGCTGGGTGGTACCCCTCAGTGATACCTTAGAAGGGTTGTCCATCTGCTTAAGTCCTACTTTTGGGGGGTATTTTTTTCATGCATTTTTTATTATGAGATATAATAAATTTTCTTACATAGGAAAATTTGCCATTTTAACCATTTCAAAGTGTACAATTCAGTGACATTAAGTACATTCTCATGGCTGTGCTCCCACTGCCACCATCCATCGTCAGAATTTTTTCATCTTGTGAAACTGAAACTCTGTCCCACTGAACCAGAACTCCGCATTCCCTCCTCCCCACCAGCCCATGGCTGCCGCCATTCTACTTTCTGTTTTTATGAATTTGACTACTTTGGGTACCACATTGAAGTAGAATCCTATAGTATTTGGTTTTTGTGACTGGTTTATTTCACTTGGCATCATGTCCTCAAGGTTCGCCCCTGTTGTAGCAGGTGTCAGAATTTTCTTCCTTTTTAATGCGGAATAATGTTTCATTGTATGTATAGACCACATTTTGTTCACTCATCCATTTGCTGATTGCCACTCATATGGCTTCCATGTTTTAGCTATCGTGAATAATACTACTGTGAACGTGAGTGTACAATTTATTGTCCTTTAACACTTCGTTCCTATATCACTGAACGCACCTTTACTTAGGATTATACTGACGTTGTAGCTATTCTGTGGGGACCTGGAGCCTCAGGGACGTTCCAGGGTCATACTCGATGCCCCACTGAGGATTTGGTTTCTAGCCTGCATAGCTTGGCAATAACAGGAAAATGTTTCAGGAAGACAAGCCATTGAAGCATTATTTTTCTCTGTTTCTGCAAAACAACTTTGGTTTATTTTCTCCCATTTGAGGTTTTATTTTCACCTATGCAAATGTGATTCATCTTTCAGCGCTAGAGAAGGGCCTTAAATAACATAATTACTTCACCAATCATCTCCTTGGCTATTGGAAATCATCTTTTTAGTGAGGTTGACTGCCAGTTGCTTGAGCTCTATACAGACCCCAAACAATGAGCAAGCTTCTTTTCTTAATATGCTAATTATTCTCTGCAGCGAGTATTTTTTTAAAGGGAGACTTAATTGGATGTTAAATCTGCAATTGAAAGATTAAATTATGAAATAAACAAACATATCAGTCTAATAGGTCTTTGGAAAAAAATCAGCCATTCTACTGTTTCCGTTAAGTGCAAATGCATTCAGATATATATTTAATTCTCTGCCCATTCTGCGGTGCTTTGTAGCTCCCAACCCAAGTTCTTTCCTGGGCTGATTCCAAAGGAAATCATCTCAGGAGGCTGAGTAAGCTCAGGATTCTGGGAGCACAGTGGCCCCAAAATAACCTTTTGCTTAAAGACTTTACCTGTATAAATGAAATTCAAGAAATGTTGAGAAACCATTTTGAAATGAATAATACCAAAGCAATTCCAAGGGGTATAATTTGGGATGCAGCAAAGGTGGTGGTCAGAGAATACATTTGCCTCACTGTAAGCTTAAAGGAAATCAAAGATCAAAACAGGTACATGTTGGAGAAGGAAATTAAGAAATGAAAAGTACATCATGGCTATATAAAAATCCCAAATGCTTTTTTTCAGAAAATTATTTCAAGGCAAAGTAATACCCTTTCTAATAGAAAAGAATGTGAAACCCCCCAAGTTTATAAAGCGAGCTTCCCAGGGATAGGAAATAAAGATGAGTATAGCTCTTCAGCTTTACATTTTAAAAACGTACAAGAAAGCAAAGATGTTTTTTTTCTCCCCCTAAAATAAGTACCCATCTGGGAGAATGGTAATACAACCACAAAATGAAGTTTCTTTAAACACAGATGCCCAGGGCTGGGGGAAATGAGAGGAACATGCATTACCCTCCATCACGTTTCAGCTACGCAAGACCGAATCCAGAAGTAACTTGCTTCTCCCACCAAGATGGGGGTGGGGGTGAGGGTGGGAGAGTCGGGGACTCGGGGTGGGTAACGCATTGATAGTTTTCTTGCTGTTGCCCTTGCCTATTAGGAAATCCTTGAAAATATCCCATTAGATAGGTACCTTAAGGGGAAAATTCTAGTACGGTTTTTGGAGAGAGATATTATCTTCCATTGACAGTTTATCAAGCAACCATCATAACCCCTAAATCAGATTAATTTTTAACATATTCCTTTTTCATGTTTGGAGACTTGGTAATGAGATTTTCTTCAAGGCTTTATTCCAGGAGGAGTAAATTCACCAAAATAATATTTTTTTGTGGATGAATCCTTTACTTTTCACCTAAAGAAATTCCTTGTCGGTCTTTGATTTACCTTCTGTTTGATGATGGTTGGGATATGTTGCCAGCACAGACTGACGGGGCCTGGACACTGAAATACAGATTTGTCCTTATATTGTTAGTTTTTTGGTGTGAAAACGGCAATGTACTTAGGCTTAAAAAAAAGTTTTTATCTTTTAGCGATGTATTGAAATACTTCCCCATAAAATGATATAATGTTTCAGATTTGCTTTAAAAAGAATGTAGAAATCCTGCCACTTGCAAGGACGTGGATGGAACTAGAGGGTATTATGCTAAGCGAAATAAGTCAATCAGAGAAAGACAATTATCATATGATCTCTCTGCTACGAGGAATTTGAGAGGCAGGGTGTGGTATCGTAGGGGGTAGGGAGGGAAAAAATAAAACAAGATGCCCCCCCCCCCCCAGGGAGACAAATCATAAGAGACTCTTAATCTCAGGAAATAAACTGAGGGTTGCTGGGGAGTGGGAGGAAGGGATAGGGTGGCTGAGTTACGGATATTAGGGAGGGTATGTGCTATGGTGAGTGCTGTGAATTGTGTTTAGACGTGTACCCCTGGGGCAAACAATACATTATATGTTAATATAAAAAAAAAAAAAGAATGTAGAACACAGGTGAGTGGAGAGTATCTATTTTGCATATGTTTGAAATTTTCCATAACAAAAAGTTTTCCTTTAAAGAAAAAACTGTCTTTACATTCTTTACTTAAGAATCCTCTACCTATTTCCCCAAGTAAAATAGTCCAAAGTAGGGATTCTCTGTTCTTGCAAGAGGATCCCATGCTGGATGGATGTGGGAGCTGTGACTCTCCCGTGTTTTCTGTTCCAACCACACCAGCAGTAGTGGGGACAATCGCCCACCGACACAACAACCTACTCGGGGGAGTCAGACCAAGTTATGGGAGCCAGAGCTCACCCACCTCGGGTGGAGGTAAAGAGTGTCCGGTCCTCACCAGGAGACTTACACAGGCCACACTCATATCACTGAGTCTGGCATACAACAAAGCTTTCTTCCCCTGTTTCTCCTTTCTTCTCTCTGTATGGGGACCGCATATGCAGCGCTCTTATCTCCCTACTAATTGCCAGTCCTTTAAAGGGGAAAAGGTCTGGAAAAGAAAACCATTTACTGAGTGCTTACTTATTACGTGTAGGACATGGCATTAGACATTTGACATGTGGTATTTCCTGGAATCCTGTGAGGTGTAGGTAATTTAAAAAAATCCTGTGTGGCAAGGTTATTTTTTAAAAAATTCTATTTTACCGAAGAAGAGATTGAGGTAGGAGACATTAGTTACCATGATGGTGTATAGAGCTTAGAATAACTTTGGTTGCAATTTAATAACAGACAAAGTTCAAACTGTTCCAAACAAAAAGTACTGTTAGCTAAGATAACTCAGTAAATTCCAAGATGCAGCAGGTTTCAAGGACAGTTCCGTCTGGGTTTTGATGCTTATGTCTTCACGAGTCCCCACATTCTGCTTCCCCCACGCACTGGCTTCCTCCACAGACTGGCATGCCTCATAGCAACAAAAAGGTTGCAGCAGCCTCAGGTCTTAAATCCACATAACATACCAATAGGGGCAAGAAAGGCTCCTGTCTCCCCAACTGGAAACCAAGTTCTGGAGTTCACTTGGACTGGATTAACCAAATTACTATGGACAGAGGAGGCCATAGGTTACTCAGGCCCTATCCCTTAACCGTGGCCTCATGGATGAGATTATGCTGAGTGGTTTGCCAAATAAGGCCCACCTAGGAGGCTAGAGCTGCAGTTAATCTTCCTCAAACCATAAAACTGCTACAGAGTCAAATAACCATCCTAAAGCAGAGAGTTACAGTCATAAGATTTCCACAGAGAAATAATTTGATAGAATTAGATTTCCCAGGGGTCTCTGTGCCTGTCCATTCACGGAGAGGGTAGACTAGGAGAAAGAAAGCTGCCCCTCTTCCATTCATCTAAGGGGACCTCTCTTGGTAGTTGAGCAGAAGGAAAACGTTGGTGGTCATTTCTGGTTTGGAGAAAAGCAAAAGAGAATATGAGAAGAAAGAGCCAACGGACACCTTTTGCCTTCCTTGTGGAAGAAGTAGAAAGAAGCTAGAATAGAGAGGCTTTGTTTTATCCTATTTCATTTTCAGTGATGTTTGCTGTGCCCTTATAATTCATTCTTTCCTTTAACACTTGCTAGAGAGATAGAGCAAAGAATTAGAATAGTAGTAACTAACTTAAATTGTTGGATTGTGTTTTTCTGAACATGACCCTGAGCTGAGAACAGACCACGTGGGGCTCTAGGTTTTTTTTGGGTTACATAATAAACTGAGGCAAGATACAAGTGAGAACCAAGAAAGAACCATCTGGGCAAAGTGTGTCCTGGTGGTTTAGAAACTGAGGGCTACTGAAGGTGGGAAAGGGCTGGTAGAGGAGGCAGGATTTGATACTAAGGAATGCAGAAGGTCTGGTTGGTTAACCTGGCCAAGGAAAAAGGTTGGGAATATGCATAGAAAATCACCTGCACTTGGGGATAAAGCAGAGTTTGTGTGGGGATGCAGTAGGGTGAATGGTAATAGTACAGACAGCTAACATTTATTGAGCGCTTACTATATGCCAGATGCTGATCTAAATACTTGACATATTTTGAACCATTTTAGTTCTCATTCAAACATAGAAAGTTTAACTCATTTGCCAGAGGTCACATAGCCGGTAGATGGTAGAGCCAAGATTTGCATCCAGGGAGCCTGACTTTGGCTCATTCTCTTAATAACGACACAGACAGAGGCCAGTCAGGGGATTTGCTCTCTCTCTCTCTTTCAGGGGCAAAAGTGACTTGGCAGGAAGCATGTGGAATGTAGAAATTGAGAAAACACTAGTCTTGTGGTCTATTAAACAAATCTTCAATGAGGACAGAAGGAAGTAGTGATGTTAATCAATACCAGCAGTAAGAAGAAGGAAGCCCAACCAAGGTGGTGGCAGTGGGAATGTCTAATAGACTCAGTGTCTCCATGAAAATGAAAGACAGGCAGCCTCCATATTTGAGACACAATTAATCAGATTTGTCTCTCACAAGCCCCTGATGAAGAGGACCCTTGATGGTGGCCTTAGCTCAGTAGGAAAGGTAAGGAAATGCCCAGAGTTGAGGCATGGTCTAAGGACCAGAAAAGATAAGGCCAAGATATCTGAGTGACCAGAGAGCAAGAGGAGGTCAACGGGAGGAGAGCTGAGAGGGCTCTCCCCGAATTCATTGTTTGCTAGCAGAGTTCAAAAGCAAAAGGCGGTCCATTCAGCTATGGATACACTGCATCAGTCAGAGGCCTTGAATTGAGTGTATCTACAGCTCCAGAATCCAAGGGTGAGTAACAACAGAAGAAGCAGAAAGAAATCCGCAGCACAACACCGCCGATGTAATTTAGAAACCTCGTACACTCACAAAGCCAAATCACACATCTCACAAGGACGTGGTTATTCAAGGATGTGTATGCATTCAAGTTCATTAGGGTGGGCACCTACAGGAAGAAAGATGATGCCAATGGGGGACGGAATGCTGGCATCCTACCCCATCCCCCCACCCCAGTACGAGGGAGCCCACCCGCATGGATGGATGACAATGGCGTAGCTTGAACTGGGGACAGGGCTACCTCACCAACCTGTACCTTTCCCAACGAAGGCAGAAGGGCAAGAGGTGACCTTGGCCGACAGACCACTTTGCCAAGGGCTGGGCCAGGGGGAGAATCACTGTGGGCACAGGCCTAGCTTCTTCGGTCTCCCCTAATTTGGCGCTATAAAAGGGGGTACAGAGAACTCCACAAGCAGGAGCTACCAGAGTAGGGCAAAGGCTGGGGGGCAGCAAGATGGTGTAGAGAAAGGAGCTCAGGAGGAGGCTGTGGGACCAGCCAACCCAACTCCTCCTTCAGGGCCTGGTTTTCTCACCTAGAAAATGGAGGGTTGGCACTGCACATTTTCCAAGTCCCTTCCAGATCTATAATTCCTGTCCTCCCTCCCACCCGAGGAGAGAAACCCACAAATCCCAAAGAACGCGTATGTCCCCTTGTCCTCTTTCTCACACCTCTGAGCCACCCCCGAATGTGGAATTGGGCTCCACAGGTCACTTTCAGGGCTAACGAAAATAAGGCAGCTCTGTCAATGACTCTGCCACCAGCTGATGTGGGAGTTACAGGTACATTTCTGCAGAGGTTACATTGTGTTTATAGTGTTGTTTGTGTGAATATCTGTAACTCGCGGGAAACCCCAAACAATTGCTTTTCTTTAAAGGAAGGAGTTAGGTTTGGGAACCAAAATGAACCGTGTGTGTGTGTGTGTGTGTGTGTGTGTGTGTGTGTGTGTGTGTGTGTGTGTGTGTAGGGGAAATGTGTCTGATTGCTCTAATTTTCCTTTCAGTAATGGACTGATTTCCACATCTAGGCAAGAACAATCAATCCAATCCGTTGACCGCCGCCACAATTACCCTGTTTAGAGATGTTACTCCTTTTATTTGTCCTCTTGGGTATCTCTTTTGTGTCTGACAACCTCTCTCTCTGAATAATAAAGGATCACTTCTAGCTCCCTGAAATCACTTGTTTTGATCTTATTGTTTATTACAAGGCAGGTGCAAACTATTTATGAGTTTACCTAAGTAACACGTTTGGAGGAAGATTGCATGCGCC
Source organism: Nasua narica (assembly GCA_028533885.1). Classification (NCBI taxonomy): domain Eukaryota; kingdom Metazoa; phylum Chordata; class Mammalia; order Carnivora; family Procyonidae; genus Nasua; species Nasua narica. The sequence continues at coordinate 115,142,665 of CM052800.1, read as the reverse complement.
TTGAGTCAAAATCTGTTATTTTGAAGCACTGAAGAAGTTCAGACTAGGGGGGTAGGGGCAGGGAGGGGTGTATGAGACATGTTTCTGCTGGAGCTGGTAACCTTCTGTCTGTTGATCAGGAAGCTGGTTACATTGGGTTTGGGAGAAAATCATCAGGCTGTATACTTACCTGCACTTTCTGTATGTAAATTACACGCTTATAAATGTTTCCCTTTTCAATAGAAGTACTTGAAGTCACCAGTGTCTCTCATCTTTGTGGGGATGTCTAGGGGTTCGTTACCATTAGTGGATTTGAATTAATACTGGTCAAATTGAATCTCAGATTCATAGAATTTTAAACTTAGATCTGAGAAAGAATTTAGCTCAACTCCTATTTTTTTACATCTGAGGTAAGGCAGGCCCTGGGGGGTGGGGATGGGGGTGGTGGGGGGGGAAGAGGCTTGCCCAAACCCACACAGAGGTGAAGCCTTGCCCGCTCCTCCAGGGACGGAAATGGTACCATCAGAAAGAGCTAAACTGTTGGAGACAAGTATTACAGCTACTTACATAATTTTTCCGTAGTTTCGGTCTAAACCAAGGGCCAACACCCCCAGTCAGGGAAGATCTCCAACCACTCAATTATGCAGAAGTATGAGCTCACTGTGGTAAACTTGCATTTTACTCAGGACTTTTTGCTACCTGTTCTGCCTCAAAGAGGCTCATAAAATAAATACTGTGAGTCGTTTGGGCAGTGGACTGGAACCCACAATCTATAACTCAGGTTGCCAGTGTCGGTGTGGGAAATGCGGTTCTGGTAATTTCAAAGGAATAAAATGGGTTTGGGGAGGAAGGTAAGGTGGGGAGAAGGGAAGGGGCGGGAGAGGCAGCTGGAAAGAGAAACAGAGTGAGAAAGAACGCCCCAAAGAGGGAGCCTTGCTGCTGAAGTTTATGGTTCTAGCCTGAGCAAAAGGCAGGCCTCTAGGCAGCAGGGCGAGTGCTGAATTCCACAGGCGAGGAAAGGAAATAGGGAAGCTCATAACCCATTTGTTTACTTAGAATGAGAAGCTTACACAGAGCTGGGGAGTTTCCATTGTAATGGTCCCTGGCACCCTGTAAGGTAGGAAATACCAAGAGGGCTGGGAACAAGAGCGCCTTGAAGATTCTTTGCCTGAAAACTGCGGCCTGTTGAGCATGCCTAGAGAAGGCCGAAGGTTCACCTTGTTGGCCTCTGGAAGGTCAAGCAATCAGATCAGGTGGCCCAGGGATCCCCACAAAAAGCCTGCTCCAAGTTCTTGTCCCTGTTAACGACTCAAAACCTTTTTAGTGGTAGAAGCCCCAGTCAGGCTTCATGAACCCACAATGGATGTTGTTTCTGGAATCCCATTCCCAGCCCCTCACCCAGGTGAAAAGGGATTTTGCTTTCTCAGACTCTGTCTCCCCAAAGTCCTGGTGAAGTACAGCCTTGCCTCCCCAGCCCCTGTGGTCGCAGCGCCCTCCTAGTGGGACCCCCTCTGCTTGTCCTCCCCAAATGTTTTTTCCTCAGCCTAGTGGAAGGAGCTGCAGGAGCTACTGGAAATTTGGGATTTGGACGCAGGGCAAGACCACTCTTCCAGGGGTGACAGAGGGCACAGGTGGAGAGCCAGGATTGCCTCAACCTAGCCCCTGATTCAGGGACACAATCCGGGCTGCTGGAGGGCAGGGTCTGTCCTCTCCTCAGCTCTGGGTCCTTTCAGGTCTTGGGGAGAATGGCCGTGAGGGAGTGCGGCCCTGCTTTCCCCACCCAGTCAGGGTCACAGCTGGGAATCACACCCAGACCTGGATCCTCAGACCTCTGGTCACCCCTGCCTTCCAGACCCATCCAAAGATGGGCAGTTGGGAGGCCTCTGTGTAAGTTTTCACTCTTACCTAGAATATCTTGATATGACTATGTGTGGTCACATTTCCATTATCTACCTTTGGATTTTTCCCTTTCTCAAAAAAATGGGCCATAGAGGAGTGTGTGTGTGTGTGTGTGTGTGTGTCTGTCTGTCGGTGGGGGGAGGTGTGTGTGGGGGGAAGTTGTGGCATCTGTGAGGTCTGACGCATTCCAAAACCTAGCAAGGTTTCAGTCATCCTCTGACTCAATAAATGTTTCCTGGGTTCCCATTCTGCTGGGCATAACTCTAAAACTTATGGACCAGAAATGAACAAAAGAGATCTTGGACTTCATGGAATTCGTATTCTAGTTGGAGAGACAGAAAAAGTATTAAATAACTTTAAAATCTTAAGGCAGCTGTGCCTCTAAGGAAAACACAGCAGGCAGAGGGGTAGGGAGAGCTAGGTTGGAGGGGTCCAGATCACAAAGGCCTGGGCCCCACCTGTCAAATCAGCAGAAAGCTCAGAATTTTTTTGGGTTTCCCTCCCAAAATACTACTGAGAGTCACTGCGGTGGATTAGTCTTGTCTATTAATCAGTCCCTGTTTTGCCTGCCTGCTCCCACCTTCCAGGAGAGGCTATCAGTGCAGGTCCCTGGGGGCTGAGGAGGCCCAACATGCTCGGCTTCCCATCCTGACCTCGCAGGTGGCCAGCTCTGTGGTTCACTTGGTGGCTAAGAGAAGCCCTGATGGACACAGATTCATTTCCATATTTCCATGTCCACCTTGTTCCTCTACTACTCCTGCTGATTTCTGATCGTTGACCTTGACATCACCTTTCTCAGCCCCTGGTCCAGCATATCTCTTTAACTTCTAAGTATGGATCACCTTCCTCAAGTTAACTTTCTGTCAGGACTGTATTAAAATATATATGATTTGGCCTTATTTGGGAACTTAGTTCATCAAACATGGTCCTGTGTCTTTGAACCTCTTCTCCCCACCTTATGTAAATTAGGAGGGGTCACAGCCCTGCTCCTTCTCCACAGCATCAGAGACCCAAATGCAGAGAGTAAGTTCAGAGGGTGGTGGCATCTTAGTCCCCCTACACGAGGGCCAAACCAAGCAATGGGCTATCACTGGCAGAGTTGTGTTTCAGTTGTGACTATGAAGGAAAACAATGGAGTTGGTTTCCCTAAGTTATTGGTGAAAGACCAGTTTTGTTAATATTTGAAATATTAATAAATACAAAAGTACCCACCATTCGGATTTAACAAATTGTTACTATTTTACTATTTTGCTTTAGATCCTCTATGTTTCTAAAGCAATAAAACAACAACAGCAGCAGTATTCTAGAGGAGGAGAAAATACCACCTGCGGGAAGGAGAGAAGCATGTATGTACAGGGAGAGAAGACACCAATGGCGACCATCTTTGGAGAAAGGCTACCGCACCATGTCCCTTAACTCTTTTCTCATAGTCAGTATTTCTTTGTTTTGCTGTGTTGTATCCTGGATGATTTCTTTAAGACCACTTTTCCACTCACTAACTTGTAACTACATCCAACCTAAATTTACCATCTCTACTGATTTTTTATATTTTCACGACTGTTTTATTTCTGAGATTTCTAATCAGCTATCTTGCTTACCCACCAATTCTTAGAATATTCTTGTTTTTGTGTAATGAATTCTTACTCATTTTTGTAGATTTTTTAAAAAAGATTTTTATTTATTTGAGAGAGAGGAAGAGAAAAAGTGAGCACAGAGGGAGAGGGAGACGGAGAAGCAGGCTGTCCGCTGAGCAGGAAGCCCAATGTGGGACTCGATCCCAGGACCTCGGGATCACGACCTGAGCCAAAGGCAGACACTTAATTGACTGAGCCACCCAGGCACCCCTTTATGGATTTAAAAAAAATTATCCCTTTTACCACCCTAAAGGTAACTATTTTGGACTAAGAAAAAAATCAAGCAATTTGAGAGATATCTGCGGGCTCAAATTGACTGGATTTGCTGATGTTTTGGAGATGGTGAGGAATTAGGAGTGTAAAGAGTAATCTGTAGGTTTTATGGCTTATTTAGATGGAGAGAGGGAACATGGAAGAAGATCAACCTTGTAGGAGAAGCTTAGGAGTTCTCTTTGAAGTTTGAAGCCCTTTTGAGGCAGTTAGACACAACATGATCATTGATATTATTCCTAAATACGGAATCATTATTCTTAAATATGGAATGGGAGAAAAATAAATATTCTACAATGATATATTTCAGTTATTGAACCAAGGAGTAGCCAGTAGCTATACTCTCAAATCTACTTTCATTGAATTGTGAACTTACACTTTTAATTCTTCTATGTGCAAATGAATAAATATAATCTTAGCAACTTTTTATGCTTTCCTTATAAATTTGCCATTATTTACTTCTGATCATTTTGATATTTCCATCACTATCATTGATTCAAATCCCTACTCCAGAAGTATCCTCACATGATCAGGAATGGCAATGAGGGAAATGACCGAGACAGTGAAGGTAGAGATAGACATGAGATCCCAAAGACGTCTGTGTCTACTGAACTTTATATCAGGATGGGACAGCTTCTGGTGACTTGTAACCCATCTCTTTCTTTCCCTGGATGTCTGAGTGTATTTTCAATCTTTGACTTGCTCTTCCCTTCCTCTTCCCATTTATCTCCCCTGCTTGTTCTGGCCTAGACTGGGAATCAGGAGAGTTGATGGAGCGTATAGTGGTCTGACCCTTGATAGGACAATGGAAGAGAGGGAGGCTGTCGGCTAGTGTGAAGTGTGTTCCCGTGGGTGACCAGCACCGTCAGGAGGCAGTTCTCCTCAGATATCGTGCCAGGGGGCCATGTCTGATAACTACTATAAGAGAGATTAGCACATGGAATCCCAGTCCTGTAGGCTAATGGCATTATAATTGAGGCTCAGAAACTTCATCTGAAGTTAATGAAGGGATATCAGGCCTCTTCAGAAGCACTTGGTAAATATTCATTAAATCATGAATGAAGAAATGGATTTGGAGACATTGAATAACAGCAACACAGCAGCAGCTGCAGACCCAAATGGCGGTGACTGTGTGTTCTCAGGGCGTGCTGTCCAAAGGGTCTTATGAATTTGGAATTCATTGATCCTCACTGCCACCTCATGAGGTGGGACTTTCTCATCTCTGCTGTCAGATGGGATCCGAAGACATGAGTGGTTTCGCAGCTGGTAAGTGGCAAGACCTGGGACTCAACTCCCTACGGTCTAGCTGTAGCTTCTAGCTCCAGCATACTACCCTCTCTGTCTAAGTAACCTGCTCAAGGTTGTGCATGGACACAACTGGAAGCCAGGTCTGTCTGACCTCAGATCGTGTGCTCAGTCACAGCTATGGTATGGTTGTTCGTGTCCTCCCTAAATTCAAATGTTGAAACCTAACCCCCAGTGTGATGGTACCAGGAGCTGGGGGAATTGGGAAGGGAATCAGGTCATGAAGGTGGAGCCCTCTCTAATGGGGGTAGTACCCGTATAAGAGGCCCCAGAGGGTTCCCTCACCCCCTCCTGCCATGTGATGGTGCTGGGAAAAGACCGCCATCTATGAATCTAGGAACCAGGAAGTGGGTTCACCAGACACCATATCTGCTGGTGCCTTAATGTTGGACTCCCAGCTTCCAGAGCTGTAAGAAATAAATTGCTGTTGTTTATAAGCCACCCAGTCTGTGGTATTGTGTTAGTGCAGCTCAAATAGACTGAGATAGCCATTCTTCAATAATATTTCTCTAAAGGATCATTGCCTATCGAGAAAGTTTCCGTATGTCAGGCCATTCTCCAATTTCAGGCTGCTTCATTTACCTGATCAATGAGTCTATTTCCCTCTCTCACAGGAGAAAAGACAGAGACAAGAACTGTTAAAACTAATTGCTTGTTGTCATATAGAGGGAAAAAAAGGTACAGTTGTTTGACTCAAATTTCCACCCATTCATCATCCTGGAAAATGGAACCAAAAAGCTAGTCTCCAAAACTCACAACAGAAATCTTCAGCAAAGTGAGGACTTGCAAAGGTGCAGACCTCAGTACAATGGGAAGGCAGCCATCTTGAGGGATAGCGTCAGGGCGGAGGCCCTTACAAAGCAGGGGCATGGAGAGTCTGAAGAACATGACAAAGAACAATGCAAGGGAGGGAGTGAGGGGGGCAATCTATGTTATTTAGTGGGACACTCAGATCGAAAAGTCTTGTCAAATCATTAAGAAGGATGGTTATAATGCTATGCAGCAAGCTAAAAATTGATTGTGGTATAATGTTGTGGGGGGAAAAGCAGGAAATAACTGTATGGATGCCATGGGGGGAGGGAACTCCCTTAAAACAGTGGGTTTTAAGTACATTTCCCAGCTAAATCCAGTGTCCCCCTGGCTAGACCCTTTAGACTCAGCTTCTCCCTTTTGACCTCGTAATCTCCTGAGGTAAAGAAAGGACAGCCTTCTGGCTGAGTCTGTTGGAGAAGGAGTCTGGGCTTAATTATTAAAATCTTCTGTTTTTCAGCCTCCCCCCTCACGTCTTCCTTCACATATACGTGGTAATTCCAGCCTTTGAGACTTTCCAGGGGCTTGGTTCACAGAGACTTGCTTCGTGTTCGCCGTTCTTCAGTGGGAACTTCACAAAGTTCAGAAAGCTGAAGTCAACGTGGTTTGCGCTTATCCAAATACTTTAATTTATTAAATTATGTCATTTTGAATCTATCTTGAGCACTATATTTAATATATAAGTATATTAAAAGCATAATCATGTAATGAATACCCATACATTTACCACCCAGCTAAAAAAAGGAGGAGATTATCAATAGCAGTGAATTTCTTCTAAGATGGATTGCTTCCTAGACCAGTAGATTGATGCTTTTCGCTAGTTTAGTGACATTCGTGTTTCCTCTGTTCTCTCTAGCTTCTCTTTATAGGACTTTATCATGTCTTCACAGTTTGTCTTCCATTGTTTTCTTAACCTCTTTCTCATATTTTCCAAGTCTTTGTCTCCTTACATTTGTTGTATGTACTAAAATCTCAGTGTATTTTTTGTGTAAAGTTTGTCAGAATGTCTAGCCTGTCACACTGCTGGGAAAGGATGTCCCCAACCCCATCCCTATGCTTTCTATCTTGTAATAGTTCATTGACACCACTGGTCTCCTGCCACCTCCTTTCCTGGGTTTTTTGTTTTTAGGGTTTTGTTTTTGTTTTCGTTTTTGTTTGTTTGTTGTTGTTGCTGTTTTGTGATTTTTAAACATTTTCCTTTCCTCTTCTGTCATTTGAGAGGTGTTCCAAGAGAAATTGGAGATAAACACTTTTCTTCATCTGAAATGTTTAAATGGAAGTTGGGTAGGATTTTCTTTTAGATAGTGTAGCACTACATTAAGTCTAATACCACTAAGAAAGGAAACTCATGCAGAAGTCTATCGATACAGTCATTTAATATAGTTTTTGCTCAGGAGAAATTGTTGGGACAAATTCCTAAGTAGCATGACAAGTGTTCTCCTTTATGTTCTCTATTGTGAACCATCCTGTGGATAAAAGGATGTATTCCAAGACTTGTCTAGATGGAAAACCTCACTTTGAAAACACATGTTTGCATTTCATAACAAAACTTTTAGAAAAGATATATGTCATCTTGATTAAAGAACTGAACATCTTAAGCTGTTTAGAGACAAAAGACCAAAACATTCATTGTTCTCCTGTCCATGAAGAAAGAGTAAGTCTTGAAATGGTCATTTCTTAATTTGAATGACTGGATAATCACTCCACTGGTGCATAATTGTTGCTGGGTAACTACTAGTTGATTTCACAACTTCTTTGAACTGAATGTATTTTTGTAAGCCTAAGTTCTGGGTAGGTGAGGATGAAAATATTTCATCACAGGACATTAGTATGGACCAGCTTTAGATCCAGACCCGAGCCCTGAGCTGCACCCACACACTCTTCTTTGTCAGCTAAGCATCTGCCCACAGAGGCCAGTCCAGGTCATGCCTTTGCTATGATCAGGTAGGGTCCTTCCTGGCCAGGCCCTGCCCCCTGCTGGCCCTGGGGAACCCTGGGCAGTGTGGCCCCAAGGCTGGACTTGTTCCCCTGCTCTGGCCAACAGTCATCTGTCTTAAAGCACAGGCTCTAATTACCCCTGCCATTAGCCTGCCTGGCAGGACTGCAGATGTTATTAATGGTCATGAAATTATCCAATGCCTTTCAAAACTCCAGAGCCAGCTGATGTGTGTCCCCATGACCTCTCACAGCACTTCATTTCTTGGTCCATTTTGCTGCTGTGCTGAACCATAACCTTGAGCACAAAATAAAGAATTAGGAGAATGTCACTCTTCTCCATTTCCTTTCTTCCCCATCATCAGCCCCTAATTCCCTATTAATTTGGGGATGTAACTCATAAATGTTGCTTCACTCCTACACTGTTTATTTGCAGGGGGCTCTTGACTGTATGGGTGTGCCATTCTCCCCTACCCTTACTCATCTTGTAGATCTTTTTTTTTTTTCAAAAATTAAAGATAACTTGTTGCTCCTTATTAAGAAATCAATATATTTTCATGGTTGAAAAATTAGAAGAATGCAGACAAGGAGAAAGAAGAAGGAAAATCTGTAATCTTACCTTCTTGAGATATATAATTAGAATTTTATGTTCTATCCTCACAGATTTTTCTATACAGATATTTGAGAAACATGAGATGATACTGTTATAATATTAATAATAATAACTAACATTCATTGACTACTTAGTATGTAACAGACACTCTTCAGATTGCTTTTCCATGTACCAATTCACTGAATCATCTCAAGGATCCTATGAGGAAGGTTTAATTTCTATTTCCATTCTGCAGATGAGGAAACCAAAGCATGGAGAGGTTAAAAATACTGCCTGAGCCCTCATAGCTATTTAAGTGGAAGAGGGATGCTTTAAATCCCAGCAATCTAGCTCTAAGCTCTAAACTCTTAAATCATATGATATATTATTATCTATCTAACCTTTCCTTCTCTTTCATTTCCTCCCCTTTTTTCCGAACTTGAATATTCAACCTTTCTTTCATCTGGAAATTCCTCAACTGTGTGTATGCAGAAACCCTATTGTAGCTTCTATCTAATTCCTGTTTCCGAAGGACATTCTTGGCATGCCATTTTGTCTTATCTGAGTTATAGCCTAGGTCTATATTTGGCCAGTAAACGCACCATGGCAAGCTCTATTTAGAATTTTTAGTTGATTATCAACTGGTGTGTGTAAAATGTGTATGGCTTAGTTTGTGGCTGATAGGACAGACTGAAAACAGTCCGACTTCCTACTAGACCTACGCTTCCATGAGTGAGTGCGAAGACTCAGGTTTCCGATGAGTCACTGACTGACTCATATGTGGGCAGAAACCACGTTTGTTCACTCCTTTTTCCACTCCATGTGACAATGCCTAGCACACAGGAGACGGAAAGTTGACAAGGAGGGCCCGGGAGATCTGGGTTCCAGTTTCAGGCCCCCTACAGACTGACTGTTGAAAAGGAGCAAATTACTAACCACTTTGCTCCTTGATGATCTCATATATATTACATCCTAGTAAATCTTAGAGATCCAAGGAATAACATTCTTGAAGATCTTTAATTCCTATAGAAGAATTATCTTCTAGGTTTTCAAGTTAAAGAGTAAAAATTATTGATCCCCTTTCTTATTTTAAAATAAGAAATTTTAATTTCTTATTAAAATTTTAATCCCAATTTTAATCCCAAATAATTGTGGGGGGCAAACAGATGGTCTCTTAGATGTTTTAGTTTTTGGTTTTTTTTTTCCCCATTTTGGCATACATTACAGATGACATTTAGGTGTAGGAAAGCCTGCCATTGGTGACCCAGTGTGGGAATCATGGTTTAGCACAGGGATAAGAGCGTCTGTGGGATTATGTATAATTCCCAGTCTACCAACCTACTTTCTCTCTCACTTAAGAAAACACAGTAACTAAGACATATTTCAAAACCATTACAATAAAATTGTGAGGTAGTGGCTCAGAAACAGGCGAGCTGAACAGAATGAGAGAGAGAGCAGAGGGCCCAAAGACCAAACCATGTACCCATGGGAAACTGGTACACAGCAAAACTTCTCAAATCAGTGGGAAGAAGATAGATCATTGAGTGGATAGTGTTGGGAAAACTGACTCACTATGGAGAAAAAAAGTTGGAGTCCTATCTTATAACATATTAAAAAAAAATCCAAATGGATGGAAAACCTAAGTATGAAGGGAAATATATAGATACTCCCTTTAGGGGAGTACTTACAAGAATATCTTTGTCGTCTGGGGGATGGAGCAAATTTCTTAATCAAGACCCAAACAACATAAAACCCAAAACTGATGGGTATGGCTATATCAAACATAAAGATTTCAGTTGAAAACAGTTAACCTACCTGACAGAAGGCATTGTGGAGAGATGTTTGCAGGGTCCAAAAATCAATAAGAAATTAATGCCCCGAGGAACTCTTACAGGTTGGCAAGAAAAATACAGGAAACTCATGTAGGAAAAAGGAAGGCAGAGATATGAGCAGTTCAGAGAAGGAGAAATCCAAATTCAAATAAGCATATGAAGAGATACTCACTTCAATAGTAATCAGTGACCTGCAAATTTAAATTATAGTACAATCCACTTCAAAATCATCAGATTGTCAAAATTTGGAAATCTTAGTAGTAATTAATTTTTTTGAAGGGATTCAGGGCAATGGGACCCCTCTGGCCCTGCTAGAGGGATTGAAACAGCCTGTGCTTCAGCGATCCCACTCCTGTGTGGAGCCCAGAAAGGGGCTTCCCCAGATCTGTGAGGGGACAGCCCTGTGTGCGTTCCCGCAACACAGGTTGCAGTAGCAAAGAATGAAATCAACCAGAAAGTCGGTCCCTAGGACAACGGCCAAGCATCTGTGGGTTTTATGTAAGGCTTTCAGCAGTAATAATTAGATTTACATAAAACAACAAGGATGGATTGCAAAAACATTGAGTTGAATGAAAAAAAGTAGGAAAGAAAATGAGATTTATAGCACATTGCCTTTGGTAATGGAACACGCACACACAAAGCAATACTATATATTTTTCAAGTATACACATATGTCTAAATAAAGGAGTGAGGGGTCTGGAGCAGGGGGGTACTGGAGTCAGGATCAGGAAATAGGAGAGAAAACCACAGTAAAATAAGAGAGAGTCTTTTTATGGATCGATGAGTGCACTAGAAACTGAAGAGTAGAATTAATTCAACTCTGTGGCCCAAAAGAGAAGAAAAGGAAGTAAGATCACACTGGAATTCGGTTAAATGAGAGGTATCCTTCTGGTGATAAACTTGAAACATTCTGTTTATATTCTGTGTGGTAAATCATTGATAAACTTCAGCTCTTTGTTATTTGAAATGGATTAGTCGCCATAGGCTTCCCGGCTGTCAGGGCCCCAGGGCTGAGAACCATAGTGGGAGATGTTTGTGTTCACGGTTCCTTACCTCACATAAACCTTCAGAGGTGAACATGGCCATAAAAACTAGAGGGAGACAGCTTCAATATTTGAGACATAATTAAGAGAAAGACTTAGAAAAGGTTTGTAATTATTAATCCATTAAGACCTGGTGTGAATACCTCTTTATCAATATTTTATTTCCTCCATCTAATATTTAAAATCTTCCCTTTATATTTGTAGAATGAAAAGCAGAAATCTAAACAGCTCTAACATCATTTCCCTAATTCCCATGGCCTGCACCGCTCGGATGTCAGTCTTTAAATTCCTAACACAGATGAACAGAAGACAAAATCACTTCCCGGGGCTCTAAAATGAAGTATTTCAGCGGAACACAGAGAAACAGTTAAATTTTGCAAAGCTGTGAAACTGGAGAGGGGGCCGTCCTCAAAATCCACCAACCAGAGATGTGGAAGGAATTACTTGTGTGAGGTTCATTTCTCTCTCATTTCTCCCCACCTATTGCAGCAAACTCACCTGTCAATTTCATCAAAGAGACACTTGAATGGATTCTCTAACCTGCCCCCACTCCAAATCGATCAGTTAATTAAGGTGATCTCAATGAGCTTATTAAAGAACCAGGTCCTTTCCTTTCATGTTAATGCGGTTCCCTGTGAACTCCCTTTACGGTGATGTGCTTAATCAGAGGCATCCAGGACGATGAGTATTATTTACTAATATTTTATCCTATGCACAAATGGATTTTTTCCAATGTGGATTTGGATTTTTTTTTTCCAAGCACACTTAACTGCAAATACATTATGCAACTTTTTGCTTCCAGGTCAGAATTGAATGGGTTTCTGTTATTTACGATTTGTCATTTAAAGATATGAGATTCTTGGTCTCTTACGGAGTTGCCATAGATTTCCTTTATCCATTTGCATTGAGGATCAGAATGAGACTGGGAAATAACATGATTGTTTCTTGTGATAATTGACTCGGAGGCAACATGAGTGGCTTGTGGCCACCACGTGAGGTCATCCCTTGGATCTCCACCCGTGAGCATTGATGATAACCAGAATTACTTTAGGAGGAAGTGAGGCTAGTGTCCTGGGCACTATCTCCCTCAGAGGGCCTTGTCCAACCACTCGCAGTCCATTATCTCATTAGTCTCAAAACATGCCAGTGAGAAAGCAAGGAAAGAGGATGCTCGTGGAGTCACGAAACGGTATAAAGCACTCTGCTAATGAAATAATCACTTCCTGTTCCCCAGCTCCTGATCCTAAGCGCAGATGCAACAACTGAGGCCAAGGAAGCCGAAATTGCTGACCCCCAGATCCCCAGAGAGAGTCAACAGCAAAAATCAGGTGCGGGGGTGGGGGGGGGATGGAATGCTGCCACCCAGCACGCTGATGTAACCTGTTTTTTGAGGAAATGCCTAAATAAGGGCTAAATCGTTCCCTTAAGATAACAGCAGCCTTTTCCTTCTAAACCAGCACAGGGTGTGGATAGCTGGGGAAGTCAGAAATGTGCTGAGAGGAGGGGTGGGTGCTGGGCCAAGATGAAGCCAGAGACAGGCTCTCAGAAGTGGACACTTTGGAGTGCAGCTGGCCTCTTCCGCCGACTCATTGCTTTGCTGCTAAGTGTGATTCAATTTGGTTCACATCTCTATAGACACGCACAACACATATGAAACTGACCTCATTTGGTCTAATTCCTCAGGTTTTTTACCAGGGCCTTTGAGGCTATTTTCTTAAAGAACTGCTTTGATAAAGACTTTCATTTCTTTCTTTTTTTTTTTTTTTTAGACAGATAGTGCGCGAGTAGGCAGAGGGAGAGGGAGAAGCAGGCTCCCCGCTGAGCTGGGAGCCCAATTCTAGGCTTGATCCCAGAACCCTGAGACCATGACCTGAGCTGAAGGCAGCTGCTTAACCAACTGAGCCACCCAGGCGCCCAAGACTTTCATTCCTTTTTTTTTTTTTTTTAAGAGTTCTGGTTTATTATTATTTTTAAAATTTTTAAATTAATATATAATGTATTATTTGTTCTAGGAGTACAGGTCTGTGATTCATCAGTCTTACACAATTCACAACACTCACCATAGCACGTACCCTCCCCAATGTCCATCCCTCAGCCACCCCATCCCTCTCCCCCACCTCCCCTCCAGCAACTCCCAGAAGAATTCTGGTTTCTTTCTTTTTTTTTTTTTTAATTAATTTGATTTTATTTTTTTCAGTGTTCCAACATTCATTGTTCATGTACCACACCCAGTGCTCCATGCAATACGTGCCCTCTTCAATACCCACCACCAGGCTCTTAAAGGAACTGATTGTGTTTAAGTTTCCTGCTTTAAAATAATGAGCCTACATCTTATTGAAAGTGAAAGTGTTGTGAGAGTCACCGGGACATTTCTGAGTCTTTTTTTTTCTTTTTTTTAATTATTCAAGGGCTCTGCTTGTGGAACTTGGGATCTCTACAGGCAGCATACTGGGTAAGCTCTGGGCCCTTCTGGAAGGTTCCCTTTCTTCCTCTGCTCAGTGTCCATAAACCTCATGCTTCCTCCTCATGGCTCTACGAAATGTTCCTTCTTTGAAGGAGGGGGCGGACTAAGGTGTAGATGGCTGTAAGACATAGGTCAAATGGATAAATTGTTCATTGTGGTATTGCAGGCATGTGTGGGAATTTGTGAGAAGAGGGAGTTTTATGACATTCCGCTGCCAGCCTGCTTGGAAAGGTCAACCCCACCAGGAAAATAAAGCATCATTCTTGGAAGAACACAGGTGCTGATTTTCCCCTTAGAGTCAGCCTACTCAACATATTTCAAATTGATAATGTGAGTGAACACATAGAATTCATTCATTCATTCATTCAAAAGACACAAACATGAATAAGTAATAGTCCCTCATACCAGGGAGCTCACGGACGTGCAAAGAAATGATCGCAGTGCCAAACGGTCATAAGAAGCATAACAGAGGTAGTTAAAGAGAACGGAAGTTTCTGGCATGAAAGTGTAAGTGTCCAATGAATGTATAGGTACTCAAAGTTCAAAAAAACATTTATACTCCAAAGCCTAGGTGAGACGGGCAGGAATAATATTTGATGGAGATAAATATAAAAGGCCAGCGGACTAATTATAAGGTCAGGGATATCTGTCGTTATGATGTGGTGGGCAAGAACGGAGACTATCGCGTTGGGTAAGCCAGTGCTTCAATCCTGGTTCTGTCAGTTACCGCTTCTCTGACCATGGACAGGACTTCACCTCTCTGTGCCTCAGTGTTTCCACCTGTAAAGTGGACGTAATCGTAATACCAGGTCCTGCTGGAAGGGTTGCTGGGAAGATGAAATGAGATAATGCATTTCCAGTGCTTAGAAAATAACCTGGCTACAAATAAATAAATAAAGTTCAGTAATATTTAACAACTATTATCATTACTCTTAACAAGTTCTTTTAAAAAAGCAAAAAAAAAAAAAAAAAAAAGATGCCAGACTTTTGCTCTGCAGTTTGCCCAGCGGCCACCAGTAGTCCTCTGATAAGCTCAGTGGGTTGTGTACTGGCCTCCCAGGGGGATAGGAAGCAACAGGGTGAATCACTCCTTTAGATCAGGTAGTCTGTCCAAAAGAAGAACGTGGCTGTGTCACCCTAGAGTTCTGGATGGCCGAGAAGGGAAAACCTGGGTATGGTGGGACACAGACTCAAACCATAAGGCAAGCACACGACCAAGAGAGATCACAAGAAGAGTATCGGAAAAGTGAAAGTCTAAATCAACCGAGGCAATCAAAAAACTCCCGAGACCACAGAAAGAGAGGTTTTAGGAGAGAAGATCGGGGTGGGCGTGGGGGGCACAGACCCTAGCTCTTGCACTCGGTGTCAAACTGTAACCGGCTCACAGAAGGCAGGGTTCTGGGAGATGTACTTTTGCCTGTTTTCTCTGACCGGGAGAATGCGGAGAAAGGAGGGCTTGGGTACGAGACGGTGGAAGCCAACGAGCTTTTAAGAAACGTGTAGCCGCTCTAAATGATATTGGATCTCTGGAATAAATGATAGATTCTGAGACATTGCAATGGGTTGAAATTAGAAGAATCTTAGAGAAAAGAATGCGTGTTGGAAAAAAAAAATGCTGGCAAGCCCATTTGCTCATTTTCAGAAAGGGAAAGGAAGTTGATTTTATAGACTACAGACCTGTGAGCATGTGGTCTGTCTTGGACAAAAATTGGTTCTGGAAGAGTTACTTTGTGAGCGCCGTGAAAAGAATGTGGTGATCACTAAGACACGGCATTGGGTGATAAGGATTGAGCTAATTATAGGCTCATCCCACTTCTTCCCCCTTTCTCCTCCCTCCTTGTCCTTTGTTGTTCTTGGGCCAAGAGTCCTGAGAAGTCCACTGAACCATGCGTTTGGGTTTCAGCAAAGAGTATGATAAACCTCTCGTGATGTTGCTGAAGATGAGGGGAAAAAAAAGGGGTCTGGATTCACAAATAGTTAAGAAACTTGGAAACTGTTGGAAAGTCTATAAAGGGCAGTGATAATGGGAAGCCCCAACCTGGGAGTTTCTGGTGGTGTGGGAGAAAGCTCTATTCTCCCTTGTCTGGGACGAATATTATTTTTGCTCATGACTACCGTTTATGACACGCCCACTATGTGTCATGTAATATATATAAAGTATCATTTGATTGTTATAAAACTCTGTGCGGTATTATTTTGCAGAGAGATCAAGTAACCTTCCCAAGGGCACACTGACAGGCAGCCAGAGACTGAGGATTTCAACTTCAGACCGTCTGATTCAGAGCCATTGCTATCTCAGTGATGCTAACTGGCTCAACTAGCCAAAGTGGGAGGGAGGGATGGGGAACACATGTGTTGGAATCATCGAGATCCAAAATGACACTGTCAGAGGTACAGACTGAATCCAACAAGAAGCAAGTTAAGTGGGTATATTGAAGATTGCAGTAGTCTCCCCTGCTCCCCCAAGAGCCCCACATAAGCACAGGATGGAAAGACATAGCTTTGGAGATGTTTGGGCCATCTGAGACATTAGCATGATACGGCAGCCCCAAAAGATCAAATAAAACAACCCCACTAATTAGACTTGGGTTCATCTTGAGAGAATAGCATAGCTAAAAGGAGATTTGGAACCAGAAAACCGAAGAAGGAAGGGCTGTGTCTGCTGCTTGGAGCCACTCGCGTAATGCCGATGGAGTGAGGGGAGAAAACAGAACTCAGCTTGGCTGCTTTTTGACGGTCTTCAGGTTCAGGAAGACACTAGGACCACAAAATGTGCACGGACACTGGCGAGGGAGGGAGAGACATGGAGTGGCAGAGTGCGTTGCTGACCGTCATCTCCTGGAGCCACTCCTGAAGTGGGATGAGGGCTAAGTTCGAAGGGAAAGTAGCTGACAACCGCATCGCATGGGGGGCAAGGGAAGAAAGAAGCTGGAGATGTTCGGCTGGGCAGAGACAACTTTAGAGGCCATCTTGCCTGGCCTTGACAAGCTGCAAGGGCCATCATGTGAGAACACACGTCTGTTAGTTCTCCAGGACGGTGGCTTGGAGACTTGCTTGGTTGTTACCTCTGGGAAGAATTACATTTTATATCTCCAACCAGAAGACACAGAAATACACACATATACCTGAAGTAAAGTGTTCCAGAAGGCATTATTACCCTCCCAGCATTCAACTTACTTTGGTATTTTCTATTGTATTCTATTTGATTCCGTTCTTTTTCATTAAAAAAAGTTTGTTGAGCCCATTAAATTGATATCCTGACTTATTAGTGGGTTGAAATGCATAGTTTAAAAATCTGTGTTGTAGAGACTAGAGTGAGGGTTCACCAATGGAAGCTACAAGGGGCCAGCTCTTGCCCCACGCTCACGAAGAACTTCTAGCAAGCGGGAGTGACAGAAGGTGGGATTTGTGTCTTTAGGAAGCACGAGCTCTTGCTTCTCGAGGTGTTCAAGCTTAGGCTGAATGAAGGTGTGTTGCGGGAAGGATTCAAACATCAAAGGGGGACTGAATGAAATTGACCACAAGACCCTCTCCTTTCCTGAGATGCCACCATTGGGTTAGTTCCCTTTCCTTTTAGGCTATGCTAACGGAAGCATCATGTACCTCTCTCCGGAAGTGAAGGAGGCTTTGCTCCTTCCTATTCAGACCACAAATCCGAGTGTCAGAACCAATCTGGGAATGCACTTGGAGCTATATTTTTGAAGCTATTGACTTATTTCTTTGCGATGCTAGCCTACCAAGCACGAGCTAGGTAGGCTCTGGGCGGGTCAGACTGACACAGCCCAGGCTTTGTGGCACTCGCTGCCTAGTTAGGAAAAGACAATCACTCAACACATATTTTCTGAGTGCCTAGCTATCTGTCAGTCACTGCTTTGGGCACTGGTCACATATCAATGCAAAAAACAGATTTAAAAATATCCCTGCCTTCATTGAGTTTACAGATTATGTACAAGATACACACAGATAATTGATTGATTTTGACTCTGATAAGGGGCACAGTACCCAGAGAGGGTAGTGGCCGAGTGCAAGAGTCAGGGACACGTCCTCGAGGAGGTGGCATCAAAACTGCCACATGGAAGATGAGTCTCAGGGACACTGGGAGACAGAGCAGGAGGGAACATTCCAGAGGAAACAGCAAGTGTCTGGGGATAGGAAAGAAAGCTGGGCTGGCTAGGATGTGGAGGTGGGAAAGGACTGATCCCATAGGGTCAGGAACTGGGATTTGATGCTAAGAGCAAGGGCAGAATCTCTTAGAAGGATGTAGAACTATAGGGAGATCTAAGGATATAGAGATAAGCAGAGGTGCAGGAGACAGGGAGAGAAGAAGGATTTGGAAGATTCGTGGGAGGCCGACTCAGCCACACTTGGGGCATGAGCTGGAGGGAAGGGACAAGGAAGACCCCTGTGTATCTGTCTTGAGTAGCTAGCAGCGATGGTGGGGTGAGGGAGAGAAGATGAGCAGCGGAGAGGGTGGGGGATGGAGAAGGTGAGGTTGGTCTGGGATATCTTTCTTCATGCAGTTTTCTTTCCTTAAAATACCGTCATCCCACTCGTCTGCTGCGAAAGCACCTGTTCATCCTCCAACACTCCAGCCCCCATGAAGCCTTACTTAACCCTCCTCTTTGTCAGACAGAAGCAGTCCTCCCCACTCTGTATGGCCTTTCTTCCCTTACAGACTTTGATCGCTGCCTCCACAGTGATCTGTCCCATTTATTTATTTGTTGGCCTATAATAATAACAATGCCCATGAACACTGACAGCCCGGCACTATTGTAGGCTCTTTACACATATCGCCTCACTTAATCCTCACGATAGCCCTTTATGTCAATACCATCACTGTCCCCGTTTCATGAGGAAACGGGGTTACGGGCAGGTAACCCCCTAGCTCACAGGGCACTGCTGGTCAGGGTGGAGCTGGGATCCAAGCGCGGGCAGTCTGGCTCCAGGGTCCGCGCTCTTAATCACTGTGTGCGTCTTGTTTTCCACCAGATTATAGATCCTTGCAGTGACGGACCATGTAATCGGACATTTTTTTTTTTAAAGAAACACACACTTGGAGAGTTTTGATTACCAAAAATAAGAAAAATAAACACAGTTGCAACTTGTAAACAAAACCCAAATGAACAGCTATCTATATATATATATATATTTTTACCCCTGCAAATCCCAGAAATTTTGTTACTTGAAAACCAAGGTGGGGGTGCCTGGGTGGCTCAGTCCCCTGATGCATCTCAGGACTTAGACTCAGGCCTGCCACACCCGCAACCCTCCTACTGGACGAACACTACTGGGTTCTCGGAACACATCGAGAGCTTTCCCGACTCCGTGGCTTTACTGGGATATTTGCTTGCTTAAAAAAAAAAAACAAAAAACAAAAACTCTTAATTATCTCCAACTCTCCCAAACCTAACCCATTCAAGCTCAAATTTCCTTTTGTGAAGTCTTTCTGCAACACTCCCTCTGAATCCCTTCGGTATCTCTGTGTAGTGTGTGTGTGTGTGTGTGTGTGTGTGTGTGTGTGGTGAGAACACTCAGGATCTAGTCTCTTACGTTTTTAAAAACATCCCCAGTGCCCAGCACATCACCTGGACCCTAAGAGTCCCTTAAAAAGGACTGGTAGAAGGACACCTGGGTGGCTCAGATGGTTAAGAGTCTGCTTTCAGCTCAGGTCGTGATCCCAGGGTCCTGGGATCGGGTCCCGCATCAGGCTCCCTGCTCCACGGGGAGCCTGCTTCTCCCTCTGCCTGCTGCTCCCCCTGCTTGTGCCTGTGCTTTCTCTCTCTCTGACAAATAAAAAAAAATAAAATAAAATCCTTAAAAAAAAAAAAAAGGATTGGTAGAATGAGTCAATGGCAGGAAAACATTCACACATCTAAAAAGGGGTTAGAATTGCCAACCTAAAGTTGGGGTTGGCAAGGTTTTTCCGTAAAGGAGAAGATAGCAAATATCTTGGGCTTTGCGGGCCATAAGTTCTTGGTTGCAACGGCTCAGCTCTGCCGTTGTAGTGTGAAAGCCGTGATAGACAATATGAAAACAAATGTACTGTGTTTCAATAAAACTTTATGTATGGATACTGATGTTTGAATTTTGCCTAATTTTCACGCGTCATGAGATGCTATTAAAATTTTTTTTTCGACTGTTTAAAAATGTAAAAACCATCCTTAGCTCACAGACGGTGAAAGCCAGGCCTTGGGTGGATGTGGCCCATTGGCCACAGTTTGCCGACCCCTGGCCTGGGGCCAGTGGACGGAAGTGACTTGGACTCCCCGGAGTTCGCTTTGGTACCCCGCGCTGCTGCATGCCCCCGGGGAGCTGTCCTCACCAGAGATGTCTAATCGGAGGGCCTGCGGATTACCTGGGGTTGGGGGACTGGGGAGAGGAGCCCCTCCGAAGCGGGGCCGAGGTGGGACACGACGGGACCTCTAAAGCCCTTTCCTTTCCGAGGTTCTCTGTCGCAGCTTCCTGGGCTAAGGAATAAAACCACAGGAGCTTAACTGATTGGAGAGAAGGAGGTCATTCTGAATTAGTGAAAAGGTCTGAGTTATAAAACGGTTTATAAGAAATTATGCTTCATTGTGTTCAAGGACATTCCGCAATCAAATGAACACTTAACAAAGGGCTGTCAATAAGCCATTTGAATTGCACTTTGTGTTATTCAAAGTGCTTTCCAGTACATTATCTTCATTGATCCGAGCAGGAACCGCGGGAGACGGACAACCCCATTTTACAGATGAGGTCACACCAGCTGAGGTGGTTCAGACCCAGGTCCGTGCTGCCCGAAGCCGTCTCCCTAGGCTGGCTATTGAGTAGACAAAAGTAACTCTATATTTTGTATCAAGGCCGTATTCCGGAGTTTCTATAAGGAGTATCATTTATATGTGCATGAAGATTGAGCATCCCTACCTCAAGCTAATTTAAACAAAATTTTTAAGTAATTCTACACCCTACACACGTGGGGCGCAAACTCACCACCCCGAGATCAAGAGCCGCATGCTCCGCCGACTGGGCCTGCCAGGTGCCCCAACTCGAGCTAATTTTTGACTCTTGAGTAGGTACTAGAAACATGGCCATAGATCCAGATTAGCAAGCAGAGTCTCTCAAACTATATTAGTAAAACATAGCAAAAGTTCATTACATGCTGACAAGCAAGAATATGGGACTTTACCTTGTTTACTCACATCAGGATGACAAAGAGGTTTCCACTGTGTCATCTCCAAGAGAAAGGCAGTTTTTCCCCTCATAGATGGCATAAAGGTAAGTAGAAATGCACTTGGAATTGGAAAGGTATCTCAGGGTCGGAAATTCTTCCATCTGGTAAATTAGTAGTTTTGAGAAATTAGAAGGATTCTGATAGTGGAGGAGATCGAATCCAATTGCCTTGTGGTGCTTTCCTTCCTCTGTGTCCGAGGGAGTCTGACCTGGGGGCAAACCCGAGAAGCAGGCAGCCAGCAAGCCCTAGTGATTTAGGGGATAAATCTGCTTCTCCCCCCAACCCCTACCACCCTCAACTTGGGGCTCGCATCAGGCATTTCCTTGCCAAATTAGGCTTTGGCACAGCTAAGGATGCCTTGGCAAACTTTTTTAATTTCCCAAGAGCAACTTCCTGGTTCTTAATTAGGCCTTTTATTCCTAGATGTCTATATTTAACTATGCTCTGTTCATGCTGACCCCTTTTGGATACTGCCAAGAACTTCAGGGAAGTGGCGGTTGAGTCTAGACAGGGCAATTATTCAGATAACTAAGTTCTCCAAACCTGTTCTTAAAGCAAGACACTATGAGGAAATGTTCAGTTATCAAGCGATGCCTGCCTGAATTTACTAGGTAACTGCCCAGGGGGCTGCTGCATTTTGCCAGGGAGGCAGAGAGCAAGTACTTAACCGAGGGAAGGAGGCAGCCCCGAGCCATCAGGGTTGCACCCGTGAACTTGGCGGTAGAGAACAGTGGAGTGACAACAAGTCCTAGAGAAAGGCTCTCAGCTGTGCGGGAGGAAAGTGCAAGAATATTCATTCTACCTGTTTGTAAAAAAAGAAAATGGAAAGTACCCTGAATGTCTATCACCCGAGAGATGGGTCAATAAATTGTGGTACATGCCTATGAGGGAATGCAACTCAGCAGTGTCAAAAGGGATGGACTGGATGTTCGTGGGTCGCCGTGGATACTTCCCACAGACGTAGTGCTGAGCAAAGACAGCCAGGTGCGCGTGACTATCTACTACATGGAAACATTCATGGAAATGTAAAACATCAATAATAATTATACTGTATATTGTCTATGGAGAACATCTATGGAGTGAGAGCATTTTAAAAATCCATGGTAATTTAAAAAAAAAACCCAAATTAACTGATGCGCTTTTTTTTTTTCCTTCCTTAAAGAAAAGAGAAAAGACTTATGTTCAAGGGAGCACTTATCTCTGGGGAGGGAGGGATGAGGAAGTGAGTCTGTGTAGCGCTCAAAGTCTTCGGCTGAGACTGTCGTGTTTACTGTTTTCTGCTGAGTGGGAATTTACCCATGATTTTTATTAGTATACTCTTTAGCATGCCTGAAATCGTTCATTACAAATGAAGAGCGGCCGAAAGGTGAGCCAGACCTGTTGGCTGGGGATGGAGTGTGGTGACGAGAAACATCGGGAGAGGAGAGCCCATGGCGTCTCTCTTCCCTGAACTGTGTGATCAAATATCCTTTCAGGGAAATAAGCGTGTTTGTGGGACAGCTCCAGATGGGAGTGCAGAGAATAAAATTCTAGAACCAGTTCCGCCTCTTCTGGGAGCTGAATGACCTGACCCGCCGTGAGCCATGGTTTCTCCCATGTCCCTTCTCTGAGTGGAGGTTCTCACCGATCTTGCCCAAGTCTAGCAGCCTTTGGTGGCGGAAGTCATTTGAGAAAGTGCAGTAGGGCGGGCTTGGTGTGTGGGAGGAGAAGGGAGTGGGCTTATAAATACTGGACAGAGCTGGATTAAAAATCGGCTTTACATAGGTCTTGACACTTTGCAAATGACCCTTGGCAATGATTACATGGAAGAAGAGTATTTTGTTGTTGTTTTATTGAGAATTTTGAAGGGACATAAAATTAGATCCCATTACTCCTATTTTAAAAAATACCCATCACCTAACCCCCCCAAACTATTAACTTATGGTCAGTCTTTCCCTATCCTCCCACTGATTCACTCTCCATCCTTTATCACATCATTCTGAAGCAAATCTCAGACAGAAGACCACATATTAGTCACGGTTCTCCAGAAAAACAAAACCATGGATTTTTCTCTTTATCCAGATTTATTTTTAAGGAATTGGCTCATTCAGTTGTGGGGGCTGGAAATTTAGGTAAGAGTTGACATTGCAGACTTGAGTCTGAATTCTACAGGCTGGAAACTTAGGCAGGGTTTCTCCTATATAGGCACCCTCAGCCAGAATTGCTTCTTAGTCTATAAGCTCCGTCTTCGGGTTTAAGGCCTTCAGCTGATTAGGTGAGGCCCACCCACGTTATGCAGCATGAGCTTAACTAAAAGTGTAGTGATTTAAGTGTTAGTCACATCTGAAAAATATCCACACAGCAACGTCTAGACTGGTGTTTGACCAAACAGCTGGGCACCATAGTCTAGCCGAGCCGACACACAATTAATCATCACAGATCATTTTGCTAGTAACTATTTCACTATGTATACCAAAAACAAGGACTCCTTGGGGCGCCTAGGTGGCTCAGTCGGTTAGGTGTCTGACTCTTGATTTCAGCTCAGGTTGGGATCTCGGGGTAGTGGGATTTAGCCCTGCATCAGGCTCTATGGAGTCTGCTTTAGGTTCTCTCTCTTCATCTCCCTCTGCCCCTCACCCTCCCTCTAAAATAAATCAGACTTTAAAAAAAATAAAGACTCCTTTCTTAAGCACAATATTATCACACTAAATTAAAGTAACAGTCATCTTAAAATCCTCAGATATCCAATTAAATTAAACTTTCCAATTATCTCATAAATGTCATCATTTTCATTTTTGTAATTTGTTGATCTTAGGCTCCAACCAAGGTCTGCAGCTTGTTATTGGTTAAGTATGTTTTATAGCTCTTAATTTACAGGTTCCCCCAACATCTCTTTCTCTTCCTTGCAAATAATTTCTAAAAAATACTATCTGTATTGTAGAAAATAGAAGCTCTCGGTCTGGATTTTGCTGGTTGCATTCTCTTAGTGACATTCATCACGTTCCTCTATCCTCTGTGTTTCTATAAACTGGTAGTTAAATTTAGAGGCTCAACCAGTCATTTAAAGAGACACTTCTTTGCATAATTTTAAGGACTCCCTGAAGAATTCCTTGTTACCTACTCTGGAAACAAACAGGCAAACAAACCAAAGCAACATACCACCCTTATTAGCTTGCTGAGACTAAAATTGCACTGCTAAATATAATTTTGTTTTAATTCCTGATTAAAATGTAATACTCCTAGGGGCATCTGGGTGGCTCAGATGGTTAAATGTCTGCCTTTGGCTCAGGTCATGTTACTGGGGTCCTGGGATGGAGTCCGGCATTGGGCTCCCTGCTCAGTGGGGACTGCTTCTCCCTTTGCCACTCCCCCACTGCTTGTGCTTTCTCTATCTCTCAAATGAATAATAATAAAAAAAATCTTTAAAAATATAGTACTCTCAGAAAAGGGAAAACTTGTCAGATGTTCACTCTTGAGTATGAATGCTTTTATGAAATCCTTTCCCAAGTCAGTTTCTGAAAGTGAGGGAAGGAGAGCGGAAAGTCCCTGAGGAGAGCACATGGGCAGTGCATGTGTGTTTCATAGCCGGCGGACATCGGGGTCACTATGGGAGGAAGAGAATCAGTTAAGATGGGACTCATCTTCAAAGCCCTCTCAGCTGTTGAGCATTGGCTACAGTATGGACACTGTATTCAGCGCTTTCAAGCAACTCTTTAGTTTCAATCTTCTAACCACCCGGGAAATGAGGAGAGCTTATACCCATTTTAAAGCTAGAAACACTGAGGCTCAGCCAGGCTTAAGCAACTGGTTAAAGATCTTATGGCTAGTAAATGGCACATAAGGATTAAGGATGTGGGCTAAGGATTGCTCCCCACATTCCTTTGACCCCTGTGCTCTTTCTACCATCCCACAGCTACCACTCCTGCCCCCCTACTCTGTTACTTCCAGCTTTGGGCTCGCTTGACAGGAGAGGTGAGAGATGATCCCCCCCACATGGGTGCCTTCCAACCTCCGGTGTAGCCTGTTCCTGGACACATTCTGGGGATCATGCCCAGAATCAGGCCATCACAGAGGGCAGGCAGGGATCTTCCCAGTGGCCTTTGAGTTAACCAATCTGTCTTGTTTCCTTTTTTTTCTTTGCCCTTTTCTGGGATAAAAGACTATCTCTGGAAACCCAGACTGCTGATTTAGACAGGAACGATGCTGAGGACTTCTGCAGTGCCACCGTGAGTCAGCAATCCTTTTTCCCAATTTTATTTGTTTATTGTACAAATGAAATTGTAAGAGTAATAGAGATAATGATTAAAAAAAGAATCATACCACCCCAATAAAATCAACTGTTTCCATGTCCTTGTGTTCCTTGTCAGCCTCTGGCTGGAAGTATGTGCAATTTTTCCTGTTCTATTCCATTCCTTTCTGAGCCTACAAAACAGTCAGAGGAAGTGGGGAAGAGACAGAGGTCCCTCCGCCCTCTTCCGAATCACGGCCATTTTAAACGGCTCAATCGGAAGCATTAACCTGCAAGACTCCACATCCAGGGAGCCAAGGAGAGGGGCCAGCGGAGTCTTGTTAACTTCCAGCTTCCTCGTTTTCTTTTTCAGCCCTCTTTGAGAACACACCCGTGAACCTTTGTAGGGCAGCTCTCTTTTAGAACCAGAAGTGGAAGATCAAAACTAGCCTAGGAAATTGAGAAAGAAGGAGAAAGAAACCAACTATAACGTCTAAGCAGTTCTGAACTTCCTTAATACTGAGATCATACACAGCTGCAACCCTCTCTCATTTCTGGGTGACTAAAACCTCATTATTTAGAAAAATGTATTTTGTCTGCAATTTCAACATTCGAAGACAAAGGGAAATGTGTGGAACGAGTTGAACCTTGAGACGATTGTCAGCTGTTTATTCATATTGTATCTGTGCAATGCATGCTGGGAGTAGGCCCTGTGAACCTTCATCAGTTTGGTGCTTATTTAGAGAGTTAAGTTATATGAGGCACCATCTCTCACTTTAGCCAGCTAAGAGGAAGCTGTAGCGCATTTACTATCATTACCTATGTACAATAAAACCTTCGAAACATCCTTAAAGAGAAATGCAACGAGAAAAAAAAAAAAAAGTTCAGTTTTTGGAAGAAGTCATTTGTCTTTAGCCGAATTCATCCGGGTATGATCAGGGTTGCTGCAGACATAAAACTGTCTGAAGTCTGGCTTCAGGGTTTAGAATTATAAAATATTCATGGCGTATAATTTTGCATAATTTGTTTAGCTACCAAGACGTCCTTTAGTTATTTGGTGCATGAATCCTTCCGAAGGCCTAAAGAAGAGAAAAATGGACTTTAAGAAGCTCAATCCAACTTTGATGCAAATACGGATAAGATGAACGTATCCTGTAGTGCCCTGTGTAGTCAACACACATAAACACATGTATACGTACACATGTGTGCGCGCACACACACCCCCCCTCTGCCTATAATTGATTCTTCCTAGTGATCCTTAGAGCTGTTACACTGGGCATTTTACATATATTACTTACCTACGTTCGATCTGCATGGGATAGCCTATGGAACATTTTCGATTTCTGCAAGATGCATTTAGATGATAAAATTCCTTGACGGTATGTTCGGTAACAAACACGATCCTTTATTTATTCAAAGCATAAAGAGCTGACCTCCCTGTCCAGTGCTGTGCCAAGCACTGACGGGTGTATTTGTTGGAAGAGGTTCCTATCCCCGGGGGGAAGCTTACAATCTGGTTGAGACAAGACATACAAACAGGAACAGCTCGAGAACAACTAGCTCTCAGGCATTATTTAAGCAGATGCAAGCGAGCGCGGCAGAGCCCCCAGAGGAAGACTGCAGAGGACGTGCAAATAAGGGAAGGTGAGCCATGTCTCTGCCCTCATTGCCCCTGCCCAGGCTGCGCCCCCGGCCCCTCTCTGGGGGATGCAAACATGGCCTCATTGTCTCTGCGCCTGCAGTCTCGCCCCTTCCAACCCATTCTCCGTACTGAAGTGGTAGAGGAGTTCTCTAACTGCAGATCTGACTCTGGTGTTTCCCTTAACCTTAAGAAAAAGGCCACATGCTTTAGGCTGGTACACAAAGTCCATCCCCCAGGTCCATCCCCCAGGCCCCAGGCAGAGCGGCTCGCTGGTTCTTGGAGAAGCAGCCTTGCTCCTCTTAACCTCACGGCTGAGCTTCTCTCCACTTGCAGTGCTGTCGCTCCCATGCCCTCCTTCCTCCAGTTCTTCAGTTTCAGCGCAGCCTTCATCCCTTCCAGGAAGCCACTCTTACTCCCCGAGACTGGGCCAGTACTCCCTATGTGCCCCTCGTTGCTCTAGAACGTTCCCTGGCCCACGCAGAGCATTCTCAGTGTCGGTGATCTGAAAGCAACGGAGTTAGTAAAGCTCTGAGGTCAGAGCTTCTGGGTCTGAAACCAAGACCCATCGTTTACTAGTTTTGTAATCTTTTTTTTTTTTAAGATTTATTTTAATTTATTTCTTTAAGATTTTATTTATTTATTTGAGAGAGAGGGAGAGAGAGCATGAGCAAGGGGAGGGGTAGACGGAGAGGGAGAGGCAGACTCCGGGGTGACGACATGAAACAAAGGTAGATGCCCAACCAACTGAGCTCCCGAGGCCCCTCATAGATTTATTTATTTGAGAGAGAGAGACAGAGAGAGCACGCACACATGCATGTGTTAGCATGAGTCGGGGGCACGGGGTGGAGGAGAGGAGTATTAAGCAGACTCTGCTGAGTGCAGAGCCTAAGGCTGGGCTCAGTCTCATGACCCCGAGATCATGACCTGAGCGGAAACCAAGAGTCGGCCGCTTAGTCAGGTGCCCCTACTAGTTTTGTAATCTTAAGGTAAATTGCTTACCCTCCCTCTCACACTGTTTTTTAATCTGCAAAATGGGGAGAATGACGGTACCAACAACATAGGGCTGTTGCGGGGGTAAATGAGATTATATATAAGTCTTTAGTCTAGAGCTTGGCAAGTCTTGTCTATTGCTATGCTAATTACTGGTTAGCATCCCCCCCTTAACATCGGAAACCCTCCTCCCCAACCAAGCAAGCTGCTGCAGCCAATCCTGAGGGCTGATGGATCAAGACCCAGGAGCGCCCATAGCCCCCCACAGGATGCTGTTTGGGAGACTCTTCTAAATGAGAAGGGTCAGGGCTGGGTATTTTGTGACCCTGTCTCTCCCTCTTCCTGAGCACAACACCTGGGGCGTAGATGATGTTCAATCATTATTTCGGGGATGAACGAGTGGGCTGAGTTGTGTAAGGTTTCTTACAGGAACAAAATTTCTGGTGGAGAATGGGAGAAAGTGCAGGAGTGGTTTTTCAGAGGTAAGTGGGGAAGCTCTTACAGTTGTGTAAGGTTTGTGTAAGGTTTCTTACAGGAACAAAATTTCTGGTGGAGAATGGGAGAAAGTGCAGGAGTGGTTTGTCAGAGGTAAGTGGGGAAGCTCATCCTGCCTGAGGGAACAGCATGACGAGGCTAAGGAACAGAATGCACGCAGGGTCAGGAAAGAGCACCTACCTGCGTCTTCCGTCCTGTTGGGATTGTTTCCTGTGACGCACGCATCACTTAAACGCCCATGCGCAGAGGGCCTGACCAGAGGGGATGACTGGCCTATTAGCTCATTCAAAACCAAACAGTAGAAACCGAGATGGGGAAAAGCATAAAGGAAGAGCAGTGAAAACAAGAATTCTACATGTAAGCAAAATAGATTTGATTGCAAAATGACTACCATAAAATTGTAATTTCATATGAATTTTAAAACTAACCTTTTACAGATTATAACAGTAATACATATTCATTGCAGAGAATGTGAGAGATGCAGAAAAGCAGGCAAAAAAATAAAGATCACCCATAATCCCGCTGTCAAAAATAACCACATTGATGTAGTAGTTACGCCTTGAGAAGTTTTTTTGGGGCCGTGCACGTGTGCATAACAGAATATAAAGTGTTGCATCTTTATCCCTCCATTATCAGGAATATCCTGGTCAAACCCTTCGTCCTCTATTTAGTTCTGTTGCCTAGGTTCTCAGGCTGTTATAATCGGGACCCAAGAGGGTTAGAAGAAAAGTCTACTCTCCGCTGGGCCTTCACCGGCTGGGACTGTATGCGGGACGGCTGCAAGCCAGAGGCCACGGTCACTGTCGGCCTCAGACCTATTTCTAGGCAGCCCCTGGCTGCCTTCCTGCTGTTGATCCTGAGATGACACCACTTCGACAGTCTGGGCCCGTTGGGACTCGGCTTACTTTGGCCGCCTCCCCAGCCCTGGCCTTCTGACTGCTGGGCTCGACTGTCTGACTTTCGAACTGTATACCACTCGTGTGGTTTTGGTGGGTTCACAGAAATGCCTCTAGATTGTGGTGCCCCGGGGCCTGGACTTGACAGATGGATTCTGTGTGTGCGAGTGTGTGTATGTGTGTGGGGGGCATGTGGACACTGCTTTGGTTCTTCTAATTTTAGTATATGTGCCGCCGAAGCAAGCACTGCAGTTTTGGTTCTTGACTGCCCCTGGGGGATACTGTAGGGGTAGGTTGAAGGTACCTGCTCTCCCCTCTCCTTGCACAGGCTCCCTGCCTGCCCCCACCTGGAGATCTGAGAGAAGCGAGACCAGGATCCCAGAGTTCACAAGGATGACTTGATTTCAGAAACAAAGGAACATCCCAGGTGGCACAAGTACGCTTTAGTATTAAGCCTGGCCTAGCAGCGTGGTTTCTCCACTCCAGGTCCCAGAGTGCTGGGTTCAAGCTCCCGAAATCCCACTGGGCTGAGGTTTATCCCTGAACCCGGGCCAGGACTGAACCCAGGGTGGGCTCCTCTGTGAAAGGCAAGGGATTGCAAGACTGAGAGGAGGAGGGGTTCTGGGTCAAAGAGGCAGGCCGTTCTCAGCAAGAAGAAGTTTTAGACATTATAATCCATTTCCCCACACGGTGTGAGAATCCCTTCCATAGATGGCCTGGCAAAAGATCATGTAGCATCTACTCGGACATGTCCAGTGACAAGGGGCTCACTCATTCTTTCATCATTCAGGCTCTCAGAATGGTGATAGGAAATTCTTCCACATTAAGCTGTGCTGTGCTTCTTGGGACCATCCCTCCGGATGCCCTAGTTCTGCCCTGGGAGTAGCCCCCAGTGGATCCAGGCTTGACCCTCCCTATTGAGAAGATGCACCTAGGCTCTCCTTTTCTCCTTCTAGGCCAGGAGCGAGCTTTCTGGCTACCTCTGTGTGCCAGCCTGGCAGAGAAGTGAGGCTGGGATAGATCTGATCCAGGGACCATGTCTCTGTTACCTATTCTGGTCCCAGTGGAGTCAGGGGTTCGTTGTATGACAACAGAGACAAGTGTGGGATAAAGCCCTGAGCCAGGACCAAGGTAGGACCAGAGAGACAGATTACATTCACCCCTCTGGTCTGTAGCCCTACTGGGTTAGGCACCTGCAAAAATTGGGGGTGACTCCCTTCTCTGGAACAGGCCTCGTATTTGGTTCTTGTTGTAATCAACCATAATTAAGAAATTTCAGGATGGCTAGAGACCTATATAGAACAGACTTTCTGGCCAATTGTTCTCTATACAAAACAAAATGATAAAATTATTTCAATATTACCTTATTTGTTTCAGCCTTCTACTCATGAATTAAATTCGTTTTCCTAGTCTTTGCAAATTTTAACCCCTTTCCTCCTTTTTGGGAGAGAGACACACAGGTTCTAGTCACAATGGGACATTGGGTTTAAGGTATCGGACCCTTTTTATCACCTTTAGGCAGAAATAATCAGTGGGTGTGGCATTCAATCACAATCCATTACTTCAATTAAGGGTTTCCTGGGTAGGTCACTCTGTTCTTTTGTAGCAACCTTAACAGCAAGCAATTTTCCGACTTTTTCACATCAAATTTATGCATACCATATATATTATTTACTGCAGCAAAATAAAATCTAGATTTTAGAGATAGGTGCATACACATTCTGGTGTGACTTCAGAACAATAGTGAACATTTTCAATGGGTTATTTCCATCACCTTCTGTCTTTTCCCAAGAAAGAATTAAAACTTGTGGTATCAAGAGCTTCCAGACCACGCAGAATAACTGGACAAAGACCTCCTGGAACTCCATCAAAATCAGACTGTGGATCAGATCAAGTTAGAAACCATCCCATCCAACAGAAGAAGCGACAATTCCCAGCTAAGAGAAGAAAGGGACAATCCTGTTAAAAATCCGGGGGTAGATTTTAATGAGAACGACCATGAGGAAGTCTCTGAGCTTTTGAGCAGGGATGCAAAAATCCCTAACTTGGCTGTTAAGGAAGATCTCTTGAAGAAATAGTGGAGGACTGGAGGCAGAGAGACCATTTATGAGGTGGGTTAGTTAGGCTACAGGTAGCTGCTGTAATGAAGAGACCCCAAATTACAGGGCTTAAATAATACAGAGGCGTATTCTACACCTCGTTTGGTGTGATGATTACAATGGGACATGCAACTGTCCATACTCAATGAAGGGAACCCCTAAGACCTGTGCATTTTGGGGGTGTTAATTATGCTTCAGTTAAAAGCTAATAGACAGGGGCGCCTGGGTGGCTCAGTGGGTTAAAGCCTCTGCCTTGGGCTCAGGTCATGATCTAAGGGTCCTGGGATCGAGCCCCGCATTGGGCTCTCTGCTTAGCGGGGAGCCTGCTTCCCGCCCCCTCCCCTCTGCCTGCCTCTCTGCCTACTTGTGATGTCTCTCTCTCTGTCAGATAATAAATAAATAAAATCTTTAAAAAACAAACAGACATTCATTTCTCTTTCACCTAATAGTCCAAATATGAGTGGGTCAATTGCCGTTCTGTTTTGTGACCAGTCACCTTGGCTCTTCTAAACATGTAATTCCATCTCTGCTCCTGATAAGGGTGACGGGGACGAGGAAATCCAGGGAAAGTGGCTTGTCTTCGGGTAGAGGTGAACTTGGAATTGGACACTCCACTTCTGCTCATATGCCGCAGGGGCAGACTGAGCCACAAAGCCACACAAGAGAAGTATACACTCAAGTTGAAAAGCCACGTGACTCACCAGAGGGTGCTGCTCTATCCTTGTAGAGAAAGAACAATGGGAGAAGGATGTTGGAGAGAGTTGGAAGCCTCTGCTACCTGGGTAAGGCCATGACAGACATGGAGAAGAAGGCCAGACGCCAGAGTCATGCGGGGATGGAGCTGACCCAACTGTGTCACCGTTTGGATGTAGGGACAGTGTTAAAGATAATTACAATTGGTTATTGGTTATAATCGGTTGGATTGGTAGGTCAGGAAACAGTGGAGCCGTGATGGAAACGGGGAAACCAGAAGACCAGCTGGTATGCTGGGGTGGGGCAGACGGAGGAGATGGCCAAGGGACACAGGGTCTCTATCCTTACAGATGGTTAATAATAGATGAGGCAGCTCTCACTGCGGTGCGCAGCGTGGCTTGGCCTGAAACCAAGGAGCTAAATGGAATTGTTTTTTCTTAAGCAGAAGTTTGAACATTCCGAAGGTAAGACAAAGCAGAGGCTGGTGGCTGAGAGTGGTGGGAGTCTCTCTAGCCATCAGTGGTCCCCCATCACAGTTCTCGCCACCAGCCATGGACATCAATAGAGCATCCACTAATGGGCGCATTGCCGCCTTCTCTAGCACAATCCGCAGCATGTGCTTTTCTAGATCTATGCTACTCAAACCTCTAGCCACAACCCCCTTCACGACCATTACTGGGTAGTACACTGCATTTTAAAACATGGTGGCAGAACAACAGATGAGGAATGAGTCTTCGGTCCTTAGGCACTGCAAGGACTGAGGAAATTCGACAGAGGGGCAGAGCCGAGGGGTCCCGGTCTTGCTCAAAGTGACCAGAAGAAAGCACATGTCAAATGTGTGTTGCTTCTCTTGTGTCGCCGTTCAGGCTTGTGCTGTTTAAATTGAGAGTGGTAAAAAAATAAATAAATAAAAATAAAATAAATAAAATAAATTGAGAGTGGTGAGCTCCCTCACGGAAAAGATTAGAAAGGTCTTAAAAGCAGTACCCACACATCCTACTTCTCTGCTTTCTCTGGTACTCCTAACAATGCTTGGGAGGTAGCTCTTCATGAAAATAATAACCATCGACTTAATTCAGTGTCAACGGCTCCCATGTTGACTCTTTGAGCAAAGGGTGAGCTTCTTTAACCAACCTCCTCAAACCTCCCCATATCTACCCCACCAGATGCAGGGGTTCTTCTGATAGGTCAAGAGTTCATAAGGTTTATGGCAACTAGAGGAAAGGTGAGTAGCATTCATCAAGTTGTGGGACCTTGGATAAGCCTTTTCACCTCTCTGGGCCTCAGTTTCCCCATCTGAGAATAGAAATAGGAGCTGGATTAGGCGTTAGCTAAGAAGATTTGATAGTGTGAATATTCCATGATTCTCTCTCAGATCAGGCTGCTCATCCTCCAGGCCTTTTTCCAGACATTTGAGTTCACAACTCCTCTACCGTCTTTTTGAGGTAACGGAACATTCCTTGCAGCATGCTTCCTGCCCTCAGGTGAAAGTGGTTCCCCTGATTCTGGTTTGCTTAGGAACATGAGCACAGATATGAAAGCAAATGATTCGACAAGTACATGATTGTATTAGTTTTCTCTTGCTGCCTAATGAATTGCCACAAACTTAGCGGTTTATAGCAATACGAAAGTATTATCATAACGTTTTTTGTAGGCCAGGTGTCCAGGACAGGTTAGCTGGACTCTGCTCAGTCTTATTGGCTGAAGTCAAGTTTCAGCCAGGTTGGGAATCTCATCTGAGGCGAGGCACGCTCTTCTGAACTCATTCAGGCACAAACAGGATTTAGACCTATGTGGTCGTAGGACTGTAATCCCTGTTTTCTTGCTGGCTCTACGCTGGGAATCATTGCCCTGTAGGGTGCCCTCAGGTACTATCCATGGGGTCCTTTCACATCAGCACAAAAGCTTGACTCTTCAAGGCGGGAAGGCAGGCAGCTGCTGATGTTTCTCAGTCTAGTTTAAAGTCTCACCTGATTAGGCCAGGCCCACCTAGAAAAATCTCCCTTTTGATTACCTCAAAGTCAACTGATTAAGGACCCTGATTACATCTGCCAAAATCCTTTGTCATAAACCAGAAAGGAGTATGTCCCATGTAAGAGAGGATCATATACAGGGAGGGTTGTATGCCCAAAGTAGTGGGATTTTTTTGATGGGGAGAATCTTAGAATTCTGCTCATCATGGCTCTGAAGGCATGGTTCCAATCTCCAGTGCCTACAAAGATAAGGGTGGTAACCCCAGGAAAGTACCAGAGTCTCTAAGTAGAGAGTAGTGGGGTCTATGGTGACCTAGGGAAGACATGCCTTCCCTAGAGAGAGCCACCTAGACTAAGATGATCCAGAAGTCCTCATATTCACGTGAAAATTCCTGAGTTCTGAAGTTGGACAACCATTAAAAAAAAATGATTTTACAACTCCAAAATGAAAAAAAAAATTTAAACCCACAGCACAGGTCAGAGGTGATCTGTTGTCCCACAGCATGTGAGCTCTGGGGTAGAGAAAGCCAGATCTAGTTGAAGGGAACGA
This sequence comes from Nasua narica, assembly GCA_028533885.1. Taxonomy (NCBI): domain Eukaryota; kingdom Metazoa; phylum Chordata; class Mammalia; order Carnivora; family Procyonidae; genus Nasua; species Nasua narica. The sequence goes on along the minus strand of CM052800.1, from coordinate 115,108,147 downwards.
CAGACATGACCTAGCCAAGGAGACATGCAACTTTAAGGACAAAATAGCTTCAGGAGAATGTGCTCATGGCAGTCAGCCAGTTAGCCATTGTACGGGGCAATGCATTTGGGCACCAGAAGCTGAATTTGGACGTCCGAGCCTCAAGGTGGAGCGGGGATGGCAGAGGTGAGCAAAGAGAGAGGCATGGGTCCCCCTGGGATCTCTGCGCTAAAACAGCATTTACCCTGAAAAAAGATTTTGGGCCCTTGTAATGCAGTTCCACGAGCGGAGACCCATCACGTCACTTTGTAATTCAACACCTTCCGTGGTTTGCTAGAAAATTGCTCCCCAAATTATACTTCTTTGAAGAATACACAGTAATAGTGCACCACAAGGGCAAAGAAAAATGTACTGCAATTGGATACATTGAATAATGTAATGTTTCAACAATACCAAGAAGAATGTTGTATTATTAAATTACCCTGGCAGTTTTAAAAAGCAGCATTAAAATCACCATGAGCGGGCATTAAGACTGAGAATAACAAATATTGAGTTTTTCTCAGGGTTATGGTGGGGCAAAAAAATCCTTCAATCCACTTAGACTTTCAGAGAACAGACAGGCACTTACAGGGAAGGATGGCTGGAGTGAAAGAGAAATCACTCTGGCTCTCATTCAATATAGAAGCAGCACAATTATAAAAGTTTAAACATCTCTTTAAGCAGTCTGCACAGGTACAGTGAAGCAGGGGGACTGAGCAATTATATGGAGAATGTGAGCGGTGCGGGGGGCCATTCTGGATAATTCAGGCTCCAAAATGCCTACCCTTCCGGAATTGCCAGGCTTTGAGGGGAAAATAGTCAGTGCTTTCAGGCCCCTTAATGACGGTCATTTCCCGGAGACCTGACCGGTATCCAGGTGTGTTATAAATTATGAAAAGCTTGACTCGGGTGCTGTTTCTGAGCCTCACATGGTCTCTCCTCATAAACTCCCAGACTCTCACTCCAGGTCTGTTTTCACTGACTCTCAACCCCTACCTGGTCCTTTGATGACTTTACTGTCTCATGAAAGGATCCACCTGGATCTTAGGCTTATTTAATGTGTCAATGAACCAATTTGATGCCTTCTTCTGGATCTGCTCACAGTTGAGACCTAGAATAATGGTCCCGATCAAGGCCCTTTGCGTCCAGGAAGAAGAATTCCAGCAAAACTTGTTCAAGACAAGAGAGAAACTCAGTGGAGAGAGAGAGAGGGAAACTCAGGGAATTTCCTAGTCTCCAAGAGCAGGTAGCACCGCTGGGGCCTCACTAGGCCCTGAAACTAGGATGGGACATCTGTAAAAGCAGTAACTCTGTCCCCACTCCCCTCATCCAGGGGCTGCTGGTGGGGCTGCACCTGTGGAGGCGTCCATGGGTCTGTGATGAAGGCCCTGGGTTTCTTGCTTCCTCTCCGAGCGTCGGCTTCATTCTCTTCTCTCCACCAAGGGGGAAGATGGCCACCTCAGTGGTAGGTCTGTGGGACTCAGAAGCAGTTAAGACCGAACACTGACTGATGAGGGAGTCTGAGTCCCCGTTCCCAACTGGAATGAGAGGATGCTGGTTTGAACCCACCTTAAGCCCAATGGAAACCTCTCCAATTGTTATTTTCTTTCCTGTCAATCTCTCACTCATTAAACCTTGCACTGTTTCAATACTGTGACCCAAAGTGGGTGAAACGGGGACAGGGTTGGGACACACCACCATCTGAAATGGGATCCCCAAAGGCCTGCCATCGCATGGTTGAGATTAGCCATCTGCTGAAGAGAGGACTTGAAGTGTGCTGTGGATAAGCTTAGAGAGTCTCTCCAGATGCATCTCGGAGACGCGGTCTGAATGTCATCGACCTAAGGTAAATAGTGAGCAGGGAAATGGTACCGAAGGAATGGTAGAAATAAGTAGTTGGTCTGCTTGGGATATTTAAAAAAAAAGTGAAGATAAGGAATGAGTTGAAGTTACTATTTGTTTCTGGCTCTGTCCAGGGCTCATTGACTGGCTCCAGGGGTTTCCTGGCCCATTTGGTGGGTGCCCCTCATTAGGGCAGATGCTCCTTAGAGCTTGACGATGCCAACCATTAAAAATCTTCCCATGCCCTGCTCTGTGACTTTGCCTTCTGTTAGTAATTTCATTTTTCAAAAATACTTTCCACTTTAGGAAAAAAAAAATCTACTCAGCAACTGTCAGCCAGTCTTACGAGTTTGATTAGCCTAAACCAATCATCCAGAACTTCCATGAACTCACAAAATTGAGCTCCTGAACCCTAAGATCTGAAGCCCCTGGTGGTCTTGTCCAGGTGCCAACCAATGAGCTCCTACCTCGCTTGAATGACGCCAAAGAAAAGTCCTTATAGCCCAAGAGAAGCACAGTGAGAATCCCTGCAACTGCTAAAAGGGTCAGGAGTTCAGGGGCCTTCTTCTCTCCAAACCTCTATCAGCAAGTTTGACTGAGAGAATTCCCAGCCAGGTGAGGGCCAGATAGTCCCGGCATTCTGCCAAAGAGACGTGATTTGGATAGAACCCTCAGAATCCTTCAAGTCACCCCATAAAGGCAGATACTACTTCTGCCTCTAAGTATGGCAAGAATTGCCCAAGGAAGTCTGTCATGGAATGGCGGGGCAAGCAGAACTCTAGCTTCTCAGGAATAGGCTGGACAGCTTGATTAAGGCTGATTGCTGGGTTTTCTGTTCTTCTGAAATCTCTTTTCTCGTGGTTCTGAAGCTGGGATGTCCAAGATCAAGGTGCTGACCGAATCGGTTTCTAGTGAGAACTCTCTCTTCCTGCCTTGCAAATGGCTGCCTTCTGTCTGTGTCCTCACAGGGCAGAAAGGGAGAAGGCACTCGGTATCTCTTCTTAGAAGGGCAGTAATCCTATCAAACCAGGGTCCCACTTGCATGACCTAGTTCTATCCCAAAGGCCCATCTTTGAATACCATCACATTGGGAGTTAAGCTTTCAGCATATGAATTTTGGGGGGGGACAAATCATTCAGCTCATAATAGTTCTTTTCCTTCTTATCCTTATTATTGACTTTTCCTCGAGGTCAAGAGCCCATTGCTGGCCCCCAGGGCCTGTGGTGAAGAGCAGGGCTGGAGGTATTGCAAAATGGGGGTTCTGTGTCCTTTTAGAGATGAGGTGCCGAGACAGACGGGCAGTTCACAGAGCTTTCCTGGATGGAGTCGCTCCCTTATGAATATGCCTACATAAGGTGTTAAAGCTCGGGGACCAAACTGAAGGTGGTACAAAGGAGAGGTGTCGAGAGGTGACACAGACCAATTTGTTCAAGCACAACTCCTTTGGGTAGATACTAGGTCATTTGAGGTGAGTGAACTTCTTAGCATCCCACAATCTCACTACGTTTATTAGCAACCAGCATAAAACAGATCATACAACCTTTTTTGAAAACTAAATGATATCCTAGAAATTATCCCCTTAAGTGTTTCAACCTTGGATGGTAGTTCATTTGAGGCAGATGACTTGCAATAACTTGGAAGTAGGACGCTATTGTCTTTCTAGTTCGCATCAGACAACCAGATCCTCCAACTCAATGGACAAATCACATGCCATTTAGAGAATATCCCTTGGGTTCCATCCCGAAGACTATCACTACAGATTTCACTGGATTTTTGTACTCTTTTCGTATAAGGATGGGGAATGTCTCTAAAATATTTTGGTCAGTCAACATGTTTCTCTGATTTTGGGACTTCAGGCTCTCTCTCTCTGACTGGATTTAATATTCACCCTTGGGTCCCACACAGTTGTAGCTACATTTGGGAGTTTCCCATAGCCCAACACCATTCCCTAACACCCAAACCAACCCAGCCAACTGTGCCAGTTCTTCCTGCCCTGAAGTGAGGTCAAGGGTAGCACTGGACAAATACAAACAGGTATGGGAAGTGGAGTAACATCAACATGGCTATTAATGTGGACCTTGAATCCAGTTAGACCTGGGCTAAATCCCGGCCCTTTGCTATTTGCTGTGTGACTTTGGTCAAGATGCTTAGCTTCTCTGAGTCTGTTTCCTCAACTATCCAATGGTGTGAACATTAAATTCTACAAAACTCCCGACACATAAAAATAGCACAATAAATGCTAGATATTATTACTAGGATTATTATTATTGTCATAATCATTAGGTAAGCCATGTCCAGCAGTCGGGACTCCATGTATCTTTTTTTAGGGATACTGGTTTTCCTAGTATCTCCGGACTGAATTCTTGATGGATTGTTAGTCTGGGAAAAAAGGGGTAGCAGTGACAGACCAGAAAGGCTATTTTTGGGGAAGAATAATGACAAACTGGAAAGGCAGTTAGAGAGAATCCAAGAAGGATTAGAGGCAGAAACTCTACCTGAGAACTGGACCCCAGGGTTCTGGGTCTCAGCACAGTAGAAACTCAGTTCTTATGGGGAAGGCACAGCACAACCAGGCCCCTTTGGTAGCAAAGGTGAATCTGAACTGTAACAGGATTAGACAGGGCTGTTTTCCTCGACAGTAAGGACTTATCCTGAGGAATAGAGGTATAGAGGACCTGGAGATGAATTCCAACCAAGTTTTCTCAGTATGAAAAGCTTGAAGGGTGGGTCAGAGTTGGTGTCTGGGATAAGAGGAACACACGGGATGAATTTCTCCTGGCCAGATCCTCAGCAGAGATCCTTGGCTCTTGTCCCCAAGAGAAAATTCCAGCTAAAACCCCAATTGCTTGTTTATTAGCAAATATGAATAATGTACAAATTAAACCACCTGCTCCTGTTGAATTAATTTAGGCTATACTGGGGCTGGGATGAAGTGGCTGATGGTTAGTTAACAGAATCATGCAAATTAACACACGCCTGACTTCCAGGCAGATCCCTACTGTCCACAGCAGGAGCCCTCAGGGAAATCAGGCAACAGACCTTCAAGAAAGCAATAATCTCTGCTTTATCTGTTCTGACAGTTTTCAGCTACTTTCCATGGGAGTCTTTTGGGGAGAATATTCAGTACCTTCTTTTTCTTAGCCCAATGATGCAGGAAGCAGAAACGAAAACGTGGGAAACAATAAGGTAATAATTATTGTCTTGGGCCAGTGTCCCTCTGGTGAGCTGATGAGGCTATCTTTGTGTGTTTCACATTTCTATCAGCCCCAGGGACCCACCTGTAAGAGACCAGAATCTTTGCCTATCAGGTGGGTTACTTAAGATTGTCAAGAAGACATTTACCTGGACCTCCTTGGCTGAATGGGGCTTACTTCCAAGACACACATGAAAGGGGTAGAATAGGACATCTCTTCCTTTTCAGCCACAGACAGCTCAGTTAGGACTAGAAAGTGAAGAACTTCCTAGCTCAGTTAGGACTAGAAAGTGAAGAACCTGAGTCACTTGGGATGTAGCTTGAACCTGTATGCCCAGTACTCTTATTGGCAAGAGAGATGTCTTATTGGGGGTAACCTTGTCACCATCCAATACGGAAAATATCTATTGGACTGAGTGTGTGCAAAGCAACCTCAGTGGTGGATGGCCACCTTCATGACCAGCATGCATTGATTGGGACATCCATGCTGGGTTTGATCAGTAGTGGCCCAGGTAGCATTAATTGGTCCACTAAAAAAAAAAAAAAAAAAAAGTACAAAGCTGGGGACACAAGCATTCTTCAGAGAAGAGCTGAGGGCTTGGCAGGCCCGTGCTACATCATAAACTCAGCTCCAGAATACTGCTATGATTTTAAGTTTAAATTTTGGCTTGGAGGGGCGCCTGGGTGGCTCAGTGGATTAAAGCCTCTGCCTTCGGCTCAGGTCATGATCTCGGGGTCCTGGGATTGAGCCCCACATCGGGCTCTCTGCTCGGCGGGGAGCCTGCTTTCTCCTCTCTCTCTGCCTGCCTCTCTGCCTACTTGTGATCTCTCTCTCTGTGTCAAATAAAAAATAAAATCTTTAAAAAAAAAATTTTGGCTTCGATCCCTATTGAGTGAGCTGTGAAAGTTTTGGAAGTCTAGTTAAGCTTTCTGATATTTAGTTTCCCTATATGTAAAATGGGATTATTAACTTAACCTTAAAAAGTATGATGGGCATCAAATGAGAAATTTGGCTATAAAAGCATTTTGGTTTTTTTTCTTTCGTTCTTCTTTTCTTTTTTATTTCAATTTAATTAGCCAACTTAGAAAACATCATTAGTTTCAGATGTAGTGTTCAATAATTTATCAGTTCATATTATACCCAGTGCTCATCACATCACATGCCCTCCTTAATGCCTATCACCCAGTTACCCCATCTCCCCCACCTTCCCTCCAGCAACCCTCAGTTTGTTTCCTGTAGTTAAGAGTCTCTCATGGTTTTTCTCCCTCTCTGATGAGTTCCCAATCTGCTTTCCCTCCCTTCCCCTACATCCCTCTGCCCTGTTTCTTATGTTACGTATATGAGTGAAGAATATTGCAATTTGCAATATTGCAAACCATATGATAATTGTCTTTCTCTGACTGACTTATTTCAATCAATCAGCCCAATACCCTCCAGTTCCATCCACCTCAATGTAGATGTTAAGTATTCATCCTTTCTGATGGCTGAGTAACATTGCATTGTACGTATATACCACATCTTCTTTATCCATTCATCTGTCGGTGGACATCTTGGCTCTTTCCACAGTTTGGCTATTGTGGACATTGCCGCTATGAACATTGGGGTACAGGTACCCCTCTGGATCACTACATTTGTATCTTCGGGGTAAATACCCAGTAGTGCGATTGCTGGGTTATAGAGTAGCTCTGTTTTTAACTTCTTGAGGAACTGCCATACTGTTTTCGAGCTGCACCTGCTTGCATTCCCACCAACAGTGTAAGAGGGTTCACCTTTCTCTGCGTCCACACCAACATTTGTTGTTTCTTGTCTTGTTAATTTTAGCCATTCTCACTGTGTGAGGTGCTAACTCATTGTGGTTTTGATTTGCATTTCCCTGATGCCAAGTGATGTGGAGCATTTTTTCATGTGCCTGTTGTCCATTTGTATGTCTTTTTTGGAGAATTGTCTGTTCATGTCTTCTGCCCATTTCTTGACTGGATTATCTGTTCTTTGGGTGTCGAGTTTCATAAGTTCCCTTTATAGATACATTCTAAAATGCTATACAATCATTTTGTTTCAAACTTGCCTTTAGGATACCGCTTTTGCTCAACATGCCAGAAAGTTATTTAAAATTGCAATATTATAATGTTGCCAGAAAAAAAAAACAGAGAAGAAGATTAAGGTTATAATTTCTAGTATAGATAAAAGCTAGGATATACAGATAACTAATTGGGTAATATTGAACCCTTCTTTTAATTAGATATTCAAGTCTCCATTCAGTAGTTGACTACAGAGCAATTCCCCCAGGGATCTTATCAAACAAAACATATTAGCATCAGAACTTCACTATGTTTTAAAGTTTGCCTCACATTCCCATGGGTTATTGTATGTTACATTGAACATATGGTAGGTTGCATGTAGCATTAATTAATTTTTGCTAAACACCTTGAAGAAGCGCAACTATCTAAACAGCTGCTAAATCCATATATTGTGTATGTGGATATCTTCACTCAGTGTGTGTAAACAAACACAAGATCTAATTTAGAGCTGATGTATAAAAATTGGTAATGGATGTCACCAGCATCATCTGAGTGGAGGCAAAATGTTTCTTTAAACACTCTTCTGAAATGTTCTGCCCTTTCTCATGGGTAATTTGTCTGTCACTTCCTAATGTTCCAGTAGTCCCACCGGCTCTGTGAACAGCATCAGAGCCTGAAGTTCCCTACAGGCAAAGGCGGAGAACGATAATCCTCTGTGCAAACAGCTGCTCGGTTATGCTTGAGGTAAATGCTGTGATGATGGGCCATGTAGCCTCAAAATTCTCCAGCTTGATTTGAAGAATTCTCAATGGTCTCTGGTTTGCTCGATGAAAAATCTGTGTGGTAGTATTGTTTGCTAGGGCTGCCACAGCAAAGTACCACAAACTGAGTGGTTCGAACAGAAGAAATTTATTTTCTCACCATTCTGGAGACCAGAAGTCTGAGATCAAGGTGTTGGCAGGGTTGGTTTCTTCTGAGGCCTCTCTGGCTGACTTGCAGATGGCTGTCTTCTCTTTCGCTCATGTCCTCATATGGTCTTCCCTCTGTGCGTGCCTGTGTCCTAATTTCCTCTTCTTATTAGGATACCAGTCACACTGGATTAGGCTTTGCCCTAGTGGCCTCTTTTTAAATTACCTCTGTAAAGATCCTATTTTCAGAAACAGTGACATTTTGAGGTACTATGGATTAGGACTTCAACATGTGAATTTGGGGGACACAATTCTCATAACAGTGGAAAAATTTGTTTTAGGTTCAGGGCATCCATTCAGCTAATGAAAACCTTTTTTTTTTTTCTTTTTCTGATTGCCAAGTAGCAGCTTTTTTGAATAACTTCCATTTTTCATACTCATTTCTTTTTCTTTCTTTCTTTTTCTTTTAAGATTTTATTTATTTATTTGAGAGAGAGAGAGAGATGGAGTGAGGAGCAGATGGAGAAGCAGGCTCTCTGCTGAGCAGGAAACCTGATGTGGGGCTTGATCTTAGGACTGTGGGATCATGACCTGAGCCCAAGGGAGACGTTTAACTGACTGAGCCACGCAGGTGACCCTCATCCTCATTTCTTAATCTCTAAAACTAGTTCTGAGTTTTTCCTGAGGCTAGTTCTGGTCTGACAAAAGAGAGTTTCTGTGATCTAAAGACCGTAGAGGGGTCGTATGTGGCCCTCATTTATGCTGGTGTAAGAGGATCTGGAGAGTGAGGACAGTTATGGTAGAAGAGTAATGACTGCAGCCTGAAATAAGCTCTCGGGTCCATGTAGTGGCCCCCAGGTCCCCAAAACTGAATGGCTGAAGAACTACCCATCAAGTCCAATAGAATTTTCTGTGATGGTGAGGATGTTCTAGATCTCCTCTGTCCAGTACAGTTGCCACTAATCACATGTGGCTCTTAAACATTTGAAATGTGGCTAGTGTGACTGAGGACTGAATTTTTAATTCTATCTAATTTGAAATAATTTAAATTTAAATAGCCACATGGGGATAATTGCTGCCATATTGGACAGACCGGTCCAACACCGAGGATAAATAAGAGCAGCTCTGTTATTTGTGAAATCCTGTAAGATTGGGGCACCACAAACCACTCCCTTCAACACACACACTCTCCATACCTTCTGCTATCAATTTGAATGGTCTTTGAAGAAAAAGCTATTGCAAAAGTTGGCTGCGGTATTCACTCCCTGCCACTAGCTTCAAGTTGGGGGCCCCATAAAAAGCTAGCTTGGTTTATTGCTTTGCATACAAAAATCTCTAAGAGACCAGATGAGTATAGATAGGAATGTTCCTTAGCCACAGTGGAGACGTTTCTTACTAGGAAATACACCTCTCTGGAAATATTAAGTTGGCAGATGGGTTGAAAGTAATTTTAAGCCCATTGTGGCTTCCCTTGCAAATACTACTCTGAGAACTTAACTTAGAGGGCCCCATTGGAGCAGGCTTTGGTCAAAAGAGGCAGTATCCATAATGCCTGCTCATTTTTAGCAGGGGCTAGTAATATCCCAATAGTAATGTCAGTGGGATAACATCTTTGGAAAATCAACTCACTTTTGCTCACTCCAATCGTGCCCCTGGCTCTGCAGAGCTTAGGTGAGTGCCAATTTGGAGACCTACCATTTCTATTTGTTATTTCACAGAGGTAAGCAGGGTGGGAGCTGCCCAAGACAATGAAGGTAGCCATTACCTTAGTCGGGCTAAGTATATAATTTCCCCAGTGATCCTCTGAGTAATAACAAAAACTTATGTGAGGTACATGTAGTGTTATATTCCCTGGGGCTTAATATGGCTCTCAGTAAAATTGATTTTCTGAAATCTTGCAATATACCTCATCAAACTAAATGAAACCTGCACTGGTTTTATAAGATGTGATTGGATTCTGTGTGATAAATTAACCCTCGCCGTCAGAGAGGCGCTGGGTAATAGGCTGGTTCATTTCAGCCCCTCACAGCTGCCATCCAGGATTTTAATTTTTCCACAGGTCCTTATTTAATTCCCTCTGGGATTGGGAGGCGCTTCCGCCCAACAGCCTCTGTGGGCTTAGCTGGCACAGCTGAAAATGATTCTCCCAAGATGGCGGTTTATCTTTGCCTCCACGTGAAGGGATCTTGCCTGTGGTAGAGAGAGGGCCTTGAAGGGCAGAGAACAAATGCAAGGCACGTGCAGGAATATTAGGGTTTTTAGGAAATGGATCTGTAAGTGGTCAGAATTGGACTTTGTCTGAGGAGAAGGTCAATTTTGCTCCTCTGTGACCCTCCCTGCAGCAGTGTCATTGAGTTATGTGAGGAGGCGTTAGAGGCCCTGTCCTGACCTGTTTTTTAAGCTGTATATATACGTGTGTGTATGTGTATTTACATTCTTGGATGGCTGAAAATAGCTTTGCATTTCTGAGAGAAAAATAACTGCCCATCTAAAACTGAGCCCTCCCTCTGTCTAATAAACCTGGTAGTGGTGCCTTGGCGACCCAAGGGGGACATCTTCCTTTGGAAGGGGAAAGTAAGTATGGTTGCATTTTAATTCAACCTATCCCTAAGAGATGGCCTCCTAAGGAAAAAGCTTGAGAAAAATTACTCAGAGCAAATCCTAGGGGAGGAAAACGGTCTCTTCTGTGGGAGTAACTGAGATCCATTAGGCAGGGATATCTACATAAGCATTTCCAGAAGACCACAGTTTTTCATGACAATGTTGAAATCCAACTAACATTATGCACCAAGTACCTGGGGGAATCAATAGCAAGATTGCTTATCAAGCAGAAAGATACTCCAGATACAAGCATTATATTGCTAAAAATCCAACTCTGTTTAGATAGACACTCTGAGGGGTGGAAGTAGCAAGGATTTATACAAACCGAGTTCCAGGTTCCCTCTCTAGACCCACCACAGCTCAAAGCATATTCATTGCTGGCCCCACTCCCTTCTTCTTTTTCCTAAGGTCCTGCCCAAGCTAATAAGTCTCAGAAAAAGCAAAGAACTGACAGCTTCCCCCAAGCAGACTGTTTAGTGTCTTGTTTAGCTGGAGGGTAATCTTTTCAGGGAGGAGAACCAATGTGGGAGCAAGAGATTTGGGATTTGTGAAAGATTTGGGGAAGGGCATAAGAAAAATGTGAGGGATGTTTTCTGTTGGGGACGAAAATGAAAGTCAATATTTCTCAACTCAAGAGACCAAATTACTTATCCAATAGAACAGACTCCAGGGGGTAGTGAATAAAGTTGCCTGGGAATACAGAAAAGTATATTTATTTAAGAGCAATTACGTGTCTGAGGAGAATTTTTCAGTGGCAAAATTAATGGGTCAATTTTCATTGTCAATGAATAAAATAGTCATGATATAGGCTTTGTTCATAAAAATGTTTTAGTTTTGTTATTCAAATGAATGTTTTTGTTGTTAAAATAATAAATAAAAAGATCCTAGCATGCAATTGTCCTTGTCTGGCTCCTTTCTTATTTTTCTCCATTCTTCTTTATTGCTATAACCTGGGTGTCAAGGTGCACAATAAATGCTCTGTTCTTCACTGGGAGGCTTTCTAAGAAGCAACCTAGACAGGTTTAGGTGGAAGGCTGTGCCCAGCCAGTTGGGGTAGCTTCCTGGGGCTGCCATGACTATCTCTTCCTTCCCTTAGCATCTCCTAATGGGCCATTCCCCCCTACATGTTACTGGGCAGTGACTATTGGTTGGACAAAACCAAGCTGTTGGTTTTGTTTGACCTTGTCAAGACCCATAATATGACCCTTGGCACCTGGATGCCTTGTTAGGTTTCATGTAGGTTCTAGACTCACTTGAACTCCCTCATCATTCATTTCACCCTTGAAATGGAGAAAATAGAGGTAGTAAGCTTGGGTTAGCTAGGATCTGCCATTTGTTTATCTTTCTCCTCTGACCTCAGTATTCTAAATATACTGAGGTATGTGGTGTGTGTGTGTGTGTGTGTGTGTGTGTGTGTGTGTGAAAGAGAGAGAGAGAGAGAGAGGGAGAGAGAGAGAGAGAGAGACTGAAACTAAAACAGAAATGCTGTAACCTCTTTCTGTTTGTGAAGGGCACCTTCAAAGGGAGCCCTAGCCCTTTGATAGCATGCTAAAATGTTCATTTTTAATTAGTTTCTACTTTCTTCGTATTGCTGCAATTAATCCTGCTTCCTAACTTTCATCTCTATAAATAAAGGTATTTAACAGAATTGTAGGGTATTTATATCCTCTGTACCTTCTGTTCTATCTTGCAAAAGCACATTATTCCAGGAGATGCATGTGCTCTGACCTTATTCCAGAAGGTGCAAAAAGAAGCAAGTTTCCTACCACTTACGGCTTCTTGAGAATTGGATCTCTAATTCCAAGACACTGCTGGGCCCAGATTTGGCCAATAGGGTTGTTTATCAGTCCATACGCTTCAGCCTGAGTTTCTCCCAAAGGCCACAGTGATCTCAGAGACACACAGAGGCAGGGTGGGGCTGGCACAGCAGTGTAATGAGGACCAAGGAGAGCCCTTAGCAGTCATTATGGCTATGGGGCTCAAACAAAGGTTCTCCGCCACCCCCTCTCCCAGATCTGCAACTGTCATCTTCAGAACTAAATCAGCAGGGGAGACCTACCAAGGTAATAGTAAATAAACAATTTGAATTCTACAGGCCCTATCCCTGAACTTGGATGTGTTTGTTGATTGATAAAAATAAGATTTGGGTGGAGAAAGGACATTTTCCTACATGGTAATTCGGCTGGGTTGTATGAATCTAATGTGAACCATGTGGCCTACATTCCTCTGCTCAGGAGTGGGTGTGACTAAAATGGCCTGGGGTGTGGGGAGGACAAGGGCAAAGACTCTGGCAGCATCAGCGTGTGGACCACTGTCCTTGGTCCTGAACACAGAAGTCATGGCGTATTGGGGCACTGTCACATTTCACAACCTGGAGGTGGTTAATAGTTCCTGTTCAGCCTCTTCTAGAAATTCTGGGTGAGGTCAAGGAAGAGGCAGTGGTAGAAAAGAGTGAGAGAGGGTGTCAAAGAGATACAATGTCGGGGGGTGGGGGAAGAAAATGGTTTTTATTTATAATGAAAAAAAGAGATTTTATTTGGTAAACATGTTCAGGTTTTTCTTTTTAATAGCATTCAAGGGGAAAAATCAGTTTCCTCTCTGCTACTGAAGAAACATGGCTATAGCATATGCTTTACAATGTGGTTTGTGTTGTATAATATCTGGCTGATTTCATGTAAATGTGACAGTTACAAATAGTTTCTCTTCTGAGATGTGTCTGAGGGTGTCACATGCTGTCCCTTCCTGGGCATCAGCCTGACACAACTATAGTCATGTAACTCCCTTCCTGAGGGTGTGCTTTGCCGTGATCGTGAGAATGTTCATTGACCACCATCAAGTCCTAGTTTACATTAAGGATTCTCCTAAAAATTCAGCTGTACTGTCTACTTCCTCTCAAATATGCTCTCTGTTCTCCCCCTGTGTCCCTGCAAGCTTCCCTCGAAGCGTTCAGAAGCATCTTTCATCTCACCACAATTCAACCCACAATCTCTTGGCCTTGGAATGGGTTCAGTACGGAGGAGAGAAACCAAGAATAGCATTTGAAAGTCTCATGCCAAGGCTGACAACGTGAGTAGGTTTCTAAGGACTGTGTCTTTTCAGATGGAAACCAAAACTCAAGATGTTTTTAATTCCTTGGCAGCCTGTCTCCACCTTGACTTTTCCATGCAAGGAGGTGTAAGAAGTCTATTTACAACTATTGTATAATGTAAAGGCAAATTATTTTGTTGCTGTGTTTATTCCTGGTTAATTGAGAAAATTATTCCATTTAGCCAAGAGTAAAACCTCTGAGATTTTTCTTCTCGTTTCTCTGCATGTCTGGGGAAACAAGCAGCAGTAAACAATCATGCCCTATTTTATTCCTAGTTAAATGAATTATCATAATAATAATTACCAGTAAAAACATCTGGTTTTTGGCACAGCTCAACACAGGAATTTCTCAGGGCAAGATTTGATCTTTACCCTCCATTCTGAAACTTTGCCTGGCTTCCCAGCTCCTTAGACTAACCTCCACAAGATTTGAGTGAGAGACCTTTGAAAGCAAGTGCTACTTTCAGATTTAGATGAGCTATTCCTTCAGAGACTTTGCTGTTGTTGTTTTTGTACACAATACCTTTTTGTACGTCTTTATTTCTTGTTTAATTTTCTATGTAAACCATTTGCATGAAAACAGAGTTTGGGCTTTACATCTGTTCCCGTTGCTTCTCCCAGTGTGGCCACCTGAACTGCTTGTCCAGTTGCTGTGAAATTCACTAGGATGCCACTGTGAGAGCAAGACACCTCCTGGAGTTCGACGCTCTGAATCTGAGGAAGGAGGATAATGCTTTTGTCAGATCGGAAATTTGTTGAGCCGTTTATTGTTCCTGAAATAAGAGCAAACTCGAGGCATCCAGGAAAAGCTTTACAAAGAACAATGGAGGATTCAAAGCATGGTCTGGGGACTACTTCATCAGAGCTCCCTGGAGTTGTGGTTAAAATACAGATTCTGGGAGCGCCTGGGTGGCTCAGTGGGTTAAAGCCTCTGCCTTCACTCAGGTTATGATCTCAGAGTTCTGAGATCCAGTCCCTCATCAGGCTCTCTGCTCAGCAGGGAGCCTGCTTCTCCCTCTTTCTCTGCCTACTTGTGATCTCTCTCTCTGTCAAAAAAAATAAATAAAATCTTCTAAAAAATAATAGAAGAGAAAAAAAAATAAAATACAGATTTTGGGGTCATATCCCAAACGTTCCGAATCAGAATTTCTGACATCTATATTTTTACCTGCTCCAGGTAATTCTAAAGTCACGCTAAAGTTGAAGAACCACCAAATTGGAGTACAGAAATATTTCCTCAGGCAAATAACCTTAACCTCATGTTTTGGGACCTGATATCTGGAAATCTGCCTACAAATTCTGGGCGCTTAAGAGATTTGTTTAATGTAACTGATGCTAACATATGTCTGGCCACACAGCTGTGTTACTGAACGTAAAACCTGCAACTGGCCAGAGCTTGGAAGCTGCCCCAGGACCCAATGTGTCAAACAGGATGACCGATACAATGTGATACAAGCAAAGTTCATGGACCAGGGATCAGAAGGCTTGGGTGCTGGGTCTGACTAGATCACTATCAGATGCTCAATCTGGGCTACAGCAATGTTGTCTATCTGGGCCTCAGTTTCCAGATCTGTAAAATGAAAGGATTAGGACAGATCTGTGGGTTTTCATCCTGTTTTCCTCAGATTCCTAGGTTCCACGAAAATCAAGAGGAAAGAAGGAGGCTGAATGGATGAGGTTCAAGATTTGTTATGCCCACTCCAACCAGAGAAGCTCAGTTTTTATCTCTTTTATATACCACGCTTCTGCAAAAAGGTTGTTTTTGAAAAGAGACATCTGCTGCTTAAAAAAAAAAAAAAGAAAAAAGGTAAAAGCAAACTATTCAACTAGATGATGCATAAGATCCCTTCGAGCACTATGATTTAAGATAATGTTTTAGTGGGTTCTAGTTGGTTTACCTAGGAAAATACATCTCCTTCTTTTTAAAACAGAGGATTATGAAAGACTACTCCAACCACTTTGCATGTCAGATCCATCTTACAAAATGTTAATTTCACATTTGCAATTTAAAAATAAGTCAAGGATATAGAAGTTCTATTTCTCCCACAAGAACAGATATAAACTTTAGAATGTTTCTATCAAAGAGAAGTTTGGGCTTTTCCAATCCCAAGATATTTTACGAATAGTTTAAGATAATAGATGAATTCATAACACTGCTAAGGTTTTCCTCAAAGGAGAACAGCAGGGGTTGATGAAGTCTGAAGTGTTTGAGCAGGTTGACAGTAATGGCTAATATTGGGTTTTGGAATATATGTGTATTTTAATTTTCTGTGTAGGCTGTATTCACATTAATAACGGACAATTTGGAGTTGATTGTTCTTTGCAAATCTCTGCTTCACATTGGTTTTCTCACCAAATCCTTCAGACTGGAGAATGGAGCTGTAGCCAGCAGATGAGCAAGAGGGTTGGGCTTACTCCCATCCATCCGCAGTGGGGGCCTGAGGGATCCAGGCCAGGTCCACCCGTCTTTTCCTGCCCCACTTGTACCAACTGAAAAATGGGGGAAAGACGTGTAGCTGAGTAAACCCTCCTTCACATTAGGGAGTTTCGTGAATGTTCATGGGTGTGTCAGTCTGTGAGGGCTGCCATAAGAAAGTACCATTGACTGAGAGGCTGATAGAAGAGAAATTTGTTTTCTCACAATTCTGGAGACAAGAGAACAGAGAGCAAGGTACGCACATGGTTGGATTGTACCCAGTTTGCAGATGGCGGTGCTGTCGTTGTGTGTATTCATATGGTCAACTCTCTGTGTGGGCATGGGTCTGGGGTCTCTTTCTCTCTGTGTCCTAATCTCCTCTTCCTTTTATTTTATTTTATTTTATTTTATTTTATCATTGTTTTGTTTTGTTTTTTTGTTTTGTTTTTGTTTGTTGTCCTTTGTTTTTTCTAATCTCCTCTTCTTATAAAAGCATCAGTTGGATTGGATTAGGGCCCACTCTAATGACCCCAGTTTAATGTAATTACTCTTTAAAGACCTTGTCTCCAAATACAGTTACAATCTGAGGTACTGGGTGTTAGGGCTTCAACATATGAATTTAGGGGGACATAGTTCACACAGTTCAGCCCACAACAGTGGTTATCATGGGTAGAGAACTTTGAGTTGTACTGAGGAATTATGAATATTATTATTGTTGTTGTTTTTATTTATTATTAGGTTGCTACTACTGAGGACCCATTTTGCCCCAGATGTTTAATTTCAAATCAGGCCATCTGGAGGGCTGGTTTCCGGGTTTCTTGAACAGAACTGGCCAGTTCTGGCCTAAGCCTGGCATAGAGAGTGTGTCCACAAGTCCTTTCTAACAGGAGTCCAGGCCACGGGAGTATGGTGGACCTGACTTTCCAAGTTGCTGGGTTTGTGAATTCTCCTTGCCACTGATGTCATTCATTTCCATCCATTCAGCATAAGGTATTTGGTGATGAGATCATTTAAATTTTATTTTGAAGTGGGGAGAATAGCCATAAAATTTTTTTGAAGATATCATATAAATAATAATGGCTTTGCCAGAATAAGTATTTTAACAGTGGGACCATATATCACATTTCGATTCATACGAGAAAGATAAAAATAGCCCAACAACAATGGGAAATTAGGAAAAATGCCTCTTGAGCAGTCACTGAAAGCCCAGTAGGGCTGGGAAAGGAAATAAATGCATATCTAGAGGCTATCTCCTGCTCTCATTTGCAAGTGCATATCTTTTGGGGGTGGGCATCTACGGCATCTACTGGTACTTGATAAATACTTGGTGATTGATTAATAGAGAAAGATTAGCTGAATACAGGGCTACAATCCCAGACTTTTTGCTTTTAATATTTAAAGAAGTCTGAGCTTAAACCTTTCTGTGCCATAATAGCTTAACTTTGGAGCAGGAAAGAGAAGACACCCCCTGCCATTCAGGAATGCTTATGGACTCAAGAGTTGATGACAGTCATGGTGTGCCCATGTGTTCAGTCCTAGGATAACCCAGACATGTGTTTGGAATAATTTAAATGCTTACAAGCACCCTTTTCCACTCTGATTTTATAATTGTTTTCCAATAACATTGAATATGTTAGTGAGTAAACTCTAACTGTATTGTCAGTTGGCCACTTTTTCTGAGCTGGGGTTGGGGATTGGGGAACTGTGTTTCCAAAACCTTTTCATTCTCATGATACACATAGAAACGATGTTTGTAGGGCACACTGGGATAACCAGGCATTTATATCAGGGTCCATTTTGGCAAATCAGAAACCGTTCTAGTTATTGTAACAGAGAGGGTTGAATACAGGGAATTGGCTAGACAGGTACTGGAACTGAGAAGGCAACCCAGAGGAAACATTGTCGTCGCTGATCTCTCTAGGGTGGGGACCAGAAGAGAGAAGCTGGGGACTATCAGACCTGGAGCTTGGAAAAGGGTCCCAGATAGCAGGGACCTGTCCTCTGAGGAGCAGTTGCTGGTCTGTGGCTGCTGGTAGCCGAGGAGCTTGGAGAAGGGAGCCTAGCATGCTGGGAATTCATTTCCAGAAGGGGCTGCCCCTGGGTGCTACTGGTCCTTCTGATGGGGGAGAGTAAGATATGTGCTGGGGTGGTGGACACAAGCTAGAGACCGGAACCCATAGCCGCTCAGAGTTGAGGAGCCAGTACTGGGTCACCATTGGCCAAACAGCCAGCAAATGGGTAGGAGCAGGTCCTCTTCCTCCTCTTGCCTTCTGGTCTCCTTCTCCTGCTCCTTGTAGTTAGAAGCCTCCAGGGAGTCATCCGTAAAAGGAGAAACGTATTTGCCACATCCCAGCACCAACATCACAGAGCAGAGTACAGAGGGTGGGCTTTGGAATCTGGAGGCAATAGGTTAATAGTTGACACCCAGGACTACTGACCCGAGGAGTCTGACCCCACTGTCCCACCCAGGACAGGGAGCCAAATCTCAGCTTACTTGTAGCCCATCGTGTGTTAGACCCATCAAAAAGTGCTGCTTCAGGGGCATAAGCATTAGCAAAAAGAGATGCCCTAGTGGCATGGGAAGAAGATGCCGCTTGGGGATGGAGGGAGGACCTGGTGGATGGCATGAGATACGGGGAGGGTCAGTGGGCCGGGTGAGGGGACAAAAAGAGCCCAGTGTTCAAACGTGGGTTCTGGGGACTGACTGCCAGAGCTAAAGACAGATTCCAGCTGTTAGAGCTACTCTGACCTGGGGCAGGCTACTTAACCTTCCCGAGCTTCAGGGTGCCTCTGTGAGGATTAAATGAGATAATCCGGGTAAAGTGCTTAGCCCAGCGCTTGTCACAGGGTGAGCATTCAATAAGTGTTAGTCCCTATTATCAGACAATTTATGAAACTCATTCATCCACCTTCTCTCTGTTGGTGATTGCTGTGGCTGCTCCTGACGACTCATTTTCTCATCCTGACAGGTCTGTGCTACCAAGGTCCGCACCGGATCCAATATGATCTTTCCTGGCCAGTTAGATCGTTCATCCAGCCTTGCAGTCTCATAGGGAGAATGGGTCCACACACGGTCATTTCATCCAGGAGGGTTTTTATCTCTTAAGCTAATTATCAGTGTGGTTCTAGCCCATGGGACCAAGTCAGCTCCCCTATTATTGGGGAGCTTAATTTTATGGATGATTGGAATTAGGGCAATAGTCTCTTATTTATAAACAGCAATATTAGGAGCAGCATTACTCAGTTCCTTACTACTATTCTTGGTGACTGTGGGCATCTAACCAAACATGTGGTTATATATGGGCTGGCTTTATGGTTCGCCTTGGGAGGCATTAGTGCCCAAGGCTGTGTAGTGTTTTTAAGGCACTGCAAGGCAGAGGGATTCTGCCTACGGGACTGGCACAATCAAACTCACTTCAGACTGCAAGCAAACTGTCAAAATGGATCTCAAGATCTTGGTACCATGTCCTCTTCCTGTCCCCTATTTCCAGCTGCCGACCTGGGACTTCCAGTTGAACCCTTGGTCTGAACAGTTGGTACCTCCCTAATGTTACATGTTTCCTTGAACCAAATTTGACTCTCTCATCCCTGATTTGGGCTGTCCTGGATTCTAGAACTGTGCAGTAGCTCTACCTGGGTCAATTAAAATGTGTGTCAGTGGGGGAGGTACACAGATGGAGGTAGATGATTTTCTTTGTCTATTTTAAGTCATCTAACATCTCTCCATTAAAGAGACATTGCTTTAATCTGATATAGTTTTTACTTGAAGATAGAGTTTCATAATACAATCATTCAGGAAACAGTTAAATAGGCTCTCTTACCCCACAACATCTCTGGGCTCCTAAGGTAATGATGGTCATTGATGAATCTCCAAGAAAAAAGTATTAGCAGTTCCTCGATATTATGTAATCAGCAACCCATTTTTTGAAGGAGTAGTACTGGGGATTGGAAAATATGGCTCAGTTAGACACTGACCTTTTCTTACGATTGCTCTCTTCCTCTCGGTGTCCCTTTCTAAATAAAAGTACTTCTGGAAGGAAATATATATCTAGTCTCTGTCACCTTAGCAAGACTTAGTTCTATGAGTTTCTAAGCACTTTGGGTTTTCCTTGCGCAAAGGTTCTCACAATTGTCTCTTCCAGGCTGTCTGCCTGGGTTTGGCCTGGCAGGTTGTGTAAAAGAGGCGGGTTGGGAGGGACTGACGTGGGAGCTGTGGTTCCTGAAACACCTCACCTTACCAACCTTCTTCTTCATTCCTTATTTTGCTTCCTTGATTGCAGAAATTCTGACTTTTTTTGTCCCTCTCCTTGCTTCCTTCGGTTCATACGGGGGGCTGCAGATGGCTTTCTTTGCCTTTGCACCTGGTCTTCTCCTCTTCATTTCCTCCTTTCTCAGGTCCGTCTGGATGGTCATTGATCCTGCTCAGATTAAGAAAATAGAATATTCGTGATGCAAGGGGTCTTCATGCTGGTCTATAGCTCTTCCTTATTTAGGAGGAAGAAGGACAGATGAAATGACCCATTGGTGGCTTCTGATTCCAAAGCCAGTGCTCCTTCTTCCTGCACCGAGCTGCTCCCAGGACTGTATTAATCATGTCTTTTTATTCCATATTTTTGATGTTTTGACTTCTTGGGGCCTTGCCGAGCCAGAGAGACCATCCCTCCCAGGGTCATCTAATTCCTAGAGATAGTAAACAACTCACCTAGCCTACAGTTGTGACTTTCACATGCAAACCAACCAAGCCAGAGCCCACCCCCGAGTCACCTCCTTCATCAGGTTCTCACACTCCATGCACTCTCTGCCTGTCCTAGTATCCCAGGGCCAGGTCCCAGGCAGCCAAGACAGCCCCCGTGCCCCAGAGCCTGCTGAAATGATCCAAACTAGCCAATCTGAAACTTGTTTACCCTGCCTCGCCCAGCCTTTGCCGTGGAAACCGTAATAGAGGCTCTTGCCAGCCTCTGCCAATCTCTGCCCTCTTTCTGGGCACCCTGGCACTTCCTCGTGTGACGCCCCCTCCCTGGAAGGCACAGCATCCCCCCCCCCCAAACTCCTGGGATCTGTGAGTGCAACTAACTATCTTCTCAAGGAGAGTTGTTTACTTATCTGGACCACACCTGAATAATCAATCATAAAACCTCTGTTTTTAAACACGGCTCGGTCCTGGGAAACTGTCTGCATTTTTGGAAGGGCACAGAAGCTCTCCAGGGTTTGGGCAGATGGAGACCCTGAAGAAGGCTCTCCTGGTGGCAGAAAGTTGTGTGAGGAGAGCCTGCAGTTTCCACCCTCAGAGATCAACTCCCCGAGGGAGGCCCTGTCATCATTGCTCCCAGCCCTGAAGGATTTCTCTTTCTTGGGTCCAACACTGACAAAGCCACTATCCCTCTTCCCTTGTTCCCTTTCACACAAGCCAGACAAGCCAGATTTTCAAAGGGAAGTCGACTTCAAAAATAAAGGAAATCAAAAGGAATATACACCAAGAAAAAAAGAAATCCGAAACAAAACAAAACAAAACAAAAACTCCACCAATGTACATGAACAAAAACCAAGAAAGAAAACAACAAAATAAAATGAGGGGAAGGAAAAGGAGAAAACCCAAGAAGGGTCAGGTTCAAAGCTCTGGGCTGCAGCCACACTGGCTGGGTTCCAATCGGGTCCTTTTAGTCTGTGCCGAGATGAGCTATTTCTTGGTGACAGCAAGCCTCCCCCTCCACCAGCGCCCCGTGCTCCAGCCCTCCTCCCCCAGCCCTGTTACATTATTGATTAAAAAAAAAACAGCCTCATTATGGGGTCCATTTGGCAGAAACTTCTCCCTCTTTGGATACGGTCCAAGACACACCATTGCTACACTCAAATATTTCCCTGGAATATAACTATGCCATCCAGTTTGCACCCTGCCTTAGCTCTCAGGCCACACCCCTCCCTGAGGCACCCAGAACCCCAGCGCCCACCCCACTCCATCTGCCTCCTGCCGCCCATCCCCATCTACCAGCTCTTTCTGGCCCTTCTCTTCTTGTTCACTTGGGCACGACAGCCCAATTCTTGCTTGTCTGACTCTGGCCTGTGACTTTGACATTCCAGAAGACCTTGCCATAAAAAATGGTCCCCCAACTGCAGTCTAGGCCTTTGGAACACTGTTGAATAGAGACTTGAACTCCTGATTACCCAGAAGGGACATTGTACAGAAATCATGTTACTAGAAGCTATTGACTAAGTCCCTTGGGTAGCAAACAAACACCATTACTCCCATAAAAAAATAAGAAAAAGAAAAAGATAAGTTAAAAAGGTAGAAAGGGTAGAAGGACTGAAGCAAAGGCCAACAACAAGGCTCATTGTTTCTACTGAATAAATATTTATGGAACACCAACAATGTGTTGGGTACCATGAGTTCTAGGCACTGGGGATGTATCAGTAGATGAAACAGACAACAATCTCTGTCCTCATTGGGCTTATAGTCTAACGGAGGGGAGAGATGGACACTAAACATAATAAAGAGGCAGACTAATTTGTAGGTTGGAAGGTGGTAAGTGCTCATGAGAATCAGGGAAGCTGGAGCCATCAGCGGGGAAGTGCAAGCTAGAATCCTAAAAACGATGGTCAGTAAAGGCCTCATTGAGAAGGTGACATCTGAGATATTGAGGGAAGTGGTTTAGGTAGACAGTTCTAGAGCAGCCAGTACAAAGGCCCTGAGGCATTCAAAAAACTGAAATGAATTCATTGAAGCCAGTGTGGCTGCAGCAGAGTGCAGGAGGGGAGAGCCATCAGAGAGGGAAAGGTGGGGGGGGGATCCTAGGTCATGGGTGTGGTAGCCATGATAAGAACTTTGACTTTTACCCTGAGCAAGAGAGGGAACCAATGCCAAGTTTGGAACAGAATAAAATTATCTGACTTATCTTTTGAAAGAAATACACTTTCTTTTTTTAAGATTTTATTTTTTTAAGCAATCTCTACACCCAACGTGGGGCTCAAACCCACAACCCTGAGAGCAAGAGTCGCAGCCTTCACCAATTGAACCATCTGGGTGCCCCGAAAGAAATACACTTATAATTTATTGAATCCTTAGGTTGGTGCCAGGAATTGTGCTAAACACTGTACACGTACTGTATCTTCAGAGCTTTTAGGGAAAGATTCTATTATTATAATCTAAACTGTAAAAGGTGGGCAAATTGACTCAGAGATCTAGGAAACATGTCCTACATCGGCTAACAAGTCAAGGAGGCTGGCGTTGAACCCCCATGTTTCTGATTCCGAAGCTAGAGCTTGAACTACCTCCTTGTGCCTTGGCATTTGTCATTAATCGAAGCCTTAGGCTTTTGCCTGTGCAGCCAGGGCTTGAAGTGGCAATGGGCCCCAACCTCAGTTTCCTTGGCGCCGTCTTTGCATAATGGACATTTCACACACACCCCATCCTGGTTTGGCTGAATTTAGGTCTTTCTTCTTCACACCTGACGTATTTGTTTCAAAGTTCCTACTCAAAGCTCAAACTGGTGCACTGAGAAGGTGCTGACTGAGGCCAAGCATGTGAACATGGCTCAGTAAACTGCCTCTTCAGACTAGGGGTCAATCCCGTTGGGTCCCCCGCGGTACAAATACAACCCCCTCCCCAGCCCCTGTTCCTGTTTGACCCGCGTGAGGCCTGGGTCTCATGCAGCTCTGAGGGAACCTTCCTTGGCATTCCAGAGAAAACAACCGATCAGTAAATCTCTGGGTAACCCCCAGATTCGACTCATATCCTGGGGTCCGTGTCCATGTGGCTTCAACTGGTCAGAATAGAAAACACGGTGTGCTGAGCAATGGCCGGCCCATACGAGCCGTTTGGGTCTATCTATGCCGTGTGTCTGTGAGGGGTAAAGGGTTCCTGAGAAGTTCTGCTGGGAAAGCCATGGTGAGGACCTTCTAAAAGAGCTGGCTCGAGAAACCAAAAGGCTTCATTTCTCAGCCTCCTCTAGTAAGCCACCCTCTGACCCAAGACATTTAAACAGCTAGGGGAGAAAAAAACCTCTAAAACATAGTTACTATTTTAAGTGCATATGCACCTGTGACATGATTTAAAATAAGAAAGCTATCTTTGGTTTTGTCCCTGTCCCTGGCACAGAGCTCCCTGTCCGTGGCACAGAGCTCCTAAAACCATTGGAATTTCCTAAAGGGTGACAATGATAAAGGTGTCTTTTGTTATGTGAATGAGCTGACTTTTAGTCACCTGAAGTAACCTAAGGGGGGGGGGTGGTTGCCAGGGGAGCCAATCACGTGATCAGAGGGTTGGTGCCTGATCTCTGGAGAGGGCTGAGGGGCTGGAGGTCCAATCAATTGCCTGCCAATGGGCAATGTGTTCCTCAATCATATCCGTGTGATGAAGCCTCCACAGAACCCCTGAAGGACATCGAATTATCCTTCAATAATAAATATATATATATATATTAAAAAAAAGCTCAAAGGACAGATTTGGAGAGCTTCTGGGCAGATGAACGCGTGGAGATGTGGGAAGAGCGGTGCGCTTGGAGAGGGCATGGAAGCTCCGCCCTTTCCCCCCTACATTCCCTCTAGGGATCTCTTCATCTGGCTGTTCCTGAGTTATTTCCTTTGATAATAAACCAGTAATGTAGTAAGTAAAATATTTTTCTGGGTTCTGTAAGCCACTCTAGCGAGTTACTTGAACCCAAGGAGGGGTTCCTTGGTACCTCCAGTCTATAGCAGATTGGTCAGAAGTACCATTGATGACCTGGACCCATGATTATGTCGGATGTGCTGGGGAAGCAGTGTCATAGAACTGAGCTCTTGATCTGTCCGATCAGATGCTAACTGTGGTGAGATAGTGTCAGGTTGTGATAGTGAGTTGAATTGTTAGGACATCCGGCCGGTGTTGGAGAATTGCTGGGTGCATTAGACACACACACACACAGAGGAATCGAGTGCAGAATTATGGCACTTCATTGGGGTGGGAAGTAGTGGGAAGTGGGAATGTGGGGAGGGCAGGAGAAACACTAATTTGAGCCATAACCAGCTCAGGTGAGACTCTTCCCCAGACCATTCAATCAAGAGGAGGTGGACTTCTCTGGGGGAAACAGACAAAAGTCCCTTCCAGAAACACGAGTCCGAAGGAGAGGGCAGCCATTCACCTAGGCCACCTCAGGAAAGTCCATCTTTGCACTGAAGAGGAACAGGAGGATGGTTCTGCAGAAGTTATGTGCAGTATCTGACCTTCACATTCACCCAGACTTTTTCCAAGTGCGCTCTCACCCGGAGAGGCAGGACAATGCCTTGGGATTCAGTGATAAGGAATTCGTCAACAGGAGAAGACCAGGCTTGAGTGGGGGCGCTGCCCCTATGGGGCCCTGGCTTTTGACACGCCAAGCTGGAATGTTGTCATGTCTGGCCAGTGCATAGACACCCTCTGTCTACACTGACAGAACTCTTGTGTCTAGTCTACGCCGAGGAATAGAGCAAACACTCACCCAATGATGATTTTATATGCAGCTCCAATTTCAGAGGCAGACAATCAGGAGGGCATGAAGGGCTTTATGTGAGGCTGAGAAAAGGTGGGTTCCTAGAGCAAAAGGAGGAAAAAGAGCAGCCTGCAGGGAGCGGATGGTTGGGGACAAGTGAGCAGTGTGGTGACAGTGACCACAGGCATTGCTACCTGCATGAACCGAAGACTCACTGGGGTGAAAATGTGTCAGGACCCCATTGGAGCAGTTCCTTCAGAATAGATGAATCTTAGATTTTTCATTCCTTTATTCAGTAGTTTCATTAATTTACTTACTTTTGCATGACGATCAGCTCAGAACTAGTAACAGATGCAAATATGATCTGGTTTGTCTTCACGGGCTTTGTGGTTTAGAGCAGCACCGTTCAATGTACCTTTCTGAGGTGCTGGAGATGTTCTCTGATTCCGCACTATTGACATGTGGCTATTGGGTGCTTGATATGTGACTAGGACAACTGAGGTACTGTATTTTACATCTTCTTTCATTTTAATTCATTCAAATTTAAATTTCATTGAGCCTGAAGAATAAGATGAAATAACTGAGCCAACTGAGCCTTGAAAAATAAGATTAAAAATAATCACTTCACACAAGCATGGTCTAGCTAAGCTCTGCCAGGAGGCGAGGGGGTTTTCCACACTTCTTTAGTACAAGTGAAGTTCTTCTTGTTACCATGCCTTAGAGAGAGGACTATCATTCCCAAGCCATTCTTCCTTTCCTCACTCTCATTTTTTTTCCCCTCTAAAGATACAGAGAAGAGGTCTGTGGGACCAGCAACAAAACACACCCTTCGTTTCTTGCTCTGTGTAGTCTCCATGTACACACCCATTCAACAACCTATCCACATATTCAACCCTCTTCTGATTCAGCTTCCTTCTCTTAGGAGAGCTGAGATGGAAGAACATGGGCAAGTGGGAGGCAGTGTGCAGAATAAGTGTGAGATGTAAGACCCATGTACACAAGCCATTTCAGAGACAATGTCTTCAGGAGGTCCCTGGTAAGTGACATCTCTGCTCCCAAAGGCAGCAGCTGTTGCTAATGGCTTTGATGAGGCCATCTAGATGTGTCTCCATTACACTGATTGCTGAATGGATTTTTCAAGTTAGGCAGGTTGGAATCAAGGTAAACCATTAGCGAGGACAATGACAGTAACAAAAACAAAGACGGATATCTGCCCCAAGAACACTCTCATCATTTTCGTCCTGAGCACCCCCAGTTCTTACCTTGAAGATGGTTCTGTTCCCTCACCAGCCAGGGGCTGAACTGTCTTTGTTGGCCAGGCCTGGGGTTCAGTGACATCCTCTCCAGGGAAACCATTCCAAGGAAATGGCAGTGTTCTTGCTTCAACTGGGGTATTTCCACAAGCCCCATCATTGAATTGGCAGTTGAGGGATTTCCCATCCATTTAGCAAGACGTTAGAGAGAAACGGGGTCTAGGAAGATCATTTCCCTAATGTAAGACGTGCGCACCCCTTTAAGCATGCTCCCCCACACAGGGCTTGAATACTACGCGCTGTCAAAAGATTGCTTCTCTGTGTTACCACTTTTTCTCTCCATTCATGACATTTTGCTGAGAAAGTGTGGATGGCTGAAAAAGAAGAGTTAAGTGGTCTGATGTTGGGGACAGAGCGTGAGGGATGCTATTATGCCAACAAAATGTTGAGAGTCTTCTAATTTTTAGCCAATTGTTTAAAAGCCGACAGACGGTAATGCTTATGAGATGTATAATTCAAGGCAAATCTGTCCAGATAGAGAGGATAAAGCATCTTTAACTTGGCTAACAAATGTTGAGCTGCATTCAGATAAATAAAACCGACAAAACCCAAGGCACATAATTGCAACATTGGAGAGATGAAAAACAATCCTCTTTTTTTTTTTTTTAAAGAAGTATATGTACTTGAATAAGGAGTTGGGATTTTCTTCTCCTTCATTGCACATGAGTTACGTTATCAGTCACAGGCGAAGGCAGGATGTATCCCCAAATCTTAAATATTTGACATTTGCCCACTCTTCCCAAGGTCACTCTGCCTGCCAGTTTCTCAGTGCTCCCAACTTTTTGTTTTGTGCCAAATAACATGATCTTTGTTTCATTAATATTTAAGAGTAATTTAGATTGTGCCAGATGATCTTAAAGCTCATTTAAATCAGCTTGAAGATAATATTAAGCTTTCTCCCAGCATAATCTACTACCATAAATGATAGTGTCATCTGCATATAAATGACAGGCTAAATATGATAATGAATAGCAAAGATTACCAATACAGAATGACAACTGCGTTTGATTTCAGATAAATCTTTCAAGGATCCATTATTCTGTTTTCAGAATTAAAGATGCATTGTTTTTGTCCAAATTGTCTAAGGAAAACACAAAAGGTTTTCATGAAATGGATCTTTTATCGTGTTAGAAGGGGAGGGGGGAATGTCCACAAATTATACACATATTGTTTTGCAAATACAATAATTAGAGTTTGCACAGATCATTACTTTATTGGATTGAACAACTGTCTCTTGGCAATTGCTGCTCTTTCTCCATTTTTTTTCCCTCTTCCTCCTTCTTCTTTCGATAATGACTAACACTTTCAAATACTGTTTCACTTGAGACTGGCTTGAACCCTTAAATTGCCTTAAGCCTACGGGATTTTTGCCATGCTACCTTCTAGGGAACATCCTTGTACATTCTAAAAACATGGGATTTTTATCAATCACACCTTCCTTTTTTTAATTGTCCTAGAACTTACTGACATCAGTTATTTGAGTAAAACACAAATTTTGGATAACTGTGCATCAAATATGATTTGTAAGAACTAAAGTAAGGATATATATTTCTCTCCTAAGATACTATTTTTTAAAGTCAAAGGGAAAACATAATGAGGAGAAATAGACAAGAGGAAAAGTTAACGCCTGTAAACCCGCACTGCCCTTTGCGTTGGTGTAGGCTTAGTAGGCTTAGGGCTACTAAGGCTGCCATATTTCATTTCATCATGGATGCTGGGCGAAGTTATGCAAAATAATGGTGCTTCCTTTCCTGCCCTCTCTCTTCTCTTCCTTTTATCTAAATGTCCCATCTGGCTTTCCCCAAACACAAAGGGGTCTCTAATCCCATTCAGGAGTTCTGTGGGGCGCTCTTGGAGTTTCAAAGCTCTGGTACCGAAGGTGGAATTTGCTTTCAGACTGGGAAGGAATGGTTTCTCCATTCTTCAGATTCAGTAGAGCCAGTCACTGTTGTGGGTCCAAGGAACAGACCGATAAGCTTTCTGTGGGTGAATGTTTGTGTGTCCAGTATCTCCTCACACAGCGTCTGGGACTCAAAGATCCTCCGCGTTTGTCAGTTGAATGAACGGCTGGGAATGTCATACACTTAGAGGAAGGCTGTTACAGAAGATGAGGGCTTACTGCTCATCCACACTGCTGGATGCATTCAGGCAAGCAAATGGCTCTCCTCTTCTTGGGCCCTCCAGCTCCGCCTACACTTGAGGAACTGCTTCCTTGACTTTCCAGACCTGGAGAGGAAAGACCTGAAGACGAAGGAACACTGGGGAGGCATTGGCGCCTGAGAGGTTGTGAGGGAGCAAGTAATAAGCAGACTCTCAGTGTGGTGGGAGATCTGGGGTGGAAGTCAAACCAAACTGTTGTGCAGAAGTCACCCTGCCTTGTGTCTCCATACCTTGGTCTGGACTGTGCCTTATATCTAGAATGTTCTTTATCTAACAAATTTCTACTTTTCTTCCTTCAAGGTTCTGTCCCAAATATAACTTCCTCTTTGAAGTTTTCTCATCTTTCTGGGCAACATTAAATCTTTTGCTTCTATAGTATTTTTTAAATAACTTCATTAGCCCTGCATATTCATCTCCAGGTAGCTGTCTTCTCCATTAGACTGTGCACTCTGAACGGTGAATTTTATTTGTCTTGGTTTGTCTTATGCCTAGAACAGTGCCTGGTGCATAGTAGATGCTTTAAAGGGGCCTGCTGAATGTGAATGAAGGCACAGAGCACTGAGAAGACACAGTGGAAAGAGCACTGGCAGGACCACTCTGTACAACCATGTAGGTTGTGCACTGTACATCTGCATGCATGACTCATGTTTCTGGATCTCTGACAGCTGGGTGGAGAGATGGGGAACTTAGAGCTTAGGAAATGGATCATGTTAGAGCCCTTTCTGTCCCTTTTCAGCTGGTCCAAAGGCCTTTAAAATGATGTAAGTTCTTAAGTATAACACGTTTTCCAGACCAGAGGACTTCCCAGTTTCCCCTCAAATCTTCCCATCTGTGACTGATGTCTCAGTTTTCCTCAATAGATACCTTACTCTTTCATTTATCCAATAAAAAATGGTAGTGTTTTGATGTCTTTTAATTTGAGAGCCATATTGAGACCAGATCCTCTCCTGTTGGGATCATTTGAAGAGAATGGAAAATAAGAAATCATATGCCCAGTGGGAAGGGAGGTGGGAGTGGGATGGAGGTGGAAAAAAATTACAGAGAGAACCTACCCTATTAGCTGTATTTGGGTAGAAAATAAGTTAATATGCCCAGGAGAACCAGAGAAACAGCTAGGTTTTTTTTTTTTTTAATTTTATTTATTTATTTGAAAGAGAGAGAGAGAGATCACAAGTAGGCAGAGAAGCAGACAGAGAGAGAGGGGGAAACAGGCTCCCCGCTGAGCAGAGAGCCCGATGTGGGGCTCGATCCCAGGACCCTGAGATCATGACCTGAGCTGAAGGCAGAGGCTTAACCCACTGAGCCACCCAGGTGCCCCATAGGTTTTTTAACCACAAAGGGAGGGAGGCAGAGATTGTGGGTGGTTGAGTTTAGAGGGGAAGGGCATGCTTGGGGATGGTGAAGGAGCTAACAGAACAATGGCTCTGCGCTTTGATAACCTTTTTTACTTATCTCATGGTCTGGCCACTAAGCTCATTATCTCATAGTTCACACTGCTTTCTCTGAAACTGGTTTATCCTATTAACAACAATCAGAGCAGCACGTCACCTCAAGACCTTTTACCATCTTTACTGAGGGCTGTTGGAAAAGCTCCCATGTTGGGGAAGGTGCTCAGAGGGACAACAGTCACCCCAGCCCTGGTCTTCCTGTGTGGCACAGGCAGAATGGCACTTGATGATCTTCTCTGGGCATCCAATTCCCCCAGAGTGTGACTGCTGTCCTGGAACCCCGGGGCCCTTTGACAATGAAGCAGGTGCAGGGAGGTCAAGTTCCTTCCATGGGGAGGCTGCATTCTTGGTGGCTTTGCACAAAGCCACAGCTTTCCCCCTTGAACACAGGGACTCCTGGAGGTAGCTTAAAAAGTCTGTCTCACCAGGCAGAGTCAATGGTAAAAAAAAAAAGTCTCCTTCTGAAAGAATCTGGACAGAGGATGGGGCCTGGGCCCATGGACAATGGCAGGAGCTGATGATGGGGGGCTCAGTAAGAGAAGAGGATCTCAGAGGTAAGAATAGGTGGGAAGACACCCCCCCACCCCAAGTTTGCTCTGTGCTTGCTGCTCTTAATAATGCAAAGCCGGGGAAATACTAACCAGATTTAGTGAGCAGATACATCTGATTTACCTTATAATGATCAGTGCATTAAGCAAGCCTGAGTCTACTTCTTCACAAGCTCCTCTCCGAAGTGCTAGCCACAGTTCTCCAAGAAGGACACAGCCAGGCAGGGCCTTGCCATCCCCTGCACCCTACATTGTCACTGGATGCTACCTGTGGGAAAAGTGATCTTGTTTAATCCTGTAATAGAACCAGCCTCTGGCCTAGGTGCCATTATTAACCCATTGCATTGATGAAGAAACTGATGCAGGTCATAAGCAATGGAACAGGAGTCTGAATCCAGGGGGTCTGGCTTCAGAGCCTGAGATCTCATTGGTTGCACGAGCCCACCTCACTATTTTCAAGCAAACCTATTTCCCCCCCCCCACTTCTATTGATGTATAGTTGACATGTAACATTTTATCGGTTTGGGGGCATACAAAATATGTATATAGTGCAAAATGGTCGCCCCAATTAAGTCTATTTAACATCCTTCATTTCACATAGTTACAGTTTCTTTTTTCTTGTGATGACAACGTTTAAGACCTCCTCTCTTAGCAACTTTTCAACTATTTAGAATTAACTATAGTCCCCAGACTGTACATTCCATTCCCAGGACTTATTTGCCTGGTAACTGGTGGTTTGTGCCTTTTGACCACCTCTGCCCAACCTAAACCTACACCTGTTTGAGGAGACCCCCATCTGGATTCTGGGGTCTCCTCACTGGTCCTCAGGTACAGACACCTGTGCCCTTCCTTACTGCGGAGGAGGAAGGGGCTTCAACCTTCACCAACCATCTGCTGATTACTGATTTGTCTCACAGTCTAAAAAATGCCCAGTGCTAAAAGGAATGCTGGGCTTTTGCAGTCTGCTCTCTCCTTCCCTATATTCTTTATTGTCGTCGGCTCTTTATTGAGGAAAAAAATATTCCACTTAAAAAAAAAAACAAAACAAAACACTAGTGATGGTTAGTTCTTTTTAACGTCCTGGGCACCTCCCAACGAAGAACGCTTCAAACTGCCCGGGCCCCATCAGCTGGACCGTGACCAGCTGAGAGCAAATGACTGAGCTGAGATGTGGGGGGTGCAGATGAGAGGGGGAGCACTGGGGCGCACAGGTCTCGCCCCGCCTGCGGTTCTTCATCCTTGGCAGTGTGGCGCACACCTGAGAGCTTTTACGGCTCCGAGAGCCCAGGCTGCCTTCAGGCCTATTACAGCGGAATCTCTGGGTGAGGGACTCAGACACTATGCCTTTTAAAGTCTCCCACGTGATTCCACTTTAGGCTTCTGGTGGCCTGATCATTGTATTATTTATGCAAAAGACCTGTGCAACCTCAGCCCAGCACTTACTATGGACGTGGGGGGTGGCCTTGGCTCTGAAAATGGTCTTGCCAGCCGCCTCACACGTGAACTCCCAGAGAAGGCTCCTTGAGTCCTTTACTTCGGTTCCTGAAGTAAAGACATCTGATATTCACGGTGTGTTAGTTATCTATCCCTGTCTTACAAATTATCCCATACTTATCGACTTCAACTGACTGACAGTTAGCTCAGAGTTTCTGTGGGTCAGCAATGGGGAAGCTCCTTGGCTACACGATTCCAGCTTCGAGGCGCTCATGAGGTTGTGACCAAGATGTTGGCTGGGGCCATAGTCACCTGGAGGCTTGACTCAGGCTGGAGGACCCAGCTGCAAGCTGACTCCTTCATGTGGCTGTTGACAAGAGGCCTCCATTCTTCCCCAGCTTCCCCAGCCCTTCCAGAAGGCTGCCTGACTGTCCTCATGACAGAGCACACAGTGATTCAAGAGTGAGAACAAGGACGAAGCCACAATGCCTTTTCTGTCTAATCTCAAATGTCTTAGGCCCTCCCTTCCGCCACTTTCTATATGTTAGAAGTCACTACATCCAACCCCCAGGTAAGGAGAGGAGAATTCGATTCCACCGGCTCAAGGGATAGATAACAAAGAATTCATGGACATATTTTAAAACCATCCCGATGAGTATCAGAAATTAGTGTCTTTTCTTGCTTTATTCATCTGTTTCCCAGGCAGAGGCCTTAGTTCCAGATTCCAGAGATGTATTAGGAAGCCAAATGGAGAGCTGGGCACAGATCAGTGTCTCCTGGGCCAACTCTGTAACTTTTGTCTTCTCTCTCTTTCATTCTGGTCTTTGACTCATTTGTTCTAGCAAACCCACAGCTCTGGCTCTCTCTTGTCTAGCATCAGGGTGGTTCTGCTGCTGGGGATGGACAGAGCAGGTAAAGAATGCTTTGGACTAGGAGGGAGGGGATGGTGAGGGAAGAGACGCCCTCTGTGTGGTCTGGTCCCACAGTCAGCACTTTCCCTCCGTGAATCACAATCTCCCAGGAGCCCCTCTCCTATTACGCTAACAGTGTTTGTCTTATTGCCAGACTTGAACGATATTATGCAAGGTCTGGCTTTGAGCTCTTGGAAACTGGAGTCAGAGCGGGAGGGAAAGATCTTGTCTACCATATTGGAAACTTAGGTTTTAAGTTAATTATGCATAATTAGCATAACTTAATTACACTTAGAGGTTTTCAAAGTGTGTTCCGAGGAACCCAAGATTCTGTGGAGATCTTTTGGGAATTCTGCAAATGTTCTACTTGCAATCTATTTAAAAATTTAAAATGCCATACGCTTTTGATTGTAAACAAGAAATATATATCGACTCTTAACAGTCAGCACATTAGCTTGTGCCTGCCAAGCTACCTTGATGTATATAAGCCCAGATATTGGAATAAAGCTTTTCTTGCTATCACTATTAGCAGAGGAGCATCTTGAGTTGGCAAAGTCAATGACTTTTTAAAAAAAATTGTTACCATTTGCAGCTCCTCATTTGGGAGAATCAGACTTTCCTCACTATGATACAAGCAAAACTAAATCCTAAAATAAATTGGATGCTTAGACTGATATGACATCAGTTTACATCCCTAACTCGCCATTTATGTATGTATGTATGTATGTTAGTCACCATACAGTACATTATTAGTTTTTGATGTAGTGTTCCATGATTCGTTGTTCGCCCAGTGTCGCCATTTTAAATTGTGTGCTGCGAAGATTCATTTCACCATTATCTCCTTTGATTGACTTCTAATACAGAAAAGCTATGAGTTAAAGCCTATCAAAGATGTTTCATAATAATTTGTCAATTTTAATCTGTTTTGTACATTTATGTATCTGAATGCTTCTTGTTGCAAGTGACAGAAAACCTCATGTCAAAATGGTTTAAGCATTAAGAGGATTTATCATCTTACTTAAAAAGAAATTCTGGGGTTGGTCAAGTTGTTGGCCCAGTGACATCATTGAGGACCCAGGTTCCTCTCCTTTTCAGTTTTGCCTTCCTCAGGGTATTGTCTTTGAACTAACTCCCCTCAAGATAGCAAAATGGTTGCCATGTTCCAAGCATCCATGGACACATGGGAAATATCCAGTGGGAGAAAAGGGCAAAATGTCTCTTCTTAGGAGCAAGTAATTTTTTCCAGAAGCCACTAACCAGCCTTCCCCTGGCATTTCATTGTGCGGAATTTGTTTATAGCAGTCATGGCAAGGAGGAGGGCCACCATAATTGGCCTTTCCCGAATCATGGAGGGGAGAGATGGACCTTGAATGAAACCTGGGCTGAGCCAGCATGAACATAGGTGAGAACAGCTTTGGGGACTCTACTAACAGTATCTGCTAGAATTTGGGTTCCTGATATGAGTCATTTAATAAAACTATTTGCCACTAAAAAAAAAAAAAAATTGGTTGGAAAAACTTCAGGGTGTATTGAGGACTCTTCCTAGACCAGGTCTTGGGACTATTTTTGCTGCCGGTCAGTTTTGACGGGAAGGAAGTGACAGCCCACACCTACACTAATGGCTGCAGGGTTCAGCCTGCAATTCAGCACACTTCCTCCCCTCAGTGACCCTGGCTGACCTCCACATGGAGGTTCACAGTTTATAAGGTATTTTCCTGTATTGACCTCTTTCATCCTCAAGCTATGACTCCAAAATCTAGTTGGCCCTCTGGCCATTCCCAATATCTGGGAGCATCTTGAACAAAAAAGAGTCAGAGATCTCACCCTCGTGAGAATCAGAACCTCATGAGGTATCTTCTCCCCAAAGCTCTCTGGGTATTTCTGCCACCATGGGAAACTGAGAGGTTTGACATGCTGGAGAGTTAGTGTAGCTGGACAAGAGACTGCAGAGACGGCCAGGGGTCAGGTGAAGCTGGGACTCTGAGTCAGGGCTGGGACTTTGTCTTATGGGACATCATCATCAGAGGAGCACCTTGCCATCGCCATCAGGTGGGTCACAGTCGACAGGTGATGGACATTGAGCCAAAGCAAGGGGGATAAAAGAAAGGAAAGGGCATGTGGGAAGCTAAGGAAACACAGTCAACAGGAGTTAGTGTCTAATTAAATTGAGAGAAAGAAAGCCCCTCAGAGGCTCCCAGGTGTCTAGCTTGGGAGAGTGTCTCTCTCTCAGCAGTTTGCTTTCCTCTGTCTCTGGTTTTCTGGCTGAGGAAGACGACGCTGACTGAAAGAACCCTCAGTGCTTTCACCTCAGTCGAAATTTTCTTCAGTTCCCTCTTCTTCCACCCCCACCTGTTACTCTGAAAGCTGACCTTCCCGCATTGCCTGTGCTCAGGGCCTCGGAGTCCTCCCACACAACCCAAGCTGACCATTTATCTTTCCTCACAAAAGGACAGTCATAAATAACCAGGCTTCCACCAAACTGATACCTGATAGATTTTGTCCACGGGAAGGTAGTAAATAAATCCAGCCCATCTAAGCTGAAAAGGAGATAGCCATATCCACCCTAAGGAAGGAGAGCGGCGGTGTGGGGCTAATCTTTGAATTAAATAAAATAAACTAAGGTTGAAATGAAGAAAGCAGTGAAAAATGTATGCTAAGGAGCCTGGACTAGACCTGAAGATAATTGAAAGCTCGAATTGGATTCTTGAATACTTGTGTTCATTCTACTGTACTGTGCTCTAAAGAAAGTGAATTCTAATGTTTTCCTGAAACACTAACGGAAATTGTGAGAGGACGGTGGGAGGGTACAAATGAAAATCCTTGAATTTCCTGAATGCTAGCAGTTTAAGAATTTTTAAAAAACCACTCACGAAAAGCTCTGGCACATTTACTTTTCTGGTTTTTTTCATTTTTTTCAGGCAATGTTTTATGGGCACTATCTCCATCTGACCACTTCTGTTCTTCCAAGATCTCTAGGCTAACACGCGTTCTGTTCCCCGGGTCTGAATTCAAAATCCCTACCCATCCCCACTCACTGCTCCATTCCCTGAAAACCTGTCAGTCGCTGACAAATCCTGGATGAATACAGGACACCCACTTCTATGCCACTTAAACAAAACACGTTAAACGGAGTCATTTCACCTATAAAAGGGCGAAGAACACACATGATTGCAAATCTGCCATTCATTCACTGAGGAGCTGGTGGGAGCTGTTTGAAAAGAAACAGAGGTTTGGAAGAGTGAATAAAACAAGTAATGGTATATATCTGTCCTCTGGAATTTCCTCCAACTCCCACGAAAGTAAACTATTATCTTGATGGATGCAAATATATGGATGAATTTCCAAATAATTTTGTTAGGTGAAGAAG
Organism: Nasua narica; assembly: GCA_028533885.1. Classification (NCBI taxonomy): domain Eukaryota; kingdom Metazoa; phylum Chordata; class Mammalia; order Carnivora; family Procyonidae; genus Nasua; species Nasua narica. The sequence goes on along the minus strand of CM052800.1, from coordinate 115,071,442 downwards.
CCCAACCAAGATGGATGTACAGAGCATATGATGCCATTTTGATAAAATTTGATAAAAAGCAAACTAATCTGTAATGACAGAAAAACCATATTGTGGTTGCATGGGAAGGGCAAAGTACAAAAGAGCACAAGGAAACTTTTGGATGTGATAGATACATTGATAATGTTGATGGTGGTGAAAGTCTCACCAGCCTCTGCATATGTCAATCCTCATCAACTCTATACTTTAAATACGTGCAATTCATTGTGCCTCCATTCTATGTAAATAAACTGTAAAAAAAAAAAAAAAAAGCCAGGGAGAAAAAAAGATTGAACCTTCCCAACTGAAATGTTTCAATACGGGGCATACTAATCATCTTTCTCTAAGGTAATTTTTCTTTATAATTTTACGGTTATTTTTGCAGATTTCTGTTTCCATACTAACCCTGCAAGTCATGTCAGTAAGTCCTTTCTATTTACCAGACACTTGGGCGTAATGAGGTTTCTAGAGACCCAGGCTGGCGAAGAGGTAAAATTTGTCTTTTTTGTTTTGCTCCCGGCCGCCCGCAGCTCTTGGTCGTTTCAAGGATTCCAGCTCCCAGCTAGCTCAGGCAGGTGCTCCCCCGCCCTTGGCGCCTGCGCGGGGCTCCTCACTAGCTGCCCTTTCCCCTTGCTCGTGGGCTGGAAGCTCCATGGAAGTGAGTAGCAGCTGGGTATGGGGAGAAGGTGAGCAAGAGTTCAGGTGGTGGGGAGGAGACAGGCTTCCTTGGGGAGAAGCTGCACATGGAGACCAAATGCCTTAGTGAAGAAAAGCATGGAAGGGAAAGCTGCACAGGGAGGGTTGAAACGGAGGGCGCCCTGCAGAAAGAAGGGGCTGGTGCAGCCGGGTTGGGGTACCTGAAAGCGAGGGCTTGCAGAGGTGAGGTCCCAAAGGCCCTCTTTCCTGCACATCGATGCCTGTCTGCCTTTTCCGTTAACAGACATCGCCGTGGCACTTGTAGTAACGATGTCTCAGAGCGTGGGCTAAGGTTCATCAATTGATACCTTAACAGTAGGCTGACGTTAGCGCTCCAGGAGATGAAAAATTATCGCTGGAATCTCTTCTCCCAGTGGCCATGACGCCAGCGTCATTGTATCTATGGAAAAACTTGGGATAATTCATGAAGCAGCCATGAATAGGCACTGCACCAAGCACTTATACATATTATCTATTTAGATCCACTGGATACCCTGCGAGGGGGTTATTGTGATCCCCATTCTGTAGATGTGAATGGTGAATCACAGTGACTTCCCTGAGACCATGTACTTTAAAGGCAGAGCTGCCAGGATTTGAACCCAGCTCTAAACCCTGCCTCTTTTCTTCACTATGCACCCATTCTCCAAACTGTGCTTTGGTTTGACGCCATCTGCTCCCCTCGCTCCTCTTCTTTCTGTGTCCTCCTCTGAGTTTTACTGTGCCCTAGCCTCCGAACAGGTTGTAAAAGGAGTTCAGGTTGGCTTTGGCACCCCATTTTCAGAAGAGAAGTGAAGAGATTTAAAAGAGCAGTCTGGGCATCACTGAATGCGTCAGGAAGACCCTAGCAGGGGTCAACAGTACCTAGCACGGTTGCATTTCTGTGCACCATCAAACTCACTTTTCCTGGTCCTGGGAGATCCTGCTGGCCTCTGAGCTTTTTGTCAAAACAGTCCTAAGCCGCCTCAAGGTCAGGGAGACAGCCCTCAGGTGGGAGGGGCACAAGTGAGGTCCTGAACAGGACACTTCGGGGTTACACAGGGGGACACTGATGCCAGGCCTCCCCTCTGTTCACGGAACTTGGAGCCAGACATATAGGCCCCGAGGGGCTTGCGGCATTAGTTTATCTCCCTTCCCTGGTTTGCCAGGGCCTCAATGTCCTCTCATAAAAAGCAAGGGCCAAGGGAGCGCAGAACAGAGAAACAAGAGGAAATGAAAGCTCTTTGGGGAAAGGCAACTGTGACAAATTGAAAGAGTGGAGAAAATACCAGCACAAACAAAAGCAGGGAGAATAGGCTGCGGGAGAGTAAGCAAAAGAGGTCTGTGTCTCGAGCCCTGGGACCAGCAGAGTGCTGATTTGTTTCCTATAAAAAGAGATGTGTTATTTTCCAACACCCACCCCCCCACCCCTTGGCAAATAATGACAAAGAAGAATGGTTGCGGAGTTTACTGAAATGGAATAGTCTGCGAGGTATTCCGAGTGAATGAAATGTGCTCTCAGATATCTTATCATGTTCCCTACCAACTTGTTGTTATTTCAAATTGCCTACAACAGGTGCCAGAGTCTGGGCACGGTATAACACCATACCTTGCAACAGCTGTGTACAGAACGCACATAGAAATAGTAAAGAAAGGTTACACAATGTGACCGGTCTCGTATGGCTCGGAGCAGCTCTAGAATTTAAAACATTTCCTCGCCCTCGAGTTAAATTGGGCCCCCATGATATATGTTCTGTAACTTAATCTGAAAGGCTGCTGGTGGACGGCTCAATGGCGTGGCCACCAAAGCTGGTGGTAGGCACCTGCAAGGAACGTGTGTGCTCCTGAGAGGACCCAGTTCTGCAAAGACGCAATGGTGTCGCCGCAATGATGTCGGCTTGGTGTGGGCAGGTGCGCCCTCCCCCAGCACGTGGGAAAGATGCTGCGGGGTTGCACACACATATCATCTGGACCCAGGACGCTTCTTCAGCTGCAGCCCAGATAGAAGAAGCTGTAGTTTGGAAAAAAGAAATTTCAGCACCCAAGTTGCACTCCTGTACTTCCACTCAAGACGGCATTTATTTATTATTATTTTTTTAATGTTAATTTTTTAAAATTAACATATAATGTATTATTTGCCCCAGGGTACATGTCTGGGAATCATCAGGCTTACACATTTCATAGCATTTACCATAGCACATACCCTCCCCCATGTCCATAACCCTACCCCCCCACCTCCCAGCCACCCTTAGTTTCTTTCGGGAGTTTAGGAGTCTCTTATGGTTTGCCTCCTTCCCCATCCCATCTTGTTTCATTTCTTTCCCCCATTCCCCCACGGACCCCTCGCCACCTGCCTCTCAAATTCTTCATATCAGAGAGATCATGTGATAATTCAAGAGGAATTTATGAAGCGAGTGACAGCGGTGCACGTAAACGTGCTCTAATTTGATAAAAAGACAAACCCCCTAAACTTCAGTTCATATAGAGGCACGACCTATAGTTGCTACTGAACGAACCAATCCTGCAGCTCAGAACCGCTGGCTAAGAGGACTTTCTTAATTTGATGAAAGGCGTAAGAGTCATAGAGAACAATTCTATTTTTTTCCAGGTCTTTTTCTGTGATTTGAAATGGAACAGAACGCTCTCAGGGGGCAGATGTCTAACGATGGGTGTCGGTCAGGATTCTGAGTTGCAAGCAACAGAAACAGACTCTGGACAATTTGAGCAGAGGAAGAAACGTCACTAAAGCCGTAACGTTTAGCTCAGCCCTGCTGAAGCTCCGTAAGGCATGCACGCTGCGCGCCATGTCCGCAGTCATGCTGCAGAGCGGAGCCCCGGATGCCGTGGCCCCTCCCACCCACCCCGCCAGCGCCCACACTGCCCACCCAGCAGCTCCGTTTTTCTGCAAACCCTTTTGCAAACCGTACATGCCGGAGGTTATGCCTCGTGGTCCCTGAGCCTATGAGGGAGCCCCGGGATGACTGGCCAAGTGGAAGGCCTGGGTTGGAACCCCAGAAAGGGTTTGGGAGTTGCTGTATTAGGAAGGAAATCAGTAGGTAATCTTCATTCTGACATTTTGCTAGACTGTGGGCAGGGCCATCCTGGGTCTTGTTCACATATCTATTCCCAGGCCCTAGCATATTACCTGGCATGTAGAAAGGGCTCAATAAGGCTTTGTTGAAATGAATTAAAATTGAATTTTAAATTTAGAGGCAGCCTTTCCAAGGGCCGACTGCCAGTCACTATTTCAAATTAGTTCTAGTAAATCAAAGTAAATTAGGAAGGCAATCAAAAATAGACTCTTCAAGCCCAGCAGTTGTGTCCACTTAACTACTACCGAATTCCCCTTAAACCTATGGGTTAGCGATTTATTTGTTTTTACACTCCCTGACAGCTCTACTTTTTCTAGAAATATCTGTGTTTGCCTGTGTCTGTCCATCTATGTCAGCATATTGACTAAAGGTGGTTTGACTGTCAAGAAATGAAACTATCATCAACCCTTATCTGGACGCCAGAGTATTTGCTCCTGTTTTGTGAGAATCCTCTCTTTGTTGGGGGAGGAAAGAGGGAAGGGTCTTTTCCTATAGGCAAAAAAATATTTCCAAAGGCTTGTTTGCAGTGCCTAGACCATTACATGGTCCAACACATTATATTCCTATTAAATTACCCCAGATTGAATTACCCCAGATGTTTTGCCCTGTTCCTTTCTCCCAGGTCCTTTGCAAAATTCCCAAGTATGTGACTGCAAAGTAGAAAGCCCTGTAGAAGATCATTCTTTAAGCAGATTCAAGAAGATGGTCACTGGTGACACACAATGATGCAATTAGTGTTGGCGCTGTGTTGTAAGACACAAATACGGCTTAATTCTGAGAGCATACATGCCAAAAAAAGTTTTAATTGATTCGGGATGAATCACAAGTTCTTATGCCTGGGATTCAGAAAAATGCCTGTAAAGTTTAAAAGGTCTTAAATCTCCTTGGGTTTTTGAAAAATTGAGAAGTGCTTAAAAATCATCACGAACTAGATTCCATCTGTTTTAACTTCAGTTGGATTAAAGTATTAACGTGCTCATTCTCTGCCATAAAGAGTTATATTCTTGGGGTCAGAGGGTGATTTTTTTTAGTGTGTGTGTGTGTAAGTTTCTCTACATGTATTCTCTCCCTCATTGGTGCAGAAATTATTTTTTTTAATGGTTTGCATTGTTCAGTTTTGAAAAATGTAGCATTATGATCCCAATTTTGCTTAAAATAAGTATATGTGATGTGAAAATTACCTCTGAATGAGATAGTTATTATTGAATCTTTTCCCTTTTCCTTTTCTGTAGTTTCAACTTTTCAATAATGAACATGTATTGCTTTCATTATCAGAAAAAAAAATATATATAACAAGCATTTTTTTCTCTGTTGCCATGCTTGAATTCTTAAAAATTCCCCTTCTGCAAAATCAGATACCAAAAATAACAGCTTATGGGGAAAATAGGATTGGGATAGATCACTCAAACCAATGGAAGTTTGAAGCCAGCATATTGATAAAAATCATAATAATTCTAATAAAAATAGTGGCATAAGTAAATATATAGACATATGAAACCTGGAGCTCATACTTCCTCTTTTGAAATATTTGTCTTGGAGGCCATTCATTTCTGATAGAGAATATTTCACTAATAATAAAACTAGGATTTGGGGTATAGCCTTCCTCATTAATTCATTGTCTTAACATAGAGCATAATATCTTTGCAGCTTCTTTGTTTTCACTCTCAGTTTACCCGCAGTAACTTAAGGTAGTGGAAATGTAGGGTCTTGGGAGCCACTAAACCATACAATACGTGCATTACAGAAAAATTAAGACTATACATTTTTAGGTTTTTTTTTCCTGAAGTTTGGCAAACATTTGTAAACCTTTCATTTGTTTTTGAATTTTATGTATTTATTTATTTATTTGTGAGAGGGAGAGAGAGAGAGCATGATTAGGGGATGGAGCAGAGAGGGGGAAGGAGAGGGAGAGAGAGAATCTCCAGCAGAACCCACACTGAGTGTGGAGCCCAACTTGGGGCTCAATCTCACGACCCTGAGATTACGACCTGAGCTGAAACCAGGAGTCAGACACTTAACCAACTGAGCCACTCAGGTGCCCCTGTAAGTCTTAATTCTAATTTTGAGAAGGCTTATCTCAGATTGCTTCTAAGTGTTAATATGCTGGTGGAAATTACATAAGAACTAACATGGCTTCTGCATTATACTGACCTCATCCCTTACTTTCTGATCACTTGTAAGCTGATATGTATTAGAGAAATATGTTACAGAGCAACCTGTATCAAAACATTTTAGGTCCAGTAAATATGGTACCTAGACTGTAGATAGTTGGAAAGAGAAACAAGAAGAAAAATTTGGATAAATTACAAAATTAAAGCTTTTCTTGAACCATGGACAGCTGAGGTTACAAAACAGCCCAGAAGCCTAAAATCTATGGAAAGATGGACTTCTTCTAAAAAAGAGGAGCATGAACACTGGGTCACCTATAGCACAGCACAGGAGAAAGAGATGTTACATGCTGTACTCATGGGTAAGAAGAGTAGCTGAAATTTTTGTGAATTGTCAAAAATGAGGTGGACTTATGTGACAGCATAAAACCCAGGGAGCCACAAACAAGATGCATTGAATCCACTTCTAGGCTCTTCTTGAAATTTTCTGGGGGCTCACAATTAAGGCTGTGGGTAGCGCAGGAGACCCGAGAGAGCAGGCCTGGAGGAAGGAGCAACTGTCATGGCAGGAGAGGTACAAAGCCTTCTCTCCAATGGAGCAACAGCCTTGAGCTCCTGAAAGTGGTGAACCAACACTGACATTCCCAGAACATGAGGGAAGGGTAAGGAAAAAATACCTCTACCTCAGGAAAAGGGGAAGGTGGCCTCCTGGGGCTTGGATCCTATACAAACACCACGAGAGGTCTCCTACTGCTGGGTGAGGGCAGGAAACTCTGTTCCATGCAAGACCCACTAAAGATACAAAGCAGATTTTGGCTGTCATAGGGAGGAGGGCTAAGATCACTGAGAAAGTCTTAAACTGAGACTCCGGACATAGAGCTGGGCTAAGACTGAAGGGGAACCAGAACAACAAACACACCACGCCCCTTCCACCATGCACCACCAGGGTAGCAAACCTCAAGTAACAAGCAACAGTTGTCACCTATTGGATGAGAAGGAAGAACAATGCAATAGACCCTCCTTGAAGCCCAGGCACATAAGGAAAGCTGAAACACGAGGGTAGAATACTCAACACCTACAGCATAAGGCAAAGTTCTCAACCTTGTCACTATTGACATTTTGGGCCATGTAATTCTTCACCGTGAGAAGTTATTCTGTGCATTGCAGGATTGTTAGTAACATCCCTAGCCACTATCTTCTAAATTCTAATAGGATCCCGCCCCCCAAGTTGTGCTGATCAGAAACATCTCCAGATATTGGTGTATGTCCTCTGGGGGCAAAATCATCTCTGGCTGAAAACCACTGCATTAGAGAAATTTGAAGCTAGTAGTGCACTAAAGGTGACCATAAGAATAAAATGCAAATCTACCTCACCTTCTGACTGGACTGACTCAACCTCAACATTAAAGACCTAGCAGAAGAAAAGGACTGCCCATTTGCAGACATAAATAATATTTATTTCAGTCTCTACTAATCTACACCTGATGTCTAGCATTCAACAAAAAATTGTGAGATAGACAAAAAAGCAAGAAAAATAACTTCATTTTTAAGAGAGGAAATCATCACTTGAATCAAACTCAGAGATGACCTGGCT
>CM052800.1:115040196-115063458 GCA_028533885.1 Nasua narica | reverse complement strand
ATTAAGTGTCTGACTTTCGATTTTAGCTCAGGAGGTCATGCTCTCCTCCCATCCTGCTTGCACTCATTCTCTCTCTCTAAAATAAAAATAAAAATAAAATAAAATAAAATAAAATAAAATAAAATAAAAATAGAAGCTCTGGTGAGTTAATGGACAACATGCATGAGCAGATGGTGTACCTGAGCAGTGGATAGAAACTATATAATAAAGTCAAATGAAAATTCCAAAAGTAAAAAACAAGGTAACAGAGATAAAGAATTCCTTTGAGAGCTCACAAATAGAATTGGTACAGCTGAGGATCAGTGAATTTGAAAATAGGTCAATAGAAATTTCCCAAACTGAAACACCAAAAAGGAAAAAAGAGAGAGAAACAAAGCAGAATTATGGGTCAATATAAAATGGTGTGATGTAACTGTAATTGAAATTCTGAAGGGTAACAAAGAAAATAGGGCAGGGAAAAAAAAAAAAAAGTGAAGAGATAATGGTAGAATTTTCCAAAACAAAACAAAACAAAACAAAACAAAATGACCAAAAAAATATCCAGCATCAATTGACAGATCCAAGCAGCTCAGAGTACCCTAAGCAGGAGGAAGAGAAAGAGGAGAGGGAGGAGGAAGAGGAGTAGAAAGAAAAGGAGGAGGAAGAGGAGGAGGAGGAGGAGGGGGAAGAGGAAATAATATACCTGACACATCATATGCAAACTCCTGAAAACCAAAGATAAAGAAAAAGATAAGAATGACAAGTGATTTCTATTTTAAAACTACACAGGGGCACCTGGGTGGCTCACTGGATTAAAGCCTCTGCTTTCAGCTCAGTCGTGATTTTAGGGTCCTAGGATCGAGCCCCACATCGGGCTCTCTGCTCAGTGGAGAGCCCGCTTCCCCCTTTCTCTCTCTGCCTGCCTCTCTGCCTGCTTGTGATCTTTCTCTCTCTGTCAAATAAATAAAATCTCTAAAGAAAAAAAACTACACAATCCAGGAGACAATAGCATTAAAATTTTATTTTTATTTTTTAATTTTACTTATTTTTTAAAGATTTTATTCATTTTTTGACAGGGCAAGAGAGAGAGAGAGCGAGAGAGAGCACAAGCAGTGGGAGTGGTAGGCAGAGGGAGAAGGAGAAGCAGGCTCCCCAATGAGCAAGGAGTCCCATTTGGGACTCGATCCCAAGACCCGGATCAGGACCTGAGCCAAATTCAGATTAATTGTCTGAGCCACCCAGGTGCCCCAGAATTAAAGTTTTTAATTAAAAATTAATTAAATTTGGGACGCCTGGGTGGCTCAGTTGGTTGAGCAACTGCCTTTGGCTCAGGTCATGATCCCAGCATCTTGGGATCGAGTCCCGCATCGGGCTCCTTGCTCTGCAGGGAGCCTGCTCCTCTCTCTGCTTCTGCCTGCCTCTCTGCCTGCTTGTGTTCTCTCTCTGTTAAATGAATAAATAAAATCTTTAAAAAAAAATAATTAAATTAGATAATAATTTAATAAATAGTAATAGAATTATTATTAAATTAAATTAAATTATTATTCTATTAATAGTAATAGAATTAAACATTTAAAAACCAGGTCAACTCAGAATTTTATACCTAGTAAGATGACCTTGCAAAATGAAGATGAAACAGATCCTTATTTAGAAAAACAAAAGCTGAGAGAATTTATTACCTTACCTAAACCTTAAGAAACTATAAAAAGAAGACCAAACCTAAAGTCAGAGGAAAAAAAGGAAATAATAAAGGTAGGAGCAGAAAACAATAACATTGAAAACAGAAAAACAAGCAATGGAGCAAAAAGTGGGTGAAGATCAATGAAGTTGATAAGCCTCCAGTCAGATTGACCAAAAAAAAAAAACTTCAAATGCCAACATAAAGAAAGGAAACCTCACTATGAATCAGACAGACATTAAAAAGCTAATAATGGAATATTATGAACAACTTTATGTCTATAAATTCAACAACTTGGATAAAAGGCAATTTTTTAAAAATATATATTCCAGAACCCATAGATAAACTGAATCATCTTATATCTTATTAAGAAAATTTAATCTATAGTAAAAGTCTTTCTAAAAACAAAACAAACAAAAACAAAAAAAAACAGAAACAAAACCAAAAAGAACAACCAATTTGAGCCTAAGATGTTTTACTGTAAAACTGTACCAGATTATTTGGAAAAAAAAATAATACCAACATTATACAATTTTTTTTCAAAAAATAGTAAAGGAGCAATAATTTCCTAACACACAGTGCCAGCATTACTCTGATACCAAAAACAAAGATCTTGCATGAAAAGAAAACTACGCACATATCCCTCATGAAAAGAAATGCAAAATTCATCAACTGAGTATTAGAAAATTGAACCTCACAATATATAAGAGAGATAATACATTCCAATCAAGTTAGGTTTATTCCAGGAACGCAAGATTCATCTAGCATTTTAAAAATTGGACAGTGCAATTCACCATATAAACAGATTAAAGAAGAAAAGCTATAGGATCTTCTTAATACATACAGAAAAGGGATTTGATGAAATTTGAAGTCTGTTCATGTTTCCAAAAATCTCAGAAAATGAGAAATAGAAGGGAGCATCCTCAATCTGAGAAATGGCATCTACAGGAAACCTACAGCTAACATTATACTTAATGATGCATCTAAATGTTTTTGACTCTTCCAGTCAAATACTTAATGAAGAATAATCTTCCTACAAGGTAAGGATGTCCATTCTCATCACTCATATTAAAATTATTCTGGAAGTCCTAGATCGGGCAATAAGGCAAGAAAAAGAAATTAAAGACACATAGGTTAGAAAGGAAGAAATAAAACTATCTCCACCTGAAAATGTCAAAATAGTCTATATAGAGCATCCTGGGAATCTATGAAGAAAAGGTACTAGAATTAGTGAGGTTGGCAAGGATGAAGGATAGAAGACCAATATACCAAAAGCAATTGTATTTCTTTACACTAGCATACAAATTTATAAATTAAAATTGAACAAGCACCATTGAAAATAAAATGCCATTACTTAGGTTAATATCTAACAAAATTTATGTGAGATCTGTATTCTGAAAACCACAACTTTCATGAAAAAATGGAATAAAATATAAATAATTGGAAAGTAAACTATGTTTATGAGTCAGAAGTTTCAATATTGTGAAGACAACCCAATGGAGAAAGTATAGGTCTTCAATAAAGGGTGCTGGAAGAATTAGACGCTTACATAACAGTAACAACAGCAACAGTGATAACATTACCCACACGCCTATGACACTTCAAAGGAAACAGAGAAAAATCTCTGATCTTGACTTAAGCAATGAGTTCTTAACGCCAAAACCAAAACTACAATCCAATTGATAAGTTGGACTGTATCAAAATCAAAAACTTTTACCCTTTGGAAGACAATGTTATCAAACTAAAAAAAGAAACCATAGATTGGGAGAAAATATTTGCAAGGCACATATCTGTTAAATGGTTTATATGCAGAATATATAGAAATCTTGCAGCTCAATTATAAGAAAACAACCTCATAAAATATGGGGGAAAATTTTTGACAGACATGTCACCAAAGAAGCTTCATTGATGGCCAATAAGCACATGAAAAGATATTCATTATCATTAATCATTATGGAAATGCAAATTAAAACCATAGTGAGATATAACTATATATCTAATAGAATGACTAAAATAAAATAAAACATGACAACAATGAGAACTGATGTGGATAGGGAACAACTGAAAATCTCATACATTGTTGGTGGGAATAAAATGGTACAGCCATTTTGGAAAGACAGTTTGGTGGTTTCTTATAAAGTTAAACATCCACTTGCCAGATGACCTAACAACCTCATTCTTAGATATTTACCAGAGAGAAATGAAAACTCCATGGTTACCCAAAAAATTGCATTTGATGTTTATAGCAACTTTATCAAGAATCACACAGAAAAGGAAATAATCCAAATGTCCATCAACTGGTTAATGGATAAATGAATTGCTGGTATAACCATTCTTGGAATAGTTCTCAGAGATACAAAGGAGCAGGCTACAGATAGAGGCAGCGACACATATATTTCTGAAGTGAATCATGCTAAGTGAAAGCAGTCAGATTATAAGGCTACATACTGTATGATCCCAACTCTAGAACATTCTGGAAAAAGCAAAACCATCAGGACAGAATCCAGATCAGTGGTTGCCAAAGAGTCAGGGATGAGCCATCAGGATTGATGGCAATGGAGTCTGAGGAAAGTGTTTTATATCTTGATTGTGACGAGAGTTCCTTGACTGTATGTGTTGGTTACAACTGCTAGAACTATACATTAGAAAGAGTAACTCTACTGCTTATAAATTATGCCCCAATAAAATGCAACTCTGAGAAAAACTAAAATGTACATAATAAACAGTGAAAAACCGAACTCGTCCCCCAGCGCCCCAAGGGATCTGACGTCTCCATCTGTTGAAGGGCGGGTGCTATCTTCTGAGTGGGAAAGGATTTGGGACCCCAATGGCTCAGGATCAGATAGTCTCTCTGCAAAGCAGACGCGGGGCAGGCCTTTGGGGGGCAGGCAGTTTTCTGGGCTTGGACTCTGCTCCCCTCACCAATGCCTTCAGACCAAAGCCCAGGGTGAGCGGAGCTTCCTGCACACCCATTTCTGCAGGCATCCCTGATACGGGGGACTCTGAGTGGCCTTCTGATGCACACGAGAGGGGCCACTGTGAACCCTTCACTGGTCTCCACACTGGGGAGTCCAGCTCAGGTTGAACCCCTCATCCTTGTCCCTCGAGGCAAAGGCTCTGTGCTTGTGAAAGGGTCCTGGAGCCGCCAGGGGTGGGTTTCAGTGACAACTTAAACTGTTTTTGCAGCCTGCGCTTTCAGGGACCCAGGCCAGGAGTTAAGATTTCTGTTGTTAACAGTCACTTTATCCTCTCCGCCCACTCGGTGGAACCTGGCAGGAAGGCAGGCAGAGCAGCGGGTCAACAGATGTCCTCTGGCTGCTGAGCCGAGGCCCAGCAGGGGAGACTCAGGCTGTGGAAAGGCCCCCCTGCCCAGAACTCTGAATTTCCCAGCTTCCTTGGGGTGAAGCCTCCCCCTGCTTCCTCTGCATTTCTAAACTTTTACTCTTGCATTCATTCCATGTAACTGCCAGGTAACTAGCTAGAACTGAAAATGGAACCTTCCATTTGAAGGCCTATACTTTAAGAAATTGCCTGTCTGCACTGCCTAGGTTCTAGGCAGCGAGCAAAGAGGAGGAGGAGAGAAAGGCAGGATGGAGCAGGCCCAGATTATAAGAAGGGAGTCACAGCTAAAGAACTGAATCCAGAACTTTCCCTGCTCTCTAATGTTTAATCTTGGCTCTCCAGCTGCCCCCAGGCCTTACCTTGGCCAAAATCATTTGGCCTTTCCCCTCCACCCTTCTAAATGTTTGGCCGGAACACCTTGATTGGATGAAAGGGAACTGGTCATTTTTTTGAGACCTGCGCTTAAGGAATGAGGTTTATGTTCAAAGCTCCTGGAGGGACGCCTGGGTGGCTCAGTCGTCGGTTAAACCTCTGCCTTTGGCCCAGGTCATGACCCCAGGGTTGCCAGATCAAGTCCCAAGCAGGGCTCCTTGCTCAGCGGGGAGTCTGCTTCTCCCTCTGCCCTTCACCCCGCTCTCCTGCCCCCCCCTCACTCCTCTCGTTCTCCAATAAATAAATAAATAAAAATTGAAAGCTCCCACGTTCTTCCATTCCCACCGCATCCGATGACAGACATCGGAAGGCTTCCCAAGCCTTCCACGGGAGAAGCCTGTTGGCGAGGCCAAGATCACCTGGCCCCCGGCCAAGCGAGCGGAGATGCTGCTCGGGAGAGACAAGGCGCGGAGCATTTGCGCAGGCTCTGGTACCTGGAACAAAAATATGCTAAGCCACAAATTATGGCTTTCAGATGTCACCACTGCCGTTTGACATTGCGTTTTAGCTGTTCACGTCTTCATTACCGGGCCGCAGCCTCGCCTTTAGGCTGCTGCAGTGGGTGAGACGGATTCATGTTCCGTGGGTTCCTGCAGGCCCCCGAGTCACAGTGCTCACCGAGGGGTGTCGGGTTGGTGGCCGGAACCTGGAGGTGGAGAAGCTTGGCGCCTCTTGGGTGCATTGTGTGTGTGTGTGTGTGTGCGCGCGCGTGCGTGTGCTGTGTGTGTGTGCGTGCATGGCCTTCCTCCAGGGCCCATCGTGTAAGATGAGAGGAGAGGAATCGGCCTCCCGGTGACAGGAACCTGTTCTCTGAGTGGTTTTCTCATCTTCCTTTGCTCCCGCAGGCCTCTCTCCTGGCCCATCCGCCAGATCCTTCCTCTCTCCCTCTCCCCTGCTCCTCTTTGAGGGGGTAACCAGACCAACACGGCAATGCCCTTGTGGCTCTCTTTTCAGGCTCTCAGCCTCTCTCAGATTAATGGAACAGAAACATGTGCTTGCATCTGATGCCAGTAATCATATCCTGAGTGACCGCAGAGAGGAGGATTAGGCAGAGGCGCTGGCCTGGCCCCCGGGGGATCCGGTTACAGGAAGAAAGCATTTCTTGACAGCAGCGGCTCTGGCTCTCGCTTGCCCCCTCCTCCTTGCCAGGCTCATGAAGTCCCTTGAATATTTTCCATAAGATTAATTAAGGTCTGTGCAGCAATGGTCCAAGTCAACCGAGAACTGGATTTCGATCCACTTTTTTGATTTGCGTTCATGGCTGCAAACAGAACCTATTTCCCTCTTCCAGATTTTGATGTAGTCCCCGTGATGTCCTACTTTGAGCATGTATTTTCAAATTGCACAAAGTAAACAAGCAGATGGGTAGATACCCATCTAGTCCGATGACTTAATTCAACAAATATCAACCTCGAGTGAATTACTCAACTAGTAGGACGAAACCCCTCCACGAGGGGTCCTAGTGAAGGCAATAATGCGCATACCCTAATGCTATGACAGGGTCATATATGATGAGTGTGGTGGGAGAAACACAGTAAACTCAGGGAGCATAAAGAAAGGAAAACGCTCCTCTCTGGCAAAATCCAGGGAGGCTTCAGGGAGGAAGTGGCATTTGGGATGAGCCTTGAAGGGAAGGTAGAATTTTGATAGGGACAAGTAAAAAGTAAAGGCATTACAAGATCCGGCTTAAGCAAAAGCCCTGAGATGGGAAGGCACAAAGTATTCAGAGAACAGTGGAACCAGAGCTAAAATGCAGAAATTTGTACAGAAAGAAGAAGATATGAGAAGTAGATCTGGAGAGCCTTGAATTATGAAGCGTTTAATGTCAGGCTTAGGAGTTAGGAATTTATCTTCTCAGCAATGGGAGCCATTGGAGGTTTGAGAGCAGGAGATTGACAAGATAATATCTTCTCACTGACCTTTGAGGAGAGGGCTTTTGAAGAAGCACAGAATACAGACTGTGGGGAGAGGACTGTGGGAGGAGAGGGTAGAGATGATCTGGAGAAGAGTGGAAAAGAAGCAGCGACGGGACGAGCGAGACGGTGACGTAGGTGGTGCAAAGAGAGAATTGGCAAATGGTTGGATCTGGGAGGTGAGGCGGATGGGCCGGCCAGAGATAACGCTGGGGTTCGGGAACGGATACTGGAAAGGTGGCGGTGCCAAGGAGAGAGGGGGACACGAAGGGAAGAACAGATTGGGAGCAGTGAACGCCCCGTTAGGTTGGGGATATTCAGATGTCCTCGAGAGGCCCCACCGCGCCCTGCAGGTGCTGACAGGAGAGACAGGGTGTGAGACCTTCTGCATGGAGGCTCCGGGAGAGGCCCCAGGGCAGGGCAGATAGCAAAGAAGGCGGCACAGAGAGGGACAGGGGTTAGCGCAGATCCTTGGGGAGCCGGCATGTTAAGAAGGTAGGAATCAAGGAGAGTTTCCTGTCACAAAAAACCAAGGGTGGGGGTGATCTCCTGTCAGATGCCCAGCTGGGAGGATGCGGGTGAGGCCAGTCTGCGGATCTGTGGCTGAGGAGGAGGTCCCTGGGGTCCTTCCTGAGTCCCCATCAGGAGCCAGGTGGGGCGGAAGCCAGATCAGAAGCCAGGGAAGAGCGAGTGGGTGGGAGGAAGTGTAGGCAGCAAGTGTATTTCCTGGAGGGCTTTTAAAAATAGGACTGAGGCCCATCATTTGGAGATGGTTTCAGGGCCTCCTGCCTGGTATCCAGGAGACAGACTATAGCGGCTGCAAGGAGCCAAGAGCTGAGATCTCTGGGAATGTTTGTCTTCTTCCCTCTGAAGCCTGAAATCTGGTATGTGCCCTCACGGTAGCAAGCGAGGAGTTGGTTGAATTTGTACGTCAGGAGTCACTTGTTTGTCAGAGACCAGGTCCCTCCTTCAGCAAGGGCCAGGACAGGTGACCTCAGGGAGCTGAGACCTGTCTGGTGGCTTCTAAGTCTGGAAGTGTTGAGTCTTCTTGAGCCTGGTTTTTAGGGACCTCCCCCCAACCCCTGTAACTGTAAGCAAGTAGCGCTTCTCTAGGACCCTGATAGAGGGGAATGAAGAATCAGCAAAAGGATATGTCAGCTTCCAGGGTCTCTTTTCTATTCCTCAGAAGAGAAAAGAGTCTTTTCCTTTTGAAGACAGGCTTGAGGTTAATTGATCTTTTCCTCAGGAGAGGCTACCAAAGAGGAAAAAATCCCGTACATGATGTGAGAGTGCCCTAGGGAGGCAGCCAATTATCTTGGCTTAGGAGGAGCTGGGCCTCCACAGCTCACCATGGATGGAAATGTGTCCCCCAGTTCCTCACGGGTGACCCTAGCTAGCACAGCGTCACCATCCCAGACTGCTCCATGCCATCCCTTATGACAGCGGAGCCTCCAAGATGTGGCTAGATCTGCCCGCGTATGTTTTCAAAACATATACCCTGGCTTTGGCCTGGTGCTGGCCGAAAGAGAAACTTCCAGAGACCAGACTTTGGATGTGTGGGTAACTTACCTGCCACCAAGGGAGGTTAGTGAGTCTCTGTCACTATTTTAGGAATGAGGCCACTTCGCACTGATACATGTGGCTATTTATAGAGAGTTTCTACCTTCTGGCATCCAGTCCTTTCAGTCAGCAACAACTTTTCAGTGTGTACTATCCTAGCGGGTCCCAATATGCTGCCTCCCCTTCTGGAAGCCAAAGCTGAGGTGAGGGAAACAGGGTGGGCCTGTGACTCGGGCTGAGTCAGTCACACAGGACTCTGAATCTTAGAATAGAGACAGAAAGAAAGGTTGATGGTTTACAAATTGTTGGCATTTATTGAAGGTCTAGTCAGCAGTGGTGTCTTGCGTAGTGACCTCTTACTGTGGTGTCCTAGCCTCTTCTTCCCACAGTGACCTGGGCTGTGGTTCTACCTCTCCAGTCTCCTTTGCTTTCTGTGTTTTCTGGGCCCAGCCTGGCCCTCCAGACTTTTTGGTCTTCCAATGAATTGGCCTTTCCCCCGGGTTAGTCTGACTAGATATCTGTTGCTTGCAGCCAAGAACCTCAACACAATGGAGAACAGCTAAGCTAAGAACAGGACCTTGGAAATAGGCTCAATGGGACCTGAGGGGCAAACACTGTGTGAAAGTCACCCTCCAGCAAGAACTCAGAATGTCTCTCTTCTAGTGGGAGACGCAGAAAATAAACAAATAAACAAATATTTACACACACACACACACACAAACACATCAGATGGTGATATGAAAAGCAAAGTGCTCTAAGGGAGTAGAGAGTTGAATGGGCTCTATGTTAGATAGGATGGTCAAGGAAGACTGCTTGGAGGAAGCGGCATTGAGCTGAGGTCTGAATGTAGTGACAGAGCAACTGGGAAAGACATTGAGGAGAAAAGTCTTCCAGGTCAAGGGAATTCCAAGCACAGAGATTTTGAGGCAAAAAAAAAAAGTGAAAAAAGTGTCACCTCTCTATCTCCCCCAGGGGCATAGCTCCTTGAGAGCAGGGATTCTGTCTGCTTTGTTCACTGCTGTATCCATCATGCCTGGAACATTTTGGGGCACATACATGTTTATGAGGAATGGGAGAATGAATGAATGGCCAAGCAGCAAACAGGACTCACTTATTCACAACCTCTCTTACAGTCTTTCCCTGTGTGCCTCTGTGAGGGGGCAGGTAGGGTTGGAAGGGACTAGGCAGAGGAGGTTTAGGATGTGGGGCCTGGGCGGGGTAGGATAGGTTACCTTACTCGTTTCCTGATGTCAGAGGATTAAATTGCTTAATGTCTCTTAAGCTCTTTGCATCTAGGAGGACACAGAGTACACTCTAAAAGTTGGCTATTATTAATATTAATACCCTCCTTGATCAATAATAAACTATAAATCTAAATATCTGTGCCTACTTGGGTTTGGCCTATTATTTCTTTGTATTGAATTTAAATCACCAATCAAATATTCATGTCATTTATCTGCCAAGGCACAAATAACAGGCAGCCTCATTCACGATACTTTTAGTTTATTTGGTGGGACCCTAGACCCTTGAAAATGTCTTTTCTTGACCCACAAAGGAGACCCACAAAGTGGGTCTCTGGCCCACTGGGCACTTGTTTATTTCCTTGAAGGAAGGAAAAGAGAACCCAACAAGGTGCTTCCTCAGTGAGGGATCCCTGCTCCCTCCCCCAGTGTCCTTTCTCCTTGACCCTGTCCATTAAGGTTAGGGCCACAGATTGGGGGGGGGGGGACGGAGAATCACGGGAGAGGAGTTTCACAGGCCCACAGCCACAGCTCTGGGTTCACCCTCCGCTCCCTCTTCCTCCTCCTCCTCTACCCTCCCTCCCTCCCTCTTCTTATCCAACCCTGCTGTCCGAACTTGCCCTGGCTTCGCATTTGCACCCCAGTCCTGCTTTGACCCTTTCTAGGCTGGGCAGAACCATTCTCGAAGGAAATAACCTCACAAAGAGTCTTATGTGACCCTCCACTGTTGTTTACTATACGTTCGACCTTAGGTACATGAGGTCAAATGAAACAAAATTCCAACCCAGTGGCCATCACCTCACTTCCCATTGTCAGACACTCCCGCTGACCCTCAAATGAACTGACTCCTAAGCTTTCTTCTGTCTTGAAAACAGGTCAGTTTTCAGACCTCAGGAGTGTGACCTTTCATGCACTTGGGTCTCCAGGGCAGTTCTGGAGAGGCGGCTTCTTCCTTCCAGAATCTTCTCCAACCCAGGCAGCTCTCACCAGGTCTCTAGGAGAAGGCAGTGCTTTTAGTAACTGCGTCATAGATTAATTAACAGGTTCTCCTCAGATTAGAACCTCCATATGCATTGCTTGTAGGCATTTAAAGTGGTATAATAGCCTTTTGGAGGACTATTTGGCAATATATATCAAAAGCCTTGAAAATGTAGATTCCCCTGACTCGGTAATTCCACCTCTGGGAATTTATCCAGAGAAAATAATCAGAGATGAAGCCAAAAAATGTATGCATAAGAATATTTACTGCAGTGCTAGTTATAGTGTTAAAAAAAAATCAAAAGAATCCGCAGGGATTTGGTTAAATAATTTATGGCGTTTTCCTCTAAAGGAATGCTAAGGAATACGAGGCAGTCCTGTTTTTTAAAGTGTATTTAAAGCATGTACGATGATATGCATCATAGATGCTCTCCTGATCCACTCTGCACCATCCAGGCTCCCTGCCCTTGACCCTTCTCTGAATCTGTGCAGTGGGAGACACAGCCAGAGGAGGGTGAGGTCAGGGTCTTGATCCCTGGGATGATTCTCTCCGTCAGGCAGCACCTCCCTTTGCCCTCCCACCCTTACCCCTCCAGCCAGTAGGGGCCCGTCCTCGACCCTGCGGGCTTAGCAGAATCTAACCAGGGGATCTCTTCAGCCTGCTGTTCAGCACCCCTCCTGGTCCTTTCCCCTGTCCTCAGGAGGTGGGAGGAAACTTGTTTCCCGGAGGACCCTAACTGAGACTACAATGCTTGTGATATGAAGAGAAGTGGCTGAATCGGGCCAGAAAACAGTGTAATCCCAACTCTACCCTTCAATAAATATATTGAGAAAAGGAAGACATCTCTGCACATGAAAGTGGGGAGAGACGGGGATGAAATGCACCAAATGATTAACTGCTGTTGCCACGGGGCTGGGAGATTGTGGGCACATTTTCTGGTCATCTTTATATAATTCTGTATTTTGCACGTCCTCAAAAGTAACCATGTATCACCTTTACAGTGAAAAAGTATTGAAATTAATATACATTTTAAAACACAACCTGTAAAACAGAAAAATTAACTACTCGATAACAATATAATGGCAGATCAGCTGCCCACAAGTGTAGCACAGATAGTAGACGGTAGGTAAATATATAATGATGTACTTTGAAAGGAGATAGAAGCATCTCAGGGCGAACTGTAACAGGTCTTGGCTGGCTCCAGTCACACCTCATCTCATGCTGAGATAACTTCCTGAGACTTGGTCCCGCTTTAGAGAATTCCTTGCTGGGGTTGGAATTTCTCACATGTGCACTTGGTCCCTGGGTTCCAGCTTTGGCTCTGCCTGGAGCTGGGCTCAGGGTAGCGTAGGACGGGGTAGGGAGTTTGAAGATCAAGCTGATAGATTAGGCCTGAGCAAGTCAACACTTGAACCCCCTCCCAAGTAGATCCTTCAATATGGTTCCACACCTACTTAGTAGGGGTAGGGAAATGCTGCTAGTAAAACTCCTACGCCTCTATGCTCAAAGTAAGTGTATTTACAAATACAGAACACAGCCTAACATTTTGACTTACTGAAAATGATCTTTCTTTCACAGATTCTCCAGCACTCCTACCTGGAGAGAACTCAGCTACTTGCCCCCCTTGGATGGAAGTAATACAGACAGGATTATGACTACAAAGACTTGGTCACCATCTCCAAAAGTGACTTAGCTTTTTGGGGTGAGGGGAGTGGAGTGGGATTTCATACAGCCCAAACGTTTCTGTGATACTTGACTTAGCTCAGATTTCCTTTGTATTTTCTAAACTGGATGGTTTCTTTAAAAACATACCAAGGGATTCAAATTTCTAAGAGAGGAAAATGAATTCCTCATACATAATAAGTGCTTCCTATGCAAGACTTTCCGAGTTTCAGGGAAGACAGCTTACATCTTCAGGAACATTCAATTGGCTGATCTCAGATAAACGTGCAGACTCAAAAAACACCAGGCAGCTTGCCTGAGCTAGTCACAGAAATGATAAGGGACAACTAACCCTTAAACAGTGACCGCTACGGGCGGGGCTGTGTTCTAAGTGCGCCCCGTGTGCCTATTTCATGCCCCAAACTGGCATTATTGTAACCTTCATGTTATAGCTGAGAAAGCAGGAACGTAGGGAGGGAAAATAGCCTGCCCAAGGTCACACATGAGCAAGCAGCCGAACCTGGATTTGAACCCAGGCAGGCTGGCACCAGGCTTGAAAGCCACCAAAACTTCTGCAGCCACCAGGAGTGTATTTTAGGTTTTACTCAAGGATGGGGTGTATTCTTTGGCTGAAATTTATGTTTTGCCCATTATATCAGGAGTCACGCCTGGAAACCCAAGTTCGCTGGCACTGTGTTCCCGATTTTTTTCTCCCCTGTGATCTTTTAGCGCCTTTCATAGATTGGTAACTGGGACAGCTGCCCAGTTCTTCTGCCTCTAAATCTGGTTCTGCTGGGCATCCAAGTGTCCCTGATCATGGCGTGTCGGGGAGGAAACATCAGACATGATCTCTCAGTATCAGAATGAAGAAAAGCTGCATCCCGCGGTCCCATCAGCTTGTAGCTCCTATGCACACTCTGCATCCATTTCGCTACGAGAGAAAATAGTGTCTGAATCTTTAGGCATCCTTTGTAATCCCCAGTGGCCTCCTGATCAGGGTGAGGTTACTCCAGCAACCCAGCGCCCTCACATTCCCTCCAAATCCAGAGGTGAAGGTGTTCACTAATTACCTTCATCTGCAAAGACCGCATCTCTCTGAGCGGCGTGCCCTCAGAAGGACTTCTTTTTTTTTTTTTTTAAACCTGCTGCAGGTTAAAAAGCAGACCTGCTTTTTAATTTATTAAAAGACTTGGCATTTTTTTTTCCCCACTGAGCATTTTAAAATGCAATTAGACAAAATGGAATAATAATCAGGCAAAAGTACCGAGGAGTTTCCACAGAGGGGGTCGTCCTTTCTCGTGTTCCTTTCCACTTCTGGGCCTTTCTGCTGGGACAACATGCTGGTGGAATGGACATCAGTGACCCCCTTCACCCCATCTCCACATGCCGGCAGACCCAGGCTCTTGGGAATCAACCACTGGATCTTCACACAATCTTTGCTAGAAGACGCAGGGCGCATGACCCTAGCAGCCTCACGCCATGCACTGGTCTGTCTCCTCGTTTGGGACATTTTTATCAAATTATCCCTAAGATCAGGCTGAGTATTTGCATCTTTAAATAAGTTCCCTAGACCAAGGTCAAGAGCCTCAGTAAACTCTGAGAGGTAGACCCACACATACCTTTCCCATCATTGTATCTCTTGCACCGACAGTCTGCACCAACATGCAAGCATCAGGTCAAGGGCATTGAATGAATGAACGAAATTTCAGGAGACATGTTAGAGGTTTTTAGAGAAACAAATGGGAAGAGCAATCTCACCTCCCTCCCCAGTGACTGGAACAAGGAAATGGACTGTGAGATACTGGAACTCCGCATTGGAGATTTTGTTCACATGGGCAAGGATGTACAGGGAACAGGATTTTGTAATGTGTGAAACATGCTATGTAAAGGGAAACCCATCAAATAGTCACTGTTGGCCTCTTACCACTGGCAGACATAGCCTGAAAGGTCAGCATTCTACTATGACACTGGCCTCTTTGCTCTAAGTCTCTAAAGAGGTGAAGGGATGTGCATTCTTTGATAAATAAAGCCTTCAGATTGTATCACAGCCCACCCCCCATGCCCCACTGTAGTTGGTGCCCCTTCACGTGCCCACGGAGAGGTCCCTGGGTGCAGCCAAACACCCAGGGGGGGTGTTTATGAAATGTGCCAACGTGCCCCGCTGGGCCAGGAGGACCTCGAGTGTAGCTTCTCTGTGGCCTTTGCCCT
This sequence comes from Nasua narica, assembly GCA_028533885.1. Taxonomy (NCBI): domain Eukaryota; kingdom Metazoa; phylum Chordata; class Mammalia; order Carnivora; family Procyonidae; genus Nasua; species Nasua narica. Next base: position 115,048,464 of record CM052800.1, on the reverse strand, counting down.
TGCGGAACCTGGTGCCTGCTCGCACCTAATAGGCGTTCTAGAAATGTCTGTTGTCGAATTCCTTCGTCCATCCGTCAGTGTGGATTTCAGTAATTAAAACTGCTCTTGATGTGCTGGGATTTGTTAATAGGAGAACAATGAGTTCAAAGCGCATCGTGGGCCTCAGAAGGGACGCTATTCCCATTTCACCAGCTTCCAACTGTCCTCTCGTCCTCACCCCAGCCCTCTCCTTATGATTGAATGGGCAACTGATCAAATGCACCTTTGTCCTCTACAAGGACACTGGCTTGCGTTAAGAGGCTTGCACCGAATTCCTTATTCCATCAGAGTACTTCATGCTGAGAGGAAAAAACCAGACTTGGAAACAGATCAGATTAAATTTCCATTCAAATTCTTTCTCTTCCCTTTCCTCCCCTGTTTCCTCTGTCCCTCCATCCCTCCATCCCTCTCCCCTCCCTTTCTACCTCTTTCCTTCCTTCCTTACTCCCTCCCTCCCTCCCTTCCTTCTTCCCTTCCTTCCCTTTCCCTTTCCTTCCTTCCTTCCTTCCTTCTAAACTCTTGCCTTCTACATGTGCCTGCACCTGAAGCAGGATGACATTCTCCGTCATGGACAGCAGGCACCAGATCAGTTGTTCCAAGTCCAACGTTTAAAATATTAAAAGAGAAATTATCGCCTAGGCAGTCTGTTTGGATTGCAAACCTCTGGGGCTTGGCTGGCCCAGCCCTGTTTTCCACTGGAGACCCCCCAGTTCACTCTCTCTGGCCTAGGAGAAAAGTCTTGGATGTTGGGCTTGCCAACCAGACCCTCCTCCAGCTGCACGGACATGGATATGTCCCTGCAGACCTGATTTTGACGCGAACAAGGCCATCCTTGTTCCCACCCTGAGCCTTGCTCACGCTCCGGCTCATGGCCCTATAGGGAGTGAATCCTCTGCTTCTCCCAGCTAGGCTCGGGGCACTCAGCGTGCAGATAATTCCAACAAGCCTGGGTTGTTGGATCCCCACCAACAGATCCCCACCCTGGGGTTGACCTCCCGGCTTTTTATCTCCTAGGCAGAGAGGGTGGGCAGACTTTCTTTTGCGGTGACCATTGTTCCTTTGTTGCTGGACAGAGGTTCAAGGACCATTCGCGGGACCACACGTGGCAGGCAGGGTACACGCCACCTAACTTCCTGCCTGGGAGCAAGCAAAGGCAATTCTGGGCATCCCGTGTAAGTCACCAATGCAGTTCTTACCAGAAAGATCAGGAACTTAATAATAATACATAATCGTGTGAACACGTGAGTCCAGAAGGTGGTTCTACACTATATTTGAAGAGGACAGAGTTAGCTATGGATGGCTGCCCAGGAGCTGCCTTCCTACGGCCTTGGTCCCTTTCTTCTTGCCTGGTTCTATGCTAACTCCCCACGCAGGAGCCCCATAACATCACAGCTGAGAAGGCTGCCCTCGTCAGCTTGGCTGGTGGATCCTCGCAAGGTAGAGCCTTACCCTTCTCCACAGTTGGAGGCAGAAGCCATTCCAATGGGGGGCGTCCATGAGACAATGTGGCTTGTCTCTTGTGGATATTTCATGTCACACACCTTGATCTTCATGCATTGCTGTCCCAAGAGACCACCCCTACTCCACTAGGGATGAGGGAGAGAATGGACGGGAGGAGGAACAAGGGGCCCAGAGTAGGGCTGCCAGAAAAAAATATAGACATCTTTTAGCCTGAATATTTGGAAAATACACTAAAAAATTATTCACCATTCACCTGAAATTCCAATTGGATTACACACCCTAAATCTGGCAACCCTACCAGAAAGCCCGTTGCCACCTCAGGAAAGAGCCTCCTCACTTCCTGTCATCATATACAACCCCAGTGCGGCTGGCGTGACTGCTCCTATGAGCAGGGCTGGGGGGACGCTCTTCAAAAGACAAAGTGCCCCCTAGAAAAATGACATTTACTTGGGATCTCCACTTGGTTGAGTAAATGTTGTCCAGGCAAACCCATGACACAAGGAATGACTCAGACTCCTTCTCCTCCATCTGTTTCTGTGAAGCATTTCATGATGACATGGGGCCACTTTATCTTCCCTCAGTAAGCCAGGGTTTTCCTGGAGGGATTAGTTTGCTAGAGCTGTGTAACAAGTACCGCAAGAGGAGAGGCTTACACAACAGAAATTTATTGTCTCACAGTCTGGAGGCTAGAAGGCTGCAACCAAAACGTCGGCAGGGTTGGCTCCTTCTGAGGGCTGCGAGAGAGAACCTGCCCAGGACTTTCCCCAGCTTCTGGTGTCTGTTGGCAATCTTTGGCATTCCCTAGTTCGTGGAACTTTTACTCTCCTCTCTGCCTTCATCTTCCCATGGTGATCCTGTGTGTGTGTCTCTGTGTCCAAATTTCCCTGTTTTATGAGGGCGCCCAATTATATAAGATCAGGGCTCACCCTGAGGACCTCATTTTAATTTGATTACCTCTGTAAAGACCTGCTTTCCATATAAGGCTATATTCTGGAATATCAGGAGTTAGGACTTCAACATATCCATTTTAGGGAGGTGATACAATTCAACCCATAGAAATGCACCTTAATGTTGTGCCTATTTGTGTTTGCTAGGAAGATAAGGGACCATCCTAATCGGAGTCAGTGATATGGTTCCTTTGCTGGCTTCAGCTGATAATGATTTAAGGCCTCGGAGTAATGGAAGATAAACTGCTTGTCACTGCCCACTCTGCGTTCCAGGAGACCGCGTTTCTGCGTAAGGCCAGCCCCGGCATTGCCCTGCAAAGGGCTTTTCCATTATGTTAAGAGCCGGTGATGATAGCCACCATCAATATTCAGCCCTTTGGCCTCCACCCCCTCCCATTCCTTCCGCTCCATGCACTTCCCTCTGACCCTCCGGGACGTAACATCAGGACTGTTCTCCCCAAGAGACCTCCGTGATTGTTTGCCCGCAGCTGGGGGGCTGGCAATGCTTTGGGTAGCATGAGTTCCTGGAGGGGAGTACAGCAGGGAGAAAGGGAGTCTTTCTTGCGGGTCTTCACCCTCCCCCTTCCAATCCAACCAATATCAGAATAAAGTCTCTCTTGCTTCCCCTCCTCCATACAGATGCTCGGAGAACAAGATAAAATTCCTTGTCAGTTTGGGCCCCGAATTCTCATTTATTTATTAAGAAATGATCCCATTGGGCACCTGGGTGGCTCAGTTGTTAAGCGTCTGCCTTTGGCTCAGGTCATGATACCAGGGTCCTGGGATCGAGCCCCACATTGGGCTCCCTGCTCTGCAGGAAGCCTGCTTCTTCCTCTCCCACTCCCCCTGCTTATGTTCCTTCCCTCGCTGTGTCACTCTCTGTCAAATAATTAAATAAAATATTTTAAAAAATGATCCCATTTTCTCCAAGGAGCCATCTATGCTGTTTTCCCGGGCACTGTCCATTACTATAGAAACAAAGGGAGGGAGAGATCCGCTGTAAGCCTTGGGGTTTGGGGTGGTTCTCTGTCTCCTTTCACCAGGGAGAATGGTTTTTGAAGCCTGTCCAGGAAATTTGGTTCCAAGAGCAGCCTGCTCATTTGAGCTTCTTCAGAGCTGACTGGCGTGATGAGGGGCATGCCAGGGCAGTAGAAGGGGCCCGTGTGAGTGTGCTCAGGTGCCCTACCCGAGGGCCACGTGCTTGGGAATTCAACACCAGACACCTGCTCTCTCACGGATCCTGACCTGGAAGTCGAAGATCAAGGTGTTGGCATTTCTGAGGCCTCTCTCCTTTGTTTGTGGCTGCCTTCTCCCTGGGTCCTCACATGGTCTTCCCCTGTGCACGACTGTGTCCTGATTGCCTCCTCCTATTGGATTAAGACCCACCCAGTGACCTCCTTTAACCTTAATTATCTCCGTGAAGACCCTGTCTCCAAATATAGTCACATTCTGAGATACTGGGGCTTAGACTTCAACATATGAATTTTGGGTGTGGGGCACAATTCAGCCCATCTCAGTGCCCTGGGGAGTATGGAGATTCGAGGGGGGTAAGTGACTCTGGGGAATGTGTCAGCTGGAGGTCTTGGCTGTCAGCGGCAGAAATATTCCAGGCTCACTTGAGCAACACTGGAATTGAATTAAGATGCTATTGAGTGCACACGGACCTGATGGGAAGGCTGAGAACCAGACAGAAACCCTGGCTGGCACTGTAAGGGATGGGAAGCAGAAGCCCCAGGAAAGTGCACTGTGGTGGAAATGCTTGGATCAGGGTGCGGCAGCTGACAAGAGTGAGCTCCAGAGTGCCCAAGGACAGCTCCCTGCTGGGTTCACCACTGTGCCGGGGCAGGAGCTGGAAGGCCCCCCGAGCCCTCGCCTCAGTGATGGGAACTGGGCACCAGGGTTCACGGCTTTGCAAGATCACCCCTTGTCAGAGGGGGTGATTCCTCAAGGGAAAATAGGCAACTGTCAAAAGAAGAAATGGGTGTTGGGAAGCCCAAAACAATGACCAACAACTATCCCATGACTTATTTCCTTGCTTGAGAAAAGGGGTTTGGCCTGGGCAACCTCTACGTCTGTCTTCATTAAACATTGACTAAAGCTCCCTACCACTTCCTTCTTGAGTTCCTCCCCTTTCTTTGTCAGGTGGGTGCTGCAACTTCCACTCCTGGATTCTTTATTGCCTGCGGTGCCTCCCCGGCCTTTGACTGCTCCCCGGTGTTTCCCCCAGTGTAAGTATTTGCCTCTGTTTGTTCAGGAGGGTCACCAGGCTTGGACGGCTATAAAAAAAAGCAGAGTGAGCTTTTCTGGTATGGATCAGTTTATTAATGTCTTCTTTGTGATTTGTACTGGTAGTAAATATTATATTCATTATAAACAATAATTCAACCTGCCATTCTTTCTCTGGTCCTCAGTTACCTTGTCCATAAAACAAGAAGGTTGAATTAAAGGATTATTAAGGTCTTTCAGCTCTACCTCTGTTGGATTCCATGAAAATTAAACTCCTCAGGGTAGGGAGCCTGTGGGGGTGGACTGTGAGGCATCCCCCTAGAACTTGGAAATGGAAAATGTAATGTCCCTCGAAGGGAAAAATTATAAAACCAGCTGGCACCAGATCAAAGGAGATATATTCAAAGTCTCCTTAAATGGACAGGATGGATCTCAGACTGGAGGAGTCTGGATTGACAACACTAATGTCCCCAGGGACAGAATGGCCTGTCAGAATGGGATGGGGCATCGCAGACACGGAGTGAAGGGAGGCTGGGGAGCTCATTGGGATTTATTCAAAATTTGGCCAAGCTGAGGCTAGGGCAAGGCGGTGGGCAGGCTGCCCACACATTAGAAGACTCCAGACCCTCTGTTGCCTGCGCCAGTGTAGTAGAGATGGGGAGGAGCTTCAGGCTGTTAGGACTGGGATGAGAGTCCACATGGCTAACAACCCACTTGGCAGAGGGGCCCACTGAACAGGAAGGTCCTTGGCTACAGCTGGACCAGGGCCTAGGGTCCTACCATACCCAACATTGTACGCATTTATCTTCTAATGGCTGGGACATCTGTGGGGTCCTTGGTCTGGGAAGAGCAGTGAGTAGGAACACATAGGAGGCTCAGGGCAGAAGCTGTTTCTCAATCGGCCCAGAATTATTTTAATATTTAATAACTTCTCTTTCTCTGACTCCAACTCCCCAAGCCATCCTTTGATTTGAATGTGGTTTCCCATGTTTCTACCTGTAGGGAAAGAATGGGCATGACAGGCTTACCTGATCGTAAGATGATTGTATTCTTCGAAATAAACAAACAGCCTTTCTCTTTTATCAGTCTCTTGGGAGCAGGATCACATAGATCACGTGACTTCCCCCTGTGGGAGAAATGCATTCTTGGCTTACAAAGTCAACTGGCCCAATTAAAAAAAAAAAACAAAAAACAAAACAAAAGCAAAAAGACCCAAACTTGCTGCATGGAAATGCTTCTTAGAAGTAGCCAGCCAGCTCCTCTTTCAAACTTAGAATCAGTGGTCCAAGGGTTTCTTCAGTATTTTTCCACAGGCTCTCTGGCGGAATTTCCACAGCTTGTAAAAATTCAACTATAGACAGGCAGCATGATACAGTGGTTTTTTTTTTTTTTCTCTCTCTCTCTCCTCTCTCTCTCTCTCTCTGGTGTGTGTGTGTGTTTAACAAATTTTTACTAACACATTTTATTTTCAAACAGAATCTCACAAAGGACCTCAAGCTCCAGATAAGCATATCCATATGCCAGACATCTCTTCTTGGGTGTGTAGTAGGCACCTCAAATATGAGATGTACAGATAGCATTCTTTATATTTTTTTTAAAGAAGATTGTTTTCACTTATTTGGGAGGGGAGAGAGAGAGAGAGAGAGCACATGAGGAGAGAGGAGGGGCAGAAGGAGAGGGAGAAGTAGACTCCCCACCGAGAGTCTACTCGGTGACTCGGTGTGTCTCGGAGACACAGGACTGGCAAGACCCCAGGATCATGACCTGAGCTGAAAAGAGACACTTAACTGACTGAGCCACCAAGGTGCCCCCTAAGCAGAATTCCTGATGACCTGCCCTTCTCCACAGCTCTTCCTCTCCAGGCCAAAAACGTAAAATCATTCTCAGGTCTTCTCTTCCTAAGCTCTTGCTTCCCCATACATTATATATTTAGAATCCCTGGAGGCAAGGCCCCCTATTCATGAACGCTTGCCGCCAGCCACTATCCCCTCTCACCTGTGTCACTGCAATGGCCTTATAATAGGTCTCCCTGCTTCTGCTTCTGTTTCTGCTTCTATATATTTATTCTCTACGTAGTGAAGGGCTATGTTCAAAAATGTGGATTAGATCATATCTCCCTGTTCAAAGTGCTCCAGCGTTTCCCACCCTACTTAGAATAAAAATCAAACTCTTCGCTGTGGTGGGCAAGGCCCTCCACCATCTGGTTTCCTGGTATGTCACTGATTAAACCACTCTCCCCCTCATTCTCTTGGCTCCAGATACACTGGACTTATTGTTGTTGCTCAACTGTGCCAAGTTTGTTCTCTGCTTTGCATTCCTTGTTGTGCCTGCTTAGAACCGCTGGTGCCCTTGACTTTGAATGGCTCACTTCCTCACACCAGTCGAGTCTTTGCCCAAAGGACACCTCACAGAGGCCTTCCCTCACCACCTTGTTAAAAGAACTGCCCTGACTCATTCCTGCCCTCCAGCTCCTCCATTAGCGCCCTCCACCCCCAGGTCATTCTGTAGGGGACGCTGCGATGTGCCCCCCAGCGCCCCCTTCAGGACTGAGCGGCGCTTGTGGCTCTAGAGGCTGAGAAGGCTGGCTGCCATCAGTTCACACCTGAGATGCTTTCCAGGCCTCGGTCTTTGCCCTAAGAAGCTGCTTCACCCATGTTTATACCCACCCCCTGGAGGCAGCCTGTATCCAATGGCAACTCCCACAGGGATACAAATGCTCAGTCCTCTGTTCTCAATGGAGACAATTCTGCTCCAGACTTTTCAGTAGGACTGGGTGAGGCTTCTGCTCCCAGGGCTTCACAGCTCGACTTCTTCCCTCTGCCCAGCCTGCAGAACCCAACCCCTCATCCTCACAGGTGTTGTTCCTGAGAGCGCTCCTGTAAATCTCTGTCTCAGAGTCTCCCTGCGGGCCACTACCTAAAACTAGTTGTTTACTTACGTCCTGTCTCCCCAAAGAAAACCAAAGTTCAATGAGAGCAGTGATATAGTCTGTCCTTTTCACCTCTGTATCCCACCCCAGATGCCTTGCATGGTGCCAGGCATACAGTAGGAATTCAATAAATAATCGCTGGATGAACAAGTGACTATATCCCCAGTATATACCATAGATGAAAGTGAAACTGCTGAGTGGAGGGACAGGCAAAATAAGTGAGGGTGATTAAGAGGTGCAACTTCCAGTATAAAATAAGTAAGTCATGGGGATTTAAAGTACGGCACGGGGAATATAGTCCGTAATATCATAATAACTTTGTGTTGTGACAGATGGTAACTAGACTTACCATGGTGATCAGTTCATGATGTATATAAATGTCGAGTCACTCTAACATGAAGGTCAACTACATTTCAGCTAAAAAAAAATCTAACATGTTGGACTGATAACAAGAAAAAACCTGATACATTAGACTTCATCAAAATTAAAAATTTACATATGTGATAAAGAACTTGTATCCATACCATGTAAAAAAACTAACAAATCAATAGTAAAAAATAACTCATTTAGAAATGGGCAAAGGACTTGACGATGCAATTAACAAAGACGTATGAGAAGCCAATAAGCGCATGAAAAGATGCCCATCATCATTAATCATCAAAAAAA
>CM052800.1:114894525-115039696 GCA_028533885.1 Nasua narica | reverse complement strand
AATGTCCACTGTGGGTTAGGCACTGTTCTAGGAGCTAGAAAAATAGTGGCAAGTAAGCAAGCAGACAAAACGTGCCCTCTTCAAGGAGACAGGAACCCCACAGGTTATGTTGGCTGGAATGATTTTATAAAAAGAATTGTTAACTCTAAGGAAAAGTTGGAAATAACACATTGACGCTTAGAGGAGGGGCACTGCTTTAGATCATCAGATGGTCACGTGTTCCCCATTCTGCAGATGCGGTCACTGAGAGTTACAGAATTTAGGCTGTCACAGGTAAAGTACTTGCCACACAGTATGTCTGTTGTAAAGTCGTTGCCTCTGACTTCAAGACCACGCCCTCTGGCCTTCAGTTCCACACTCCGTGATGCTGGAGCGGCGCTAGGTCCGCCATATTTAGTTCGCCTTTGCCACCTGCCGCCTGGTAAATTCTCGCCCTAAGGGGCCCTGGAGGGAGGCTAGGAGGCTGGGAGGCAAGAGGGACTGCACCCTCCTGGGTGCTCTCTGAGAATTTTCTGGTTTCTGTCCACCAGTTGCCGCCGTTCATCCTCGCAGGGGCGGATGAGTCCAGTTTGGAATTCTGCCAGCAGTTGCGGAACCAGCCTCCGCCCACCCCTTCTGGGACTCCGGCACCCGCCGAGCAACAAGCACCCTCTCCGCCAAGGTTTGCACACCACCGGTACCAAGGTGCCCCTCCTTCAAGCTTCTATGTGTTCCTAATTCCAACTCTTCCTTAGAGTTAACAATTCTTCTTATAAAATCTTCCCAGTCAACATAACTGGTGTGGTTCCTGTCTCCTTGCTGGACCCTGCTTTATGACCGGGTGCACTCAAGCTGGCCTAGCTGATTCTAGGCCTTTGTTCTATACACTGTCTCTCCGGCTGCAGGTCTGTGGGAGAGGAGGGTTAACTCTGACCTCTGAGCACCCCCAAGAAGACCTGGCTAACCTTTTGTGATAAAGAAGGAAGACAGTGCTCAGGTGGTCATTCTCCAGGGAGGGGGCAATTGCTGCTTAAAAAAAAAAAAAATGAAGCCAGTTTGCAACAGCTCCTTTGCCTGTCCATACCCCTTCTGAGGGCAGCTGGTGGCACTCTATTCTGTGCCTGCCCTACAGCCATCATCTTGCTTCTTTCCTGCCTATGGGACTTGGGATGTGGGTCAGACCAGAGGTCTCTTGGTTTGGGGCAAAGTAGATCCTTTCTCTAAGACCAAGGATGAGTCATAACTGGCCTAAGCCAGCCATACTTATCTCCCTCCCTTCCGCCCATGATCGGGCATGTGTCACTTGGTCTTGACCAATGAGACAGAAAGAAATGAGGCAGAAATCCATGGGGGCGTCCCATCGGTGAGCAACAAGTACTACCCCTATACTTTCCTTCTAGCTGGACTTCCAGCAGCCAACTTGGGACCATGAGATGGCACTATTGGGGATGAGACGTGAACAGCTAAGAGCAACAAAGCAAAGTATTAGCAAAGAAGAAGCAAAGCTAAGAAGAGCCAGGATTCTGCATGGCATGTCACAACCCGGACCCCTGTCTCTATGCTTCTCTTATGGGAATAAAGGAATTGCTTGATGCCACTAGTAGTAGTTGGGTATTCTGCCATTCGTGACCAAAAGCATTCCCATCTGATAGAAAACAGCCAGTCCACATCAGCGTGGCACCCCTGTCTCCTCTTTCGGTGCCTCTTCAACCCTCACACCGACTGCTGCGGGCTGCACCCCAGAAAAGGCAGTTCCCCATCCTGACAACCGTGGCCATCGGTCTGCTCTGCAGGGGTGGCCCCCAGCACGCCACACATGCCGTGTTGTCCTCTGCCAGGCTTCTGCACAACCTTCAGAGCAAGAGGGCATATAAATAAAAGGCCTTATGTTTTATATGCTAGTCAATATTTATTCAGCCCCACCAGAGTGGTGGACTGGAAGGAACAGAGAGACTATAAAATGTCTTCTGTACTGAAGCTTGAAATCGTGCTGGAGGAAAGGGGCTTCTCCGTGCTCTCACTGCAAAACAGTCTTCAGCCCAGCAGAGCTTCGGAGCCCTCGGGAAGCAGAGCGGCTGGGGCAATCTGGTGAATGAGGACAGAGACAGCCCAGGGCTGCAGGCACATGGCAACAGTCACACTCTCCGCACAGCGCCAACCTGCGCCTTGAGCGGCTTATCTCAAATGCAGACGGTTGGTCCTGTGTCCCCAGGGATCACTCTTCTCTTCTCCCTTAGAGGATCTCACAGGAAAGCCCACGCTTTCAAGGGATGCAAATGAGGGGTCTTTCTAAAGTCCTTTGGGGGTGTTTGTGTGTTCAATGGAAGGCACCCCATCCACCCCCCACCCTGACATCTCGAGTCCCTGCTTATCCTTGCTTTTCCCTGATGCTGTTTTCTTGCTTTTCCCACCCTCGTGCTCTCTTATCTGCTCTGTTCGTCTCCCCATTGTTCATCTCTCTCCCCCCTACCTAACCTTTACACAGCATCTGTTATTTGCTTCAGGCGGGGTGGATGATGCTCTCTCTACTCAAAACTTTCAAAGCTCCCCCTGGACTACTCACCCAAGTCCCAAATCTGTTGCCTGATATTGTAGAACCTTCCCCTCTCCGCCCTCCAGTTTCAGCCTTATCTTCATCTCTCTCTTCCATGGACATTGTGTGCTCACTGGAAATGATTCTCCAAACCTGCTCCAGGACCCCTTTCCTCTGTGCCTTTTCTGAGACTGCTCTTGTTCCGGAGATGACTTTCTTCTTCCCAACCAGGAAGAATCTAATCAAATCCACCAAGGCTGCTCTTAAATGCCTCCTCAGTTTCCTTCAATCTTTGCTTTTCTCGCCGGGAGAGGGTTTTTTTTGCATCTGGATCGCTAACAATTCATACTCATTGCACTAGGATCAGTAGAATTTTCTGTTTCGTGTGTGATTTTTTTCTCCCCTCTTTTACATAATAAATCAGTGGTTCTCAATCAAGGGTGATTCCCCATCTCTACTCCGGGACACATTTGGCAATGTCTGGAGACATCCTTGGTTGTCACCCTGTGGGAGAGGCCAGGGATGCTGCTATAGACATCCCCCAATGCATAGGGCCCCCAACCCCTGCCACAGAAAAGAACTGTCCAGCACAAGATGTCAACACCGTCAAAATTGAGAAAACCCACATTAGATTATAAGCTTCCTGAAAAAAGAAACCACGTGTTCTATTCCTTTTATTCTCCACAGTACACAGTTTTGAATGTAATTTTGTTCATTATTTTAAACGAATGACTATAGATGTCTAACATACATTTACTTACTCTGTCTTGAACCCGTATGTAGATGCCTACTGCCCAAAGCATGATCTGTCCTCTGCATTACCCATATAATGTGCCCATTAGCCACCACATGTAATATGTAGGAGGGCTCACAGGGTAGCCCTTCATCATTGGCATTCTCCCAGGCTCTCCCTGCATCGCTGGGTCCCATAAAGCAAAAATCCCAGCTCGTATTCACTCCACTCCTTACAGAAATTCCTTCACTAAGCTATGCTTTAGTATATTATGTCTTCCGTCTTTATGGAGGGTCAATAAAAGTAGCACTCTGCTGAACAGTGTTTCCGTGCTGTGGAACTTGAGTTAGCCCTATTTTGTACACTCCCCACATTTGAAGGTGACTTTAGCGCAGTCCCTTCATTTTACAAATGAGGAGAGTCAGTTTCTCTGTGTTATTCAGCATCCTTTATCCAAGGACCTACATGATAAATTCCTACCTAACTTTAACTCCAGGAACACATTTTGTCTTTGTAGATGTATATGTTGTCGAGAAGACGAAAATCTAGGCACCTTAATATGCTTCTCTTTTTGGCTTAGCTGTCAGAAAAGTTAGCACCAAATTAAAAGTCCAAGTGTTCGAATCTCCTCCACTCAGGTGTCTGAAACCATCTCTTTATTTCTTTCGCTTTCTTCAGCAGGAGAGTTATCCTTAAATACCTGCTCTTGTGCTGTTTTTCAATCTTTCGGCTGCCTCAAGTCATTTGGAAATGAGTGGGTACAAATCCTAAGTGAAACAAACAAAAACTGCTTTGCGCTATCGCGAACCATCTTCTGTTGTTGGGGGCCAAGCACCCGGATGCTGGGGTGGATGCAGCTGCTTAGAATTTCAGCTCCACCACTTGTCATCGGTGTCACTTGGGCTTGTTACCTAACCAATCTCAGAATTGCTGAGAAAGCATCTCAGCATCAAATGGTTGGTGAAAGCATCAAATGAGAGAGGACACGTCGATGAGAGCCCCTTCCTATGTCTGCCTGGTAACAGATGAGTCAAGCATGTATTTCCTGCTTCAGTGTCCAGCCTTGTTTATGCAGTCTGCCATGCTATATTTGCTCCACCGAGTGTCTGCCTCAGCCATTTTTCAATAATAGGAACAAAATTTTCACTTTAACAGAGATTCTTCTTCTTTTAAGAGGGAGGGGAGAGTGGCAGAGGGAGAGAGAGAATCTTAAGCAGGCTCCATGCCCAGCGTAGACCCCAAGGCGAGGCTTGATCCCCCGACCCTGAGATCATGACCTGAGCTGAAGTCACAAGTCGGTCACTTAACTGCCTGAGCCACCCAAGCACCCCCATATAGATTCATACAGTTATCATTTATCTCCCCGTTTAAAGCTAATGTAACTCATACAAAGTTATCACTCTGTTCCTGTGATTTTCTTTGGAAGGTAAGTCATGTAAACAACAGCACAACACTCTACTTTGGGTCCTTTGATTAGCTGGTCTGGTAGCTATTTTCAGAGCTTGGCACTGTCTGTGCTCCTGTCACTTAGGCTTAATGGCTGGCCTTGAGGTTTCACGTTGTAAATATAGGGAATATGGCCAAAAAGGGCTACTTGTTTTTCTTCTTGCCTAAGATGGGATGAATTTAGAAACCAATAGAGAATACCAACTATTCTACATGTCTTTATGATTAAACAGTTTCCCATTTATTTGGAAGCACAGAGGCCCTGGGGGAAAAAAAAAGTTAAAGAAACAGTACAATTTCTTTGAAAAAAACCTTCATTTTTTGAAGTAGTTTGATTCTCCCAGCTCCTGTTGAGGAACTGAATAATGAAGGCTCCGAGAGACCTCAGGGCCTGGCCTGGTCCTAGAGCCCTTTGCCATGCCCATTGAGCCAGGGCGCACACTCTTCCCATGCTCCCTACTAAAACTAAGACCCCAAGTCCAGAGACACTTATATTCTTTACTAAGTTGAGATTTGGGATTAAAGTTTGTGAAACTTGGGACACCTGGGTGGCTCAGTCAGTTAAGCATCTGACTTTGGCTCAGTGTCCCGTGCGTGATCCTGGGGTCCTGGGACTGAGTCCCTCATCAGGCTCTCTGCTCAGCAGGGAGCCTACTTCTCCATCTGCCTGCTGCTCCCCCTGCTTGCGCTCTCTTGCTCTTTCTTTATTATAAATAATTAAATAAAATCTTTAATAAATAAATAAATACATAAATAAATATTTATATATATTTATTTATAAATAAATTTATAAATATTTATAAATAAATAAATAAAATCTTAAAAAAAATTTGTGAAACTTCTGCCTTCCAAAGCTGTGTAATCCAAGTATGGTCATTGTTCACTTCCTGTTCCCCTTTAAATTTACAGTCCAGTTAATAAAAGGAAATCAAGTTAAAACCCCAGTTCCTCAGTTTCACTGGCCACATTTCAAAAGCTCTGTAGCCACATGTGGCTAGTACTACCCATGCTGAGCAGCTCAGATGTCCAACATGTCCATCGTCACAGAAAGAGCTGCTTAACAGTGCTATTCTAGAACCTTCTACCGACAGGAGCTTGGTGCAGAAGAGAGGCATTGCTGCACATCTGCCATTTTTTACAGTTCTAAAATAGCATTCTTTTCAGAGGAAGGTCTTGGCGACAGGGGCTCTCAGTGGTGACCCCTAGTCCCTGGGTCTCCTTTTTTGAGGGCTTGCCTGTTTGGCACCCCAGTCTCTCTTGCAATTACAGAGAGCTGTAGGCAACAATGAATCCGGGGGACAATTGACCACCATCCTTTGCTCCATATGTGTGTGTACCTGAATTCAGGTGTGTGTCCCAGTCAGTGGCCAAGGGGCAATCTCCAATACCTCCAAGAAATGTTGTCCTAAAAGCATTTCCGACCCCAGGCGGGATCCCCTTTCTAGCATGGCCCTGGCAAGAGGTCCTAGTATCTACCCCAAATGGAAAGGTTGAGAGATCATTTGGTTTCTGCAAGGCCAAGAGCTGGCTTTACATTCGCTCCTTTTATATTGGTTCAGAGAAGTGTCCAAATATGGTATGAGATGCTTCTGTAGCCTCTAACTTCCCAGGGAGGTTTCTATTTTATATATTTCAGTACATAAAAATATACAAACTAAATGCTATCACTACTGTCTCTCTGTGTCCCTGAATCCAGCTGACCTTGACTTTTCTGAATTCTCTGCCTCTCTGGAGGCTTTGGCAAGGGGACAGATTCCTCACTGTAGTACCCGCATGGTGCCTTTGAAGCCTAAAACAATCTTTTTTCCTGGTCCCAAAATAGCACCTCTGTGATTACCCCTGATGCCCGGACTGTCATTATCCCAGGTTTCTGGCTCTGCCTCCTCCTTACCCAGATAACGTCTGGCACAGGGAACATTGTATCTTTTTTGCCCCCAATTTCACACTTTTCCTCACAAACATTATTTATAAATGCATGGTCATCCATGGAGCTCTTCCCACGTGCCCAAAACGGTGGTGAGTGCTTTCCCTGTGTTACCCACATTTCATTTCACCCCTACCTTCTCCTTCGGAACCACCGTTACCTCTCACCTGGGCCACTGCAGATGCTCCCTAACACGTGTCCTTTCCTCTGTCCTTGTCCCCTTTGGTCTGTGCTCAGCTGAGCAGCCAGAAGCAGGCTGTTCAAACGTGAGTCAGATCATGTCATTGCCCACAGCTCCAGCATCCTCTCTTCTGACTCCGTGCCCAAGTCAAATGGCCTAGAATACTCTAAGCGAGCTGTGCCCCGTGCGTGCCCTGTCACTGCCCTGACTGCATCTCCTACCACTTACCCCTCCTTATTAGGAGCCAACTACACTGGCCTCAGGGCCTTTGCACTTGGTTTTCTCTCTGCCAGATGTCCATGTAGCTTGCTCCTTTGCCTCCTTCAAGTGTTTCTTTATTCAAGTATCGCTTTCCCAGTGAGGGCTTCCCCGGCCACCCTATTTAAAATCTCACACACACGCACACACACACACACACACACACACACACACACACACCATCTCCAAAGCACTTAACCATCATTAATGGATCCTATATTGAACTGATTTGTTTATTGTCAGTCTTCCCAAACGACGAATCTAAGCTCTACAAGAATAGGGACTTTTGTCTGTTTCGTTTACTGGCATATTCCCGGCACCTGGCACATTTTAAGGTGCTCAGTAAGTATTTTTGAATAAGTGGATGAACTCTGAGATCTGTAGTCAACTCCGATTTTGGGGGTGGGGAAACTGAAGCATAAAGTTAAGCGACTGGCCTGTGATCACATGGCCGGTCCCTCAGACTCCAAAGCTCATGTGCTTCAGCCCAACACATGCTCCCACCCGTGACAATGACTCAGGTCCCATCGGTGCTCTCCGGAGGGGCTCCACCAGCCCTCACCTTGCACCTGCTCCCCGGTTCACTTGTGTACTCAGGCAGAGGACTCTGCGGTGTGTCAGCCCACCAGTGCGTGAGCCTCAATGAAAGCAAATTCAGCAAATTCTGCGGATGCCAGCTATCGGCAGGCAGAACTTCCAAAAATGGCAGCATCTCTATCCCACCCGGGCCAGAAATGCTCAAAAAAATGCAGATTCTCCAAAGACTCGGGTGCGAGCTCACTGTCCTCTTGGGTAGCCTGATACTAGGTAAGCTACCTATCAAACAGAGCTGGGAATAATGAGGGAAACCTTTGATTTTGACCCCGAACAGAGGGTGAAGAGTTCAGCAAATAAAGCCCGGCCTGCTAGCAGATTTCTCATTGTTGTGGTGAAGAGGTTACATATAGAATTTAATTGTGATAAGCTATGTAGAGGAGAAGGAAAGTCTTTTAAATATTAGCTAGTGAACAGATAGAACGTAACAAACTTTTTTTTAAAAAAGAATGGGTTTGTAACTATCAGTACACTTTTTTTTTAGTTTTTTTTTAAATTGTGGTAAAAGCCACATAACATAAAATTCACCATCTTAGCCATTTTTTAAATTTAATTTTATTTTTTCAGTGTCCCAAGATTCATTGTTTATGCACCACACCCAGTGGTGCATGTGATATGCGCCCTCCTCAATACCCACCACCAGGCTCGTCTTAGCCATTTTTAAGTGTACAGTTAAGTAACGTTAAGTATATACGCACTGTTGTGCAGCCCATCTCTAGAACTTCCTCATCTTGTGGATTCACCGAGCAGTTCTCCATTCCTTCCTCCCCCAGCCCCCCGTAACCATCATTCCACTCTTAGTTTCTGCGAACCTGACTGCTCTAGATACCTCGTAGAGCGGAATGAGGAAGAGTTACAGCATGAGTCTTTTTGTGCCTTGTTGATTTCACTTAACATAATGTCCTCAAGGTTCACCCGTGTAGTAGCATGCGTATGCTTTTTAAAACTGATTTTTGCTCCTGCTTCCTTCAATTAGGCTGGAGGTAAAGTCCAGGGACTATTTTTAAAGATGCTTATTTTTTCATAAGCATTTAGTCTGCATTTATGATGCGTAAAAATAATGCTTTGTTTACAACCGCCCTGTTGAAATGGTTGAGGCTTGCGACAGGCTTGCCATACTTTTCCGTTTGATTTTACTTTTTCCATTAAAATAAAATCATTTATTAAAAATAATCATCAATAAATAGAGAACACTGTTTAAATAAGATATACAGTGTGGGATGTGTTTTTGCACAGCGGTTCTCAGACTTTCCCCAGAAATCCTGGGTCCTCCGATGCATGTCAGGACCACCGAGGAAGGGTCTGGGAGGACTGAACTTTGACCTCAGCGCCTTAGTTTTGTTCAGAGAAGCTCTAGTTGCAAATCTTATGTTGTGGGGTCCTGCAAAATATTTCATTTGAATAAAAATGTTTTCATAGTGTGGTGACGTTATTGTTGTCCAGCAAATATTCTGATTCTCCCCTCCCCTTCCCATCCCAGTCCAGGCATTTGGTAGAGTTGTAGTTCTTGACTTTCTGATGATTGGGTAGAGCCATGGGACTAATTCGGGCCAATGAAGGTATCATAACATTTAATTCCCAATGCAAGACCCTCCACACCACCCCCATTTCTGTCTTTTCCCTTTGCCATGGTATTATGGATTGCATGTTTGCGGCCTCTCAAAATTCAGGTATTGAATCCCCAATCCTCAAGGTAATGCTATTTGGTGATGGGACCTATGGGTGCCAATTGGATCATGAGGGTGGAACTTTCATGACTGATGCTTTTATAAGAAGAGACAAGAGGGGGCTCCTCTCTGCTCAGGGCCATGCGAGGGCACGACAAGAGGACACAATCTACGAACCAGGAAGACAGAGCTCTCATCAGATACGGGATCTTCCAGCACCATGATCTTGACCTCTCCAGCCTCCAGAACTGTGAGGAATAAAAACTTGTTGTTTAAGCCACTGAGCTTGTGGTATTTTGTTATAGCAGCCTGCACAGACAGGCAAATGGCTACTGGCAATGCAGTGGCTACTCTATCCACGTGGGTCCCAGGATGAGGATGAGGAAGATAATACAGAGAAGGGCATTCAGCCAATTCAAAATATTCAGCATGAGTTAGGAATAATTATTTGTTGCCTTAAGCCACTAACATTTCAGGGTTGATTTGTTACTGCAGCATAACCCAGCCTATCCTGACTGATACACAGAGTTTTTGAAAGGGAGAAAACCACCATTTTGGAGATATCTAAATGCTAATGCAGATTTAGCAGCTTTTCATGAACTTTGAACTCTTTTTAAACATTGCTGAATCCAGTCTCATTTTCTGTGGTTTTAGGATGGACTGGGGTTTGTGGTTTCTTCCTCTTAGATGCTCACCTGCCACACTTGACTGGTACTCTAGGAATTTTAGGAGTTTCACCAAGTAGTTACTTTTGTAACTTTTCTGCTGCTGCAGATTTTAACTTTTTCCAGGAAAGGAATCTTTTGATTACCACAGGTTTTCTCATTCAGCAGTGCTGCTAATACTTCTTCCTAACGCTCTACTCCCACCTCAGCTGTTCACATGAGGGAAAGAATTACATATTCATTTCTCCTCCTGCCTCATAGCTGAGTCATACTGAGAGAGAGACAGGGACAGATAGGATGAGGAGGAAGATGAAGAGGAGGAAGGAGGTCAATGAGAAGGAGACAAGAAATATTTTTTGGTACCTGGGTTATGTTGCTGATCTCTCTTTCTAATCATGGGCTTCTAAGTTGGTGTTTATCAAAGTGTGGTTCTCCTACATCAGAATCACATGATGAGCTGGTCAAAAATGCAAGTTGCTGTTCAGCACCCACTGGGAATATCGGGGTAATGCCTATGTATACTGAACTTTGACAAACTCTGTTAAAAATCATTCTAATACCCCCTGTTGGCCATGCATACAACATCAAAAGCAGTCTTTTCTTTGTAGTATTAGATGATACCATTTTTTCAGCCCAGGCTCAGTATCCAAATTAGTTTCTGTTAAAAAAGAAATGCTGTAATCACTAAATTCTCAGCCCACTCTAGCACTCACTTTTTCTAATATCTAGTTAAACAGAGTATATTGATAGTGTAAAATGGAGAAAGAAAGTGATAGGGTCACACTTTGTGTTATTTATCCTTTATACAAACTGTCACATTCTTAATTTAAGGGTGACATCCCCCCCCCAAAAAACAAACAAAAGGCAACCTCAACGATTAATTGTGATGAAGCCAAGGGAGCATAGGGCATCCAGGTCCTGAGACCCAGAATTACCATAGAAGCAACACGTTGGCCATTGAAATCATCCAAAATTTGATGTGTATTATCTCATGTAACCCTTGAGGGAGAAATTATTTTGTTTATTTTACATGGAGGAAAACTAGACTTGGAGAAGTAAAGTGAGTTGCCCAAGGCCACATAGCTGGTGTATAGCAAAGCCTTACTTACATAACTTATATCCCAAGGCAACTGCCCTTTAAAAATTCACATCCTCTGCACCAAGCCCTTCTCCCCTGTAAGGAGCACTGAAACAGTGGAGGGAAAATTCAGGCAGAATGGAGCAAAATGTCCCAGAGGGTATGTCCACCTAGACCAAATCATCCTTAATTTACAAGAGTGACCACAGGTTATAGTGTGAAAAATATGGAAAGACTATGGTGCAGACTAGCATCATCTGTGGATCTGTGGAGAGATTTTGCTTGCTCAGAAAAAACAAAAAAACAAAAAAAAAAACCACTTCAAATATGGATGGTATTTCATTTGGTCGAAGTAGGTCAGAGAGTTGGGCAGAGTGATAGGTGGTTCTTTATTAGAAGCTATGTTTGACTGAGGGAATTAAAGTAAGATGGGAAGAATATGATGATGCCGCAGTGTTTCTGTCCATCTGGGTAATATCAGGAGTCTCTACGGACTCAGGGACATTTACAGTTTCTATATGAAATGTCACCAAGACAGGTTGGCCGACAGAGACCATCCTAGAAATAACGGCCTACATGGGAAGAAAATTCTATATGCTGTTGCATTTCTAATTCTATTTCCACAGGACAAGCATGGGAAGAAAATACACGAGAAGGGTAACGTCCTCTTGTTAACCGTCATTATCAGTGGAAGGTACGCGTTTTGGTTCTTTCTCCCTTCACCTGCTAGAAAGCCCACTGGATTTCTCATAATCAGCGCTTGGTCTGTATACCTATAACCACCAGCCTTGTGCATAATATTTGTTAATATTCCTTTATTTAGACTTTAATTTAGGCGGGTGTAGAGTTCCCCACTATGCCTCTATCCTCTTCAGCCAGTCGCACGCTGTGGGGGATGTAATAAATGCTTATTAATAATAATGATAGTTCTCTGTTGCGGGTTTTCTATGTGGATAATGAATTGTCATTGGAGGAGAAACGCTCTGCAATAGTATATGTCAACTTTTTAATGAAAACTACTCTATTGAGTGTCTGCAAAGAGCTATTCCAATGTAAGTTATTAGAATACCGTAGCGTTAATTTTTAGGAATTGATGTATACTTATGTGGAGTGGCTCCTGGAGCAGGAGGAATTGCAACTTAGACATTTTGCTACTTGACATGCAGGGGGGCTTCTCCATTAGCATCAAAAGCTTCTCCTGGTGTGGTTGCTTTGCTGATTGAGTCATGTAGATCACTCAAATTCGTTGTGATGGCTTATACTTTAATCATTCTCTCACGGTAATATAATGGTAATTGGTGTCATTTAATCTACCGTGCTGTTGAATGCCCTGAGACTTCTGGGGATTTCACACAACCCATCACACATTAACCTACACTACTTATTTACTCCATGGAAGAAGGAGCTTCCTTTTCCTCAGGGCCCCCCAGCTCTTAAAGCAGCTGCCTGAGATGGAATCCATTCAACTGGGATGTGGCCCACACCGGGAGAGAAGTTTTCCCTGTCTGAATTCTTCAGGCTTCTGTGTGGCTTTTGCACTTTTCCCCAGAAATTCTGTAAGTCCCGGAGCTGATTCACTTACGGGCCTTCACGGGCCTTCCGGTGCGAATTTGTTCTCTCTTCAGATGCTAGTGTGGGAGGGCGAGGGGAGCCAAGCGCAGAGGTGAGGGGAGTTCTTCCCTAAATTGGGCACTCCCGGGACCCCACTCTGGAAGGTCTGAACAATTAAAAACACAAAACAAGAACAATGCCGAGAAGTGTTTAAAAAACGACCACGGCAATGACGATGATGACAACAACATACCGACTTAAGGAGAGGGCGTGGCTGACGGAATGAGAAGAAAGTGCCGACTGCTCAACTCTGATCGCTCCCTGAGCTGGATACCCTTGAACTCGGTCTGCCTCCCCAAACCCCCAAGGCTCCTGTAGGACAAACGTGTCCTTGCGGCACCTCATGGAAGCCAATCTAGTCTGTATCACTCTCCCATGGAAATAAATGACCCTAGCAGAAGGGGGAACATAAACTCACCAAGCACATAAATCACCATGATGGGCAGCTCTGCATGACGGTGAGGCATGGGATCCAGAACCTGACAAAACATTAAAAAGATTTGTAAATGGCTGTGGTTGTCAAGGAGGGAACCAACAAACCACATATCTCCAGCATTTTCCGATTTATTTTATTTTTGTCAAACTGGAGTACTTGACCTTGATATTTGCTTTCTGAATGGAAAAGAAAACAGATTTTAGTGGGCGTCCATGCCATCTGAAGTGCAGATCAGATCTTAGGGAGATGAAATGGACCCCGGTCCCAGTAGGACTGTTGCCTTTGAAGGGGCTCCCTTTGGATGGGGATACAGAAGAGAAGGAGGAGGGCGTGCAAATACTTTAGCCAGACATGCCTCTCAGCTTTTGGCCTACAGGAAAAGCAGACCGGAAACCCAGCAGCGTTAGGGGTGGGGGTCGGGACAAGGCAAAGGCTAGTTCTCTCTTAGGCAGAGGTGGATTCTTTCTTACACAAGTGAAGCAGATTGTTTGCTCTTTTTCTTTTTCTCCTTTGCTGCTTTTTTGGTTTCTGTGATCTGAACACCAACCAAGAACAGTCAATCTACAGCGCACCTGCCCCCATTTTTCCTACCTACATTCGTAGCCGATCCTAACAGTGAATCATAGATAGCCCTCTTCCCCCGAGTTCACACTTCGTCCCAGAACAGTTCTTTCACATGCTCTCCAGCAACCTTTGACCAGCAGAGGAGCTGGGTTTCAGGATGGGACTTATTATCTTCCCCGAGGAAACTCCATAGAGACTGTGTGTCTCCTAGCCGCAGTTTTGCTCTAGTTCATCCCAGGCTCAAAGAATATTTGTTGGGAGAAATGAAGGACCATGACTAGTGATAGAAGCAAATAATCTTGGAGGATGGAGGACAGGATTCTGAGATGATATTCTGAATTCTTGATGCGCTTGATTTTATCTGTTCCATGCTTTGTCCCATAAAACAGCAAAAACAAAATTAG
Organism: Nasua narica; assembly: GCA_028533885.1. Lineage (NCBI taxonomy): Eukaryota > Metazoa > Chordata > Mammalia > Carnivora > Procyonidae > Nasua > Nasua narica. The sequence continues at coordinate 115,025,623 of CM052800.1, read as the reverse complement.
CTATAGTTAGAAAATAAACTGGCAACCCATGTATACATTATTATTATAAGAAATCAATGATATATGGTTTTTAGAAATTGTGTAACAGATTAATGTCCAATAAAGTAACACTTGCAGTAACATTAAAGAAATAACTTGTTCATTATAGAAAATCTAAAAAATAGAGAAAATAAAAGAAATTTTTAAAATCACAAATAGTTCCACCCTCAATAAATACTATAGTGATTTTTACTACTTAAAATGTCTTGTTTTTTGGAAATAGATAAATATATCTTTAAAATTATTTTTCCCCTTTTTCCTTCTTTCTGTCCCTCCTTCTCTCCCTCTCTCCCTCCCTCCCTCCCTCTCTCCTTCCTTCCTTCCTTCCTTCCTCCCTTCCTTTTCTTTCTTTCTTCTCTCTAGACAAAATTAATATCATTCTATGCACAGTTTTGTAACCCACATTTTTTCACTTAAAAATACACGCTGAGCATCTTTTCAGATAAATGTCTACAATTTAGCGCTTGGAAATGAATTTCCAGTTTTCCATCAGGATGCAATTTTCTCTTGGGGTCGAATGCTGGATAGTAACAAACCAACATCTTTCAGAAAACGCTTTAACATAAGGCATTTTTCAAAAAGAATTTCTACTCCTCTTTCCCTATCCTCCTCCCCTCAACTAACTACAGTTAAAATTTTCTGCTACCATTGAGATGACATTTAAATACTGATAGACCCATTGGAAGGAAGTTCGTGGTTGTGTCAAAAAGTGGGGGGCTTTCAGCAGCTCCATGAAGGAAACGAATGCTTGTTTTGTTTGGAGGCCTTTTCCAAATTGAAAAGGAGGAGAGCAAAGAACAGTGTCCTTTCCTCATGGGAAGCAGCACATTTGGGATCTACCAGCCTCTCAGGATGGGGTTTGGCCCTGAATTTTAGGAAGTCCATCCCTGCCCGAGCAGGACAGCTGAACTAGTGTTACCTAGAAACCACAGCAAAACGGACCCAGAGCCCTCAGAGTCTACATGTCCTGCCGCAGTGTTGACAAGACCTTACCCGGGATCGATCTCCCCTACAGGTGGCATGCGTCGGATCTGAAAGTCGTACCCCACTTTTTCAATAAGGCAGAAGAAGGGAAACCCACAGTTGGAGGATTTTGTGGAGAAGATGCTTCCAAGAAACCAGAACTAATAAATGCCAATGGGTCGACTCCATCCTATGTCATCAAGTAAAACACTGAAGCCCCTGGACATAGAAAATGAATAGAGGGGCCATGTTCCTTCAGTTTCATGATTTCTCCTTTGAGGCCTCACCAGAGTGCAGACAGAGGGCCAAGAGATGTCTGTAACTCTTTGCTTGACCCGACTGTTTGATTTCACAAAAGCGCCACATCTCACACATCCAGGGTTTGAGCTGTGGTGCCCTTGTCTAAAGGGACAGCCCTACCTAACTAACCCAGCCCCTAAAGGCAGCTGCCTATCTTGCTCAAAGGATTTCTGAGAAAGGAGGTTGGTGAAAGACCCCCGGCAACCTTTCCAGTGATTCATGACCTAAGCCGTTCATAGCCCTCAATTCTTCTGCTGTTGACAAATGGTCTCTTGGCTTTGTCATCAGTGAAAGAGAACACGGTCTTTGCAAAACTCTTTCTTCGTATCCTTGGTTCAAGCATCCTTGTCCTGTCAAGGGACTGCTTGATTGCTGGCAACAGAAACCTACACAAGCTACGGGAAGACAGGAAATAAAAAACTTGAAAATACAGGGGTATCTCACCGAATCCAATGGCAGAAAATCAGCGGGGTCTCATGAGGGCAAGGAATTTGTTACTTGTAAGTTACCACTGTGTTTGATGTGAGTGACCAAAACAAAGAGCAAAAACCCAACACAACAATAACTAAAAGTAAAACCATGATGTTGGCTTAAATGATCAAAAGGCTTATTTTTCTCATGAAACAGTTTTAAAGTAGGCAGTCATTCCCGTCCTTAGGAATCCAGCGGTGGGACGTTTGTCCTCATCGCTGCAAGATGGCTGCTGCTTATCCCAGCACAGCATCTGTGTCCTAGTCTGAAAGAAGAAGCCAGGGGGTTGGGGGCAGAGGGGCAAAGGGCTTCTAGTAACAAGGAATGCCGGATACATCTAACCTTTTGGAACGTTCTCCCAGAGTTTCTACCCAGTGGTGGTGGTCACCTGAAAGAAAGATGAAAGAAAGGTCAGCTGAAAGAAAAAGGAGAAGGGTTCTGTTCTTTGTTTTGTTTGGGGTTTTTTTTCTTGTTTTGTTTTTAAGTAGACATACTGCTACCTGGAGCACAATCTGATTCCTGCTGGTAAAGATGAGAGGGAAGGGATATCAAGTAGCAGTTATCTCCGGCTGAGCACCAAACTACCCCAAACCCAGTGACTTAAAACACCACTTTGTTTTCTTGTGTCTTTTACTGGGCAAGGATGAATGGTTTGTCTCTGTTCTACAATGTCTGGGGCTTCAGCTGGGATGGCTCAGATGTGGGCAGGCTAGGGCGGCTGGCCCTCTCCCTTCTCAGGGTATCAGCAGAGGCAGCTGGACTGGGGCTGGAGAATCCAACACAGCCTCACTCATGGGTCTGGGGCTTCCTGCGGTCTGGGGGCTGGGGCCACTTCGTTCCCCTTCACATGAACTCTTGCTGGTTCATGGGCTTTGATCATGCAGAAACCTACTCCAAGCGTCTTTCCATGGTGATGGGCTTCCAAAAGTTTGAAACAGAAACTGTAAGTCCTCTGAAGACCTCTTCTGGAAGTCATACAGCATCATTCTCGACACTTGCTACTGGTCAAAGCAAGTCAGAAGGCACGACAGACATCTAGGGGAGAGCAGACAGACCCCACCTAGTGCTGGGGAAAGCAGTGTGTACACACAAGATGGGAGGACTCTTCCTAGCTGGCCACAGGCACTGAGACTACTCTTTCTTCCTCTCTGTCCACCTGGCACTTGCCTCTGTCTTCCTCTCCAGACCTGTTCATCCTTCCAGTTCAAAGACAGTTGCCCTAGAATGGTGCCATCAGCCCGGGAGTCCTTTTACCTCTATGAATTCTGACTCCATAGCCAAGTAACGGGAGTTTCTAAATCCCTATAAACGAGTATAGGGACAGGTCAGAAATCACTGGACAATCCTTTCTCTAGACTAGATTTCCCAGCCCCTTCAGGTATTTCATGGATGTTTTTCTATGGCTCCCTTGGGAGCTAACAATCAAGAAAAAGGCAACATCTTAGAGTAGGTAGGTATTTGACAGTGTGGGTAGTTGTGGATGATGCTGAATCATGGCAGAAAACCATTTGGAGAGCTTTTAAGAAGTAGTTCATGAGGGTTGCCTGGGTGTCTCAGTTGGTTAAGCTGCTGCCTTTGGCTCAGGTCATGATCCCAGGGTCCTGGGATCGAGTCCCACATCAGGCTCCTTGCTCGCAGGGAGCCTGCTTCTCCTCTGCCTCTGCCTGCCTCTCTGCCTGCTTGTGCTCTCTCTCCCTCTCTCTCTGACAAATAAATAAATAAAATCTTTAAAAAAAAAAGAAATAGTTCATGAAAATACTGTTTATATTTTTAAAGTCCTACATCAAAAGAAAAACCAATTTCCATCAGATTTCATTGTTATCTGGTGGATAGGAGTGATTTTTTTTTTTTATCCCGATGCCTCCCTACATACACACACTCCATGGTCTGGATCCATTCATTTATAGGTGAGGCTCCTGTTACCAGTAAAAGCACTGTTTCCCTAAAGAGCAAAGAGACAAGCATCAGCAAGGTCATTCGCCCTGCCCAAGCCGAGGGGATTGAGTGCGTGGATAATCACTGCCTTTACCAAAATGCTGCACAGATGTCCTCCTGGTCCAAGGACAGGTGACAGAGATCTAGGTGCCGCCCTAAGTTTGAAAACAACTGAAGTTAGAATTTTTAATCTGAAGTCCAAAGAATGCATGAACCCCATGAAATTATACACAAATTTTAGCATGTGTGTACGTTTTTCTGTAGCTGGAATCTTTAGCTTTCATCGGATTCCCAAAGGGGTCTATGAACAAAACCCCCACCCAACACAGGCCCTGCCACCAAAAGCCAAGACCTGTTGAATGAACACACACCCAGGAGTTGTGATGACTGAACAATGATACGGGATTTACTGGGGACACTTTCTGTCACAAAGATCTGCTTGTGCTGGGGTGTTAATTTCTGGCATGTGAGGGACCAACATAAAAATGGTCACCATCAAAAAAGAAGGTAGTTGTAGAGGGATCTAGAGTCCAGTGAAACCATGAGGTCAGGACTGATGGCTCACCATTCTTTTGCTGTTGAAACAGAGAGGAGAGGTATTATAGCCTTTTAAGCCCAGTGACCACAGCAAAGCAGGTCAGCTTCCCTGCTTCCCTGAGGAGAGACTGAGGGGTCGACCAGGAGCCCTCCAGCCCTTCTTTATCCCAGATGTGTTCGGACTCTTCAGTCAGTCTCTAAGAGGGACCCCACAATCTCGCTGAGTCGGTGGGTCTTCCTATGTCCCGGGATGGGGGCTCTGAGAAGTAGGGGGTTGCTGGACTGTGCCAAGGGCTTTCCTTCAACCCCAGTGATTCCGTTTCCTTCTCTGCCAAGTGTGACTGGGACAAATGCCCGAATGCAAGCAGAGGGGATCTGCCCTGCCAACGGTCACCTTTAAGCCCTTCTGCTCAAGGTACATTCATGCTGTTCTCAAATTTCAGTTTCTCATGAGGGATCTGGGTCTCTGCTGGATGTCCCTTGCCCTCTTTGGGAATGCTTCTGCTATTTTATGCTCTGCGTCGAGGTTCGATCTGATTTCCTGAGGTAACCAGCACAGACCCATGAAGCAAACTACTAGGAGCGATGCACCTGGGGGATGCAAATGACAAATGGGAAAACTCCTTCAGTGGAATTCGTTTTCTTCCTCCAACCACCTGCCTCTCCATCACTTTTGCTAAGGCTGATCTTGGAGAACTAATTTCTGCTAGGTAAATAGCAATGGGGACATCAATTTCCTGTCAGCGACAGTGGCTTCACCAGTTCCTATCCTTCATTCAAGCACGTGAATGCTTTGCCTAAATTGCACATTTCTCCTTTAGTGCGCCTTGAAAGCCCACTCTGTCCCTGGCTCATAATCTCAGAGGAGAATGTTTATGCAAACCGTGGATGGCATCTCCATCCACAGAGATGCGTCAAAGCGGCGCAAAGGAGGCATTCAAGCACGCTGAGCTTCCTTCAGAAGGAGAAGTCAGCTTCAGAAATTAGGCTTTTAAAATCTGAGGAACAAATTTAGAAACTTAACATGAGTATGCCTTCAAAAATTTATTTTTTTAAAGACACACAAAAAGAGTTTGTGTCATTTTCTAAAGGAAAGGACCGAAAGATGGCCGCATCCTCTGAGGTGAGCGTTTCAGCTCTGGGCTCGCTGTGGAGTTTTCACGTGACTTCTGGGGCTACTTCTTGGCTGTACCCCAGGACTCTGAGGGAAGCCTCAGCAAGTCATCTGCCTCTTCGAGCCTCACAGAACTCAACGGGTACAAAGATTTCTACAGCACTTTCATATATCTTCTTATAGATCATTCTTCCATCCACCCTATGAGGTAGGTATTAAAAACTCTGTTCTTCAGATGTTGACACAGAGGCTCAAAGGATTGAGGGTATTCCCCAAAGTCATACAGCTCGGAAGGAGCAGAACCTGGCTCGTGTTCAGGCCTTCTGAATTGAGTCCGGAATACGGCCCACTCCACCCAAGGCAACCCAGCTCTCAGATGCCTAAAAAATCTGGAATCCAGTCTTTTCTGAGAAGACTTGAGACGCTAAATCCTAGGACTGGAGGAATTTCTTTCCTTACTGTCTTGTCCTTTGGCCTCAACCGGATGTACCTATTCTTTTGTCTCTTAGCCCCGAGAGGAAATAGACAGCAATGACAGTATTCTGAGACTTAATTAACTAATCTCTTTAACATTTAACTGCCTTGGGCGAAAGGGTCCAGGCTACAAGATTTCCAGAAAATTCTCTGCATGGAGAATCTAGATTTTCAATTGCAAAACTCCTTTAATAAAACGGAGGGTGGGGGAGTTTTCCCCTAGGCAGGAGGGCAGGAGGAAAGAGGAGCGTCAGGGAGCAGGCGGCGCTCCCTGGGAAGCCAGCTGGCAGGAGCCTGGAAGGAGTCCGAGCAAACGGCTCTCAGCCCCCAGAAGCGGCTCCCGAGGCAGGCCGTGGCGCCATGTGACGGATGGGTGACCTTGGTCAGGGCAGCTTGTTTCCTCTTTGTGCACCACGCGGTGGTGGAGGGGAGTGCTGCCCCCCGAGATTTGACATCTCAGCCTCTGTGATAAACAAGGCTAAACGAATTAGCCAGGAAAAAAAAATTAATTGAATTTTATAGAGAGAATGTTCTGCTTATCTCGTCTTTGCTAACAAAACCAAGACAATCCTGGCGTTGTCGTGGCTTTTCTCCCGTGTCTCTTACAAAGGGCCCATGATGCGGGCAATGGGGGAGACAGGCAGGAGCGTGTCCTGTGGGTCACATCCCAAGCCTCTCCGTTTGCAGGGCCTCCTCGGAGCCCGCTTTTTATTTGCCACTGAAGCCTGGGAACTGCCTCCAGAAACTGCCCATGTGGCTTCACATCATTTCTCCCCAGGATCATAATCCTGGCTTGCTGATGAAGAAGAGGGCGGATGAGGGAGGGCCAGGACCTGGGGGGACCCCAGGGTCAGCTCCAGTACCCTGTGTTGGCATTACAGGGCTACCCTAGGGCCCCCAAATTGCCACCTGTAATCTCGGCCTAGAATGAGCTCCACTTTCTTTGGCGGGGAAAGCAGGAGGCAGCAACCTCGGGACTGAGTTTAGGGCTGTTTCTGTGAGGTTGAAATTTCCTATAAGGCAGGTGAAATGATGAAGTTGTCTCCTCAGGCTGTGGGTGAGCACTCACCAAGAGCAGATGCTGGGCCTGGGGCTCAGGCAGAGACTACCCTCAGGTAGCTACTTGTCTGTGACAAGTCAAAGCAAAAGGCGGTCCTGGGGAGTCCAGCTTGGAATTCTAGACCCCCACCTGTCAGGATGTCCAAGGTTGAAAGTGGGAGGGCAGACGTGTGTGTATGGAGAGTGGGGGGTCATAGGAAGCCCCTAGGCTCCCAAGCAGGACCCTAGAGGGCTCAGCCCTAGACTATGTTTTTGTCACTGACTCAGCTCACACAAGGAAAGACATGGGGTTCATTCTCTCTGGGTCTCCAATTTCTTGTCCATCAGAAATGACTGCTAATCCTGACCTGTCATCCTCATGAAGTCGTTTTAGATTGATTTTGTAAAGCTGGCAGGAAGGATTAGGCCGTGTCACTCAGCAGAGCTGCTAGGGGAAACTCGCTAGAAATGCTAAAGACTGTTAGGGTCAGGGGTCAGCCTCGGCCCGTGGAATCTGAGATGTTTACGGAGCTGTGGTCTAGAGAATGCTCAAGTTCTCTGGTTCTAGATGTGAAGGCAGGCTCGGCCTGTGTCTCCAGGGCTTGGATTGCTAAGCACAGTTAAAGTTAAACCTTACGGCTGGCTTTCTATGAACCAGAGACTGTTCCAGTCGATCCTCTTCAAAACTGTGTGAGGTACCAGCCATTATTCTCCACACTTTGTAGACAAAGACATGTGGGGCACGTCGAGGCGAAGTGACCTTCCGGCGACTCTACTGTCAATAAGAGGCCGAAGCAGAATTCGAATCCAGGAAGGCCGCTTTCAGAACCTGAGGGTTGCTGGGGAAGCCCTATGGAAGTGTTGGGTAGCAGGGAGCACATTCCACTGCTGATGTCATCAAGTCACTGAGGCACCCCCCCTTCACCTCTCTGGGCCACAGGTCCCTCACCTACAATGAGGGACTTCACAAACGTCCCTTCCATCTTTACAAACCTAGAAGTTGTAGTTTACCTGTAGTTGGGGACAAGATCTTCCTGTGGAGCAGTGGGACAGCCACCACGAACAGAAGCAGAAGAAATCCAGATGTGATCAGAACAATCACAAGCAGGATTATCGCCACGACCATTGGCCCTTCTCAACACTCGCTAGGTGCCAGGCACTAAGCCCTTCGTAGTCCTCGTCTTGCACAACAGACTTCTCGGTTAAGGCCTAATGCCATCTCTGTTTTGCAGGTGCAACCACTAAGGCCCAGAAAGATTAATGAACTCACGCAAGGTCACACAGAGGTCTGGGGCATTTCTCCCTGACCCTCAGCCCTCCAAATTCATTCCCTTCCACCTTATGTCTGAGGGATAGATATGTGGCCCGCGGAGACCCCTTGCAGGCCGACTAAGAATTGAAGCTGAGTTCTGGGAAGGACAGGTCAACCCTAGGACATGGTGATCAAACAGGTCGGCTTCAGTAAAAGGCAGCCTTTTATTCGGTTTCTACCTTTAGACACCTCGGGGCACCAGATCTTGGAAACTCGTGTTGGAGGGATCTGTCCCCACTTCCTTCCCTTTTGATGAAATATTGAATTTAAATGTCAGCAGAGAGGTGGAAAATAAATAGGCTTTGCACGGATGGTTCATTGCGGTCCACGTTTTCCAGGAAAAATGTAACTGCTGACCAGAAAATGAGGGTAGGTTCCAGGGAGCAGGGAGGGGAAGAGGAAGAGCTTGGTTCCTAAGTGCTAAGAGGGAAGGTGCAGAGAGTGGGCAAAAGACAGTCAATACGTACTCCTTAGGTCACGGGACTGCCCCCCGGGAAGCTGAGAAGAGGGAGGAGGGTGGAACACCGGAGGAGCTACCCGTGTGGGTCAGAGCCAGCGGTCTGTCGTGACCAATACCCAAAGCTCGGTGGTGACTGAGCCCCAAGTGTTATTTTTCTCCAGCATCACTGACATTATAGCCCAACGTGAGTGGGAGGCTGGGGGGTGAGGGGAAGGTGGCAGATCTGTGCCACCTGGTCATTAGAGACCCAGGCTCCTCCACTTGTGTCTCTGGCACTACCTCCAAGGCTAGGGGCTCTTCACTCCAGCATGAGGAAAGAGAGATCTCGTGAATAAGACACCCTTGCTCTCACCACACTCCCTGTCATATTCCAGAGTGGGAACTAGTCCCATGGACCCATCTACCGGCCAGGAGACTAGCCTTTAGCATACTGGTGCCGCCAGGAACATGAGAAACGGGCTTGCTGAGCCCCTAGTGTTGTTCTTGCCACACTAAACTTCCGGGTTCCCCAAAAGTTGATCCCCCAGACCTTCCTTAAATATTAATAGAACTTACTAGGCGAAGGTCTCAAGACAGTCCTAGGGGATTCCATCCTTTTCCTTGGTGTGTATCTAAGAACAGATAGAAAAGCTAGTTAGTGGTTTTTCTCCTGGCAAACAGTGCTGTAATAAAAATCGTTTGGTCCATCTGATCACCATACTCCTACAGACAAAGACCCAGATCAATCTGCATATTCTGAATGTAATGGGACGTTTAGTATGATCCACAGCTGATGGCTGCATGTTAGCTTTCTGAGTCTGGCCCCTGTGTTATTAAAGTTTATGATGGTCATGTGTGCTCATCTGAGGACAGGTAAGGTCAACCAGTGGCTCTCAAACATTAGTGTCTTTTAGGATTAGCTGAAAAAACCCTGTTAAAATACAGATGTTTTCCCTCCCACCACTGCAGAGATTCAAATTTTATGGGTGTGAGGTGGGATCCAGAAGCTACATTTTTTTTTTAATTTTATTTATTTACTTGAGAGAGAGAAAGGGAGTCTGACAGTACAAGTTGGGGGTGGGGTGGGTAGAGGCAGAGAGAGAAGCAGGCTCCCTGTTGAGCAGGGAGCCTGATGCCTGGCTCGATCCCAGGACTCTGGGATCATGACCTGAGCCAATGACAGATGCTTAACCAACTGAGCCACCCAGGCGCCCCAGAATCTACATTTTTAAGAAGCATCTGAGCTAAGTCAAAGCAAGGTAAAATCCTGGGGAATCCAGCCTGGAATTCTAGACCAAAGATTGCAACCATTGAATAAGGCCATAGCTGAATTCTTCTGCAGGGAGATCATTTTGGAATGCACTTGAATCCAGAGTACTTGATACAGCTGCTGTTGCCTTAAAAAATAAACAAGCAAATGGGACACCTGGGTGGCTCAGTCAGTTAAGTGGCCAACTCTTGATCTCAGCTCGGGTCTTGATCCCAGGGTCGTGAGTTCAAGCCCCACAGAGAGCCTACTTAATAAACAAGCAGACGAACAAACAAGCAGACTTGTACATTGAAATAATACACTGCAATGAAAAGCACAGTCACGTTGGGCCACAGGTCAGATGACAGGGGACCAAGTCTTAACTGTTACTAACAAGTCAAATGATGTAAACTTAGTTCAGCAAAACACTTATAAAATACACTTCCTGCTTCTTCTCCAGAGAGTGAGAGTAATAGCAGCCCCATACTTACCCTACAGAGTCATTTGATCAAATGCATTTAAGTATGGTAGTGTTTTGAAAACTATAAATTTCTATAATAGCAGGTAATATCAATATTAGATAAACTGAGGGAATTATTTACGCTACAAAGGAATCATTTGCTTTACAAAGAGCTTCCTTAACATTCTTTAACATTTAAATGCTTGCTTACAGAAAATTAATTGGGGAATAAGGCCAGAGGAATACACTATGAATGCATTGTTAAAATATTAAGTTAATAAATCAGAACTAAGTTTTCTGAAATGATCATCTAAGCCAATAGGTTGATTTTAAATATTCAATTCACATCTATCCATTGGTAAAAGCAAGGTAGAGCTCAAAATATGTCTTCTTCATAATTGTTACTAATGAAAACAGAAGTTCCCCTGTTAATGTTTGTGCATATAGTTATCTTATTCTGCCTTTCCCCCAATTTCTTTCCCATTCTGCTTCTCAAGAACAATTATTCAGAAAATGGCAGATGGGCTTATCCCCAAGATTTGCCTTTGTTCCCACTAATCCTCATCCTGGTCCTAAATCCACATCTCTGAGAAGTGGTACTGTGCTGTGGGGGAGAAATTAGAGAAACTGCGTTTAAGGCCTTCCAGTCCTTGCCCCCTGCCTTCTGACACTAAGGCCAGGGATGCAGAAAGTAGAATTGTAGGTTTCTAGCTCTATCATTGCGGGAAAAGATGGTGTGAGACATGGGCATTCTTAGGGGTGATGGTAAATGGGGTATAAGTGACTAGAATGGAATAGGGACAGGGAGGACTGCGGAGCTCCATCCAGTCAGGTGGTAGGGCCGTCTGGAGATCTGTGTAAAAATTCTGAATCCTTATCTGGGCACATCAGGAAAGAAGGCCTTCTCTGATTAGCAATTTCTGCCACGGGCAAGGAGTGCAAAAGAACGACACAGTACGATCCTTGACCAAGATGATGGCCAAGGAGTGGGAAGGGTTGGAAGGACAGATGAGTGAATAGTTATCTTAGGAGTTCCTGGCAGAAATGTAACTGGAGAATATATTACTTTTCTGTTACTATTTCCCAGACTTTATCTTCCAAACCCCACTCCCCGTATTCCTCATTAAAACTACAACATATCACGCATGTTTATAAACAAGTTCCTTGTCCTTATCCCTCAGCTCCAATGATCTCCCTCCCACTGTCACCTTTAATCTTGCGAACACTTGGAAAATTCCCTCTTCTCTTGGAGAGCCTTCCTACGCTGCAGCTCTGCATTGGCTAGAAATCTCCAACTGCCCTTGTAGGACTCCACTGCAGCTAGAGTTCTGGGTCTGACTTAGGTTTTATCACGCAGAAGTGTTTGCCCAGGATTTGGAAGGTGGAAATGAGGCAGAGGCTGGGCCCATGCTGGTTGGGCCGGCCACCTCACTCGTGGAGAGGCCGGGGTTTTCGGCAGTGGTTTCCTGATCATGGCTGCTTCTAATCGCGGTTGTTTCCTAATCGCCATGCCCTCCTGATCGTGCTGGTATGCTCATTATGGTGCTGGAGGTGTGGCTCGGGGGCCGGCAGCTGCAGCACAGGCTTCTGCATTTGGCACACAGCTTCCTGACTGTGAAAGAGGCGGTAGGCCCCTTGGTAGCCAGGTTTGCAATGTGACTGGCAAAGCCACTTTTAAAATGCTCAACCTGGGGGCACCTGGGTCGCTCAATCAGTTAAGCATCTGCTTTCGGCTCAGGTCATGATCCCGGGGTCCTGGGATCCAACCCCGTGTCAGGCTCCCTGCTCGGTGTTGGCGGAGATCCTGCTTCTCCCTCTTCCTCAGCCTGTTGTTCCCCCTGCTTGTGTTCTCTCTCACTCTGTCAAATAAATGAATAAAGTCTTTAAAAAAATAATGCTCAACCTGTTTCTTCAGCTTTCCAACAATTCTTTTAGCCATCACCTTCCACCCATATTGGGTGGAGTGGATGCTCTTCTCTATACCTGAATTCTGATTAGCGTCGGACAAGACTAAACTTGTCATAGGGTTGTTGCAAGTGTCCAGGCCGATGAGAAACAGGGTCGTGGGGACAGAGAAGGGACACATTAGAAAAACATTTGCAGAATAAAAGTAGCAGTACTTGGGGATTAACTGGGTGTCAGGGATGCAAAGTGAGAAAGAAGCAATTGCTAAGACGACTATTTTCTGACACAGGGGAAATGATTGGAGAGAAATCCAATAGATAATAAGATGAGGGCTTCCGGGGAGAAGCACGCTTGGGCGTAGGAGGCCAAGATTGGTGAGTTCAGGTGTCCGTGGGGTATTCAAATAATTTCTTCTTTCCTAATTAAATCAGCTATAAATGCATAATTATTTATTAATATCCATTTCTCCCCCGAATCCGGGAACCTCATGACAGTAGGAACTACATCATCCCGTTCACATCTGGTACCGAGTAGGTGCTTGGTAGACATTCGTCGAACGGTGAATGAGGGCGCTGGATAATAAAAATCGTAATGATCGTACCCAGCACGAGCCGGATGAACGGTCCTGGGCACCGCGGCTATGAATAGTAATCAGACACTCGGCAGCTGATGATGATGATGACGACGACCAGGAGCATCTCTATGGTTAGAAAATCAAGCCAGAGGTGCAGAACTCCATCAACATTCCTCCAAAACCCAGAAGAAGAGGCCAGAGTCTCCGACTTCAATCAAATAGCGCCTCTCTTACATATTCATTAAGTGCCCATCGTGTAGTAGGCCTATTAGGAGGTTTTCCCAGGTGCTTTGCAAGTGGAAGGACTTCTGTTCATCCGTCATATACTCAGTGCGATTGGCAGCTCTTGTGAATCAAAGCCAAGTTGACTCCAGCAACCCAGGGTAAAGCGCGCCCTCAGCCAGACTGATTTCCTGCAGCTGCTCGCAGGGTACGGCAGCAAACCTCATCATTATCTGCAACGTGGTAATTAAGCCGGGCTGTGATTGGGGCAGGCTTTGTCCCCGTTTAGCTCACTCACTACAGTCCTGTGGGCTTGCCGTTCGGGCCCTGCCTCCTTCTCTGCGGGTGCTCGAGAGGTCGTTCTCCAATCCATCAGTCCTGACGATGCTTTTTAAAACCATTTATGATGCCCCCTTCTCTTCCGGAAGTGAAATCCATAGAGAACCCGACCTATATGCACGCATAATTTCAAATGAATCCGAGTCTTGCCTAGTGGTAATATCCAGGCCCATGGGGAAATTGTTTGATAATGGTGATGATGATAATGATGATGTGTTTGACCGGGAATATCTCTGTGGTTAGAAAGTCAAGTCAGGGGCGCCTGGGTGGCTCAGTTGGTTAAGCAGCTGCCTTCGGCTCAGGTCATGATCCCAGCGTCCTGGGATCGAGTCCCGCATCGGGCTCCTTGCTCTGCAGGGAGCCTGCTCCTCTCTCTGCCTCTGCCTGCTTCTCTGCCTACTTGTGTTCTCTCTCTGTTAAAATAAATAAATAAAATCTTTTTTTTTTTTAAAAAGAAAGTCAAGTCAGAGGTGCAGAATTTCATCAGCATTCCCCCCAAACCCGGAAAATAGACCAGATGACCTAAGGAAGGGAACTCATAACAAAATGATGTGTATCTCAACATGCAAAGGAGGTACTTCTAGCGCTGCAGCAGGTGAGATCCTCACAGATGCCCATGCACGTGCTTACAGATGCAGACTGGGAACGCGGGACATTGGCGACTGGAAACCGTGGCCGCTATCACGGTCCGGGATGTGTACCGGAATAGTCAATTGTCCTCTGATAAAGTTCCAAACAAAAGAAAGAACAGTCTTTCCTTGATCTGTACAGAAGTCGCATTCTTTGGAAATTCACATTATACTGTACACAAAACAACCCCCTCCCAAGCCCCCAAACTTCAAAACTTTGCAGTAAGTTTCTAGGTTCGGATGATTAAAAACAGGTTTTTCGCCTACGTCATTGTCCAGTTGGACAGACAAAGTTATGTAGGACACAGACAATTCTTCACTGTGACAGCAGTCCCGGGCTGTGATCCACTCAATGCCAGGAGAGTCACTCAATCACCGTGACCACCCAGAAAACTGCTTTCCGCTTTCCAAATGCCCCCGAGAGGCAGTGCCACCCCCATTGAAAACCACAATAGGCTAGCATGAGCTCCCCGGTCTGATCTCTCCATTCAGCGAACTGTCTACTTGAAAAAATATAGGGCAGGAGGTGTGCCCCATAAAGGTTGGGGAAGATAACAGGAACCTGAAGTGGCTGTGGATCCCGCCACCTGGGCACAGGGGTGAGCATAATTGGAACCTACTCGGCGCACATTTTGCGGGGAGCTCACCTCTGGGAAACTCATAAACAAATAGCGGTGGAATCTCAGTTGCCATAATGTCTTCTGGTGTTACAGGGCTTATGTCTGGGATAGTGGTTAAGCCGAATGACTTGACGTCACTATCTGGTTAGAAGTATCCAAGTAAAAAGATCATTAAAAAAAAAGATAATTACATATCAAAACACTTTGCTGCAGGCATTTTACTACGGATTAGGGAATAACTGCTTCGGTTCAAATCTTAGCTCTGCTGCTCACCAGCTGTGTGACCTTGGGTAAATTACTTAACTTCTCTGTGCCTCAGTGATAGGAATAGAGCTCTCATTATGTTTTTTTGAATACATATAGGGGTGTTATGGAATTCAGTGAGTTTATATTTGTAGAGTGCTTAAAATAGTGCCTGGTATATATAGGAAGTACTACATATATGCATGTTAAAATAACTAAATATAGTTGACCCCTGTCAACAACAGAGGTTGAACTATGCAGGTCTGCTTATCTATGAACTTTTCCAGTAAATATAGTACAGTATCTTCAATGTATTTTCCCTTTCTTAGATTTTCTAAAGAACATTTTCTTTTCTCCAGCTTACTGTATTGTAAGAATACAGTGTATATAGTACATACACAAAATATGTGTTAATTGAGTATTATGGGTGCTGTAATTGTATATCATCTGTAAGGCTGCCAGTCGATAATAGGCTATGAGTAGTAAAGTTTTGGGGGACTCAAAAGTCATACATAGGTTTTCTATTGTTTGGGGGGGCCAGCCTTCCCAACTCCTGTGTTACTCAAGGGCCAACTGTACATATGCTTTCAAAACAATGAAAATGTCTCAATCTTTTTTACAAAAAAAGATTTGAATAAATGAGGTATTACAGAAGCAAAAAAAAGGGTGACAGACCAATGACACAATGGACACAACAGTGGAGATGCCATAAGCCATTTCGATGAATGCAGCAGCAGTATATATATATATAGTTTGGGATTGGAGACTAAAGGGCAAGAGAATAATTCCTCACTGATCTAAATCTCTTGGCATCCTGAAATTTCTACTGCTTTGTTAAAGGACCAAAATTTGTCCCGGCTTAACTCTAAATAAACACTAAACTTAAAAAATGGATGTTAATGATGTGTGGGTACTTAGAAAAGAAAGGAGGAATCACTTCCAGCCCTATTTTTGTCTTGCTTCTAAACTTTTAAACAAACCAACCGACTGCAGTGGGGACAACTCAAAATTGTGACAGTGGTAATTGCTGTGGCCAACAGTATTGCTCACCAAATACCCCGTATGCTCTCCCACACTTCTCGGCCTGCCTGACGAGGAGGGCCAGTAAGGGCTTTGACTAGTTTCAGCAAATAGTCTAGGAGCAGAAGTGGTGTCTGTTACTCTGGGCTAGAGAATTTCATGGGTGCAAGTTACCCCCTCTTCCAATCCTCTCTCCCCCAAACCCTGTAACCATGAAAACCCAAAGCCTCGGTCTTAAAGATATAATGGAAAAGCCTAGATCCCTGAGTCACCGAAGAGAGGAGAGCTGGTTTGGTCACTTGAACTTAGAGATTTTTCATGAACAAGAAATAAACTTTTGTTGTCATAAGCAGCAGAGATTTGGGGAATCATTTGTTACCATAACGTGTCCCGACTCATGCAATTCTGTCTCCACAATGGCTCCAAACCACTCCCATTCCATCTTTCACCCTCTTGCTTTTCACATTTCCTTGATTGCCTCTCACTTTGAATCCACATTTTAGTCCCTCTTCATCCTGCTGCCCCAAGGCTTAGAAAACTGGGGGATTTGACTTTGCTGATCTGGTTGACCCAGCACACCTAGTATGAAACTTCCAGCATCTGCTCTCTGGATGGTTGACCATGGCCAAGGCCAGAAGCTGAGGGATCTGGAGGCCGGGCAGGTCTTGACATCCACTAGGAGTTAAAAGAGGGAGCTCAGACAGGAACACATAGCAACTAACTGGCCTCATCTCATTTGAGGATCAGGTTCTATGGAAGCTAGAGTGTGGATAACAGAGGGACCTCCTAGACTTGTTGACTTGACTATAGCTCCAGCCCCTAACATAAGCTCTAGGGCATAAGAGGGTCATGATAAATATTGGAAAAAAATTGATTAGTTTTATGAAGGTCAGGTTTAAGCAATATGGTATGAAATTATGTGTCAGTTAACTCATCCTTCTAGAGAGCACAGAGTAGTGGAAAGAACACTTGGCTGGAAGTCAGTCAATTGTAGTAAAATCTGGCTCTGCTATAATAATCGTGTGACCTTGGTCAGGTCACTAAGTCTGTCTAGGACTCATTTTACGCATCTGCAAAATGGGAGGATTGGAACAAGGAGACCTCTAAGTCCTTATTATTAAAACCAATTTTAATAGTCTTTGATTCTACAAGTCTGAAACTTACAACAAAGCTAGTACAATAAATGTGTTTATATGTCTACGAATTCTAGTGGGGCCTATAGTCCTTTCTGACACTGGCTATATTTTAGGAAATTATAACATGTTTTAAGATTTCATACTTATTTTTTATTGTATTTTCTTTTTTTCAAATATACATTTGAGTTACATGAATCAAAAACAAAACCAAGGGGTGCCTGAGTGGCTCGGTTGGTTAAGCATCTGACTCTTGATTTCAGTTCAGGTCATGATCTCATGGTTGTGAGATTAAGCCCAGCATCAGGCTCTGTGCTCTTCTTGAGATTCTCTCTTTCTTTTTTTCTCTCTCTCCCTCTGCCCTCCCTACCATGTGCTGTCTCTCTGCCTCTCAAATAAATAAACCTTTAAAAAACAAAACAAAACCAGGAAGCCTCACTTCTTATGATGAGCATTGAATAATGTATAGAATTGTTGAATCACTATATTGTACATCTGTAACTAATATAACGCTGTATGTTAACTATACCAGAATTTTTAAAAAGTCTCTCTCCATTAAATTAGGTAACTATTTTTGTTAGTGTCTTATCTATCCTTACAATTTTTCTTTATGTTACCAATTAATATTTTGAGTTGCCTTTTTCTTACATAAAAGGTAACATTTTATATATGTTAGTTCCTTGTTTGCTTTTCTCACTTCAGAATATGTGCCAGCATTCTTCCCATATCAAAACATAGAGATTGTCTTCATTTTCTATTGCTGCATTGTATTCCATTGTATGATGGAATGTAATTTATTTGAACAACTCCCTAACAATGAATATTCAGGTCGTTTCCAATATTTTATTATTTCATTGTTGTAATACATAACCTTACATATATGACATGCCAGTAGAAGAGATTTCTAGGAGTAGGATTGCTGAGTGAATGCATAAATAATTCTACATTATGGTAGATGTGGTAGATGTCCCATCACAGAGTCGTACCATGCTGCCTTCCCACCAACAGTGCATGACATGTCTGCTTCCTCCAGCCTCACCAACAGAGGATGGAAGGGGTCATACTTGGACTTTTGCTAACCTGATAGGTGAAAAATGGTATTTTCATATAATTTTTCATGTGTATTTATCTTGATGTCTGTGAGGTTGAACACCTTTTCATATATTACAGAACAATTTGCATTTTGTCTTCAGTGTCTTGTCCTAGGCTCATTTTTCTATTGAGTTTTTTGGTCTTCTCTATTTTTAGAAGCCTTTTATTTATTCAAAAGATTAATGAGCTGAAATCATTTTAACACTTTTCTTCTGTGTTTTTGTGGTTTTTGAAATTATTTTAAAGAACTAATAACTATTGAGATAATTTATTTAATAAAGATAATGAATTCTACTCGATGCCAGCTATTGATGAGAAAAATGAGTAAGACAAAGGAGAGGCATTCCCTTGAAAAGATCAGTGACCAGGGGAGAAGTTTAAAATATGGTCTAGTGTAAGACATAATAATAGTATCTGACATCGCAGTAGTCTTCTACAACTTACAAATCCTTTCATATTCATCATCATCTTTTTTTTTTTAGTTCACAGATAATTTTTAAGGTTGCGTTAGTTGGAGAAAAAAACTTAAAAATAGCAATGCCTTCACCAAAACAAAATTTCTCTGTCCATAAAAGTCTAGATGAGTAGTCCAGGACTAGTATTGGGCTCCTGGTGCCAGAAACTAGGCTTTTTATGTAACATCAACTCATGACTCAAGACAGTGCCAAAGGTACTTCCTATCTCTTAAGGACAGTTCCAGGGTGATGCTATAAGGCCGCTCCACTTATACTCCATTTCACCAGAACTTAGTCACATCAAGTTGCAAGGGAAGCTAGAATGGCTCCAGGTTGCCATGTGCCTGTTAAAAATAGGGGTTCTATTACAAATGAAGGAGGACGGATGTTGGAGTTCAATCTGAAATCTGCCAAAAAATAAATGGGAAAGGCATTACTATCCTCATTATAAAGGACTAAAAAAATACAACTATCTACCTGTTCAAGATGGTGGACTGAGCACATCTACCTGTCACCTCTCTCTCTCTCTCTCTCTCACACACACACACAGGAAAAAAAAAAACCCACAAACACATAACAGAAAAGAACATGGAGAGGGGGCACTATCTGTGGATGAGTGATTTTAGCTAATTTCCTGCAGCCAAAAAGTACATGCAAGAAACTTTAATGGGGTTCACAGTAGAGAATGGATTCAATCTGCCTAGAATTTGAGAGAAGCTCAGGGCCTGAATTTCAGGGAAGTCCAAGAATGAAAGAAGTTTATTCCCACATATGCCTATTGAGGAGGTTACTTGAGTGTGTCAACTCCAGCAAAGCTAAAGCAAAGTTCCCAGAAAATGGTGAGTTTTTAAATAGAAGAAATAATAGAATTTAAAAAAACCCACAAAACTTCCTGGATACCAATTGTCAGTGACCTCGCAAGCAATTAATTCAAATTAAAAGAGTATCAATGGACTCGAGAAGAGAACTGTTTTCAAGAAGAATGGAATGGATTCCCCCCGCCCCTCCCAAAAGAAGAAAGAAAAAAAGCGGGTGGGTGAGTAAAGGCTGAATATGATAAAGAAGGCATCTGTTTCTTCTACCAACAAGAAAAAAGGACAATCAGAAACTCCAGAAAAACAAAAAATTGTACAAATAGGAACTAAACTAAAATGTAGCATTATTTTGAGCAATTGGATTCCTGTGAGAAAGAAGACTCTACTTGTTCTTGAAACATTTTTCTTTGAGTGATAGTGGGGTCATGACATTGGAACCATAGAAAAGAAATGTAATCATGGCGCTCTACTTAGCTCTGTAACAATATTTACATAACCAAGTTGTAACCACTGTTTTCTGGTTTTCAATTTTTAGAATCAACCTATAAACAAAGCAGGAGAAACTTAATTGTGGTTACAGAGTAGATAGAATTTGGGAGGTAGAGGCGGGTAGGGAGGTAGAAGAAAGAGACATTTGGCTTTTCTATTCATCCTACTGAGTGAGCAGTCAAAGGTATCATTGACCGTTGATGGAAAAGAATTAGAGGTTCGTCTATAGTTACAACAGAGCAACTAAAATAGCCAGAACTTTTAAATCTTAGCAGGGAGTGGGGGAACACAAATTAGAACCTCATCTGCCCTAGAAGGAAGTGGATAGATAATGTCTACTGAGGTTGTTGATCAAGACAGAGCAGTGTAAATATATCATTTGAAGATGCAGAAGAAACCACAAGCGGAACTAAAAACAAACTGGTTAAGGGCTGTCGTCTTTGAGAAGTGGAATGAGGGTGGGGAGATGTGGGTCAGGGTACTGTTTCTTCATGTTGCAAAACCTTTTGGACCATTTGATATTTTAATCAAGTGCATAAAGCATTCTGATAAAATTTGAATTTAAGTTCTGGAGACGCATTTCACTGCCACATCGTAAAAATACAAAAAAAAAAAAAAAAAAAAGATTACAAACTAAAGGAAATAGTCACAATAAAGTGAGAGAAGGCAAAGAAACTAGGACAGGTTAAGTGATTTAGCCTATTTCACACTGGCCCATGGCTGATAAACAGGAGAGCGAGAATTTGAACAAAAGTGACATATGCCTGCTGGGCTAGCCACCACTGGGTCCACTAAGTCCAAGGTGCCATCTCGGCTATCCAGGGATTTAGGATCTAAGTGAGGTATGACCAGTCCTGCAAGGACCTTCCTTTTCTACACATCTGCTCCAGGTAAAGCCCCAAGCTCACTCCTGAGCCTTGCACATTCCAAATCTCTTGTCTCCCTCCTCCTCCTGGAAAAAGGTAGGCGGTCAGTCACAAGTAGCATTTGAATTCCTCATCCATCCTATGGCGGTTGTGCCTATTAAAAAAGGATCATTCCCATCGTGGACCCAGCTTCGCATCTGCATTCATTGCTTCCTGGTTAAGCAAGAAGGATTAGAATATTGAGAACTTCCACTTCCAATGTGGAGCTTGAAAGAAAGCCCTAAAGACTATAATCTAGAAACATAAATCAAATATGTATTTACATAGCTATGAGGCTGTTAGAGAAGAAATACAAGTTCCTAGGAGGTAACATACAATCGCCTAGTTGAACCCTGAGAAATAAAATATAGACTGACAACACTGGGGTTTGGAGGGAGGGAACCTCTTTCCTGAATGTTGAAAGGACTTGGCGTAGTTTTTGAGTGTTGAGTTTGATGTAGATCAGGTCAGCCTGGAGGTAAGAAAGCTTTGCCAGGTGGCGGGGACATGGTCACGCTTCTGGTCAACGGTGGATGCGTGTTGGGGGCTCTGGATAGGAGGGAGCTGACCCGGCCTTTACTGAGTGTTGATGTGAATCCTGATTGGGAAACCATCTGTTTTTCTTTAGGATCTCTCCTGAGGACTCTTGCATGTGCCCAGTAGATCCAATGGCAGGGTCGGGGGGCGGGGGGTGCTGGTGAGGGGTATTCTGGTTAAGTGGTCCTCAGTCCTCCGGGAGGCTGCAGAGTTTGTAGGAGGCCAGGTGTCCAAGTACACATTCATATGCACAGTAGTCATGGATTCGAACCATGTTAGACATACAAACTACCTTTCCCACATGCATATATATGCTGTTGTGCTTAGTAAAATAACGAAGAGTTTTGTTCTTTTTATTTTTAAACACAAAAACTGTTAAAGCATTATTCAATTGACAGTAACTTTTTACATCATCTAGTTCCACAAAGGACATTAAAAATGCAGTCACAGGTCTTTTCTGTGCTCCACCAGCTCCTAATTATGTTTCCATGTCACCGTCTGATCTCTATGCTTTCTTTCAAAGCACTTAACACAATTTCTCATTGTCTTTTTCCTTTCATGCCCATTGATCTTATATCAGTCTCTCCCACTAGATTATACACTTCATGAGGGCAAAGAATGCATCTGTTTTTCTCACAAATTGTATTCCTAACTCCTAGCAGAATGCCCAGCACATAGTGAAAGCTCAGTAAATATTTGTCATGCAAATGAATGAGGTGACAGGGCTGGGGAAGGGTGTTCAAAACAATTATTTATTTGATTATTAAGAAGTTTGGGAAGAAATGATCTGGTTGTTGTCCAACAATAACCAAGACCAGGAAGAGCGAAGAGAATTACCAAAGAGACATGTTGGTTCATAGCAAACAGGGAGGCAATCCCCGCCCAGTGAGCTGTCCAGCATCACTGCCAACTTCTAATAGCATTTATTTTTGAGCTTATTTGTAAGTAATGGGATGCTGGACATGATTCAAAGCACACCAGGCAGAGGCTCAGCCTCTTCACTGATTATAATCTAAAAGAGTGTCCAGTGGAAATTTTATGTAGTATCTTTTTTGTTGACACTTTCTCAGAAGGTTTACTATAAACTATATACTTAGCCCCCTCAGGGTGTAGAGTGATGTCAGTCACAAACAACAGGCCACTAAAAGAAGGAGACTCCATTTTCTGCTGTCCTCTCCCCACTCCATTTGCCCCTGAGTCCCCTCCTGAACCTGAAACTCAGCTGTGTTATTTATGGAATGCCAGCCACCAGTGAGAACTATTCTAGCTGCTTCGGGGAAACACACAGAATTTACCGGGCATGGTACCTTCTTTAGAGGAGAAAACAAGCAAGTCTACATTTATTTTCCTCTGTAGCTAGGGTTCTTTCCCTCCAAAGATCTATTCTGGGTATTCAGTAACTGCAGAATTGACCTGCAAATAAATTCAACTACATTCACAGTTCCTAAAAATGACTGTGACCAGTTTACTCACAGAGGTGAGAAGAAAATATTTTCAGAGAGAGCAGAGGTGCATAAGAGAAAGTTACCTAAAACAAGTAGAGAAGGCTTAAGATCACACAAATCCAACACAGATTCTTGGCTGTTAAGAGGTAGAGGTCACTCCAGTTATGAAGAAAAATCTCAACATGCGTCCCACGTGGGACCCTGCCCCCGTGAAGCACGTCACTCCCTTTCTTCATTTATGGCTACCTGCTGTCATTGCTTGACAAGGAGAGTAGGTGGGAATATTTAAAGGCTCTCAACTCTACTCCCAAAGAACTGAGACTCCCAGGTTTGGAGATCACAGCTAGGAAATATGGCGATCAAAACATGTTTTTTTCAGATAAAATTTCCTTTTGTTCTGACAGTTAATAGCAGAATCTAGATTTCTAAAACACTTTTCTTCAGGTCATTTAGGTTGGTGTACTCAGAGAAGGTCTCAGGACAGAGTGGTATTGATGACTAAGCTACTTGGGATGGCAAAGGTCCTATAGCTTGTTTGGGTTTGGGCTGCAAGATGGCACATCTCAACTACCTTTCATGTCCCCACCACCTAATGAAGCTGGCAGGTGACATTGTAGGGGAGGGAAAATAATTTCAAAAATAATGTTTCCTATACCATTCTTTATTCTTGGCTGAGATAAATATTATCTATTTTTTATCCCTATAATTTAATCCTTATAATATATAATTTATATATATAAATTATAAATACAATATATAGGGATAAATATATAATTTATCTCTATAATATAATCCCCATTTATAATCCCTATAATAAAAAGATTAATAGGAGAAAAATGAATTAATTTTTTTAAGATTTTATTTATTTATTTATTTATTTATTTATTTATTTATTTATTTGACAGGGAGAGGTCACAAGTAGGCAGAGAGGTTGGCAGAGAGAGGGGGAGAAACAGGCTCCCTGCTGAGCAGAAAGCCCTATATGGAGCTCGATCCCAGGACCCTGAGATCATGACCTTTAACCCACTGAGCCACCCAGGTAAAGGGTGCCCCTTTATTTATTTATTTGAGAGAGAGAGAGACAGCGCAAACCAGAGTAGGAGCAGAGGGAGAGAGAGGGGAGAAAGAATTCCAAGCAGACTCCGCTCTGAGTGTGGAGCCCAACTCGGGGCTTGATCTCATGACCCTGAGATGGTGACCGGAGTGGAAACCCGAGAGTCGGATGCTTAACAACCTGAGCACCCTGGGCACCGTAGAAAAATGAATTTAATTACATACACACATACATCTGCCCCACAAAGATATGAGGTGCCAAGACAACCTGGCAAGGGAGGCTTATATACCATCCTGAGTTGAAGAACGGGACACGGGTGAGCCTCTCTCTTTTTGGGTCTTGGCTATTTGGAAGGGAAACAAAGTTCATGGGAGAGCCACTATGTACCAGGAGCTGTGCTGGGCATTTTCCATGTAATAAACTCACTTAATCCACCCGACCACTCAGTGAGGGGCTTAACATTCCCTTATTCTTGTAGATAGTAAGAATAAACAAGTTTGGAAATATTACATTCCTTGCTTAAGGTCACAGCTCATACATAGCGGAGGCAAAGTTGGAAGCCATCATTTTTTATCACCAAGCTAAGGTTTACTTACAGGCAGGAAGTGTGTTTATATCTACCAAGAAGCCCTCCCGACACTGCAGCCGCAGTAGCATTGTAACAAAACGGAGGGATAAAGGGGACCATCGCGGACCCCATCTTTTGCCCTTGAAGTGTTGCTGCTTCCTGCCTTGCGGGGCAAGTGGGCAGAGCCCTGCTTTGGTTCCTCTGCAGAAAAAAAGAAGGTCTGTGAGAGACACACAAAGTTCGCTTTTCAGACCTTTCTACAAAACTACAATACATTCTGTTTCATGTTTCCTAAATTATTTTCAACAGGCAGCTGTGCTTGGTCGGAATCTCCGAGGTGCTCTGGGATTCCAGACGGGGCGGGGGCTGCCCCCTGTGCTCTCTGGCTGGGAATAAAATAATTCACAAATGTGGGGCATCTGGGGAATTTAGGGGCTAAAAAGAGAAGCTCCTGCTTGGAAGTGGCTAAGATTCCTGGACTTTCGTGGTGTCGGGGAAGAGTTTCAGGGATGTTTTGCTTTTGCTGTGGTGCTAATAATAAAGCAGTCGTGTTTTGACCATTACTGCGTTGCATGCACCTTACCAAGGATCTTTTTTACAGGCACTATATGCACCCATTCCATCCGTCCTGACAGCATTTAATCCCCTCAACGAACCTGAGAGGTAGATATTAGCTAGCACATATTACAGATGGGGAAATGGGAGGCTCAGAGATCAAGAGTTTGATCAAGTTTTGTTTTGTTTTATTTTTAAGATTTTATTTATTTATTTGACAGAGAGAGAAAACACAAGCAGGGGGAGCAAGAGAGGGAGAAGCAGGGAGCCTGATGCAGGGCTCAATCCCCAGACCCTGGGATCATGATCTTGAGTTGAAGGCAGATGCTTAACCGACAAGGCCATCTAGTCGCCCCCAAGAACTTGCTCAAGTTTTCACAGCTTTAAGACCAAGTTGGGATTCAAACCCAGGCTGCTCGACCTGAATGTTTGTAATTTTAACAATATATTGCTGCCAATGAATTTATTGTGAAGTTAATGAATATGTCAGAGAGGCTCTTCTCCATCTCGTACCCTACTCACTAAACGCTTGAGCAATTAAGATAGTTTGAGTTCACTTACGAAGGGAATGGAAAAACAGCACTTGGGTTTGTCCCAGTTACATGAATTAATTCTGTCTTGGGGTTCTGATGGCAGCATAAACCAAAGAGCCCAGAATCCCATGATCAAATTATATCATTAAAGTCCTTGGCAGCTTGGCTATTATTTTATGTAAAATATATGCATGGCTTCTGAGAACGCCTCTCCACCAGCAGACAAGATGAAAAAAAAAATCTTAGCAATAATAGGATTCTATGCTATCATTCCGGTATTTATGTGCCATTATTGATAGGAATGTTGCTTGTTTGGAATCTGGAAGGCAAACAGAGTTTCAGATTCCAGCCCTCTATTGTGGAAAGTAATAACACTGCAGCATAGCCATGCAAATCAAGGAACTCTGAAACCCCAAACCTCCAATCATAGCACCGGGCTCACCAACATTCCAAACATGCCTCTCTCCCCAAAGGCAGCCTGGCTCTGCCATGGAATCTTTTCAGAGCTAGCATCAAAGGCTGCGTGAGGCCCAGTATTTGGGACATCTCATTGCAGCCCAAGTCCCAACGTAGGGTGAGGTCAGCGAGGGCAAATAACTGAATAGTTTTCTCCAAAACGCCATAGCTGGAATTCCCTCTCCTGGCCTGGGTTCCCTCCCTCCCCGGCTGCACTGCCCCCCCACCCCCCACTGCCCTGGCTCTCTCGCATCCCTTAGCCTTACAAAGTCCTCCTGGCACAGTACCCGGCTCGTCCCCGCCCCACCCACCTGCTGCACCCGGCACTGCCCAGCCCAAGCAGAAAAGAACTTTCTTCCCGCAGAGAGGGACGGAGCTCGAGACACGCCCAGGCTATCTATAGAAAATCCCTCTGGGGGTTCTGCTGACAAGTCACTCGAGATCCCTCCTTGGGCTTTATTATGTCACAGGAACCCTGGATGGAATGCAGCGGATTAAATTCCAAGCCCTTCCCTGTGGGCTGGGCCCCGAAGGAGGGGAGCCAGCCACTTTCCGCCAGGCTCAGGGGCCATCTGTGTTCTCAGGTGCCCCCTACTGAATGTTTTTGTCCCTCAGCGCTGCAGTCCGAGGCTGGGGAAGGAAGGCCTGGGGGCTGCTGGCGGCTAGACCCTCCGCTCTCTTACAAGCTGGCAGGGACATGGACGGAGGCTGAGAATGCCGCTTTGACCCTCGGAGCTCAGCGAATGGATTTGGGCCGGTCACTGCTCCGCTCTGAGCTTTCCCCACCAGAAGAACCCCTGGCCCATTGAAACTGTTACTATCACTCCCGCATGGAAGCTGGGGAGTGGACACCAAAGAGGGGGAAAGCTCGTAGCAGGTGCCCAGGTGGAATTTGAAGATCGCCATGGCAGGCACAGGTCAACGCACGCTGAGGAATGACAGAAAAGATGCTGGAGGAGGGAAACACTTCCAATGTGGGCTAATTCTTTGGAAAGGCAAGGATATTGTCAGGTGACCGAAACGTAACAGCCCTGTGTGCTCCTCATCTACAATATGGGAGTAATAATAATACTGATCAGATAGGTCCGTGGAGATGAATAAATGGGTCTATTTATTAGAAGGGCTTCAAAGGGTGCCTGGTATGTACTAAGACAACTCCTCCTTCTCCTCCTCCTCCTCCTCTCCTCCCCCCTCCTTTCTTCTTCTTCTTCATTCTCCTCCTCCTCTTCTTCTTCTCCTTCTACTTCTTCCATGAGTTACCTATGATTGTTGTTAGTATTACGAGATCCCAGAGCTTTTACAGTCAACAATGCTTTGCAAAGATCATGAGTGTTGATAACATTTATTGCATGTTTATGGCATACCCGCTGAGCATTTAAAATAATCTAGCATTTCAGAATAGTCCCGTGGCAAGAAGAACTACCATTTCCATCTTTTAACATGGAGGAGCTCGAGCGCTAGTGAGCTGCCCTAGATCACAGAGCCGGTAAGTGACGGGCGCCGTCAGTCCTGTCCCACCAGATCTTGCCCAGGCTGGTCTCTTTTCTGGCTGGTTGAACTCCCACACACCCTTGACCTTGCTGGGTCTCCTGCAGAGACCCAGGGCAGATCCTAATACCTGCTTTCTTTCATAAAGCGGACGTCCTAACCACTCCACTATGGAACCGCGTCTGATACCTGCTTTCTTTCGTTCACATGGTTGTCTCCGGAAAAGTGCCAGGCAAACTCACGCTCTTCCCAGAAGTGGGAGGAAATCTAATCTTCATAAAGGAAGGTAAGTCAAAGGAGGGAGGAGTGACCTTGGACAGTCATGGCGAGCCTGCATTTTTGTGGGATTCTCTTGCTCCTTCTCAGAGAACAAGAAAAGACAACGGAACATAGTATATATTTGACCTAAGCCAAAAGCCCAGGGAGGCTTCTCTAATCCTGGGGAGACCACTCGTGTTATGAAAAGTGGATGGTTCCCCACTCTCCAAACTTGTCAGATCTTGAATCTTTCTGTGTGCGTGCGTGTGTGTGTGTGTATGTGTGTGTGTGTTTGTGTGTGTGCGCGCGCACGCGATGCGCACTCGCACCAACTGATGCTCTCGGTAATAACGCATCGCTGGGCTTCCACCTTAGCAGAGCATATGAAACATGTAAACAAATAATAAATTATGCCTGTGCCAATGGGGCATAGAAGCAGTAACTCTAAAATACCACCCAGGGGAGAGAAAGTTTATTGACACTGTGATAGAACACTCCAATCTCATTGCCAATGGCATTATTTCACACCCGGAGTTAAATTGGCAGGGTTGTTACTTCTTGAAGGAGAACTTTGCTTTTTTTTTCTTTTTTCTTAAACATCAGATTTTTTTTCCCCCTTGAAACAATGCAAATCTTTCCTTTTGAAGGGAACTTGGAGAGCAGATTCCTTCCATCGTTATAAAAGGGTTGCAGGTTGCTCAGACTGAAGGAATTCCTGATGACAAGGTTTTAAGTACTGCTCATTTGGCAAGGTGGGTGTCACCGAGCCTTTCCTTTACGTGGAATGCAGACCTTGATTCCCAGGGGGAAGAGATCCTTCGAGAAACATGCCCCCCTGTTGGACCCTGGGCTGAGAACTGATGCCACTGAGCAGACTAGAACAGTGGTCTTCAAGGTGAGGTGTCACACCCAGAGGGTGCTATCCCATAGCAATCCATTTGAAGTGAAGAAAGTATTGAATTTTTTATCTTTATTTTTATGTTATCAACACCATTTTTTGCTGTTAAAGTTTAAATATATATAATGAACAGGATAAAATAATGAACTTCTTATGTAGTCATGTAACTAACCATCATCTGACTTCCAAAATCACCAATTTATGGCTAGTCTGTTCCTCCATGTACTTGCTCCGCCTCTTTCTCCTCCCACGTTACTTGAAGCATATGCCTCCCTATAGGTTAGGAAAGGTGGTCTTGTCCATGCAGTCATTGGACACCCCTCACCAGCTCCCAGGACACTTTCTTTCAGAAAGATAAAGGGTCCACGCAGCCTGGGCTGGGTTTTACTGCCTTATGTGGGAATATCTTTTCCTATTTTAGGCTCAGTAGATGTTGATTTGCTCTACTAAACATGCATATCAATGGCTCTCAGGTCCCCAGTCTTCAGTATTTCAGACCTCATGGGAGAGATGTTGGAGTCCTTCCACTCTGAGAGGACCTGCATGTAGGCCAATTGCCCTGTGTTGGCTGCTGGAAGAGACCCAATGGCCATGAGGGACCAATGCCCACTATTGAAGCTGGTATTACTTAGTTTCTTCTCTATGATAAAATGTTCCACCTTATATTTTCCTTGGTTATTCCAACAGTACAATAAAAAGTGCAAAAGAGTTTGGAGTCCACCCCTGGATTGGTAAGCAGTGGACAGTATTCTGCTCCCTGGAACTGATAACTGGTGCTCTTTGCTGTACATTCTATCATTATGGCAATAAAATTTCAGCGTATCCATCTAAACAGCAAGTCCTCCCTCTTTGAAAACATAGCTACAATACCATCATTATATTTTGCATCCATAATAATCCCTCTAAATAATCGAATCCCTAATTCATGCTTACATTTCCTCAACTGTCCTATTCTTTTTAGAGCTTGAATTGAAATCCAAAGTCCATACATTGTGATGAGTAAATACATCCCTTAAATCCCTTTTAATCTATTGGCCCCTCTCTCAACTTCTTACTCTGTTTTTGCAAATTTTTGTTTAAGAGCTTGGATTATTTTTCCTGGATCATGCTCTACAGGTTAGATTTTGCTGATTATATTCCCACGGTATCATTTATCATGTGCTTTTATCCCTTGTATTTCCTATAAATGAAAAATCAAGATGTTCCCTCAGGTTCAAATTAAATATTTCTGACATCTTGACACTTTGTTCATGGTGCTATGGATATCTATCGGGAGAACATAATATTTGGTTTTCTCTCTTTTTTGTGTGTGTGATATCAACAATCTGCGATGATCATTGCCAAATCCTGTAACTCACTAGGGATTACGAAATGTGGCGTTCTATCTATCTGTCCTCATTTATTAGCTGGAATACTTCTGTAAGGAGAATCTTCTTATTAGCTTTTTGCTAACCCTGAAGCACGGTTCTTATAAGAAAGGCTGAACAAATGATTTTTTTCCTTTTCCAGTTTTCAAAATAATAAGTTCATCACCTAGTATTCTTCAAAAGTGATTACCAGATATTTTAAAAGTAGTTATAAACATACAAATTTGCACATATATAATGTGGTTTAACCTATTGTGGTTGCTCAAAGTGCCTTCATTTTTGGCCAATGGAAACCTATTCAGCTTGGCTCCTGAGCCTTTTTGACATGACCCCAATAATAATTGATAGCTGCTTTGCTTTCTGGTATGATAAGTTGTTCCAAGCGTACTTCCCAGACTTCTCCAAGGAGCTGGTTCCTTTTAGTGGGAAATGGTATTTAAAGACCACAATCTGCACTTAGGGTTGGATTATCCTTTTTTTTAATTCTAATTTACATAATATATTAATTAATACTGTGGTAGAGAGATAAAATTTATAAATGACAAAGAAACACATATACCCAATATAGAAAGTTTAGAGACTACTTATTTAATGTATATACCCAGGAAACGTGCTCGAATTCTGATCCTGAGCTCCCTTCCCTCTGGCTGCTTGGCCTTGGCCAAGTTCTTACTTCTCTCTCAACATCAATTTCTTCAAGTGTAAAATGAACAACATAGTCTTAGCCACTTCAGGGGATATTGGATGACCAAATAAGATAGATGGTAGATAGAGATAGAGAGATACGTAGATGATAGGTTAAAAAGATAGATAGATACATACATACATACATACATGCATACATCATACATACATACATACGTACCCTGGTCTCACTCAACAAATAAGAGCTATTCATAGTATATCGACTAAGACCAATATTGACAGAGTCCCACTCTTGTGGAAGGTACTGGGTCTGCCCTCAGGGATCTTGCAAACCTCTAGAGGACCAGAGAAGCACCACTCATAGGGAAGCTCATGCGACAACCATTTTCCCAAGGACTCACTGAGCAATATGAAGGGTGATTCTTTTGGAAGTTCAGAGGAGAACTCCTTGGCCATCTGGAAGTCTCTGTGAGAGAGATGGGTTTAGCTGGGCCCTGAAGGCTCACTTGAGGAGGTGGGAGTAGATATGTGGTTGCAGGGAGGGCATGCTGGGTGCGGGAGATGGCCGGGTACAGAAAAAAGAGGAAACGACAAAATAGCAATAGGCAGAGAAGCTACTGGAAGAAAGTCCCAGGAAGGAATGAGTGTTTCATGGTCCTAACCTTCCACAGAGGTGAGCCAGGGGAGGCTAGAAACCAGAACTCTGTTGGCTTTCAAGGCACATTGTGTCTCTCAGTAGCGGAGGGTTACCAGGCTGCACGCGAGAGGAGAGAAGGCGTGAGGGCTTGCCCAGAGGGCTCCTGGTGGTTGGTCTGTAGAAGGACAAAGAAGCCCAGACACTAGACAACTACAGTGCCGTCCAGAATCGCACAGGCTGCTCCGGTGTGTGACAGGCATCCCCCCACCAGGAGGGGGATGCTGCAGGAAAATAGAGACTTTCAAAATAGCTTTGATGACCCAAGCTCCAGGAATGCCAAGACTAGGCTGGCAGCAGCAAAGCCAATGGCACGAACAACTGAAACTGTGCTCGCCTCTAAAAGCCTTGGCGGGAGTCTAGCTCCCATCTGGCTGGGCCACGTCAGGAGCTCACAGTATCGTGATTACATGCCAGGCACTGGGTTAAGCACTTAACATACACTCTCCCATTGAGTCTGTACGGTCAGCCTCCGAGATAAAGTGTTTCCACTTAATAGATGAAAACACTGAAGATACCAGAAGTCGAGCAATTTATCGCACGTTCAATACAAGCTGAAGGTGGGATTCGATCTCAAGTCTGCCTATAAAACCCTTTCTCCTACTCTTTTCACTTTCCACTATTACTGACTGTCCCTTAAAATGATGATCAGGCTCACGTAGGTATAGAATCTGTGCTAGCCCATGGTTTAAGCTGCTGGTACATTCCACATTTTTTACATACATGAACTCTTTTAGTTTTTTCATGCCTTATGAGAAGCTCTTCTATTATTCTTATTTTGGAACTTGAGGCCCAGAGAGGTTAAATAACCTACCTCAGGTCACACAGTAAGGAAAGCGCAAGGATCCAAACCCAGGCAGTCTGGGTCCAGAGCCTACGTGCTTGACCTTGTGCCATGTTCTGTCTCCCAGTAGGTGCCCGTGTGAACCAGGTCTTTTCTCCAACCCATGTTTCCCTTCTGATGCAATCGTGTGCCCGCCCTGGGAGCACGGCGGGGGAGTGGGCAAAACGGCCGGAAGACCCAGGGCACCAGAGGCAGTGCCGTCAGAGGCGGCAGGGGGCAGCTCTACGCTAACGACATCTGTTTCCTTACAGTGGCAGGTCTGATACGCATGTGAGGTGAGTTCCATTCCCTCTGGCCCTTGAGTATGGAAATCGGAGCAGTCTGATTTAAGGGCTTACAGCACACGTACCAAGGAGGGAGCCCATCCAACTATTCTGGTGTCAGAGTTTTCTTTTTTTAATTAAAAACTCTTCTTGGGAGGTTTTATAGGGAAAGCACAAGCAGGTGGTGTGAAGAGTGGGGGGAAAAATCTTCTTTTTCCCTTGGGGACTAAGAGCAATGCCTGTTCTACTGAGATTTGTAGTCCAATTTATCTTCCTTAAATGACCACATAGGAAAATGATCACAGCAGCAAAGCGACATTGGAAATGTGAAATGGATAAATAAAACGCTGGCGAGCGCTCTGTCTGCTGTCTGCTGAACCCACTTGAAAAATGGAGATCTAAGGAGCACACAAACTGAACTAGAAGGAGCCTTTAGAAGGAAGGCCACAGAACAAATGTCAAATGTTTATCTGGACATTTCTCTCAAAGAGAGAAACTGATGTGCGCAAGCCCTCGGGCCCTTGCAGGCTTCTCTCTTCCTGAGCAAGGCTGAACATTTCCGCAGGTCATTTCCCTGCCGTGGTCATAGCCACCTCCAGTAATGACGGAGCACCACAGGGCGTTCCTCGTGGGAGGGGCCTTCCAGGTCGTGCTTTATAGTCTGACCACTTCCCAATGCAAATGAGGAGCCAGGCCCAGAGAGAGGAAGTGACATGGCCTCATATTTGACGTGTATTTTCTCGTGGGATATTTACAAAGTCAATCATTTCGAATGCAGGCAAAAGTCTCAACAACCACTGACATCCGCGGGCATACTGCCTTCCGGATCCCAGCGAGCCTTTTGCGAATGTGACGTCATCCTATCCACGCAACAAACTGCTGAGACTGGCACTAGCCCAGCCTATATTTTCAGAGGACATCGAGGCCCGGAGAGAGAAAGTGTCTTGACTAAGGTCACATTGCCAGGAAGTCTCGGAGCCACATCTCGATCCACCACTGGCTCTAGATCTCATGTTCCTTCTTTACTGCCTTCAGACAAGAATAGGGAAATAGTGGAAGAAACCAGGACATAGCTCCTGGGATATTATTTCACAATTAAAAATCATTATGAACTTTAGGTAGTAACATGGTAAATACTCATCATACGGTGTTTCATGAAAACTGTAACACTCAGTGTAAAAATATGCAGAAGAAAAATGGCAGTAGAATGTTTAAATACTAGCAGTGACTGAATAGTATGATAAGCTTCTTTTCTTTCTGCTTTTTACCCATTTTAATTGTATATAATGTGGTATAAGTCTTTTGTAACAGAAGAATGAATATAACCATTTTTCTTAAAGAACTAGTAGTACACGCTGAGAATCGATAAGGAAAAGGCTAAAATGAATAGTCATATATTTGTCTTTCCTTGGCTATAAAAGCTAATAAGTAATTGATTTGCAGCATGAGATAGAAGACCATTATACAAAGTCCACACATAACACGGTTCTCTTTCCACATTTCATCAGATGCAACAAAAACTAAAATTTGGAGAACTTCAGATCTGAAGCTACCCTATTTTTATGGCTTGCATAGCCGAGTCTATTAATAAAACAAGATGATAACCTTCCTATGTTTACCAGGGTGGTGACTAATCCTTCTTTCCTCAGTCTGTGACTGAGCTCTCGCCAACATCAAGGCTCGTGGACACACTGGGGTAGAAGATTCCTTCCCATCCACTCTTTCCTTCCACACGTGGAAACTCAAAATGAAGAGGTCAAGTCACTTGCTCAAGGTCTTAAGGGTCTTCCTATTTAAATCCTGAAGATGAACTCTAAGCCCCCCGAAGCACGGTCCTTTTGTTTTTGTGCCATTCCCAGCAGCCAGTGCGGAACCTGTCCTTCAGCAGATGAGTTACAGCTTTGGTGAGGGCACAGGATGAAAAGCCCAGTTTAATAAACATGGGCACAAGCAGCTGCTCAATTCCCTGAGCGTTTCCTAGGTGCCAAGCGCTATGCTAAAAGCTTTACATGGGCGAT
The DNA here is from genome assembly GCA_028533885.1 of Nasua narica. NCBI lineage: Eukaryota > Metazoa > Chordata > Mammalia > Carnivora > Procyonidae > Nasua > Nasua narica. The sequence goes on along the minus strand of CM052800.1, from coordinate 114,991,228 downwards.
TTAGCCCCTAAGGTAAGCCTGTGTTACAGGTAATAGTATCAGTCTTATTTCTATGCTGAGGAATAGGAGGATCCAGAAGACTGAGTCTCGTGCCCCAAACGTATAGCCAGCTGGCAACTGAGCCAGGGCGTTAGCCTGGACCGTAGGACTTCAGAGCCAGTCCTCTCCCCTCCTGCGTCTTAGTACTGGGGTGACACAGCGCCAACGCACCCACAGGCAGAATGTTATTCCTGGAGAGTTAAGAAACTTGCCTGAGCTAAGAAGGGGAATTTGCCTGAAAGCCAGACGTCCGTGGTCCTGAAACATGGCCAAAGCCATTTTGTAGCAATCCAGTAAGCCCTAAAATGACCACCTGAGAAAAGCAGCCAATGAGCCCCTCCATCCTCCCCCCAAAGTGCATCTCCAGGTCACCTCAGCCCCCCCTTACTCAGCATGGTTCCCCATTTTTAACAGAAACCATGATTAGATGTAAGCTCAGCGACTCATTAAATATTCATTCAACAAACACATGGCAGGTTTCAGGCCTTTGCAAGGCAGGAGATGAGGAGGGGGTGCAAAGTTCTTCTCCAGTGTGGTACATGACTTCAAGAACCTTCAAGTACACCAGCAGTCAAGTACACCAGACAGACAAGGAGGAGCCCGAGAAGCGATGCTCCTATGTTTGCCAGAAGAGTTACGCAAACATTTATATATTCTAATACCCATCAAGGCAGGCTTAAAGCTCTGTGCACTGAATGGCTCGAGTTCTATTTCCTCTGTTAAAATTAAGTGGCCCTGGCCGAATTCAGGGTACACTGTGTTAACTAGTCAATGAGCAGAGCCAGGAAAATTGGTATCCAAGGAAAGGAGAAGAAAGGAATGAGCAGACACTTAAGGTGAGCCACTGAAAAGCACATACTTGGAAAGCAAATGCATCAAGAATGGGCTTTGGAGTCATGTCTTTTTCAGAATCTTGGCTCCAAACTATCACAGGCTGTGTGACGTTGGTAGGTCCTGTACCTATTCTCAGGTTCCATTTCAAAATCACTAAACGATGTACTAATACCCACCTTGTAGGGTTAGGAGATTCACGATAATGGGTACAAAATGTCTAGCACAGTGTCTGCCATCTTGTATTGTCCAATGTGTGGTAACTGCCGTTATTATTTATAATCACTGGGGATTTCCACTAACCCTTGGCTTGTCTTAGTGGTAAATTACATTGAAGATTTCAAGAAGTGAGGAAAAATAATGTCTTAAAGCAAAATTTAACCATCAGCTGAGCAACATTTACTGGGGATCTGCTCTGGACTCCAGTGGGGGTGGGGAAGAAGGGAATACTGGTTGCTTTTTCCATGATGGTGAGAAAATAAAAACTCAAATTAAACTGAAAACTGAACTAAGAAAACTTATTTTCAAAACACTAGGCTAAGCCTCTGTGGAGAGAGAAAATGAACTGATCAATTTTTTCAGGTCCAAAGGCAAACTATAAATGAAAATGGATACCCAGTTTTGACCAGGGTTGATCATCTAAGTATGTTCTAGAGCCAGGTGGAGTAGTTCTGGTAATACAAGCTGCTATAACAGATAACCCCCTGAAGATATTTCTTTCTTATTCCCATGAAGTCCAACAAACTGGGGCTGGGAGGGATATGAAGGGGGTTCTACCAGGCTCAGGCTAGCTGAACCTCTACCATCCTCAACAGGAGGCTCCCAAGTCTGCCGTCGCGTTGACATCCAGCCTACAGATGGCAGAAGCAGAAAGGCACACCTCTCCGCTCTGCCTCCACTCCATTGGCTAAAATTTAGTCACGTGGTCATACCTAATGGCAAAGGAGGCTGGGAAAACAATCTCTCTGTTCAGCAGGAACTGGAACTGGGTTTTCAGAATGATAATCAGTTCCTGCTACACAGGGGACCTGCAAACACCAAGGACTCCTTGTTTGGGAAATCTAAGACCCATTCTTTCTTGTTTTTCATTCTTGCAACTCCAACCAAGTATTTAGTCCTTTAGTCCCAGGTTCATAGTACTACAGGCAAATCTCACATAGCACAGGGACAAAATAGATAGGAGAATGAAACGGGGAGTGGTAGATAATAAAGACTCTAAAAGGGAAAAGTCAAATGAAATTTACACTAAGAGGGAAAAATCAACATTCACCCTCTCTGCTTATACAAGACTCTAAAGGGAAGCCCCTAAGAAACCAAGACAGTTTCCAAGAGCTGTATCAGCAGATTTTGCTGTGTTTTTTTTTTTTTAAGATTTTATTTATTTATTTGAGAGACAGAGAAAGTGAGAGAGAGCATGAGAGGAGAGAAGGTTAGAGGAAGAAGCAGACTCCCCATGGAGTGGAGAGCCCGATGCGGGACTTGATGCGGGACTTGATCCCGGAACTCAAGGATCATGACCTGGGCCAAAGGCAGTTGCTGAACCGACTGAGCCACCCAGGCGCCCTGATTTTGCTGTGTTTTGACAGAGTTAAATTTAAGCTAGAACTTGAGTCTTTCTCAGAATGAGAGCATTTGATTGATTGCTTATGATTCCTGGATATTGTAACTCAAATAATACCATCTGTAATGACCACACCTTGTTCTGGAGAGTTCAGTTCTTAGAGCATCCAGACCTTAGAGAAATTGCTTCCTTTATTGTCATGTCTAAAACAAGTACCCACTACTCATGTAAGTCTACCTCTGGATCATTGCCCATTCTCCTGGATTCCACATGGCTCTGGCTCAGGCCACAAGGAGCTCAGGTTGAGACTTCCCATTTCATCTGCCGCATCTTTCCATCTTCCTGAAAAAACTCTGCTTTGGAGCTCATATCATCTCAGCTTCAATTTTTTTTTATCATGACCCACAATAATAAATACATTTTATATTTTGACCCAGTATACACACACACACACACACACACACACACAATTTTAAAACAAATTTCTTGAAACGTTCTTGTTTTATTAAGAATGATGCCCCCTGATAATTTCTGTTTAATTCTATACCAACCCATTCAAAAATGTTCCTGAATTGTTTAGACCACTGAATTGTTTAGACAAACTGTCTTCCAGAGATTGTCATGTTTGTAATCTACTAGCCTACAGTCATCAGCTTACATTAGCAGAATTATTTTTTCTCTCCTCGAGGCCAGTGAACTTCGTCTCTGCTCTGCTTTTCCCATATTCTCCTAAAACCACACCCTCAGCTTTTCCCCTTGTCACCTTTCAAATCTGTAACTCCTATATCTCCTTGGACCTCAGCCCCCCTGTTCCTCTCTATCTTGTTACTCCCACTTTACCTACACTTGAAGCTTAATCAGGACTTGTAGACCCTGACTCTTCCATTGACTCTTCTTTATCAGAATCTTTCTGGCCTTGCATTTTCCCCAATCTACACAGACTGCATGACCACAAACTCCTGATCTGTCTACCAGTCCTCCACTTGGCATGGGATATTTTGGTTCAGTCCTCCTGATAACCAATCCTACAGCTTGGTCATCAGCTCAATGGGCATGGCCAAGAAAGTATAAACATGAAAGTGTCTGGGCCAGGCCCATCAACTGGGGTTGAGTCTACACTGAATCATGACTGCTTATTTTTTCTTCAGCCCACTGTAATCTTCCCACTTCTAATCCCTCTGCACTGTTATAAAGACTGAGAAATGCAAAGCGTACTCTTTGGGCCTATTTTACTCTTCTGCAGCATCTGAGACTATCAACCTTCAAAATCTCTCCCCATTAATTTGATGGCTCCCGCTTCCCTAGTTTTTTGTATCCTCTCTTGCCACTCCTTTTTAAGCTTCTTCATAAATTCTTTCTTTTCTCTCTACCCATTAACTGCTGATGTCTTCAAGTTCCTCCCTCTTTAATCACATTCTGCAACATTCCAGGGCAAAGTCATCCACACCCATAGTTTTCACTACCATCTGTATGATGATGATTCTCACGAATATATCCTAAATACTCAGCCCTTTACAACTTCATATCGAATTCCTACTGCAGCCTTCACCTGGATGTCTTGTAGAGCCTTTCAAACTCAAAATTTCCCAAACTGAAGTTGGATCTTTCTCTCTACTTCGTGTTCATCAGTGGTTTTCAATTGTACTTAGAAAAAAAAAATCCATAATTATTACCATGGCCTTCTGGGTCTAGATGGTCTCATAACCTCTAGCTTCTTTGTCTACCCCATTGTCCAGACTTTTCTCATGACTCACTCTGCTCAAGCCAAACTTGAAGTTACTCCAATAAGCCAAGGATACTCTTATCGCAGAACATTTGTCCTGGTTTCTCCCTCTGACTGAAATGCTATTGCCCTAGATCGGATAGCCACAAAACTCTCTTCCTTACCTCACTCAGGTTTCTACTGAAATATCAGCTGCTCACAGAAGCCTCTCCTACCAGCCTGTCAAAATAACATCCTTATCACTCTCTATCCCCTTACCCTGCTCTATTTTGCTTCAAAGCAGTTATCACCACATTACACGAAAGTGTTTATTGTCTGTTTACCATGTTCTCTAGAATATAAGTTTATTTAACTGAATCCCCAGTACCTAAAACAGTACTTGAGACAAAAAACTCAATACATAATTGATGAATGAATGATAATTTATCTCCTCCACCTCTCCTATCCCCTGCCCCCGAACTGTGCTTTCTTCAGGATTCTAGGTAAAAAGTACGTGATTTTCCCTATCATAGCCTAAGCCAGAAGCTTGGTCTTGGGCCTCATCCCCTACCTCTTTTCTCCACCCACATCCCATCTTTCATGCTTCTTAGTGTACCTTCCTAAATCTCCTATTGCATTTGATTTCTCCATCCTCACTGCTGTGACCTTGTTTTCAGTGTCATGGGTCGCTTTGTAAATTTGGTAAAAGTGATGGGTCATCTTCTCAGGAAAATGTACATGGAAACACCATCTTCTTCACAAAAGGGTCCATAGATTTTCCAAAGCCCAGTGTGGACCTCCTTCCCCAGGTGCTACTATGTCCAAGGACAAAAATCTCTGGCTCAAAGATTCTTTATTTCTTACCTGAATAAATGTGATATCTGCTAGGCTCTGAATGTTTGTGCTCCACGCCCCACCAGAAAATGCATATGTTGAAATCCCACCTTCCAATGTAACTGTATGATAAGATAAGCTTTGGGTGGTGATTAGGTCATAAGTGCCGAGCCCACATGAATGATAGTAGTGACTTATGAAAGAGATTCTAGAAAGCTAGCTCACCTCTTCCTCCCTATGAGGTTATATGGAGAAGACAGAGGTCAATGAGGGAGCAAGCTTTCATCAGACACCAAATCTTCTGGTACCTTGATCTTGAACATTCTGGCCTCCAGACCTGTGAGAAATGTTTGTTATTTATAAGCCATACCATTTGTGGTATCCTGTTATAATAGCCCAAATGGACTGAAACAATGTCCTCTGACAGGTCTCGTTGCCACCAATCCTACCCTTCTTTGATCCACTCTCCACAAGAGCTGCCCAAGTAATCTTTTCCCAGTGTAGGTTGTCCATGGAGTTGTATGTGTCTTCTGTACACCTGTTGATGGTCCTCCATCACCTTAAGAGCAAATTCCTCTATGTGGGTACATGGTGATGCTTATTCCTCCAGCCATAGTCTTTTAATGTTCCATACCCACACTCGGCTTGAGCTATTCAGAAAAACTCCTCTCTCACACCTCCATGCTTTTGACCATGATGTTTCTTTGTCCTACCTTCTTTCTTTGCCCCTCACCTTCTATTAGTTAGCTACCTGTAACTCATCTTCCCCCAAACAAGGATTATCATGAAAATACTCCCTGATCTCCTGGGGCTTAACTCAGGGCTCTTTCCTCATATCAGACTATATCGTGATCATTATCTTGTCCATTTCCCTTGACAGATGGTGCATCATGGAGAACAGAGGCTTTTTATGAATCTCTGTGGCCCATAGTAGGTGTTCAATAAAAGTATGTTGAATGGATGGAATGATCAGGTAAAAGGAGAGTGAGATAGAAGCAGCATGTTTGGGATTCATATAAATGGGGCAGGTGTAGCCAACACAGCTTCCAAAATAGGAAAATCCATATTTACAGAGGAGATAAAGCTGATACTTCTTCCATTTACAAAAAGGATTCACCACAAGGGGCCTCTAAATAGCGGCTGCTTTAACCAGCCTATGTAAGTGTTTGTTTACAGATCATTAATCATTTTACAAAGAGGCCAAGAGCTCAAATGCAGCCAATCAGAGCTTTTAGAACTGAATCACAAGGCTTCTGAAATTACTCTAGAAGTTAACAGGAAGAAGGATTCTATGTTAAGCTATACAATTAACACATAACTTTTCAGGAACAAGCCAGAGAGGGGAGGAGGGAAGAGAGGAGAGAGAAAAAGAAGAACCACAGTTACAGAAGCAACAATTTTGAGAAGTCCAACTGAAAGTACCAAGAACTGCCTTAAACAAGGACATCTCCATTCTTTTCTGCTGTGGGGGGATGAGTGGGGCACTCTAAAATGATTAGACACTGACAAGCAGGCCTTCATTTAGTCAGTAAAGACAAAGTTTTCAATTTCTAGTGAAGACAAGGATACAGAGAGGTCTTGTTTTGGCCATTATTGTGCACCTAACAAGTCAAATTGATTTACTCTGGCACAAACCATAAAGTTCACTCAGCTATTCACCAAATATCAGTTGAATATCAGTTGAGCACTTGGCACAGGTCAGGCCACATGAGATAAAAAGATGACCGAGATCTGGGCAATCCCTTGCCCTCAAGGATCTTGCATTTAGAAAAATGAGCAAGCAATCAATTAACAAGGTGATTTGCTACAGTGAAGGTGGTAGCAAAGGAGTAAGAAGGTGATGTGACACAGTGAGATGGAGGGATACCAGGAGCTTCTCTAGATAGAGAAGGTGAAGGAGGCCTCTCTGGGAGCGCATTATTGGGGCTGAACTTGATGGATGAGAAGGAGGCAGCCATTGAAAGACCTGGAGAAAGGCATTCCTGGAAAAGAGACCATCAAAGTCTAAAGCCTTCAAATGGGAAAAGTATAAGGGCCCAAAGGAAACCCCAAAAAGGCCACTATTACTGGAGTTCAGTGGAGGAGCAAGGCTTGTATGAGGTAGAAGATGACGGTGGCATGGGCCAGGGTGGTGGGAGAGGCAGACAGGTGTGGACAGACTGCAGATCTAACTGATAAGGGGCATAGAACTGTTGCAAATGATGACAGGTGAGACATTTCTAAAGTCTCTTTCCACTCAGACATTCTGTGACTGTTACCGGGGGGCCATGGCTACCAAAGTGGAACTCTTTGTTGAGGAAATCTGCCTGGCATAAAAACTAGGAAGAGCCAGGCTTGAGTCACACCACGATGATTACAGGCTCATGAGTTTGGGGTGAGAATTCTTATAAACCCATCACTTAGGAAACCCAGAAGAAATCCATTCTGTGTATTCTAAAAGTTCCTGGTCCTGGAGCTAGCTCTGCTGCATCTTTTTTCTTGCCCTGGGCCATGAGCACTCTCTTGGATTCTCTGTTTCAGGGAATGGCATTCACCCAACCAACCAGAAGACAGAAAACCATCTTTGACAACTCTGTTGCAAACTGACCAAAGTCCGGTTGGTTGGTCACAATTACTCTGTACTGAGTAGCTAATGGCATCTCTCAAATGAGAAAGGATGATAAAGGCTACAAGTCTCTTCCCCCAACAATCTCACAATCAGAGCATATCTCAGACCAGATTCTGGCTCACAGACATTAGCAAATAAGCACAAAAATGGTCGCACCACTTTTGCGTGTGTAAGCTCAGTGGAGGACCAGCTTCCTACCATCTAGGCACTCAAATAGTTTCCTACAATCTAAGCACTCACATGGAAAGTTCACCTTGAGGCAAATGCAACTATACGCCATTGCAGGATTCAGTTAACCTAGACCAGTGGTTCTCAACTGGAGCAGATTTTGTCCCTTAGATTTTGCCTTGCAGGGAATTTATGGAGATATTTTTGTCTTTCACAACTGGGGAGGCACTCCTACCGTCTAGTGAGCTGCTAAACATCCGACAATGCATTTCATCAATTCCCAAAAGTCTATATGTACCCGTTCCTAAGTAAGTATAGAATTAATCTCTCGGCTCTCCCTTCTACTGCTCTAGTTCGGACTTTCAGCATTTCAGAACAAAGCCTTCCTCCCACCTGCTTCCCAGCTCCCCTGTTTCCTCCGGTCCAATCTCCTACCCTGCTATCAGATTGATCTTCCCCAACTAGGACTGGTATTCTGTTTTTTCTAAATTCTCCAATGGCTCTTCTTGCACAATAAACTAACTCTTTGCTTTCTCTCCTGCCTCTTCTATTGGGCATTTTGGGTTAACAGTTGCTTTATTATACCAAACTCTCCCAAACCTTTATGCCTTTGTATATGCTATTCTTCTGCCTGGAAAGCCCTCCTGTCCCTCTTTCATACTCTCTTCCACCTTCTGGGCACCCAGAGCTTAACCTAAACTCAAATCCTGACTCATCTTTTGACAACTCCAAGCCACCTCTGGGGCTCTTTATTGACCTTTCCCTACTCTGTGCAAACCTCTATTGAAGCAGATGTCCCAGTTGTCCTGTTGTATTGTAACTGTTTGCATATCTGCTGCCCTCCTGGACTTTAAATGCCTATATGACTAGCTTTCTGTGCCCAGCATGCTACACAGTAAGCAGCAGCTAAATATTTGTTCAATAAACGATTACTTTCTATGCCCTGGGTTGTCTGGTTTTTGCTTTTTGTTTGTTTTGGTTTTTAACAGTTTTAAATCCTTCAAATTTTCAAAGGACAAAATGTTACAAATGAGATACTATGGTTTTCAAATCTCAATCTGCCTAAGAATCATCTTGAAGACTTGTTTCAAATGCAAATTCCCAGGCCTTAAATGCCCAGGTGTTTTTTTTTAATTAATTGATTTTAAAAACTGAGATATATCTATGTGTATCATGAAATTCATCTTTTAAAACTATAATTCAGCTATTTTGTAGCATGTTCACAAAGTTGTACAACCATCACCACTATCTAATTCCAAAACATTTTTATCACCCTAGAAAGAAAACCGTATTTATAAGCTGTCACCCCCATTTACCTCTCCCTCCAGCCCCTGGTAATCACTTAACTACTTTCTGGTCTCTGGATTTTCCTATTCTGAATATTTCACATATAAAAAGATCAGACAATATATGGTCTTTCATTACTGGCTTCTTTCACTTAGCATCATGTTTTCAAGGTTCATCTATATCATAGAATGTATCTGTACTTCATTCCTTTTTATGGCTGAATAATATTTCATTGTATTGGTATACATTTTGTTTATCCATTCATCAGTTGATGGTCATTTGGATTGTTTGCACTCTTTGGCTATTGTGAATAATGTTGATATAAACACTTGTGTACAAGTTGTTGTATGGACACATGTTCCTAATTATCTTGGGTCATGAGTAAATGTCAAATCTGTTCTTCATAGCTGCTTAACCATTTCACTCTCCCCATCAGCAATGTATGAGGGTTCCAATTTCCCCATAACTGTACCAACACTTGTTATTTTCCATCTTTTTTGTTATAGCTATCCTAGAGAGTGTGAAGTGATGGTTGTTTGTGGTTTTGATTTTTATTTCCCTAATGACTAGTGATGTTCAATATATTTTCATGTGCTTATTGGACATTTATATATCTTATTTGGAAAAAAGTTCATTGGAGTGTTTGCTCTTTTTTTTAATTGGCAGTTTGGATATTTTTGTTGTTGTTGAGTGGTAGTTCTTTATATATTCTGGATATTATTCCCTATCAGATACATGATTTGCAAATATTTTCTTTCATTCTATGTGTCATCTTTTTATTCTCTTGATAGCCTTTTGATGTGTAAGAGTTTTTAATTTGAAGTCCAATTTATCTATTTTTCTTATATTTCTTGAGTATTCAATATCATATCTAATCCAAGATCACAACGCGTGTCCAAGGTCAGTAAGATTTATGCCTGTGTTTTCTTCTTAGGGTTTTATTAGCTCTTACATTTAAATCATTAATCAGTTTGAGTTAACTTTCATATGTGGTATGATGTAAGGGTCCAATCTCATTCTTTTATAGGTGGACATCCGGTTGTCCCAGCACCATTTGTTAAAAAGGTTATTCTTTTCCCCATTAGATGGTCTTGACATCCTTGTAGAAAATCAATTGATGATGAATGTAAAAGCTTATTTTGGGGCTCTCAATTATATCCCTTTGAGATATATATCTATATCTATAGATATATATATATATATTTGTCTATTTATATGCTTGTGCCACACACTCAGATGTCCAGGAAACCACTTCTGGAAAAACCTTGGTCTAAATTACAGTTGCTATAAATAAGAGTTAATCCAAAACAATGGTTCCCAACCATACTGAACATCAGAATCATTACAAGCATTTCAAAGAGAAAAAATCCTGGTCTCCAATTGTTCCTCTCCCCCTGTCTCCCTCTCCTCCCTTGAGGTTTTGTTTCAGCACATGGCTATGACACTCAGGAACTTCTGTTTTTAAAGAGCCATTCTCATGATCATCCAGAATTTGGAAATTGCTGGTCCAGGCGATCATTTAAAGTTTTTTCCAATACATGGGACCTATAATGTCAGGAAAAGAGAAAATTTAAGGTAGAAGTTTGATCTCAAAACATATTAAATGACCATCTTGTGTGTACTTGGCCACGTGAAGGCATCTCTCTGATGAAAAAAAATTTGAATATGATTTTATGAAAAGTGACTGAGGTCAAAAGACCAATTTAATCTAAGATGACTAGATTGGAAGGAGATAACCCATACTGCAGTATTAATGCAGATGTGGGAACTTGCCCCAGTGCCAGGAATAGTGTCCTTCTTGGTGGTCCCACAGTCCCCTGCTCTGTTAATGACATGTCTGTCTTCCCCACTAATCTCTGGGTCTTCTTGAGCAGAAACAGGGCTTTTTCCACTTTGGGTTTCTAAGGCCCATCACTGTGCCTAGAAAATTGCAAATATTCAATAAAATGTCAAATTAAACTAAACACAGTTTCCATATTTAGTCAAACGCATAGATAAGGTCAAATAGCAGACTTTATGTAAAAATGTTAGGTATGAGGTGCTTTGAAAACAGAACTGGAAGGGAATTAAGCAATGGGATTTAAAAGATTATTTTTTTAAAAAACCAAGCAATTATTTTTGCACCATGTTTATCATCTTAGGCCTCATGCGCCTGCCTACTGATGGTAATCCCCAGGGTCCCAGCTGGAAGCAGATGGCTCACCGGGGCTGAATGGAGAAGCTCTTTCCAGGGGAGTGGCCAGAGTTAAGGGGACAGCAAGAAATGAAGTTCCTGGAACGAGTAACAGTGAGACGCCCTAACCATCTCTAGGCCTTAAGGGATGAGGGGGCAGAGCAGAATGGCCAGAACCCTTGAGAGCTGGAAGCCAGACACAGGGCTGCCCAGAAGGATCTGCGGTCATTAGCATGAAATGGGGAGTAAAGGGCACAACATTCCTTGGAAGGCCGACCAGAGAATCAACAGCATACTCACCTGTGGGAACAGGAAGACATCAATATTCAATAAGAATCCATTGGGAAAAAAAGAAATATAAAGGAACTGAGATGCAACAAATCAGTTAAGCTTCTTAGTCCACAGCTCATCTGACCTTTTGGGAATGTTGTGCTTTCATTAGTTCGTTTATCCAATACTGGAGTCTTTTTATGTTGTAAGACAGTTTTTAGTGTCAGGGATATAAGGATGAATAAGACACATTTCCTTCCCTAAAGAAGTTTGCAGTGGGGAGTGAGGGACATAGGCAAGTAATGGCAATACAATATGATAGTGCAACCATGGGTGTATTTGTTTCCTGGGGCTCTAACAAAGTACCACAGCCTGGGTGGCTTAAACGACAGAAATTTATTGTCTCACTGTTCTGTAGGCTGAAAGTGTGAGATCAGGGTGTCAGCAGGGGTGATTTCTTCTGAGGCTTGTGAGGGAGAATCTGTTCCAGGCCTTTCCCTTAGCTTCTGATGGTTTGCTGGCAATCTTTGGCATCCCTTGGCTTGAGAAGTATCATCCCACTCTATATTCATCATCACATAGTATTCTCCCTGTGTGTGTCTTTGTCCAAATTTATCCTTTTTTTCAGTACACTAGTAATATTGGATGAGGAGCCCTTCCCACTCTAGTATAACTTCATCTTAACTAAATACATCTGTAATGACCTTATTTACAAGTAAGATCCCATTCTGAGGAACTTGGGGGTTAGGACTTCAACTATCAATTTGGGGCACAGAATTCAACCCGTAACAGTGGGGATAGGCTCAGGGTATTATGGGAACACATACAACATGGCTATGGAGGGGGAATGAAGAGAAGGCAACTTAGTTGGTCTTAAGGGATGAATAAGAGTCAGCCAACTGAAGAGATGAGTGGGCGGAGGAGGTGGACAGGACACATGAGAAAACCAGAGACGGTACCTGCAATTTGGTATTGGAGCAGAGAGCTCAAGGCCACAGAGAAGGACCAGCCCCTCTGGTCACAGAGGACCTTTATGACCTACAGAATCCAGACCAGAGAGAAATGATGGAAAGGTTTTAAGTAGGAACCTGACAAGTCTAACTTTGCCTTTCAAAGGGGTCACTCCTGCAGCTAGGTAGAAGAGGTAAGGGTTGCAAATGGGCAAAATATCTGGGAGGTTGTGGTGTTGGGCCAGGTGAGAGTGGTTGTAGGGGTAGCAAGAAGAGAAGAGATAAGGTTGAGGGATACTGGGGGAGGACTTGGTGATTACAGTGTCTGCACATAGAGGAGTAGGATAGCAACATCCCCACCCCTGCAAGGGAGGCCACAGTGCCTTCAGCAAGGTGAGGATGAGGTGGTTTAACAGACAAATTGCTTCGATTGCCACTCTGGAAATACTGGACTAGCTGTTCCGGTGGGAGACGCTGGGGGTAAAATCTTGGTTAGAAAGAGGGATTTGGGAGTTCTCTGCATATCCCATGAGAGAGAATGAGCTTCACCGGGGAATGTGTGTGGCAGAACAAGATGAGCCATGAGTCAGAACAGAATCCTGGAAAACACCCACACACCTGTGACAGGCAGAGAACAAGGAGGAGGCCTTTCTGAAGAATGGTAGAGAATGGAGAATGTAACGTGGTGGTTAAGGAATCAGGACACTTCAAAGAAAGGTCCTCTGTATTCTTAAATGCTTCAGAAAGTTCTAGTAAGGGAAGGACTGCAACTGGTCTTTTCAACTTGCTGTCAAGGAAGTTGTTGGCCACCTCAGCGACAGTATTGTGGTGGTGGGAATGGAAACCAGAGGACAAAGAGCTGAGGATGAATGGAAGTGTAGACAGCAAGAAGTCTGAAGATGGTGGAAGAAAGGGAAGTTGCGAAGTGACCGGAGGAAGACATGGGACATGAAACTTGAGTACACTCATAGGCTTAAAGTGAGATGGAAGAGATTTTATCAGAATGAAATAGGGGATAACTGTCCAAGTGTGTCAGTAGGCATCGAGAGAGAGTACAGGGCACAGGAAGAGGGGCACACCTCTGATACTGAAGGTGAAGATGAGCATGCACGTGGCGGTGTTTGTGGAGAGTGGGTGGAAGTAGCAGGAGAATGAGCCTGATGACCTTGAAGTTGGGAGGCAAGCTTATCTGCTGAGTATGAGAAAATAAAGGTTGAGTGGGAGCCTGGGCGAGAGTGTTGGAAGACTTGGAGCGGTCACCTGGGGGCACAGAGAAAGGAGATTTCCGAGGACAGGGAAAGGCGATGTGGCAGCATGAAGACCCGCGGAGGCTGGGGGCCATGAACTTGTGGTGGTCCAGCCTAGACAGGAGTGTCCATTGCCCCAAGGAGTGTTCAGTCTCAAAGATAGAGCAAAGACAACGACAGTGAGGGCTTCCAGGCATCCAGGTGCAGATTTTGCTTGGTCAGAGTTGAGGGGGGCTGAGGGGTCTGGTGAGACCTGTGAGCCACAGGGTCCACGTAGGAGATGAAGGAAGAAAGGGCAGGAGAAGCCTGATGAGTGGGGAGAAGGTCAAGACATCAGTGGGAGTATGGATGCAAGAGCCTTGGAAGGACACACAGATGTGATCAGATTGGACACACTGACCCTGCCTACAATTTTACTGAGTGTAGCATATGAGGGAACAGCAAACCCTCACAGGTACGAGTCTGTGCTCCCTTATGCCAATTGCTCACGTGAAAGCATTGAAGCTGGATTAAAGGGGAAACTGTATAAGACACGTCTCAGTTACCCTGGTCAGGGTTCTTTAGACTGGGTCCCAGAGTGAGGTCACATATTCTTATTCTTGGGATGGGGATTATTCAGAAAATAAAGGAAGATACCCTCCGATGTTTCTTTTATTTTTATCAGAATCCAGTGAAGTATTCCAGTCCCTTTTCAAGACAGTGTCTTGTAACAGATACCAGTGTCTTTCCAGGAATAAGGAATCCCCACATGACAGAGAGAGTCTGTGGGTAAAGGGTAGTAGGAGAGGGCTCTAGGTGCATTTTCTGAGCTCAGCGAACAACGGATCAATGGCAGAAAACACCGCAATGACCAGATGCGGTCATCCCGTGCTGGGTGCATCGAGACCCGAATTCTGATATGCAAAGAGAGCCCAGGACTCTTGTCAAATCACCAAACGGGATGTTGGCCATGCAGCAAACAGGCCTGCAAGCTGTTGACAGCCGAATGTCAGGCTGCCAAAGCCGGGCCCCGCCACGTAATGGGCACTGCCCCAAAGGCTTGGTGGCCATCTGTATTCCAGCACACACCATCAGCCGCGCTGCCCATGCTCCAGCCCAGCGCTCCAAGCAGTGCCCACACTCTGGGTCCAGAGACACTGTTGTTGCTGCACACACAGGCCCCTTTGTTCAGCAGCACCACAGGCATGAATGGAGGCAGCTTCCTTTGGTTCTTCCCTCACGGCCTGGAAAGAAAGGCCCCTCAGTCAAGCTGCCCAAGGGACCAGCTTTGGGAGTGGAGGGGGCGCCTCGCTGAAAGCTAGTCAGTTGTAGCACATCCAAAAATGGAGCTTAAGGGCCTTGGCCAGAATTGTGGCAAAACCTCACTCAGGTGTCCCCAGGCCTGTGTGAGCCTGGCTGGGGGCCCTTGGTGGCTCTGGCTCATTAAGTGTGTTGAGAAATTGTCTCCAGCAGAGAGGCCTCCGTCAACACGGACATTCTGGTGCAAACTTTTCAAATGACAAAGGGCCTCTTGCTTTATGTGCGGAAAAAGCTGAAGAGCAGAGTAGATTCAATATGGGGCCTAGGACCAGTTGCGTAATTGCCATTTTCTCCTTCTGTGGCTGCTTCATCTCCCCGGAAGTGATCTTCTACCGGCTGAAGGACGCTTGGTGATCCCGAGCAGAGCCGTTCTCTCTCTCGGCCTCCACCCACACCACCCGACCTGCGGATGCAGGAGGCAGCCAGTGGGGAAGTCGGGTTCTAAGACCACTTTTCTCCGACCGTAGAAACGTACCTAGATCATCAGCTCCCAGGCCTCGGGGACTACTGACAAATGGGCTCCATCCCAGCAGAGGAGAGACTTAGTTTCAGTTCCAATGGAAAACCACTTCCCTTAAAAAAACAAAACAAACAAACAAAAAAAAACCTTTGTGATCCTAAAGGAATGATGGCCTTATTTGTCGGCTCCAGAAAAGACTGCTGCATAAAGCTCTCTGCATGGCCAACACCCCATTTGGTGACGTACAATATTCCATCAAGGTGGAAGGCCCCCGGGGGGTCCCCTGAGTTGCTGGCACCGGGCACCTTTGGCACCCACAGGCCAACGGTGACACAAGAGCAGGGGAGAGAAAGGTGGCAGCACCAGGTCTGCCAGGTGGCAGGACTGGCTTCTTCCCCTGCCAGGGTCTGTGACGTTGCTTCCTCCGCCACAGGCTTTCCTCGTGAAAGAGAAGTGGTATCCCCCTGCTTGAGAGGAGCGCGGGGTATGACTCATTGTATGTGGCTCCAATGCCTAGGGCAGCCCACGGCAGGGACTTAGCAGGTATTTAATGGATGGAGAGGTGTTGGGGGGCCTGGGAAGACACGTTTCTTTGCATGTTAGCTCTATCAGCTTTGTTCAGAGATGAGGCCAGGGTGCGTGACTCTTGGAAAGCTCCCAAATCTAGAAATCTGGGCATTTTCATACCCCTGGTCCCAGCAGCTCAGCAGCCGCACACCCCTCCCCCCCCCCCGGAAAGGCCACTGCGGCTGAATTGAGCTAGACAAAGAACCTCCTTCCCTCCTTCCCTCCCCATCCCAATCCTTGAAGCTGGTCCAGGTCCCGAAGTGTTCTAGAACTTGGGGTGTGAGCTCTAGGAGATAGGAGGGCATACTCTAGTTAAGTTGGCTCCTCTAGTTATTCTCCCTGACTTCGAAGAAAATGTAAACTTCTCTAGGGATCTGGCCTACTCCTCCCCTACTAACTTTCTTACCTTTCTCCTCCTTGCTTCCCACCTTATATTCATTCGGGACTCATCTATTCAAAGCATCCTGGGTGTTGGACATTGTTGATTACTAGGGAGGTAAGATGATTCGGGCCCATCTCTGAGTTTGCAGATCCCTCTGGAAGAGGGAGAGGGGCAAATACCCAGCATTCGTCTTCAGGTTGCTGACGCACGATCACATACGGGGCTACACCCGTGGGGCAGCTCATGGTAAAGAAACTCCAGACCTTATTTTTGTATTTGGGGTGGTGGTATCATCCTATCACCTTGACTTGATGTTTGCAGCTTAGACAGTGTTTTCTGATACGTGGCCTCCTTTAATCCTCACAACAATCCTGAGACCAGGGATTTAATCTGGTTTACGAATGAAGAAACCGGGGCACAAAGTAGCTGTTCAGTCTCAGGACTAACAGAGGCTTTGAACCCAGGATGCCTGAGGGCAGCCCTTGCTCTTCCTCCTCACCAACCTGCCTTCCCCACGGGCCAGCAGCCCCTCGCCTTCAGTGAAGGGCGTGGTCAGTCCTTTGCAAAGGGATGAGACGAGCGCTCCAAAGCCAGAGTGTAGCCCCTACTTTCTTGCTTTGGCCTCAGCTGCTTGTCTTTATTTCAGTTTCCAAACTATGAAAAAGAAATAAAAATAGGGATAAGAGTGTTCTGTTGATTCCTTAATGAACCCACCCGCTGGCTATTGCCAGAAATTCCTTTAAAGAAGCACAAATCCTTTCATTCTGCAGGTATAAATAAAAAGCTTAAGATGCAAATGCCTTGAAGCCTTAACACACAGATATAAATAAGTTCCACTCAAGTCCAGATGATAATAGAATATTCTTTCCTGCTTGTTCTGAGCTAGAAAGCAGAAATAAAAATCACCAGTATTCCCTGGGCTTTGCAGCATTTTTATATGTAAAAAATATATAAATAATGTTTCTGAGCATCTACTAGGTGCCAGGCACTGTACTGGGTACTAAAGATTTGATGGTAACCCAAACAGACACGGTACCTTCTTCCACGGCACTGAGTGTGGAGAGAGAAATACAAAAATTGGGTGAATAAATAAGAGAAAGCTTGTAGAGTACTGTAAATGGGGACAAGAGGCCTTCCCAGGCAGAGGGAACAACATGTTCCAAGGCTCTGGGGCCAGCGTGGAGTGCGTGAAAGGACCCACAGGTGGAGAGAGAGGCGGAGAGCCCGGATGGGCAGGGAACGGCAGCAGGCCTCTGGTGAGGGGCCCTGGGACTCCAACTCAAGCTTACGGGGCACTGAAGATCTTGAAGGGCAATGGGAAGACATTTAAGGCCTGTACAGCAGGAGGGATAAAAGGATTTGTATTTCTAAAAAATGGAATTTGCTGCAACGTCAGGAATGGATAGGAATATAGTCTAAGAACAATGCCATTGCAGTCACTCAGGGGAGGCTATGATGGAAAAGTGGAAATGGGGTCTGGGGGTGGGGGGGAGGCGGTGATCCAGAGACATCATAATCTTGGAGTCTTAGAGAATGAAACCGATGAGATTTGGCGATGGGACGTGGGGATAGAGAAGAGAGGCGTGAAGGAGGACCCGAGTTCCTGCGGCGAGGTCGAGACGGGTAGGCGACAGTGCCCTGGACGGCTGATGGAAGGGCCTCCACAGAAAGAACAGGCCTGGGGGGGAGGGGAAGAGGGTGAACTCAGTCTGTAGCCTGTTGGGGTTTAAGTCCACATGAGCATGGAGACACATGGCCTGCAGGTGACATTTTTGCCTTTTAGTGGCCGAAATTGCCTTCCCTGTCCCCTGTGGCTAGACCACCTTAACACCCAGACATTCTAGTCTGGTCCCTCCTTCTGTCTTCCCTCAACCCACAAAACACAACACCGAGACACAGTGGAACAGAAACAGACATTCCTCATGCATTCGACGTTCTCCTCTATGTGGTCTTCACATCCTGGAGGAGGAGCAGAGGGAGAAGCTGGTTCCTGCAGTCTGCATGGTGGAGATGTTCTTCTTTCCCGGATCCCCACTGCAGGGCAGATCACGGCCTCCGGAGCCCAACGCAGGCGCCCATCGCAGGCATGTGTGCCAAATGGAGGATTCCGCAGAGCAGGAGAGGAAAGACTGCCTCACTCCGTCCCCATCTACCTTTGCGAGCTCTGCCTGTCAGGCCGGCTAACGGAATGATGGGCTGCTATTGACACAGCCCCATTTTTCAAAAGGCAAATAAAATTAAACCACTGTGAGAGAAGCAATGCAGATAAAAAGTCCATCTCAAGACTCCTTATGCACTCTGCAGCTCATTTTTTCCTAAATCCTTTCATTGATTATATTGTCTTGAGAGAAAGAACAGAAGTCTTTCCCAGTGGCTGAACTGTGTCTGCCTTCTTTCTGAGCAAGTTTTTTTCGTCAATGAACAGAAAAGAGCCTTTTCCAAGCTCCTCCCAGTCTGGAAAAAGCTTGTCAAACTGTTCTCTCTAAATCCCACCACTATGAAGATTTCTGTGTCCAGGCCTGCCAGTTTCAAAAAAGCTTGGAGCTTTGTATATAGACAGATAGCAGAATCCCCCTTCAGGATAAAAGAGGGTCTGTGAATGGGCCTTTAGGAGCCTTCGAGGGACCCTCTGCCTGTCCTCTCCGGCCTCCGAATTTCCCCTCCTCCCTCACAGCCCTCCTTAAGTGAATAACAAATACAAAGGCCCCAGTCAGGGATGTCTGAGGTACATGTGAGGAGAAGTAAGCAGGTATGCCTTGGTCCCACAATAAAAAATGGATGTCTTGGTCCTGGTCCTCTAGAAAAGCAGAGACTAGGGAAAAACAAGTGAGAGGTACAAGCCGGTTCTTGAAGGTCAAAGGGAGGTCACGTAAGACAAGGTGAGAAGTGATTCTGTAGGATGGGCTTCAGCTCTGGCTGATATTAGCTGAGGAAAACAGCCAGGGGCTTAACAAAGATCTTTACTTGACCCAAGGGACTTCTTGGAAACAGTATAAGAAGAAACACTTCTCGTCCCTCAGAATGGTGCCCAGGAGAGAGAAAGGAGAGAGCTTATTCTATAGGGCTCCCCATCTAGCTCCCCCCTCCCATTTGGCAAGTCTCACCTCAGAAGAAGCTACTCCCTGAGACTTCCAGATGATATCATTCAGACCCTCTTCTTAGGAAATAAATGCCACACCCTCCAGTGTTTCAGTCAACTGCAAACGTGGGGGGCAAAGTGGAATATGTGTGGCACTGAAAGGGAGAGAGAGTAAGAGGAGGAGGAGGAGGAGGAGGAGGAGGAGGAGGAGGAGGTAAAGGAAAGGAGGGAGTAGTAGCAGCTTTAGCTAAGCAAGTCAGAGAAGGAATATAACGTCCCTGTCCCAGTACATCGGGTACAATGGTTGAGATTCTTTTCTTTCCATGGAATAGATTTTAGTAGAAGTGGAAGGGAAAACATACAACGGAGAGCCCGGGAGGAGGTGTTCACAGCAAAAGGATTTATATACTTAGTGTCCCTAGAAGGAAAGGATGGAAGGAGTGAGGCTGGTTATGCCTGTGCGTTTTGTATTTCAGCAACCTAGGGGCAGAGAGCTGTGAGGGGGGCTGAGGGGGGAAACCGTGGAGCCAGGATGGGCGTTGTGGAGGACTAAGTACTCAGAGACGCGCAGGCACCTGCTCACAAAGAAGGGTGCTTCTGAGACCAATCACAATGACTGGTGATGAGAAATGCTGCTCCCCACCCCACCCTACCTGGCCCCCAAAAAGCCCAGGGAGATCTGGAGATGGTACGGACTGACTCACTGTCTCTCCAGCTGATCCTAAGGATAGATCGTGCCTGCATCTGTCGGGGGGGTGAGGGGAATGGACTATGTCAAACTGAGCATCCCTATTTCCTGGGCGTGGGCAGAACCCGCCTCTCTCCATGACAGAGAGGGGATCAGAACCCCCTGTAAAGATGTCCCATGGCCCATTCCACTTACCTGGCCAGAGGAACAACAGCATATCCTGCAACCCCTTTTCTAGGCCTCTGGGCGGAACTTGTTGACAAAGCATTCATTTGGGGGGCAAGGTTTTTGGGGTCCCCAAGGTTTTTGGCCACATGTTGCTTGCTCTCTTGGGGCTAAGTTCATTGGCTCTTTCCTGGCAGAGCCCTAGGAAGGCTGCCGGAGGCATGCAAGCCTCCAGGACCATGTGCTGGCCCCCTGTGAAGTCAGTTATGAGGGAGGCAGGCAGCTTGGGCAAGATCCGGGTATCCACAGGACCTGGCCTGTGATGTTTTGGACCTCCCAAAGCTAGCCCTTGGTTATAATATGATATGTATAGCATTTCACAGAGTGCGAAGTGACTTCACCTTCACTTTCTCTTGTCTTTTTATAATAACACAACTGTGAAGTTGATGATAAACTATGTAGACCCAGGAGGTTACTCTGTGTTCCCAAGGTCACACAGCTGATAAAGACCTGAGCCCAGATCTCTTATTCCTAAATCCTCCTCCAAACCTCAAAGAGAAGACTGAGAGAGGAAACTTGTGCATTTTGATTATTCTAATTTAGAAACATGGTTCTAAATTACTGCATCTAAGGTGGGAACAGAGAGTCTTTTAGGCCTTGGTCTTTAGATGGCACCTACCCCACACTGTCGTGGGAAACAGCCATGAAATCCTCCAAATCCTCCCTACCAGGCGTTTTCAGCCCTCAGTTACCACCCCTCCC
The DNA here is from genome assembly GCA_028533885.1 of Nasua narica. Taxonomy (NCBI): domain Eukaryota; kingdom Metazoa; phylum Chordata; class Mammalia; order Carnivora; family Procyonidae; genus Nasua; species Nasua narica. Next base: position 114,970,156 of record CM052800.1, on the reverse strand, counting down.
ACCTGAACTATTTCGAGAAGGAAATCAACAAGCATTTCCCAGGCTGCTGCTTCTCCCTCTCTCAAGTGCTCGCACTGTCCCCCTCTCTCTCTCTCTCTCTCCCCCTCTCTCTCTCTCTCAGACACACACACCCCACATTTCCCCCAACAACTCCCCCCCCCCCAAGTGCTGCCAGCAGAGGCTCCCTGGGAATTTTAATAGCATCAATCAGCCTCACAGCTGGGGGCAGAGATAAGGGTGCAGCGTTTCTCCCTTTAAGCCCTTCCCCTGGATTTGTGAGTGTAACTCTCACTTCTTCAATTTGGGAGCCCTTCACACAAAGACAAACACGTATAATTACCAGTCTCCAGTGTGGAGAAAGGGGAGGAGAAATCAGCTCAGCTCCCAGCCTGCCTGTTTATCTCTTTAGTGCAAGGATCCCTCCATTTCCTCCAGGCTGCCTCCAGGTCCTGGCCTGGGGGAGCCGAGGCCAGAGGGTAATTTGGGGTGGGGGGGCGAAATTCCTGTGGTGCAGGGAAGTCCTCTTTGAGGATCTGGGTCATTCCTGGACTTGAGGCTGTGGTGGACCCAGAGCAGGGAATGGGGCCTGCTTCCCGACCTTCCTCTTCTCTTGGATGAACTTCAAACCAAACAAGCAGGGGTGTTGTCATCTTCCTGAAAACATTTGTTTGGTCCTTTCTTGCCCCCTTCTTTATACAATAGACATTCCTGGGCTTTCTTCCTCCATCTCCCAGATTTTACATGGCCTGAGGGAGAAGACGTTGGCTTATTCACTATTTTATAGTTCAATGTTTTCCATGGGCTAAGTGGTCCCATGATGTAATGCAAGGAGATGATCAGAGGAACTATGTTGAAATACTGTTTCTTCCCTTTGCTGGTGTGTGTCTAGGGCCCATTGCTTAACCACTTTCTGCCTCAGTTTCTCCATCTATCAATTGTGAATAATTGCGATCTGGAGGATTCATGGTAAGGACTCATTGAGATAGAGCATGGGGAAGTCATTGGCCCTCTGAGGGACTCAGTGAAGCTCAGATCCCTTCCCTGACACAGGGTTCTTGAGCACGTTCTCTGTGCCTTCGTACTGAATTGAAAACCAAAGAAGAACATCACCCTTCACTGTGGAAATCACTTTATCCTTGTGGTTCTTTATTTCTCCTCCTAAAAACATACAGGCATACATGTAGAAGACTCTACACTTTTTTCTATTGTTACTCGTCTCATTTCACTTCAACTCCGAGTAAAAAGTTCACCTCTTCTCTACCCCGAATCCCCAAGGTGATTCTGTTTTCCCCTTCTTCCCGTGTGCCCTGCCTCTACACACATGCCTGAAAAGTTGGAAGAGAAAGAGGCCAGGGAATTATCAGTTTATTCATTCATGTATTTGTAACCACTCTACCTCCAATAGGATTTCAAGCAAATCAACACGTGCTCCTACAGTAAGATACACATTTAGATTGAGTGGAAGTAAGCGAGTGAGGACATGGAACATGGGGAAGATGAGTGGCTGGAGGGACAGAAGGAAGCCGGCAGTGAAATCAGCACACAAAAGCAGCTCGGGTAAGTCAGCAGCTCTGAGAAGAGCTGGAGAGTTGACAACAACCCACAGACCTCTACTCTCTGCCCAAACTGGCACTTTCAGGGAAAGGATTGGAAATGAAAACTACTGAGAATGACGATCTTGGCAACATCCTCTTCCGTCTGTGGGGAGAAAAGTGCATTGGGACCACATGGGGTTTCCATGCGGGGTTAGGAGGTGGTCAAACCACGGCCGCCTTCTGGATCATCTTCTGTCCAAGGTGGGTCATGGGTTGGACATCTAGGGAGTGGATCCTCCTGGTGTAAATCACCAAGTCAAGATAACCTGGGGCTTTGCTTGGAAAATGCAGTTCTCCCACAAATTCAAGCAAGCTCTGACTTTATGGCGTCGAACCACTGTACAAATCATGGTAGCCCAATAAATTAAACCACAATTATCCAGGACGAAGAGGACAAAAGCTGGGCACCCCTACACACACATTCAGGCCCTGTGCGGGCTCACTTGGAGCCCAAGGACTTGAAGAACTGAGGGGGAAAATCCAGAAATCCAGAAATATCTGCTGGAAGGGAGGACAAAGTTTTCTTTAGCCCTCTTAGGGTCCCTGGCTGGGTCTGAAAATTAAACTGAAAAAGACATTAATAGGAGAAAAGCATCGTATTTGATGGACTTTGTCCGCATCAGTGGAAGCCTTCACAAGAGAATGAAGACTTGAAGAAATGGCCGGAGCGGGAGGCTCTTACATCTTTAAGACCAAGAAACAATGCATGTGTGAAAAATTGGCAGGACTGAGGGCTGGGGGGCGGGGGGTGGGGAGGGTGTAGTCCAGCTAGGGCTAGGTCCTCCTCACCTTCCTTAACTAGTAGGAAGGTAAGGGTGACTTGAACAAGGTTTGTTTGCAGATTCCTCTGGTGTCTCCCTGGGCGGGTAAGGGTCTGTCTCCAGTAAAAGGAGAATTTATTTCCTGCCTTTGGGAAGAAGAGGGGGAGCTTGTTCTGCATTTACTGCTTCTAAATTGCCTTCAGCTCAAAATAATTTCTGCGTCAAAGAGGCGTCTTTGGGGATGACATATGCTGGTTTCCCTCACTGTTCTCGTCATATGGATGAAGATCCCCGGGTTGCTGGCTCGAGCTGTCACAAGGCCTGGGAGGGTGGAGACGGGCGGAGCTCTTGATGCCCATTCCAGCATGTGTGTCTCCCACATTTCTCTACCTCGTTCCTTGACTCGGGCCTTTGGCTCTGCCCATCCCACCGTCAAATTCCAGTCCTCGGATTTCCATCTTCCCTTTCTTTCCCCCCGCTGACCCCGCTCTGCCACAAAGCCCCCGCTGGTGTTTTGTCCGCGCTGGCTTGTGGGTACGCTGCTGAGGGGGCCTCAGAGGCCACAGCTTCCCCCATTTCTCAGGTGACACCTGGATTATTTGCAGTTCAGGTGTTTACACCGCATACCCGGCATTCACACTACTTGTTTCTGTTAAACTATTGATTCTTTCTCTTGGCAGCTGACAGGAGGCTTTGATGCGGGGCTGTGCTGTAGTTTCTAAAGGAGGGAGAAGTTGGTGGGAGGATTTACAGCTGTTTGAAGAATTCCTCCACCCTAGCAATTGTTCTGGAGGGAGGAGCCCGTTGAGCATTTTCCCGGCTGGGGGCAGCTTTCGTGAACCCTATTTCTCTCAGAGAAGGAGAGAAGGGAAACTGAAGTGCTTCCAAATAAAGATCTGAGTAATGAGATTTGATCTGAAGGGATTTGTTCTTAAACTCGAAGAATTGCCAGATGTAATCCACAGCACCAGCAGATTGTCTTCCTTCCAGACAGGCAAAGGGTCTGCTCCACTGGGGATGGGGCCCGAGGGGAGGTGTTGATTGACCCCTTCACCACCCTCTTTCCCCTTTAAATTTTTCTGCCAGAAGAGACTTCCCCTGTTCAGTTGCAGCAAGTCTCAGCAAGTGAATAGTGCTTTCTGGGGACCTCGTCTTTGTTAAGTAGATCTGCAGTGATACAGTAGAGATTTTAATGTGCAGTGCTGTGTTTTAATAGACTATTAAACTACAGCATTGCACATTAGCTGGCTATGGCACAATTGCAGAAATATCGAAGATGTGCTCTCGGGAAAGCACTCTTTCCTTTAATGGCAAGACTCTGAAAATCTCTGCAGAGAGCAAAGCGGGAGGACGGGGCGGGAGGACCCGGGGGCTGTGACCTGGGCTGACCCAAACCCTCTTCTTATTCCAGGACCCAAGTCTGGGAGGGCAATCCTTACCCACTTGCGACCAACCCAGGACTGGATGACTTGCGGCTCCCTGCCACGGAAAGATTTTGGCCAAGCTGGGAGTTTCAAGGTCATTGGGCACTCCAAGTCTGTTCTTACCGGTCTCAAGGTTGGAGTGACTTGGAGGCATGTGGTCATTTGTCTTAGTTTATTGGGGGCTGGAGCTTTCATTTTTATGGTTTGTTCTGTTCTCCACGGCCTGAATGACAGAAGTATGAGGTGGATGACGTTCTTCTTTGGAAAAGTCATTTTGCTCCAGGATTTTCTCCTCCTGAGTGCTCCCCCCTCCCGAGCGCTCCTCTCCTCCCTAGTGCACACTCATAAGTATGTGCGCCCACACCAGCTTTGTGCTTCAGCCATAAATAACTAAGTTGGGAATTCAAGTCTACTCCCCCTCATCATTTCAGCGGAGGCTGGGCTGAGTCTATCCCCAGAACATGAGCAGATTTCTCATCAACCCTAATGTCAGAGATGGACTCAGTAGCTAGAGGATCCTATCCAGCCATTATGCAAAGTCAAAGTCTAGGCAGCATGCTCTTCACCTGTATCCTTCTGCAGCGGAAATAAACCTTAAGACCAGAGCCATCCAAGCTTTACCAAATGAGAGCTGTGAACAGCATTTTCCAAAAAATCTATCTTATCTCATAAGCCTTTCCCTACTGTGCCTTCCTGCTGTACAGAAACATTTAAAAACCAAATTGCAAATTCCAAAAAGAGGCCATTGCCTTCCCAAGATTTGCTCCCCCAAACACACTCTTTATGCAAACGCAGGCCTACAGGAAGCCTGGAGGAGGCAGGAAGAAATGGAAAGACAAGGGAAATAACCCCCAAATCAGTAGTACAACAAGACTTCCCCCATCTGCCTAAATGGTTTGCTCATTCAGCCTTGGAAGTAATCGCTTTCTTACTCACTCAGTGACATTTTATTCTAGGTGAGCGGATGAGAATGTTAATTTCATTCATGCTCTCATCTAAGTATTATTATGAGGAAGGGTGAATTGCTTTCTTTTTCTCTTTTTAAATGGAGGCCTTGTGAATAGGTTAGGCAAGCCACTGTCCACAGGGTAGGATTAGCTTCCTACAGCCAATGCCTATCCTGCCACCTTTGTATCTTTGTCTCTCTGGGGCTTGAAAGCACACACACACACACACACACATACACACACACACGGAGTTTCGCAGAGTGCACATTTAATCCCTTAAAAAATATACAAATAGCATGCATGTGGTTAAACATTTTTTCCCCAATAACACACTAAAGTATAAAATATAAAGGAAATATCTTCTTCATTGATTGACCTTTAGACTAACTCCTGAAAGGGAGCCACCATTAACAGTTTGGGTTTTTTTGTTTTTGTTTTTTGTTAGTCATTATAATGTTAAATTATATATACTGTTTATTTCAATTCAAAGAAGCTCTCTAACCATTTCCTATGAGAAGAATGAGACAGAGATTTGGTTGTTCACCTTGGTTGTCCCTGTACTCCTTAAATTGGCTCAACATCTCAGGCAACACTTAGAAATCAATTGCAATCTTAGCAATAATTAGTTAAGAGTGAGCTCAGAACACGTAGGCTAGGTGCTGGGAGGGGCTCCCATGGAAGGCTACAGGGAAAGAGGAAACTCCAGGGGGAGGAGAGAAAAGGAACTGTAGATGAATTTCTTTGATTACATGGCCTTCTCAGGTCATATAACTGCATTTTCCCCATTGGTTAAAGGACTACAGGTAAGGGAAGAAGAGACTTGATGGGCAATGTTAGGGCTTGCTTTAAGAAACCAAGCTCCCTCACATCTGTCTTTATTCATTCACAAAACAGGTGTATTCATGCCAGCAAGAAATAGTTCATTGCATCCTATGGTAGATTGTATTAATGGTCCATTTTTTTCCCCCTCTCTGTCCCTGTCCTTTGCCATGTAACTTTGCAGCATTTTCCTGTTCTGTGGACAGAGTGAAATTTCCATCCTGGGTTTAGCCATGCATCTTTTTCCATTGACTCATGGGATATTAGTAGGCAAAGAGGTCTTGTTCCCTCTTGTGCTTCTATTATCACCGTGAGAAGGATGAGCCCAGCCTAGCCTTTAGTCCCCAGAGGCAGATGAGAAATCCATGGAGCGGTGCTGTCCCAGTTAGGTTGCCCCAGTCCAGTGAAGAGGCATGAGCCAGCCAGCCCCGCCCAGATCAGCCAGGCCCCGCCCAGATCAGCTAGACCCTGCAGATCTGTGAAAAATAAATGTCGGTGGTAATAATTTTCCAATTTTTGTTATGCCACAATTTGGTGGCAATGGTCTTGGATCCATACCCCTGCAGTCTTCCAGGAACTATTGAGAACACTGGAGAAGACAGTGGGGAATAAAACAACCACAACTGTCATGGGACTCACCTTCTCGTAGGGCACTTTACAGTTTACACACATGTATCACCCACTTCATCCTTTTGACCCTGTGTGGCAGGCAATCTCATTTTTGATATGGGGAAACTGAGGCTCAAGAAGGCTAAATAACTTCCTAGTAACAACCTAGTAAATGCCAGAGCTGGCATTTGAACTCATGTCTTCTGACGCCCGGTGCTTGACTCTTTCCATTACTGCATAGCAACCTCCACCTCCCGTAGAGGTCAGCACCTCTCGTTGAGGTCAGCACCTCTCGTTGGAGTTACAGAGGGACCTGAATTGGGTGGGAAGACAGATGGGAACTGCAAGTCTGACCCAAAGAGGACTGATCTATTATCGACAAAATGAGAAACAACTCTCATTTTTATCCCCTGAAATTGTTCCTCCTTGCAATTAAACCAATCTCTGTTTACAAGTATTTAGCATGATTCTAGAAATTACATTTTGAAATTATGCGAACAGAGAGAGAAGGCAGCCCACACAGTGAGCGATTTCTCGTGGGTAATTGGCTGCTGGCTTTGGCTCCAATGATGCCTTCTCTTTTAGAGCTTAATTAGTGATTTCAAAAGAAACTGTTAGCAATGGCCTAGGTCTCCAAAGAAAGGGTTTTCTAGCTCCTAACATTAGGAGATCTACTCAGAAACATGCTGACAAATTTCCCTTTTTGTTTTTCTCCTTTTTATAACGACCTCCCCAGCTATTTTTCAAAGGTTGAAAAGGTTGTGGGTGTCTAGAACTCTTCCAGACATGGGAGAAATCCCAGATTCCCATCAGAAAACAGAATCTCTTTTTCCTTTCTTTCTGTCTCCCTGTCCTTTCTTTCTTCTTCCCGAGAAAGAGACAGAGTATTTAGATTTAAACAAGGTGCATTTATTAGGATCAGAGTCAAAAGTTTAAACAAAATAATAGCTTATTTCTCTCCCCTTTAAGAAAATATTTAGGCAGTCATAGACTGCCATGATGTTTCCTATTCAGCAAAGACCAGGCTCCTGAGGGATCTTTCATCCTCAAGTTCACCTCATGATCCAAGATCACTGTAAGACAGCTGGGGATTCAACCTGGACATCCACATTCAAACACCAGGAAGGAGAGAGAGCTAGCTCTCCCAGCCGTCACTTTTAGGGAGGTTTGTCTGAAGTCCCACAAAAAAAAAATTTGACTTACAATTCATTGGCCAGAACAGAGGCAGGATCTCAGTTGGTTAGGCCTCCAGCTCTTGATTTCAGCTCAGCTCATGATCTCAGGGTCATGGGATTAAGCCCAGGGCAGGCTCTGTGCTCAGCGGGGAGTCTGCTTGAGATTCTCTCTCTCCCTCTACCCTTCCTTCCACCCCTGCTCTTGCTCTCTCTCCCCCCCTCCCTCCCTCTCTCTCTCTCTCTCTCTAAAATAAATAAATAAATCTTAAAAAAAAAAAAAGGGAAGAGAGGCATATGTCCATATCTAGCTGCAATAGAGGCTGGGATCAATACAGCTAAATATAGGGTTCTGTCACTAAGGAGGAAGAAAAGGATGGATATTGGAGCAGGAAACTAGTTTCTGCCACAAAAGTAGCAGTGGAGGAATGTGGACATGTAAACTGAATGGAGGTATGTTTTGATTGGTTTGCAACTAATATTAAAACTAAAGAGATCTGGTTAATGTGTTGGCATCATGCTAGGAGCTTGGGGTGTAAAAGCGCTTTCTCTTTTGCCCTGTTCTGTTCAGCAATATTATCCAGAATTCAGGTGAAGACTTTGAGAACCCTCTATCTCCGCTGATGGCACACACCAGCAAGTTTAGTTCCCGTGTAGGGTAATAGATAGAATCAGGATCCAGAGCTCTGGGAGGACTGGAGTGCTAGGCAGGAAATAATAAGAGACAATTTAAGAGGTAAAGATATAAAATTCAATATTTAGATCTAAAAACGAACTGCACAAGTGCAGGATGAAAGAGACCTGGCTTAGCTGCAGATTTAGTCTACGAGTGTTGAAAGTGAGATGTGGCTATCAAAAGATATAATTGGATCTGGCCTTTGGCAGAAAGGAAAACGAAGCTAATATTTATAGAACACCTACAAATGCCACACCCTTTCATGGGCCCTTACAATGATTCTAGAAGGTGAGTGTTGCCATCCCCTGAATCACAGAGAGACCACATAATGGCCCAGTTTCCCACAACTAGGAAGGACAGAGCTCTTTGCTTTCCTCTCCCTGCAGATTTGCTCCCTCTAGGGCAGGACTGGAGGGACTAAGAAGCCCCATTGTTTACTACTGGCCCCAGCTGAAATTCCCTTTGTAGCGACTCCTCCTGGGGGAACAAATTCTAACTGGCTTCAAGAACGCTTCAGCCAGGTAGTGTTAACACCAATTAGTTCATCTGATTAAGCAATTAGCAGTCTTTGTCACTTAGCAGAGATCAGGGGCCCAGAGGAACCAAAGCATAACATAGGCTAGGAAGGGAAACATAGGCTAGGGAGGGAGACAACCCAGGGAGCAGCACAGCAGATCGCAGAGGGAACCAGATGCCTCTGAAGAGGTGAGGGATCATAGAAGGGTAACCACACTGAAGACCCACATCACCTCTGCAAAACCCTTCAGCGTGAATGAGGAAACTGGGGCACGGTGCCAAGTAGGGACTTCCCAACTCTGGGTTCCAACTGGCCGGTTGAATGGTTCTCAGCTCTGGCTATGCGTTAGAGGACACTGGGAACACAAAATACCTGTGCTGGGGCTCCATTCCAGACCAATTAAACCAGAATATCGGGAAAGGGGCCAGTCACTGGTGTTTGTAGGTGTTCCCAGGTGATTTTAATGTGCAACAAGAGTAGCAGGTAGGCTGCTCAGGCAAGAGGTGCAGCTCCAGCTGAGGATCTCCCGGGGAGGGGGGTGGAAGGCCCCCCCTGGTGTGCTTGGGAATTTCATTACCATCACACAGTCCTCCCTCTGCCCAGGTTCATGGCTTTAGGGAGGAAAGCACTTCCTTATCAAAGGCTGAGAATTCCAGGGGAGCTGAAGATCACAAATCCTGGAGCCATTCAGTCTGACCTCTTCCTTAATCCCAGGAAAAAAAAAAAGGGGGTGCCCTCCTCTGAATCCCTCCCTGGCTTCATTTCTTCCTCAAATGCCCCACTCCTCCATGAACCCTCTTCATTCAGGCTGGTCTGAAATACCGATTCTTCAAGAATTGTGCCCCAATTTTAAGAAAGGGAGGCTTTCTCTGCTTCTTTTACCTTGCATTTCTCCTAAATTCAATGTCCTCAGTGTTAGGGTCCGTGATCAAAGGAACGAAACTGATACAAAGCGAAGGTCAAGCAGCGCTGTATTTCGCGCCAAGCATCGAGAATCATACTGGCCGGTCAGGGTCATCTCTATGCAGAGAGCGACCCCGCCTAGTCTTACAGGCTATCTTTTATAGGGCAAAACCGCAAACCGACTGTGAGTTTATCCTTATTGGTCAGAAGCAGTGGGGTCAGGGGGGGTTACATATGTGTTCTTCACTGGTTGGACGTCTCCACCTGACCTGACTTCAGGAGCAGTGGGGTTGAGGGAGGTGGCATATGTGTCCTTTACTGATTGGACAGCCCCACCTGGCCTGACTCGACCTTGTTCTTCTGGGGGACTGTCATCAGGAGCCAACAGACCACATTCCATGGGTGTCCTGGGCTTATCTTTCTAAGTAAGTTCCTCCAGGCTGACTTTGTTCCCTTAGGGCAAGGTCAGCTTGTATTCACAACAAAATGGCTGCTTAGACAAGATGGAATCACTTAGGCTAAACAGGTCCTAACACTCAGTGCACTTTTTGCTGTTGTAACCTACCCCAGTTTTTACACCTGGGCCAAGCAAAGCACCAATGTTACCTAGATATAAGGACTCCTGGACCTTACTCCCAAAATCCAGGTCTAGGGTGGGCTCAGGAAGCTGTGTTAACAAAAATACTGCCCACTTTAGCCAGCTTTGCCCTTTGGCTTTTATAATACATATAAAATACTAAGGAGGAACCATTCTTAGAGCACTGTGGTTTTGTGCAACTGTATGCAATGTGTATGCTGGGGGGCAGTGTCTAATTGTGTTACATGGAAATCCCCAGGTATTCATATTTCTCTCTCAGGAAGAGAGGAAGTTTAGGGAAATGAATTTTGATTTTATACCCCAATGAGGAAGTGACTTTTTCCACCAAAAAAAAAAAAATGTGAATGTCCCTTTCCTCTTCACAGTGTGGATAATGCTGATTACAGCAGAGGATGAAAAGAGAATCCAGACACCAAGCAAAAGAAAGAGAAAGAGAGGTGAGTTGTGGACAAACAGCATTCTGTAGAGGTTTCAGAAAGATTAACCTTTAAAAAAATTAGTTGACAGTGAATGTAAGGTGAAACTAAAGATATCTTGCAAGTGAAACAAGAAATACTCCAACTGAGATCTCCACAAGTTAATCATATCATAGGATGTGTGCAAGGGGGACTGGCAAAATCTCCATGAAGAGAGCTGTAGGTCAGACAGAAGTGAGATTATTCTCTCACTCACCAACTACGGGTCTGCATATGTTCCCTGAGGAGGAAAAATTGGAGACTGATATCAGATCTTCAAGATATACATAGGTATGTATACTTCAAGGTATAGATAGCCATATGGGAATAAACACTGGAGTAACATTTCTAGAATGTTCTTATTCTAGAATGTGGCCTCAGGCATTATCTTTTTGTCTGGGTAAAAACTCAAGTTAAAATAACCACCACCACCACCTCAGGCACTGATTATAAATATGTAGATTAAGATATTACTTCATTATTACTGTCAAGATTTAGTATGCAGGGAAATAGGAAAACAGCAGTCCTTCCAGAACATATTCGCAACAGGGCTTATTTGTATATGGGCCTGCTCCATGTTGGATTGGTGCATGAAGCAAATGCTTTATCTAGAAGCACGTTGGATGCCATGGGCATGGCAATACATTGCATTGCCCATGTATTTCTACCAGTAGGAACTTCTTAAACTGAAAGTTCTTTGAGGACAGGAATTATGCTCAGCTTAGACTTTTTTCTCTGGTACCATGCATCGGCTAGATGCTAATCAGGTTTAGAAAAATGTTCTCTCACCCACAGCCAGCTGTTTATGCCTGGGACTTCTTCACTTCATCTAGATCTCTTTTGTGGGTAGTAATCATCCTCCTCTTCACTTGAATTTTTTACGAGAAATGGAAGATTAAACAAATATAGCCAATTGGGAGACATAAAGCCTATGGCTAAAATTGGATTGATCTGCATTCCTTTGGGTTTGTTGGCTTACTCTCCACATTTCTCTAAGAGTTGAATCCTGCCTAATTATTTCTCTGGGAGGATTATGATCAAGAGGAGTATGTTTGGAGGCACAAGTAGTCAAACAAACATTTCATTTGTTGCATATAGATAACCAATAGAAATCCAAGGTGGAAAAGGAAAGCCCAGGAGAAACAGATCACTAGAGAGCTAGAACCTGCTTCAGTTGGGATTTCAATTCCTGGGTTTTTTTGGGGGGAGGGTGTTGGTAGGGCGTTAGAGGTTGTTTCTAAATTCGAGGGTTGGATGTGCTAGTCTTCATGCTCTGAGCTGAGGCTTTTGTCACTAAAGCCCTGTGGAAAACAATCAGAACATTTTAAATCTGACAGTTCTTAAGCTGAGAGCAGCCCCTTCATGCTTCTGTGTAAGTACTAAGTAGCTTTGCCCAAGAGTTTTCTATCAGAGAGAGCGTAAATTGCAGAGGGTGTTTGCATCTATTTTGAAGTTCCTAGGTGTGCACAGACTTGAGGTCCCCATAATAGGTCACCCCTCTTTCTGGCACTTAGGGAGGACCAACAGTCTGGAGAGGTCCTTGAACCTTTTTCCTCAATGACAGTCTATTGGTTTTCTCAGAAGAGACCTTGAACCACCAAGTTCCTCACTTCTCCCCTCCACAATCTTTGTAATATCCTGTTGCTAAATGTATTGTCCTATGTTTTAGGCTTTCTGAAGATAGATTCTAATGTCCCTGATGACTCTCTTGCAGCCTTTGGCATCTCTCTCTGCAAACCCCTCTCCCCTTCTCAGTCACACTGTAGTGTGTAGAAGCCCCAGTATCATCTCCCTGGGTCTGAACTCATATGTGAAGTCAAAATTATCCAAGAGAACACATGACATGGGTATAGCTGGGGGGGGGAGGTGTTGCACTACCAGGAAGGGGCTGAGTTGCTGGTTCTGAGCTGAGGTGACACTCACTGTTACTTTTGAGGCCATGCAGAAGCCATAACTATCCAGGGTAGGCAATGCAGAGTTGCATGAAGAGCTTCCCAGGCACGGAGGCAAGGGAAACAAAAGCAAAAATAACTATTGGGACTTCATCAAGATAAAAACCTTCTGCACAGTGAAGGAAACGGTCAACAAAACTAAAAGGTAGCCTACAAAATACGAGAAGATATTTGCAAATGACATATCTTATAAAGGCTTAGTATCCAAAATATATAAAGAACTCACCAAACTCAATACCCCCCAAATGAATAATCCAGTTAAGAAATGGGCAGAAGACATGAATAGACATTTTTCCAAAGAAGACACCCAGATGGCTAACAGACACATGAAAAGATGCTCAACGCCTCTCATCCTAAGGAAAATACAAAATATTTTCAAATACAAAGTACACTATCATCTCACACCTGTCAGAATGGCTAAAATTAACAATATGGAAAACAACAGATGTCGGCGAGGATGCAGGAAAAGGGGAACCCTCTTTACATTGTTGGTGGGAATGCAAACTGGTGTGGCCAGTCTGGAAAAAAGTATGGTGGTTCCTCAGAAAGTTAAAAATAGAGCTACCCTCTGACCCAGAAATTGCACTACAGGTGTTTGTCCAAAAGATACAAAAATACAGATTCAAAGGGGTACATGTACCCTGATGTTTATAATGGGATTGTCCACAATAGCCAAACTATGGAAAGAACCCAAATGTCCAACAGCTGATGAATGGATAAAGAAGATGTGGTATATATACACAGGGGGATATTACTCAGCCACCAAAAAGAATGAACTCTTGCCATTTGCACCAATGTGGATGTAGCTAGAGAGTATTATGCTAAGTGAAATAAGTCAGAGAAAGACAAATACCATAAGATTTCACTCATATGTGGAATTTAAGAAACAAAACAGATGAGCGTAGGGGAAGGGGGGAGAAAGAGAGAGGGAGGCAAACCAAAGAGACTCTTAATTAGAGAACAAACTGAGGGTTGATGGAATGAGGTGAGTGGGGATGGGCTAACTGGGTAATGGGCATTAAGGAGGACACTTGTTATGATGAGCAATGGATGTTATATGTAAGTGATGAATCACTAAATTCTACTTCTGAAACTAATATTATACTATATGTTAATGAGCTAGAATTTAAATAAAAATTTGGAAAAAAAAGAGGTTCCCAGACAAAATTTTATGAAGGATAATCAGGACTATAATTTGATGGCAGAACACATTTGGAAAATTTACCTCAATCAGATATTTATAAATGCAGTAGAGGAAAGTTCTTAATCTGAGGAAGAATCAACAGGGCTCCATGATAGACTTGAGGTAGTCTATAAGACCTCTGAAATCATAGTCAAAATTGTGGGGGTCCGTAGATTTTATCAGAATCCCGAAGAGGTAAATGGCACATGAACAGTCAAGAATCACTTAATCAGTAACTCCAGCTTTCAGCATCCCTAACCAGCCCCCTCACAAGTAGGAGGCTTCTGGAAAAGCAAAAACAACTCCTCATCAGTGTACTAGAGCTAGAAATATTGCCTAGCCCAGACTAGACCCCTTAAAAGTCTACCCCTAATGGAAAAGACTTCCTAAGCAAGATAAGAAACCCAGACACCAGAAAAGAAATATGGATAGACTTATTATAGAAAGCTGAAAAGTTTGATACAGAAAAGAATACTACAAACAAAATTAAAAGCAAATGATATACTAATAAAAATATTTATAATTTACATAATGAAAAGTTAATATTCTTAAAAGACAAAAGAAGTTTAAAATTGGGAAAAAACCCTGAAAATTTCATTTGTAGATGAGCATATTCAAACAGCAATATTAAAAAAGACCCACAAACCTCCCTAGTGATCAGATACAAACAAAACAAAACAGAGACACATTTCTCACCAATTGGATTGGAAAAATGAAGATCAATAATGTCTAATGTCTAGTCATAAACTGTTGTGGGACTATAAACTGGTGAAATATTTTCAGACAGAAATTCAATAGTTTCTAATTAAATTTAAAATGCATAATTTTTGTCCCAGAAATTTCACTTATAGGAATTTATTCCTCAGAAAAGTCACTCAAGTATGTACAATGTTTACTGAATCAAGGTATTAGGAAATATCTGAAGGCAATATAGAAATTAATACTAGAATGATTTAGGATACATTATGGTTGATCTGTACTGTGGAATATTATGCAATCATTAAAAAAGAACAGTGTTGTTCTTAGGTACTGACATAGAAGAAGACCCATGTTATATTATTGTGCTTAAAAAATAAATTTATACCATAGTATGATCCTATTTTATCTTCAGTACAAACTGCAAAACAATGTGAATATAGATGAGTAAACTGTATGTTCATGAACACACATTTCCTATGGGCATAGCCAAAGTTCTGGAAAAATACATATTTATCTATTAGATTTAGATATATAATTTATGAAATTTATCTCCCTCTGATATTTGGGACCCACTTTTAAAATCCATTTCCAGTGTATTGTCGAATTTTCAACCTCCATGTACTACTTTGTAATTATAAAAGAAATACACAAAGATTCCCCTTAGGAGTCCATCCCAACACATTTGTAAAATGGTTTGTACAGAGGCTGTCTTGACCCAGTTTTGAGGCCCTGGGGAGAGGTTGGTCAGATCCCTTTCTTGAGTAGCCAATTAATTCCACAACCCCAACCATCTCCTTTATGGAGCTCTCCACTCCAGACCCCTATACACTTGTGCTAATCACCCCAGGGCCAGGTACCACAAGATCAGGGAGAGGCCCTAAGCCCCAGAGCCCCATTACCCAACTAGCTAATCCCAAGTTGGTTTAACTTGTTTCCCATGTTCCTTCCCACAGAAATCACAAGAAAGTCTCTTTCCCACAATTCTACTTCCTCTCTCTGCCTTGTGACCCATGCTGGTGCTTCCCCCAAGCACTATACTTCCTGCATAGTGCGCTGTGTTATTCCCAGGAAATTGTGAGGATAACTAGAAAACACTCTCTGGCTTCTCTCTCTCGGTCTGCACTGGCCTTACTCTATCTCACCCAACATGGTTAATATGGTTAAAATGTTAGTATAGGTGCCTGGGTGGTTCCGTGAATTAAGCAACCGACTCTAGGTTTCAGCTCGGGTGGTGATCTCGTGAGATAGAGACCCACATCAGGCTCTAAGCTTAGTGGGGAGTCTGCTTTCTATTCTCTCTCTCCCTCTGCCCCTCCCACTTGTACTCTCTCTCTCTCTCTCTTCCTAAAATAAACAAATGAATCTTTAAAAAAGAAAACTAGTAAAACGTGCTTGACTGTGTTTTCAAGGAACATCCCATGGGTGGATGCCAAGTGGTCACAGAGTTACCTCCAGAACTAGCCCTATTTTATCTGCCTTTGCCTGGGATCTCCCTTTGGCTTCCACCCTACTGACCTTTGCATGGGTTCTGGTGCTCTTCTCTCTAGATCCTGCACCTGATGTACCTTTGGCTCCAATTCCTGGCTTCGACTTCGCCTCTCCCATCTGGTCCAGCATCTCCATGGAGCAGTTATTGGCTTATGACCTACTGTCTGGCCCAGATCCCAGCAAACATGACCCAGGTTCATGGACAGTCCTCTAGAAAAATGGCCAATGAAGCCCAGAGACAGACCAAAACTCCGAGACTGTTAGAGCTGGTGCAAGCTGAAGCCAGGGTCTGAAAGCAGGCAGAAAGATTGTCAGGAGTTTGAAAACCAGCAATCCCAGCAAGCTCTCTGAAGCCCTTCTTGTAAGGAGAAAGGGGAGGAGCACATGTGGACCCTGGGCCTGAGGCAAGCAGGATTTTAGGAGCCAGAGGGACACAACGAAGAGCAAAGTAAGGGAAGGGCAAAATGGGTGTGTTGGCCAGAAACTAGCACACCTATGGAAGAAGCCTTGCAGGTAATCAAGGGCCATGAGAGGGATTTTAAAAGGCTCAGGTTTGAAACCCAGTTCTGCTGATTCTGTGCTAGCTGCATGGATATGGGTACTTAAACCTTTCAAGCCCTAATTTCTTCATCTATTAAACTGGACATAACGATGCCCACCCATGCCCGCCTCATAAGTAGTTGTGAACTCCATGCCCTGTGTCCCTCCTCAACAAAGACCAGAGATCTAGAAGGTATAAGAGCTGCAGGTGGAAAAACAGTTGAGAGGCTCCTCAAGGAGGACACCTTGGTAGCAATTGCAGACATGGGGAGAACCTGAGATGAGGGGTCCTGATACTTGGTTGGGCATGAATTCCATCCTATTCATCTCTCCTCCTGTTGCAAGCCTAGTTTCCACAGACCTTTAAGTCCTGTGCCCACCCCCCTCACAACCTGCCACCCACCCACCCCCTGCCCCACATACCTACCTACTTTCCTCTCCCCCCTCTCTGGGGCTGCCGCTAAGTTCAGAGCCACACACCTGTGTCCAAAACCTCAAGCCAAGACATGAACTCCCAAAGCTACCTCTGCCACCCCCTCTCATTTACCGATTCCTCTGAAATCTCAAGCAATTTCCATTATTGGCAGACACGGTGTTTCCTTGTTGCGTTCCACTTCCATACAACTGGAGTTTGTAGACAAGAAAAATACAGCTGTTACGCAGCTCTAACTGGGCTTTTATGTCGCTTCACATGCAGGAGACTGGCTGTGGAATGCCACACACCTCCTTATCACGGCTTGCGTGCTGGGACCTCTATTCATTTGATGCATTGTGTACCTCGGAATTTTCCAGGATGTGGTGAAGAGTCATGTTGCTTGCTCTCAGAATTATGCAAAAAAGCTATTCTTTTCCTTGAGCCAGAAATCATAGGCACTCCAGAACCCTTTTGACTCAGGCGGAGCTATGGGGTAGGTTTTCCACAAAAGGCAGAAGGAATGAATTGACACAGGCTATGTTAACCAGCCCTCCCAAGGGGAGTGGGAGCCCCTGCTCCAAGCCAAGTGGGAGAGCCATTCTGAGACAGGAAGCTTTTAAAAACTCACAGCAGACCTTAGCTCCTTTAGCTTTGGGGGTCCATTATGTATTGACTGAGAGAGCTGAAATCATTAGTTGCCTATTTTTTAAATTAAAATAATTAAGCCCATGTAATGTTCAGGAGAGGGCCGGAACTGGCAGCCTGGGAAAATGGAAGCTTCTGTGGTCAGCAGCAGGGACCAGGAGGAACTGAAGCTGTGGAGGCACTTTGGGACCAGCATCCAGTGAACAGAGAGCCAGAGAAGACAGGAGGAGGAGCAGAGGTCTCCCTTCTCAAGAGAGCCCTTGGCCTCCCGCAGAGTAGAACTAAGTCATGCTTACCCAGCCATTGGGAGCACCTTGGGAGGCTTCTCTTACTCTCTGCTGCTCTCAGATCTCAGGTCCCTTATCAGTGGACACTCACACTGCTCTGCCTCCACATTTATTAGGCAACCACCATAGCTGCAGCATCCTCCCACGGGTGTTAAGGGATGCTGCTCATTTCCTCTCTGTAAGCATTCATGATGTATGGAGGGAAGGAAGAGGAGGAGGACAAATGAAGCAAAGTAAAGTGCTTGAGGAGAGAACCGTCTGGATGAGGGCAGAGCATGGCAGCTTCTGAAGGGAAGGCCTCCTGGCCTCTTCTAGGGTTACTTCTGGCTTTCGCCACCCAAGAGTTAATATTTCTGCCCCCAAAGTAGGCTACGAGGAGGGGGTTGCTCCTTTTTGCCCTGTGGGTGTCCAGCAGGTCCTCCCTTGCCTACCACATCCTCCCAAGTTTGGCATGTGGGGCTTTTGTCCTACAGACTTCATTAGGATACAAGCCCAGTCTCACTTCTTGCGCCTAACATTGCCACATTAACCTGTAGATCAGACGGTCAGAGTCCCTACTGGGCCCACATCTAATATTCCCTGTCCTTTGTTTGAAATGACTACATCTAAGTCATACCCTTTTGGACACATTCAAAGGACCTTTCTGTCAAGAACTCAGACCCTCTTGCACCTCTTCTGATACCCTATTTGGTGGCTCTGTGGGATCTTGCACACAGAGTATCCCTAATTAAGACCCCAACATTCTCAGCATAGACCTTAGCCCTCTGTTACACAATTCCTTCCTCACACTCAGATCCACAGTTTCATCAAAACATTGGCACATGACTCACCCCACCCTTTATTAGACATATGCCCTGAAGAAATGCCATCTTAGACTTACAATGATCTATTCTTACCGAAAAAGCCTTCCAAAGTGAACTGTCTTGTGGCTTGTTACCTCTCCTCAAACATGGCCAGACTTTTCTTGAGAAAATGATTCAGGCTCAGACTATACAAAGACATATAAAATGAAAAGGAAACTTCTCTCTCCTCTGTCTTCCATTGCACCCTAGGGCAGGGATTTTCATTCTTGTTGTGGTCACCACCATCACTACAAATAATGTGCTTATTTCTTCATCTGGATTCACTAACTTACAGCTACTTCTGTTGCTCCCAGCCTAAGGTAATGTTTATGACACAAAAAGTTGGGAAAAGTTGGAGACACTGCTTTCTCTCTACTTGCAAATAAATCTTATTCGTACAACTCCTCCCTACCTCCTGGTGTCATCTCTTTGATGCACTGTGTCTTCAGAACCAGTGGGAGTTTATGAATGTGAAGGTTCATATTGGGATGGGCTTTGATGATGACTGGCAAGAGTGGAAGAGGAACCCAGAGTCTCACCTCAGGTGAGTCTCACCTCAGGCTATTTGGGAGGAGAGGAAGAGACAGCTGAGTGAAGCTGGTGTTCTCTGCAGCTTTGCATTCTTCTACTATTTCTCCTGCCCAAACAGCACTGGCTAGCTGTGAGCAGAGTGCTCAGGCTGTGGGTAAAAAGCAGATCAAACTCAACTTCCATTCCCCCTATCCAGTCATTGCTGCCATGTACTGTGGGCTGCCAAGGATGCCGGCCTCCCTCCCCAGCCCCAACTGTTCTCACACCAGCCAAGGGCCCTGAGAGATCACAGACACTTCCCAAGCATCAGGGGCCTGGAGAGAGGAGGCAATCCTGGGAGACTGGATGTAGGGAGACATGTCTGTCCTGGGTCTCCCTGCTTACCCTCTCATCAGCTGCACCAACCTCCTGCCTTCCTCTTCCGTTGTCCTACAAATCCAACGTCCTCCTAGCTTCCCTTCTCATCTCTGCATAGTGGACTATCGTGACCCAGGACAGAAAACCAAAGACGTTCAGCCATCCCCAACACCAGCAAATTCTCACTGGCATTAACTGACATTAACTTGAATTTGCTGGAGCTTCTCCGTCTTGACCTACACTGTCCAGTAGGACTGTCACTAGCCACATGTGTGGCTACTTAAATTTAAAATAATTAAAACTAAATAAAATTAGAAGGTGTCAAGAACGACTTATGGTTAGTGCCCACTGAACTGAACAGCAGAGAAATCTAACAGTTCTATCCTTAAAGAAAGTTCTAGTCTACATTCGTCTCTGACTCCTTGCTCTTGCTTCCCTTTTCCTCGTATTCTCATCCCTTTATAATACTCACAAGAAAACACAACTTCTTTTTGTCTAAAGCCCCTCCCTAGTCGAAGCTCCACGCTTCTCTATGTAAAGGAAGTTTGTTCAAAGGTTTTCCCTACGACAAAGGGCCACCTCTTCACCTCTGATCAGAATTACACAATTCTGCTGGAATGCTGAAGCACCGGAATGAATTCTCTTTGACTTTCAAGGAGAAGGAAGCCAGCCAGCCCCCACGGAGGCCGGCAAGCCAAGACCAAGGAGGAATCTGAGTGTTGGACTTAGGTGGGCAATCTAGAAGACTCTGGGTACAGACTGATGATCAGAGCTGAGCTGATCAGAACCAGGCTCTTGGGAAAAGTGTGAAAGACCATATCTAAAGATGTGAAGACTGAGAGACATGGAAGTGAACAGTGCATTCAGTTCTCTCATCTGAAGAGGAGACCCCTGAATCAGCTAAACAACCAGCACAGTTAATGATGAGAGGTCTCAAATCTGTGTCAGGCCAGAATGTGGTGAACAGATTGACGCAGGAATGAGATACAAGGACATCAAAGAAGGTGGGGGTGGGGGATGGAGGAGGGTTAGAGGGAGGCTTCACCGATGAAATAAGCACACTTCAGAAAGAGTTTACTCTAGAATGGATTTATTTCAAATAGATCCCATTTTTCTTTTGACTCTCAGTGTAAAAAGGGAAAATTACCCTTAACAATGCAGCAAGAGTTAAAATATATGGCTAGATGTGAGAGTGTGTGTGTGTGTATTTTAACTAGGAATAAAGGTCAAGAACTTTTTTTGTTGTTAAACACCTGTAACAATACTCATGTTGAGAACAACGCATTGTTCTACTTAAAATGAAAGCAGTCGTGGGCACATGGTAAGCAATCAATGAGTACTTGTTGATTGATTGAAAATAAATCACAAAATAAAAATATAAATTAGGAGTCCGTGCCTCTGCTGACCACTCTTTCCCTAGACTAATGAGTTGTTTATTCCACCGGCGACAGCTTCTCCTTAGGGGTTGTTAGTACAAAATGGTATTTACTGAGGCTGGGCGTGTGCTAATCAGGGTGAGAGATTGGTCTGTACCTCAACTAGGGGCAGCTACAGAGACAAGATGGCAGGTGCAAAACTTCATTTCTTGTCATTTTATAACGGGTTCAGATTTAACCCGTCAGTCCTGGAAACGAAGAAATCTGTGATTGGCATTTCAGTAAGTGAAAGAGAGCTGTACACTTGGGATGTGTCTTGTGTTTGAGGGGCAAAGAGAGAGGCACTTGCTGGTTAGGAATTTCAAACCAGGCAGTCTGGTCTGTAAGCAGGAGCTGTGAATACTTGTATTGCATGTAGCTTGTGCATGACCATCATATTGCCAATTACAGCCACTACTGCAATAGGCATTTGTTGTCTTTGTTTCCAAGTGTCCATTTCTCCTTCTTCTGATGAAAGTTGCCCTACAGAGTGCCTGGGATGGGGTGATGCTCTTCTCACCCCTTGTATTAAAGTGAAGGCTTACTAGCCGTCACAAAAAGACTCCAAAATGTAATGTCTCAAACAAGACGCGAGGCTATTTCTCTCTTGTATAATAATCCGGAGCCAGGAAACAGGCTCTGCTCCACACAGTCATCCGGGGACTTAGCCTAGCAGGGCAGATCTGTCATCTTTGATGCTTGGTTTCCAACATTGCCCCAATCTTCGCCAGTTCCACCCAGCAGGATGGAAAGGAAGCATGGAGGAGTGTCCGTCCTGTAAGTGGCCACCTATCACTTCAAGTCATATTCCATTGGCGTGAACTTGGGCATTTAGCTGTAATTTGCTGCAAGCGCTACTGGAACATAGAGTTTCTAGCTAGACCCCACGTGTTCCAGCCATACTCTAGGCAAAAAGTGAGCACATAACCCAAGCTAAGATAAGGGACCCTCTCCCACAAACCCTCTCCTTAGAAATTTGAATGTTGAGCAGAGTGGGACAAAAAGATTGAAAACTGTTGGAGCCTGTCCATCTCGGCAGCAGCGTCTTGAAGAGATCCTCAACTGATTTCTGCCACGTGGACTCCTGGAATTGCCCTAATTCTTGTCTGGCTTTTCCACCTCTCCCCTTGGCATTGCTGTAAGTACCCGCTCTGCTTTGGCTAAACAAAGTTGGTGGTCACTGCTTGCAAGAAAAAAGTGCATGCTACAGCTACCTCTTATCAACCACCTAATGTTTGACCCAAAGACAAAGATCTCTTGCACACCCACTGGGTGCCAGCCAAGCGTCTAGGCGCCAGGATCCATCATGCCCTCACTGAGCCCTACTTCATGGCCACCTCCTCTGATTTCCTATGAGCAAACCTCCTGGTTTTCAGGGGTCTCCCCTCAGTTACTCTTCCGCCACCTGGAACTCTGGGTCAAGCTCAGCGGAGTTTCCCACAAGGGCGCGTGGGGAGCGAGATGATCAATTCCGCCGTGCTCTCCGAGGGCATCCTCACTTTCGTTTCGCCTGGTTTTTGTGCTTCCAATATGTAAATTCACCGCCAGTGCATCTTGCAAGTAGGTGATGCCCGGGCAGTGATTTGTTTGTTGCTTTGCACCCTCCACAATGCCACCAGCTCAAGGCATCATTCTGGTGACAAGTTAGAATTTGCCTATTCAGCGGGCATCAGTGTACCACTTTCCGATGAGCCCAGATGAGAATTCCAGCTTCCCTCAGGCTGTCATGACACACATCCAATACCAACAAGCACATTCACAAACAGATGTCTTCATTAAGGTCCCCCCTTTACTTGGTTGTCATGCAAAAGCCCAAATCAAGGAGTCTAAAAAGTGCCTGAGAGGTGACAGGAGAGCATCTTAAATAAGTAACAAGTCAGTGTTCAGGGCATTCCTTGATTAATTGGGAGTTAGAGCACAGATGCTACAGGCTTCAGCCAATGGGAACTTGCTGCCGCCAAATTACCTTTGAAGACCCTCCAGTCCTGTGAGAAACTCCCTCTCACTCCTCCTGTCAATACTTTCTGGGGCTTATTTTTTTCCCCCATTTTTCCTTGAGGACAGGAGGTGGGATGGAAGAAGGGGCAGGGCTTGGATGGACTGGCCAGTTGCAAATCTTCAAGCTAATTAGCAGAGCGCTGGGGCAGGGCGGGCCGAGGGCCTGGGGTCTGGGCCTGACTCGCGCGCTCAGTAATAGATCTCTAACAGATTTCAACCCTAAAGATATGCGGTGGAAAGACGGCATGAATAATTCAGCGAGCACGAGGTCCTGAACCCACGTTTTCTCTCATAAAGAGGAAAGCCACGAGCCTCAGGTACCAAGTTTCAAACCTATCAGAGCTAAATCTCGCTCTTTCCAAGCTTGGTTACTAAGTGCTGTGTAGGTGTGAAAAGCCTCATTACCATGTAATTTTGTTGGGAGCAGACTTCCAAGTACCTGCTTTACTTTATATTCATATACACCAAGAAAAAAAAAAGATCAAAATGCATTTTATTTCCTAACAATGGCCAATTTGGCTATAATTATTGTGGAATACTGAATTTGAAGGCATAGCACCCAAGTGACTCCCCAGGCCGCTCCCCTCCCTACGCGAATATCTTCTTATTTATTGCCTTCCCCATAATGAACTTTGAGATAAACAACAGAAAAAGTAATTTGTTTTTTGACAATGCTGAACCTTTGAATAGAGAAAATCACACAGTCGAACACAGAGCGCAGTCCTGTGTGGTAAGTGGTATCCATGGCAACCAATAGATTTTATGCTAAGTCTGGCCTTTAAAAACATTTCACGTTTACCACTGAGAAAAAGATGGCCTTGATTTAAAAATGATACAACAAGTACCCTCGAATGGGCATGCTTTCCGCTCTGCGCTGCAAACACAATTAAGAGGTATCTCCTCAGCACCGGATCACCTCAAGAGTATCTATGTCATCCTTGAGGAACATCGTGGCCAGCCTGAGAAAACGAAAGAGGTGGGGTATTTGCTATTGGGCGGCAGGGGTTGTGAAGCCTTTTTTTTTTTTTTTTTTACTTGTTCTCCTTGTATTTAACACCAGGAGTAAAAAATAGGGAGTAAAAATAGCACGTTTGCTTCTTATCTCAGTCTGTGATCATGGTGACAGTGAAAATATTATGGCCCTGCTTATCCTGGGAGTAGCTCCAATCACGGCCGCTTATTATAACTTGAAATAATGGATGGAGAAATACCTACCATACCAGCTTCAGACGGAGTGACTCTAAATTAGTTTCTGTTCACATTTAGAAAGTTGGGTGCCAAAAATGGAATGCAGTTGTGGCAAAGAGAGGATGTTGCCTTAATGATATACTTGAATAAAACGAGAAAGGACATGCCCCCTTCTTTTTTAAAAAGAAAAGAGAGGGATTTGATCAATGATGCATCAAAAGAAGGAAACATAATTATTGTCTTTGGGAGGAGTTTGTTTTGCCGAGCCATTTCTAAGTGCTTTGATAGCTCTCTTAAGATGGCATTTCTTTTTCTTTCTTTTTTTTTTTTAACACTTTATTTATTTATTTGACAGGGAGAGAGAGATCACAAGTAGGCAGAGAGGCAAGCAGAGAGAGAGGGGGGAAGCAGGCTCTCTCCTGAGCAGAGGGCCTGATGCGGGGCTCGATCCCAGGACCCTGAGGTCATGACCTGAGTCTAAGGCAGAGGCCTTAGCCCACTGAGCCACCCAGGCGCCCCTTCTTTTTCTTTCTTACTTCCCCTCCTCCTCCTCTCCTTCCCTTCCTCCTCCTCCTCCTCCTCCTTCTTCTTCTTTTTGCAAGATGAGTTGTCCTTTATTCCTCAAAATGGAATTATCTTGGCCATATCGAGAATTAGAGAAACCTTGATATACTTCCTCTGTAAGTATTTTCACCTGGAGTGCTCTTTCAATTGACTGGTGCCATGGGCTGAGTTGTGTCTCCCCATAAAATTGTAGTTGGAGCCCTTCACCCCCAGTAGTTCAGAATGTGACTTTATTCAGAGATTGGGCCTTTAAATAAGTGATTAAGTTACAATGGGTCCGCTAGTGTGGGTCCTAATCCAATCTGACCGGTATCCCTATAAGGGAAGAGAGGCCCCGGGGAGGTGTGCACTGAGGGAAGACGATGTGAAGTCATAGTGAGGGGGCAGCCATCTGCAAGCCCAAGAAAGAGACCTCAGAGGAAACCCAACCTGCCCACAACTTGATCGTGGACTTCCAGTCTCTGGAACTGTGAGAAAATCTTCTTCCATGTGAGCCACCCAATCTGTGGCAATTTGTTATGGCAACCCTAGCCAACCAACGCATTTGGGGTGGGAGTGAGGCATCCTTTCATGGAAAGAACAGCTTTTTAGAAGGTGTGTTAGTCAATACATTGGGGAAGGAGGTCAGGATGAAGAAAACCTCAGTTGTTCTACCTTCCCTGAAGTGTGGGGATTTCTGGGGAACAGGGGTGTCAACTTCATAAACACTTCTCCTACCTCCTCTGACTCAACCATCCATATTTGTCAGTGGCAAACAAGACGATTTTGTGACACCTTACTATTGGCTTTAATGAAGCAAGGATACTTTCTGAGTCATCAACATTTTATAAAGACAGAAGCTTACACTTCTTTCATATTGCCAAATATCTGAGAAGTGACATGGCCCCAGGAGGATGGTGATGCCTGAAAGGAATGTGTGTGTGCAAGGGGGGAGGTAGTTAGGGGAGTGCTGTACTTTGTTCCTAACATTCATAAGCTTTGCTTGATGGCTGGGCCTCAGGCCCAGGACCACACATCAGCCACCTGCCCAAAGGCATGGGTCATTCATCTTTCTGAGATAATTCTCTTCTTTCAGTCCACAGAGAGCTCTGGGCTATCTTTGGCCAGGGAAAGAATGTTGACTGTTTCACATACTGAAACATAAATCACTCTCTCTAGGCCTTGTTAACTTTTACTTATAAACTGTTTTAATGTAGAACTGTCAGGACCCTGTGAAAATAATGGGTGGTGACAGGTTTAGGATTAAAATCTTCTCAGGTAGTTAGGATGGTGAGTTAGGTTATAAATTGCTTTTAAAGAGCTGAGGCATGGACTATGAGCTTCATATGCTTACTCAAAATGGACACCAATGAGGCAGCTGGGACAAGTATATACTAGTAATTCATCTTAATTATTTGTCAGCAAAGCCATCATAATAAGAGATGTCTTTCATTTTGATTAAAATGACCCTTGGTAATCTCTAAAGGGTCTTGTCTGAAAAGCACCATTGAAGAAGAGAAGTTGGAGTCTTCTGGGGCTTGGGATTTTATGTCTCAAGCAAGGCCTGAATCAGAAAAATATACCAACGGACGTGAAGGTATAGCTCAAGTGTCCAACGATAGACATAATTCTCTCAGATGACCTCATTTGCTTCAGTGCCAGGGCATCAGTGGGCTCATAATTTCTCTTAAAACATATCCGTGTCTCAGGGCTTACTGGATAGGGATGGCTGTTTATTCACAGGGAGGCGGGGCTTTGAGGAAGGACAAGGGTCTGTCGTTATACCCCACAGAGGAGGTGTGTAATATAGAAGTTCAATGAGTAGACAAAGCAAGCAGCAGCCATCTCCAGCCATAGTGAAGCAAATAGGTTTCTTAGGGGCTAAAAAATGTGTATGGATGTCCATCAGGTGAATGAAACTTGAATGGTGATCTAGGCAAGAGCCAGGTTGAGCACTGGGCGGGGAAAGAAAAGCAGACGAGCATGCTTTAGAACTCAGGCCCAGGAGTTCGATGATTGCATCCCTCCTGACAGGAATTTCTCAGGGCTCAAGAAACCTACCAGAACATAATAGTCACACAGAGTCAGCCCCAAGAGGTCAGACTATCAGAATCTTTTATTCATTCATTTATTGATTCATTCAACAAACAGTTATTGTGTGCCTACTATGTACCAAGACTATTCCAGGGCCCGGGTACTTCTATGAACAAAACTGGCCCAAACCTATCTTCTCATGGAATTCATATTCTAGGGGAGTCTGCTATGCAGCATCAAGCCTCACTCACCAAATGAGACAAAGACTACTTACGTGGTTTGTTCCTTAAGACTAGAGTTGCCTGGGAAGGACAGCCTCAGGCAGCTGGGAAAATACTTGCCAGGAAATGAGCTGGAGGGGTTGCTTCCTCCGAATCACACATCCTCTCTGGCCAATGCTTCTGGGTGGAGAAGACTTTCCACATCTTGGAGAAGCTCTACAATTCAATAAGAATTCACTAAGATGTTTCTAACTCTTAAAACATGTAAATATAGCTACAAATTGCATTACAGGGTTTCAGAGAACCATCTGCTAGACTTTAATTTGCTTCTTAGGACTGAGAAGATTATAAATCATGCAATAACACATCTAGGAACATTCTTTCCTCCATATATTCAGCTTAAAAAAATCATATGTAGTAGCATCAATTTACTTTACCCTCATCCAGAACCTCTCCTTGATGGACAGAAACAAAATGGAATCGCATTAATATGGTGTACAATTTTACTAGAGTATGATTTACTGTATACAAATATAAAGTAATTTGAAATACTTTTCTGTAGGAAATGTTAGCAGTTTTTTTCTCTATTAAATTTATAAGACTATGTCCATATCATTCCAAAGAGTCATTGGCAGACTCTCAGACTTAACATTTGAAGGTTCTACAGCATGAACATCTAAGGCTCATGGATAAAATTATACAGGAAAGATAAGATTTCCAGCCCAAGTGCACTTAACTTTGTACCTCTAATAATCAAATTCTCTATTTATAAACATCTGTGAGCACCTGTATTGTGCCAAACCCAGTCCCCTCTTTGGAGCTCCCAATTTAGTGGAGGAGAAAGATGTGAACACAAAATTCCATAAAATAGGATATGGTATAAAGAACCGTATTTCAAGGTACCATGGATGCACAAAGGTGGAAGTGCTTGACTCTTCCTGGTATATGCTTCCCAGAGGAAAGGACACTTGCACTTCCTTGAGGAATTCCCAGAAACTGCAAACAGCATATGTAAAGGTCAGAGGAGAAAGAAAGAGCATGGAACATTCTGGCAACTGCAAGTGCATCAGCAAAGAAAGAGCCCAGGGTCCATGAGAAAGTGATAAAAGATGAAGCTGGAAATATTGACGAAAGCCAGATCATAGTATGTCTTTTCAACTCTACTTGGGAATTTGTACTTGATTTTAAAAATAAACAGCCTTTGCAAGAAGGGTGCTTTTTCTGATTCACCCACCAAGTGCTCACTCCATTATTTCTGAAATAATAGAATTTCCAAGATGGTTCCCTCTGGGCCCATGACAGAGAGGGAAGTTAACGTATCTGTCTAAGCATCAAGCCTGTCCTTGGCTTTATGGATACCTTTGGTGCTTTGACTTGGAAAACTAGTGTTGTGATCTAGGAAAAAAGGGGCCCTATCATGGAAAAAGATAGTGGTCCCAAATGAGAAGTTTGAAATCCAAAGTCTTGGAAGGGCAGATCAATATTTTTCTGACCTCAGAGACCTGAGGTTTCTACATCTGAGGCCCATTGGCCCAGGCCATATCTCTTAGGGAGAGACTAAAGCTAGGAAAGAGGGAGGGTACTGACAGCCAACTCTGTCAGTTTTTTCTCTGGTTTTTCTGTTTTTCTCTGCCCCTTGGCACTTTAAAAAAAATCATATAAAGAATAATGTCCAGGGAATATTTTCCTTAGATCTTGCCCAAACTACTTTCAGATGTGATGAGATGGCATTCTGCTTTATTTAACAAGCCTGGAAATGAAGAGTAAATGAGTCGATATGATTGGAGAATTTTGAAACCCTTTCTTTAAATGGCACTCATTTGTTTTATAGTCTGGATGGGATGAAATTTAGCAAATCGTACTTGCATTTCATTGTGGAGAAGATTGGAATCTGTTGACTGAACATTTCTACTTGGACTCTCATAGTTTTATGCATCCATCAATTGCTCTGGGTGCTTTAAGTTTTCCTTTCACTGCCATTTGCTGATTTCGACCATGAAGATATTTTAGCTAACCAACACTTTGGTGGAGAGACAAGGTGTTGGTGGATTGGAAAGAGCCCTGTCAATTCTCCCTAATCCATTCTGAGCTCTGACAATCTCTTGATTTGTAGGGTGGGACAAAGCACTTAACCTTTGTGTCTCCAAAAGCAAATGCTAAATTTTGCCCCATTTACACTGTTTATTAACAGATGGGAGTTGCACATGATTAACTGCTCTGTTCCTTCATTTCTTTGACCTTAAGAAGCCAGCCTCGCACGAGGGGTTGCTATGCAGCATTGTATAGCATGCAGAGCCTCAGAGGAGGTGAGCAGCAAATGTTTGATGATGATAATGATGATGATGAAACTCACTTGACTTCTCAGCAAATGCCAAACTCCCTGCAGGATAACACATGTGGAAGCTAAGCCCTATCTACTTTGGAGTGCTGGAGGAAGCTGTGTAAAGCAGAAAATGAAAGTGGGGCCTCACCAAAGCTGAACATACTCTACTTTACCATAGCAGAGTCACTGATAATAACTAAATTGATTCAAAACCAAATGGCAGGTCAGATCTTTGATGAATTACTAGAGATTAAATCAGCTAAGTGCTGTTGACACTTGGCTACTAAGTCCAATGGGGATTCTTTGACCTGGGAAAACACTCATCATCAGTCTCTTAGCAGTTGAGGAGAGAAGCAATGAAGTCATGGAGAGCCCAGCCTTCCATTTTCCATTCACTTTATGAATCTGGTTGTCACGTTGCTCCCGGAGTCTTCTGCATAGCAGCAAAGGGTACTTCTTTATCCCCAGATGAACTATAATTCTCTCCTGCATTTGCATGTGTATCTGAATCCATACAAAGTTTCAGGAAAAGATTTAGAGCTTTCTCTAAGTTTGTATTTCCAAAATGTTTTCCATAGAACACTAGTTTCCAAGATACTCTTCAAATAAGAATTCCTTCATCAAGTAAGTTTGGGAAATGCTTCCAAAACTTATGTTCTAAGTGCTGGGGATATGGTGATGAATAAGTCATTCAATGCCTGAACTCTCTTGAATCATGGCATGGGGTAAGTTCAGTAGAAAGGCAGAGGTAGGTCATAGAAAGTCTTATAAACCATGCTAAGAATTTTGGCTGTTACGATTAGAATAGGCAGTCACTGGAAGGTTTTAAGCAGCTTTTATCCAGTACATAATGGAATATTAAAGTCTCTGGAAACTTCTGAGAGGAAGAAATCTCTTATTATTTTCACCCAATTATTACAGTTTACTTGACTCATATTACTAACTAAAACATCGAAGAACACAATTTTGAACTTAAGAGGAGGATTGTTTTGCCCAATTTTGATGTCCTTGCCCATTGTGCCTGTTTAACACCAAGGTGCTGTTCCTGACCCAGGACTTTCACTGCCAGATTGTTCCAATTTTGAACCTTGGCTACTTCTATGCCTTTTTCCACTCCTCTGTTTACAATGCTGAATTACTGTTGTGTGAATACATTTATTTCTTCCCCTATAGTTGAGCTGTTATAATAGGCTTAGAAAATGGATACTGGCTCAAATATCATAGAAATATATTTCTTGTTGATATAATAACTATACAGGGCAGGTGAATAAGTCAGTAGTTATCCTTCCACGATACAGCTCCACAAAGTCATTCAGGAACCCAGGGTGATTGAAGTTTTGTATTTTAAAAACATGGTTTCAAAGGTTTCCCTGGGATTCACCTTTATTCTGCCCAGACAGTAGAGGAAGTTAGCAAGAAGAAGCATATGTATGCATGTGTGGGAGAGAGAGGGAGTCATGGGACAGGGCTGGAAGATATCCGACAGTTCTGCTCACATTTAGAACTAGAAATTGTCACATGGCTCTAGCTGGTGCAAGGAAGTCCCTGGTTGTGCAGCTACTTCCCAATGACATCTGATACTATGGATGGCTTGCATAAGTGTGCTGAACAGCTACTCATTTTTGCTACACACCTACCATATTACTAGCTCTTTGAAAGAAGGACTATAAGTTTTAATACACTCATCTTTGTCAAATTAATAAATGTCTCATGGTTCTGGCATAAAACAGATGTCCAATAAATGTTGGTATAATTAAGCAATCACACACCCAAAACTTAAATATCTCAACCAGGAGGATGAAAAGAGTTGAAGAGTCATCAGGAAGCAGAATAAGGTAGGTATCATCATATTTCAGTCCCAAAGAGATAACCATTTGCAGAGAAAGTAGTTGAATTTGAAGTTTAATTTCTCCCATGATTTATCTAAAGGAAGCCTTAAGCAAAGCAGAGGCAAATATAAAGACAGGCATGAGATTTTCAAAGGCTTATCTACAAGTAAGGAAAGTTCCTTCTACATTTCTTCATTGTGCTTTTGGCCTGGAACCTCTCACAAAGCAGTTTGAAATGCTGTCAGACATCTTCTGGGTCATAAATCACATAGAGGCATGGTGAGCACTAAATCAATAGAGTTTCTAATTTTTGAAAAAGTGGGAAGGTGCTTATATAACCCTGCTGGGGAAAGGGAAGGCCATTGGCAGCTTGCCTTGTTTATCCTGAATCAGATTCACATTTGGAGGCCTCTCCACTCCCTGGAAGCCCTTTTGCTCAGGTGGCACTGGGGAAAATGCTGAAATCTGCAGTTCTTGGACATCCTATTTCCCCATATTATCTTGTTCTAACCATAGTTCATTTTGCAATTGGAACTAACTGAAGAGAGAGGTGTTTACAGTGTTGCACATTGTCGCACTGCTAACATTTTCTCTTCTGTAGGAGTAAGAAGAGGTGGGAGCTGGAACAGAGTGAACATTTGTCATCTGGGACACCTTCCCTCTCAAATGTGATCATCATACCTCTTCAGAGAAAGAAAGAACTATGGGTGCTTATTTTGTATTATCCTGAAGTTTTCAATCCCCAGCTCACAACACCCCCATGAGATGATCTCAAAGGAAAAAACATCCAAGTAGAAACAACCCCCAATTTAGCCCTCTAAGCTGCTCTGTCCCCCAGCCCCCACCATTTATTATCTATATCCAAAGATAGCCAAATGCTCTAGGCTTTCTTTATTGGAAAAGTGGGGTGAAAATGTTTTATTCTTCTGAGCAGAACCAAGGTGGGCAGAGGCACCAGCAGTTTAAAAAGCCACATACATGGTCCATTGAGCCAGTCCAGCTAATTTCAACAGAGCTAGATATCAAAACTGCCCTTCACGGACCAGGGAGAGTTAAGTGGGAGAGAGATAAAAAGATATGACATAAATGATCAAAGCAATAAAACTCACTGCTCAATTAGTCACTCAGAGAGGCAGGAGGCGGAGGGGATTGGTGGTTGAGGAAAAGTTGTATATTTGCTCTGCGGGGATTATATTCATTTCCCAGTGTCACCCAACCTGCTTGGCTCAGCTGCAGAATTCAGGATGGTTGTTAATTTTACAGGAAGTCCACCTACCTTACCCCCTTCTCTTCTGTTAACTTGAAACATTAGCCAGTTAAACTAAGGATATCCATCATCCTATGCAAATCATGCCTCTCTGTTTTGATGGTAGTAGGAGAAAACAGCATTTCATGTACTCCAACTATTGCTGGTAATTTGGGTTTCTTCCATTTTCCCAAGCTACCATTATAGGTCACACTAAAAACGAAAATTCTTTAAGATCCATTTGGCAACTTCTAGACACCTATAAGCAGATATGTTTTTACAGGCTTAACGCTATAAGCAAGTCCTGATATTAGGCATTTCTGACAGCAGCTCCTAGCCTGACCCCAGAGGGTGTTCTAGGAAATCCAGAACGAGGGCAAAATTAGCTATGCCCCAGAAAATCTGGTCTGTCATCGAGAAAGAGCAATTTATATTTTTGAATTTTTCCAGTCTGGTCTAAATTAGCCTTAGTACTGCCAAGGTCTAGCTACCTAATGAGAACAATTATTTCTGGATTTCAATTAAATTGAATTAAAGAAGTATTTTATTTGTTTTTATTTGTAATTTTTTCATTATAAAAGTAATATAGCCACATTATTGAGAATATGAAAAATATATTGGAAAAAAAGACTCTCATAATCCCTTGCCCTAACAAAACCACTGTATCAATCTTGGTGCAACTGAATAATATTTAAGGAGCATCTACAATGGTAGATGCAGTGTGCTAGAATAAACAATTACACAACAAAAGAATAAAGTAAGAGGTTTGCAGGCTAGCTGGGAAGGCTGTGTGCATATAACTCAAGTAATAGAATGGTACGGTGTGTGATAGGATCTAAATGGCTGGTACAGGCCTTAGAGGGAAGAAATGAATAAGGGCTAGCAGTCAGGGAGAGCTCCACCAAGGGCATGGGAAAAATGAGTAGTACTTTAAAGGATGGACAGATATGGTAGGGAGAGAGACTGCTAGATCAGCCAGGCAGGAGAAGAGGGATGGGGGAGCCTGGACAGAACTAGGAAATGAATCTAGCAGGTTTGTAAGAATAAATTTTGACTGAAAGATTTAAATGGTGGAAAAGTCAGGTGGTAAGATTGTAGTAGAGCCTGAAAAATTCTTGTGAAAAGGGATTGTGTTATTCTGCTTACCAACACAGGGTGCCACATAGTAGGCACTTAAATTGTTGTCCCATTATTTACTGTTGGACATTTTCATACCCACACAGTGCCTGGAATAAAGGAAATGTTCAACCAATATTTTTTGACTAAATAGATCAAAGGAAAGGGTCAGGTTATAGAAGGTCTCCTTCAAATTCTAATGAGAATCTTTCTACTGGGCTCTTTGAGTTAGAGCTGGGGGAGAGAGGGAATGAGACTAGCAGTCCAAGAAGGTGATGTGATAGTAGACTGCATGGATGAGGAAGGAAGACTGAGGTGAAAATTATTATAATCAAGGAGAGGAGGTGATGGGAGGCTGAAGGAAGTAGTAGCAAGGGAAATGGAAAAGAATGGAAAGAGATGAAGGAAGAAGAAGCCTGAAGAAAAAGTGGGTATTGCAGGGAATGGCCTTGAAGAAGGCAAAGTCAAACCTTTCTCAACACCCTTGAACTTGGAAATGTTGGAGGAATCAGTGAAGGAAACTGGGCAGTTAAATGTGGGTTCTCTTAGCAGGGAAAGGATATATTCCATTTTGAACTTATTGGGTTCAAAGTGACGTTGGAACACTGAGACCGAAATGCTGGGCCACAGGACTGTGATTAGGCTGATTTTAGTGGTACTTTCTAGACCAATAGCCTTCGAACATTTTTCAACATATACTCTTGTCAGCAAAAAAAATATTATGTTCATATACTATTCTGCTGCTTATTTTATTCATTACAAACTATACATAAAACTGAAATTAAAAATAGAGGATAAAGATGAAAAAGACATTATGTTAAAATATTTTGCTAACATGACGACCTCATTAGATTATCTAATGCTAATAGTCCAAAGAGCAGTATATTCTAAGGGTGAACTTTATTGTGAGTGGCAGTGAATATGAATTCATATTTCAAATATACCTTTTATTGTTTTTATTGAGTTTTTTATTTTTAACTCTGGTATAGTTAATATACAGTGTGATGTTAGTTTCAGGTATACAATATAGTGATTCAACAGTTCTATACATTATTTGGTGCTCATTACAACAAGTGCACTCTCAATCCCCATCATCTATTTCATCCATTTTCGTCACCCACCTCCCGTTTGGTAACCATCAGTTTTTTTCTCTATAGTTAAGTGTTTGTTTCTTGGTTCGTCTCTTTCTCTTTTTTTTTTCCCTTTGTTCATTGTTTTATTTCTTAAGTTGCACATATGAGTGAAATCATATTGTACTTGTCTTCCTCTGATTTTTTTCACTTAGCATTATACTCTCTAGCTCCATCTATATTGTTGCAAATGGTAAGATTTCATTGTTCTTTTATAGCTGAATAATATTCTTTTGCATATATACACCATATCTTCCTTATCCATTCATCTATTGAGGGACATTTGGGCTGCTTCCATAATTTGGCTGTTGTAAATAATGCTGCAATAAACATAAGGGTGCATATCCCTTTGAATTAGTGTTTTTATATAGTTTGGATAAATACCAAGTAGTACAATTACTGCATCATAGTCTTTATTTTTAGCTTTTTGAGGATCCTCTATACTGTCTTCCACAGTGGCTGTACCAGTTTACATTCTCACCAACAGTGCAAGAGTGTTCTTTTTTCTCCACATCTTTGCCAACACTTGCTTCTTGTGTTTTTGATTTTAGCCATTCTGACAGGTGTGAGGTGATATCTCATTGTAATTTCGATTTACATTTTCCTGATGGTGAGGGATATTGAGCATCTTTTCATGTGTCTGTTGGTCATCTTGATACCACCTCATGTCTTTTGCCCACTTTTTAAAATCAGATTATGTATTTTGAGGGTATTAAGTTGTCTCAGTTCTTTATATATTTTGGATACTAACCCTTTATCAGAAATGTCATTTGCAAATATCTTCTCCCATTCAGTGGGCTGCCTTTTAGTTTTGTTGATTATTTTCTTCACCATGCAGAAGCTTTTTATTTTGATGTAACCCCAATAGTTTATTTTTGCTTTTGTTTCCCTTTGCCTCAGGAGACATATCTAGAAAAATGTTGCTACCACTGGTGTCAGAGAAATTACTACCTGTGCTCTTTTCTAGGGTTTTTATGGTTTCAGGTCTCACATTTAGATGTTTAATCCATTTTGAATTTATTTTTGTGTATGGTGTTAGAAAGCGTTCAAATTTCATTCTTTTGCATGTTGCTGTCCATTTTCCCAACACCATTTGTTGAAGAGACTATCTTCTTCCTATCGCATATTCTTTTCTCCTTCATCAAAGATTAATTGAATATATAATTGTGGGTTTACTTCTGGGCTTTCTATTTTGTTTCATTGATTTGTGTGTCTGTTTTGGGCCATTATCCTACTGATTTGATTACTATAGCTTTGTAATATAACTTGCAGTCTGAAATTATGATACTTCCAGTTTTGTTATGAATGATACTGAATATGAATTCATATTTTAAATATAATTTTTAATATTTTAAAAACATTCTGTTTAGCTTCTGTACAGATCTTATTATATTTTATTTATATTTTTTAATTTTTAAAATTAATTTTAATTTTTTTTTTACCTTGCATGTGGCTGATGGAAAGCTTGCATCTGGATAGAGTATCAGCTCTGCTGTTTTCTTATTGTTTGCTTGTGTTTATATTCTTAGTAGGGTGAACACGTGTCCCAGTTTACTTTGCTTAGGACATTCTCAGTTCACACCAATTTTCTGGCACAACGATTCATAGTGCTTCCTTTACTCTCTAAAGCATCCTTCTTTGGATGATAAATTGGAAAATACCCTATTAGTATTATCTTCAATGTATTGTTTTGTTGCAGGAAATATTTTAAGCCACTTGTCCATCTTGGGTGGGCTAGTCTGGTTAAAAATGAATGCTACAATCTATAAATCCACTTCATGGGCATGTAAAAAGGTATATGCTGCCACTGCGTTCAGTAAGTGCTGGAACCACTGTCAACCTCTCCTCAAGTGGACGTTGATTCAGCCCTCAAGGACCACTGTCTATCTCACATGACCCATGACTGACTTAAAGACTGAGTGAAGAATCACTGTCCACAGGAATGCAAATTACTAACAAAACTTAATTTCTACTTTAGTTTTTGCATAAAATATAGTTAAATCTTTGTAAGAACATTCAGTTTAGTGAATTGCCATGTGCCCCCAGTGGGGATATTGATGCCACTTCAGGATTTTCAAGGGTCTGCCTTATTCCTGTCTCTATTCCCAAAACCTGACACTGTAACGGACACGTAGGAGGTATTCAGGGTGTTCAAAGAATAATAAATGAATGAATTCAATACTTGAATGAATGAATGACATTCAGGTGAAATGCAGACCTGGAAGTGGTGAAGAGAAACTAATGTCTATTGAGTACCTTTCATGAACTCGATGCTTTCTTTCTTTTTTTTCTTCTTTCCAAGTTTTTATTTAAATTACCGTTGGTTAACATACAGTGTAATATTTGTTTCAGGTATAGAATCTAGTGGCCCAACACTTCTGTACAACACCCAGTGCTCATCACAACAAGTGTGCTCTTCAATCCCCATCACCTTTTTAGCCCATCCCTGCAACCTCCCCTCTAATAACCATCAGTTTGTTCTCTATAGTTAAGCCTTTTTCTTGGTTTGCTTGTCTTTTTTTTTTTTTTATCCCCATGTTTATTTGTTTCATTTCTTAAACTCCACATATGGGTGAAATCTTCTGGTATTTGTCTTTCTCTGACTGACTTATTTAGCTTAGCAAAATGCTCTCTAGCTCCATCCACATTGTTGCAAATGGCAAGATTTCATTCTTTTTTATGGCTGAATAATATCCCATTGTGTATATATACCACATCTTCTTAACCATTCATCAGTTGGTGGACATTTGAACTCAACTTTCACTAATGCTTTCATTCAGGAATGCTTTATTATTCCATTCTTGTGGATGAAACTGAAGTTCTGAGGAATTACAGAATTTGTTCAATGTAAGTCTGCCTGACTTCAAACCCATATCCTTGCCAGGTATTGGGAGCACAGAGGCAATATTCACAGGCACAAAAATCAATGAGTTCTTCAATGAAGTCAGAGAAGAAAAGGGCTTAT
This sequence comes from Nasua narica, assembly GCA_028533885.1. Lineage (NCBI taxonomy): Eukaryota > Metazoa > Chordata > Mammalia > Carnivora > Procyonidae > Nasua > Nasua narica. The sequence goes on along the minus strand of CM052800.1, from coordinate 114,932,733 downwards.
GGTTAAGTTTGGGGAATCACAGGCAGATAAGGACCAGAAAGAGAAGGAGTGAGTGGAGAAGTGTGAGGGAAACCAGAAAAAGTGCTGGTGATGACCTCTACCACAGAAGAGAGAATTTCCTTAGGAAAGGAAGGCTGACACATTCAAGACTTGTCACAGACCCAAGATTGGGAGCTGTAGGAAGAGTGACTGGTGACCTCTGAGCGTGTATTGTAATTAAACTGTAGGGATAAAGGCCATACTCTGTGGAGTTTACAGAAAGAGGGATCAATGAAGAAATACAGAGAAGCCCACACTCATTTGAGAAGTTTCTCATTGAAAGGATATTGAAGACCAGGAGAACCAGACAACATTTTCACAAGTCACAGGAAATTTGTGTGTTTGTAAAGATGTAGCAAAGATGATTGGGTGTTCAGTGAATAGTCCATATACTCTCCCACATTTTCGAGGCTTCTTTGCAAGAGCTTGGAGCTATGTGATTATTTCTGGCTGGGGACTATAAGTAGGGGTGACATGACACTTGTGGTGGAGGTTACTACCTAATGAGCCTTCTCCATCACCCTTTCACTGACTCAGTGTCCCTGAATGTCACATTCCAGAAAGCATCACTTCAGAATGAAGGAGCCCCGCCCAACCCTTACTGGACTTTGTGAAAGTGAGACATAAGTCTTTGCTGTGTTAAGTCACTGAAATTTGGGGTATTGTCTGATAAAATAACTTATGTCAATTATTCTAATTAAGGAGACAATGAGGTGAAAGAGAGGCAAAGGGTAAGTCTGGGAGCAGTGCTTTGTGGGATTCAAGAAAGGATGGGGTTTTGAAAGGAGAACACTTCTTCCCTTGGAAGTGGAAGAAGGTCTGAGAGGACAAGGAGTCAAGGTCAAAGATGAGGGCTTCCTTTGGATGATCCAATCTCCTTGGCAAGCAGACGGTGAGCAGTTAACCACTGAAACCTCCGGGTGCTTGTGGGCTTGGGGCTGGAGGAGAAACTGCAAGGTTTGAAACAATTTCCCTCCTCCTTGTGCTAACTGGAGAATCAATGAGGGATCATTAAAGCAATTGCTTACCTAGAGCCCAGCTAAGGTTGGATTTCTCCACAAGAAAACTTTATAGGGCCAGAAAATGTCCAGAGGAGAAGAGCTAAAATGATCAAGGAAATGTGATTTTTATTGGAAGAGAAGCTAAAAGGATTCAACTCTCAGCCTGGAAGCACAGTCTGAATAAGATGTGATCAAAGCATTCCTATCATGAAGGAGACAAAAACTTGCAAACCAGACAAAGGAGCACATCCTGAAATCTGAAAGACATAGTATTAAGACCAAGAACTACAGTACTACTTTCTATAGCAGGTTCATTATTGGCATAAGGAATGGCATATATGTAAATATAAATATAGAAGGAAACTGACTTCTGACACTGGACTTCCAAAAATGTACACAGACATTAAATAAAAATAAACAAGGGTTTTGCCTGGTCTAAGGCAGAGTGGAAATTGGATGTGGTTTTAAGACACAGAGATCTGGTTTTAAACTCTCTGGCTAGCTGTTTTCCGTCACTCATTCAGCAAATATTTATTGAACGCCTACTATGTGCCAGCACTGAGCTACCCAACAGAGTCTAGTTAGCAAATGAGATGTCCATAGTCCCTGTCCTCATAAGCTTTATAGCCTAGTGGAGAAGGCAGACATCAAGTAGAAGATTGCGGAAATAATTATTTAAATTAAATTGTGATAAATTCCTTCAGGAGCAGGTCCAAGGTGCTGGGAGAGTATCTGGAGGGACTAGACCAGTCTGAGATGAGAGGCGGAAGATTTCCTCCAGGGAGTGTCATGAGATCTGAAATTTATGCAATCAATGATAATCAGCAAAGGAAGAGGGGGAGAAGAGAGTTCCTGGCAGAAGTGAAGGCTCTGAGGCCAATACTTTACCCTCTCTGAGCCTTAGTTTCCTTGTCTGTAGTAAATGTCATTGGTGACTCACACCGGGCCATTCCACACCTCCCCTAGCACCATGAGGGTTAGCTGCCAACAGCTCAGAGCTGCTCCCTCTTTAGAGAATTTGTTCTCTGCCAGCAGAACTACCTCATGTGGCAACCCCCAGAAGGTTATGATACCCCTATCCTACCCTCACTCTGTGCAGGTGGGCAGGGGCGAGTGCAGCCCACAGCTGGACTGACGATACAGGTGACAGACAGATGGCCTCTCCCCCGCGCGATCTGTCCTTCACGCCCCAGAGCATGGGCAGGATCCGGCTGAGTCTGGACTTGAACGGATACCACGTCTTTGCTTCGCTTCCTCTCCCACCTTCCCCCGGGGCCCTCACTTCCTCGCTCCCTCCATAATCCCTTACAGGAGAAATCTCCAGCTCAGGCTCTGCCTCAGGGAAGGGAAGCAGACGGGTACCTTCACTGAAATAATGGATGTCAAGACCTTGAACCCTACAGTGATAGCCAAGCGGCAGAGGAACGCTCAGCCTGTATGGTGCTGGCATAGGGAGCAGGCCCTCAGATCTCCTCTCCTCCAGACATTCGGGGACCTCGTTCTGTGCTAGGACATTAACCACACGGTTTCCAAAATACATTCCTATCCTCTGTCTGATTCGGCCCTCAAAACAACCCCATAAGTAGGAAGGAGCAGGTGCTCTTCTGTGCTCCGCGGTCCAGAGAAGGAAAACAGGAGCGGGAGAGGTAAAGTGACCTGCTCAGAGCTGCGACCCTGCTGCCCAGGCTCTTCCACGTCCCCATAGCCGCGGGCCCACCGTTGACAGGTGCGCCCACAAAGGTCACTCACAGAACAAGATGGAGGACTTGCTGACTTGATGTGGCATTTTTATGCTCTCGTGGATTTGCTTTCATAATCATTGCTAATTTGACCTTGAGGGCAAACCGGTTAATTGGGTGAGTGCACCCAGCACTTTCCAGAAAGCGTATTCGTGTTTCCTTTTGTCCCAGCCTGAGTCATACTTGCTGCTTTCCTTCGACCGCTGAGAATTTCCCCCCTTCTTCGAGTGCAAAAAGCAGAAAATCTTTTCGAGTCCAGCTGGTGTGTAAAAATCTGAAGGAGAAAGGCAATGAAATGGTTTGGGTATCATCTCGGTGAGGGAATTAAGGAGGTCTTAAGGAGCCATGGCCTCTTAGGTAAGTTTGCTGAAAGGCGCTAAATGATTTCAGGGAAGGAGTCCCGCCCACCCTCCCCCCGAGCGAGCTCCGACTAAGAGGGCAGAGTAGCCTTGTAGTCGCCTGCCTGGTCCCGACATTCTATAGGCAGAAGAAAGAATGCTTTGGCATTTGTGTGATAGCCTCCGGATTTCTCTTTTCCTGCCTCCAAGTGCACAGAAACAGGACTTTCATTTCTTGAGAGTTAATTTCCTTCAGCAGCTTATTCTCCATCTGAAGTCACAATCCTCTTTGGGGAAGCAATTGGTTATTGTGTAAAGGATTTTGAAGTTACATACTAAGGATTATGACTCTATTTGGTGGGTAAGAAGCAATGTCAGGAGAACTCTGAAGCACCAGATACCCAGTTTTGATGAAAACGTTCCTACCGGAGATGAACAAGAGAAGGAACGGTAAAAATCTACGAGGTTGTCATTGGCCGGAGAATTGTTAATGAGAACGTTATCCAGAGGCGGCCCATCATTTTATCCACGGAGCCTTGCAGTGCGTGTCCGCCCTGGGTGATCAGCGAGCTTTACCGGTGTCAGGAAACTCTTTGTTACCATTGTTTGTATCCCGTTACTTTTCCCATAAACTTAAACCTTGCCTTGCCTACATCAGAGGCTACAGTGAAGAACACGTGAGAGAAGGTGCTTTGTCAGAAAATTACTTCCTGGGTGGCTCAGTTGGTTGGGCGACTGCCTTCGGCTCAGGTCATGATCCCGGAGTTCCGGGATCGAGTCCCAAGTCGGGCTCCTGGCTCTGCGGGAAGTCTGCTTCTCCCTTCTCATTCTCTCTCTCTCTCTCTTTCTCTCTCTCTCTCAAATAAATAAATAAATAAATCTTAAAAAAAAAAAAAAAGAAAGAAAATTACTTCCTATCTGCGAGGAGGCCTTCTTATAGTTGGGCTATAAGACTCTCACCACCCCTCAACGGGTGTCCCTTCGATGCTCCCAGGTGCCCCCATCCAGATCTGTCTCTCCACCGGCACCGTTGTCTTGAAACACGTTTGCAAGCCTGACCGAAATAACGCTCATGAAATATTAACTTGCAAAATTTAACCCAGGATGCAAAGAGGTGGGAGGATTGCAAATCTCCTAATGTTGATCATTCAGGGTCTTTCACTGCTGTTTAATTTTTTATGGAAGTTTTATATTTGCAACCAAAACAGGCTGGCCTGAGACGCAGAGAGTTAACTTCCGCCTCGAGGAACTGCTCCGTATCTGTACGGGGAGCTGCCCAGAACTGCGCTCATCTTCACCTCCAACCCCAGGAGGGAAGGAGGCACATGCTCACATTTGGCTCTCTGAGTTAATTCACTCTGCAAAGTACTGTGTGCGAGACCCCCTTTTCTTACAGCTCAACACAGCTTCCAGCCAAAAGTCGTTTCGACTTCCAACCAAACCACTTGCTTTGGTTTGGAAATGCACTCGAAGGAAAAGAACTCTAGCTACACCCTGCAACTGTGGGGTTCCATCAAACCAGAGGATGCTGCACAGCTAATAACGGGGTGGACCCAGAAGCCCAGAAGTCTATGTCACTCCTACTCAGGCCCCCTTTCTGTTGAACATAAGCATATTTTCATAAGGGAGACAGGTGCACCATTATGCTCTCAGTAAAAAAGGTTTATATTTCATCGGCATTAAAGTGAATTTCAACCATTTCAAGCTCTTACAGTTTCCATGTGTCTATTTTCAGAGTCAGTACTGAGTACCCATTTATCCCAAAGTCCAAGTGCAAGGCTCAAATGACCATATTTTTCCTGCACAGTGACAAGTGATGCTCTTAATGATGATTCTCAGTACCATGAGATCCTGCGGAATCATCAAAGAGACAGACAGAGGGTTAGTGTTTGTCATTTTGTCCTAAGTCCTGGCGAAACTGGTAACTTTTGTCGATATGCAGATAACTCCAGGTTGGAGTAAAATATTAACACGCCCTCCTATTACTTCATTGTCAAATACAAAAACGGAAAAACTGACATCTGTCCAAAATGGCAGTCTCTTCTAAGAGAGCCCGTTTTAGAACAAATCACCCAAAGCATCAGAATTGTGGTTTTTAAGAGATGTGGTCATGATGAAGTTACAGGTGTTCACCTTCTTAGGGCAATGCAGATCCCCTACAAACACATAGCCTTTCCTGAGCATTCAGGTCATGGTCACTGGAGGCCACTGCGTTTGTCACTTGCCCATAGGGAGAATATCAAGCGGGCGCTTAGGTCGTAACTCTGATGAAAACAAACCCGAGGAGGCACATTTTTATGAGGCTTTGTACCCAACCCAGGGGAGTAACCCAAGTCCCTTCTCTTTACAGAAATGGCGTTTCTCGGCAATTCCGTGGGCCTGTCTCTCTGGGGTCCTCACCGTATCAATCTACTGGCCAGTCCTACTGCCAGCTGGGGCTCGTGGGTCTAAAATGACTTGTCAGTCGGACCCACACCCTTGGGGTACCTGGCAGTTCAGTTGTCCTAGATAACAGAACACACGTGTTACCTTTCTGCAATTATAGAATACCGGTGAAGTGCACGGACTCCGGCGTCGGCTACACCAGGTTTAAATTTCCTTTTTGCCATTTACCAGCTGTTAAGTTACTGTTGTCAAATTGACTGCTGACTGCTCTAAACTTCTGTTTTCTCACTAGCGTAGCTAAGAAAATAATGCTATCAGTAATGTCTACTCATAGAGCCACTGTGAATTAAAGGAGATAACGTATTTATGTCTTAGGCACAGTGCTTGGCACATAGTAAGTCTTCAATCAAGAATGACTATTATTTGTATCTGGCTAATTTTCACAATTATGTGTGTGTGTGACACACACACACACATGCAGACTCCCATTATCTTTATTGATTTAATAACCTAAAATCATTTTCTCGCTCATTATTATAATAGCAATCATTATTGCAATTACTGTTTGTTCATGACACCTCACATTATTATAATTATTATTTTTATCCTACTCTCACAAATGTCATCAATAACTACCAGCCATTAGTTGTCATTAATAATTACCAACTCCATGGCATCCCACCCCACTGTTCAAGATAAATGAGTTTGTTTTATGAGTACTAAGGGCCAGCCATTAAGTGAAGGATTTGTCTCCATTAAGCCAAAAAAATCCCCAGAATGTTCAAGGTGAGTTTGTTTTCTGCTCTGAATTTAGCACAATAACTGACTAAATGTAATGTCTGACCTAAGCATCTGAAGAGACCATATTCTGAAGAAAAACATTTCAAGGCTGTGAGACATATGTGAAATCACGTGCCCTAGACAGGAACATGCCATCCACTTTTGCGTGAGTCAATGTTCTGGAAGAAATAACTGAGTTAGTTGGTTAGTTATCTGGTTAGTTAATTTGTTTTAAAGTCACATGAAGTATCAGCTCACTTTAGTAAACTTTCTATAGTGAACACATGAGCGTATGGATATGTAAGCTAAATCTCACTTTTGTTTTTTCTCAAATAATTTTATTTGCTTGGATTTTATGAAAATTAAATACAGCATATCGGATAGAAGCCAGACCATGGGACTTCAGCCTCCAAGAAAATAAAATGCAGTGAGATGTGGCTTCACTTAAGCCATGAAAGGATGAGTCTTTAAGAGTGACAAATGAGATGAATGACCGACATTCCATTTTGGGTTCTCGACCTTTCGTTTCCTTCCTCCGTGTATAACTTGCTACTTTCTTTTGCCTCCAGGGTGAAGAGAGCCTGGAAATCAGGAGGTTCTAGAAATGATGCAGGATGGGCCAGCTACATCTAACCTCTTTGAGGGGGTACCCATGCTAGGTCAGCATAGCCATTCTCATGTGCGCAAAGATATTTCAGCAAATCCCTGAAATGATTTTCTACTCATGCAATTGATATATTTTTGACGTGTTCCCTTGAGAGTCAGCCTGCAGACTTCTCAAGGTCACCCACCAAGCTGGACTCAGGCTAGCATCTCCAGCACTTCTCTGGCAGCTGTTGTGCACGTGGTGCCCTATAAAGATTCTTTTTTTTTTTTTAAGATTTATTTTATTTAATTGAGACAGAGAGAGAGAGAGAGAATGAAAGGGGAGAGGTCAAAGGGAAAAGCAGGCTCCTCTCAGAGCAGGGAGCCCGATGTGGGACTCAATTCCGGGACTCCAGGATCATGACCCGGAGCCGAAGGCAGTCGCTCAACCAACTGAGCCACCCAGGCGCCCCGCCCTATAAAAATTCTTGAATAAAAAGGGGGATGTATAGAGTACATGCGAATGCAGGTGGGAGGGGCAGGAAATGAGCAGGACTGGTGTTTGCAGGGGAGCAAAAACAGCGATCCGGGTTCTTTCTGTCCTACAAAACAGGTTCAAGTCACCTTGGGTCAACTCTATCTTTTCCTATTTTGATTTCTGTATGGTAGAGAGGTTTTAGTTGAACCGTATGAACTTCCATCTTTGTTGGTCGAAAATGTACTATTATTGACAGTTTAAGTTTCAACCTCACAATAAGCAGAGGGGTAAGAGCTCTTATTTGAGATGCACAGAGGTGAATTTGATTTCTGACCACAACCTAGAACCTATGTGACATTGGACAAGTTACTTCACATTTCCAAGCTTCCATTCCTTTGTAGAAATAGGGAGGCTAACCCTCACTTAGCTGTAATGATTGAAATAAGCTAATATATGTTGACCGCTTAGCTAGTATGTTCTCCAGAGGTCTAGAACACTCAGACCCTGTTCCTTTGTATCTGCCTCAATTGTCCTAAACGTAGACACTGGCTGTCTTTCCTCAGTCAGCCTGCTATGCTGCAGTGTACTTTCTGCTTGATGCTAGTTATTATACTGTTTGCCATTTTAAAACAAGATTGAAATAGGAGCTTAAAAACAAGGCACTCAGTTGGGCTTTTTCCTATTAAAATCAGAATTTTCAATGCATGTGGAAAGCATTTTTTTCGTATTTAATTATTCAAACTAATGGGTTTTATTGTAATGAGATTTTTAAAAAACCATTATCATGGGCAAAGGGCTGAAGCTTAAAATATTTTCATTTACAGATAGGTTCTGCTTTAATGAAATCCACTATGTAAAAATCTAAACATAGGTAAATTGGAAGCTTTATCTACATTTATATTGTGTACATTACAAAAGAGGTATTCTGCCTTACAAAAGCATTTTGTTCCTTTCAATAGCGAGATCCCTATGCTGCACTTAGAATATGACTTGACTTATTACCATGTTATTTACACACAAAGCAAGGTTCACCTGAGGAGAGAGCATTGGGTTGCAGGAGGAATGGCTCTGAATTTCGGAAGCAGTCAGAGAAGAGGGGTTGAGAGAAGAGATTTTGAGTGACATCCTCCGCAGAAAGTACGAAAGGTTCAGCATTAGACTTCTAGGGTTCCTATCTAATCTTGATGTGAAGGCATCTGTCAAATGCACCATTATATCTCTTTAGCTTAAAAACGGAATGGTGTTGAGTGATTAAAGTAATGGAAAATCAGGAGTCATGTTTTCTGCTTCTGTCTCCTCCAGGTTCAGAGTAGATACTCTTGACATGTTCACTCTGAGGCCAGGTTCCCATTTAGAAAGCAATTATTTCCATCCTGGGGGGATGCAGTAAAACCTTGTTAATGTTCTAATCGCTTTGTGATCTGGCCTCATTGCCTTCCCCAGCTTGGGAACCAATAGGCAGAACACCCTCTTCACCCACCCTTTGTCTTTACCTTGAAAAATAAAATAAGTGATTATAAAAGCCAAATCAACAGTTATAGAATTAAGAAACCAAAAAAAAAAAAAAAAAGTGTCTCCCTAACTGTACATAAAAACTTCCTAGAACAGCTTTATTAAATAAAACTTCAAATGGACAGCAAGCTGTTGCTAAAGCTATTATACGAGCTATTTTACTAAAAAGAATGTGTTAAATCCATCTCAGCAAAGCAGGACCAGTTTGTATAGTTAATGAAAAGGGAGAAATTTCCTCATTCTATAGAAGTGCGCAAATATTGAATATACGTCTCACGGCTGATATGAGTTTAAAAGCGGAGTTTTGATGATTTTAGACCTATGGTCTTTGAAAGTAAATACTAGTAGAATTATAGTAGACTCGGATCCTTGGATACAAACGTTTAAAAATACAACTGTTTTACTTATCTGTTAAGGGAAAGGGAACTATCTTTGAAAGAAAACAATGAGGGATGTGCTAGGTGTGTAACTGAAGGGAAAAGGAAGACACCAACATTATGAATTAAAGCTAGGGCTTAATTATAGAAGTTATTCCCCTTCCTTTTGCTACCACAAAGAGCATAAGGTGCTACTGATTTACGTATCAGAAAAGCAACAGTTAGGAGCAAGGGTTATTTGAATTAAGGCTTCCTCTAAGCATTCCATTAATACTGATCCCAGAAATAATCTAGACTAGGTATCTTGGTTTTTCCTTTAATGAAGAAATCTTTCTCCTTCTGCATCAGGAAGGCATGAAAGTGATGGCACCCTGAAGCTAGGTAATTTGAAGAGAGTTTAAATAAAGGAACCATTTACAAAGCAGGGGCTGGATTTAGGAAACCAGCAGAGAGATTGCAGTGCCCCAGAATATGAATAGTGGGCAGCCCTTTTGCCCTGAGGTATGAAGGGTGGTGCTTGAGGAGGGTTCCTTGCTGGTCTTCTTAGATGCCTGGAGGGCGAGCTGGGGGAATAAACACCCTCACCTGTTTGTCTCCTGCCACACCCCTCATTGGCTGAACCCAACCAAAAGCCGGAGGGCACGCAGGCCTGCTTCTAGGGCAGGGAAGGGTGGAGGAGGGTAGAGAGTAGACCTGAAGGTAACTAGAAGGTAACCAGCACACCTTCACTGGGAAATTAATTCATATGAATGATACCTCAAAGATACTGCAGAACATATAAGAACATTCACTTGGGGGAATTGCTGAATCAGCTCCACCGGACTCTTTACATACTGTATTTAATATTGGTGATACATTTCATAAAAGCCCCCAGTCTGCAAGTAGCTTTGCTTAGACTGAGAACTTCCTAAGGGTAGGAACTGTTCTTTATTCTCTATCCTTAACAATTAGTACTATTCCATACATAATACGCGTTCCATAGCCATTTGTTGAGTGAGTGAATAAGTTAGTGAATAATAAATTTGTGAATGGATTATGTTCTGGTTTATATAATTTTCTCATCAAAAGAAGCTATACCCAAAAAGAAAAACAATCACAGAAAACCTCTTTGATCTTCACGCCTGATGATTGAAAGTTCTCCCTAAAATATAGCATTGGCTGTTCCCACTGTTCTAAGAGGATTACACTAAGCATGAGGAATATTTCTTTGATGACTGAGAAGCTAGCAATACTCAGGGCTGTCATTCTAAACCGTAGGTGTCACCCACAGAGCTGACTTCCAAGACACTCAAAGTTTTTAAGCACAAATAAATGAACACGTGGGAACTGCCCTACCAGATCACATTGGTGGTTAGGCTGCCAAGGTTTCTCTGCTAGGGCTAAATGTTCTACATTCTTCCTTAAGCATAAACTCTTTGATTAATTCAGGAATGGATTACTTAGGTTCCAGTGAGTAGACTTTACTTCTTCATCTAGGCGAAAAATATATATATATATTTTTATATATATAGACATATATATGTATATAGTACATATATATATGTATATGTATATGTATATGTATATATATGTATATAGTACATATAGTAGACATATATATATGTCTACTGTCATATTTTGACTTCTCTTCTGGTATTTTTCCAGTTTCCCCAAATGATTTGCTATTTTTATTAAATGAGGTCTCTGGACTTTCTGTTTTCCATTGTCATTCAAAAGGTGGTTTTACTCTCTTTTTATTCTTAAAGATTTATTTATTTATTTTAGAGCGAGAGAGGAGCGAGTGTGCGCAAGAGAGGAGGGAGGGGCAGAAGGACAGGGAGAGAGAATCTCAAGCCAACTTCATGCTGAGCACAGAGCCCAATGCAGGGCTAGATCTCATGACCCTGAAATTGTGACCCAAGCTGAAACCAAGAGTCAGAGGCTTAACCGACTGAGCCACCCAGACGCCTGGGCTTTATTCTCTTATGTCAGCCTAATAGGGGGTTAAGTAGTCTTATCTTATTTCTTCTTTCAACTAGGCAAAATAATTGCAGTTCTCTCTCAAATGTTCTGTATAATCTACATTCCCCAGTAATGTTATCAGTTGGATTGACAAACTCCTCCAAAACTCTCATAATCTTGAAAGAAAGTAAGGGCCATCGATTCACCCCCCCTTTGGTGTCCTGGGGACAGTCTGAGATTCTGTCCCAGGTACAGATTGGTCAGAGAACACTGACTTCCACACCCTAAAAAGAGGGTTATAATATAACATGAGTGGGTTTTTCCTGAATAATTTTGTTTATCTCTAGAGTAATTTTCTGGCAATGGTCTCTAGTCATTTCCAATAGTCCAGACCATTTGTCTCTTCAGGATTCTGACTCTCAACATCAGTTCTATTCCATTTCCAAAGTAACAAACCATCACAGACTCATGGAAATTCCCAGTCTTACAGGACTCTTAGTGACCACCACCAGGGCTTCCTAAAATGAAATTCTCCCCCTGTTCGTTACACTTAGACACTTTGAAGTCACTCCTTTCTCTGGGTCACTGTAGGAAGACCAATCCTCCTTCTCTAGGGGAGAGCCTTTATAGACCTAAAGACTGACCAGATCCTCCTTAACCTTCTTGGCAGAACTGAGTGCCACAGCCCTGTAGCTTGTCTTTTCTATCCCTCCCTTCCTTCTCCATCCCCTCCCTCTACTCCCGTCCTGTCCAAACCATTTTTGTGGCTTACCCTTAAACACCCTGCATATTCTCTGATTCCTTCCTTAGTTTAGTCCTCACTTCTGAAGAATGGCAGATTAAGAGGATAAACTTTATTTTTAAAATAAAATTTAAGTTAAACCATATACATGTATAAATGTGTGTGAATGTGTATGAGACAACACATACAAGCAAAAAATAAAAATTACAAAATAGATAATTGAGAAAATAAGACTTATAAAGATAAAAATCACCTTTAATCCTATCACTGAGATAGCCATTGTTTCTATTTTGATGTGTGTATTAACAGTCTTTTGGAAAAAACCTTTTAGGTACATGATTTTTGATAAAATGGGACAATACTATTATTTATAACTTTCTTTTTAGCTCTGCTAAATAATACATTAGGGATATTTTTCATGTCATTAATCTTTTACATCATTTGAAATGACCGCATAATATTCCATTTCATCAATGTTCATAATTTATTCAAGAAATGTCTTCTTGCTTCTGATTTTTGTCTCATTACTGATGATCCCATGGCTACATTTATGCCTAAATATTTGCACATACCAACATAAAGAAATAATTCTGAGTGGAATTACTAGATCAAGGAGCATGCCAAAAGTGAAGGATTGTGTTACGAATCAGCCACACGGCTGAGGTCTGGAATCTGATCTGCTGAAAAGATTGAGAACTTGAGGTAAGAGGAAAAAGAAGAAGGAAATGAGCCTGTTTGAGAAGAATGTGAAGGACATGATTAGTAAGGGAGACAAATAAGATAATGGGTGCTTAGCTTGTAAACAAAAACATCTAGAGGAATGGGGTCCATATGATACCTCAGAAATAGTGTTAGTCTCCTCCCTGACTTCACTGGGAAACTAACTTTATAGATTGGACACCTCAGCACTTCTCCCTGTACCTCTTGGGATGTTTCCTTAGTGAAGTATTTCTTAGCTTAAAAGTCAGATTGCAAGATCATGGTACTGATAGCTTAAAAAAAAGATTAATAAAAGGAAGTTTGAAGGTCAGCATTGCTGATTTCATATAGTATTGCAAATTTTCCCCAGCACAGCAAAGCTGCAGTAGGATATCTAACCCCTCCCATCCTTATGACTTTTGAAATAAAAGATGTGAAATGACTGTTGTGACATGTTTGTCTCTTTTGCGACGAGTCCAGTGAGGGTGTTGTCCCAGTTGTCTCAGTGTCTGATTGAAATAGAACATTAGAATAAATATAGCAGGCTGATTCCCCTTTCAGGATGGCTCTGAAATATAACGAGGCTTCTGGAAGGCTTTTGAGATTATATCCAATGATGCCATTTTAAGCATGACTTGAAATTAATAATAAAAATTATCCGATGTCTGGGGCAGCCATGGAACATGCCCTCAGTTTTGGACTTCCAGCCAGGATAACCATGGATGCCAGAGAAAACAGAAGGCCCACCAAGCAAAGAAGGCAAGAGAGACGGCAAGAAGGAAACAAAGAGCAGAAGCATAAGGAGAAGGCAAGAAAAGAAAGAAGTACAAATGGAGAGAAAGTAGAGAAACTGGTTCATTGCTGACAGCGTCATGAGAATAATGATTTGCTAGCCATGTTCTGAAGACTTCTGTACCACGGGTCTTGAAAGACTGCATTCTTTTTTCCTCCAGAAGGAAAAAAAAAAAAAGGAAAAAAACAAACCAAAATTTTTTTTATAATTATGTCAACTTGCAAGGCATTGGCCCTTGATATGCACACACACACACACACACACGCACACGCACGCACACTCACACACACACACACACACACACGCTACTCAGATAGTCTCCCAGGAACAAAACAGAGTGAATGTCAGTCCTTGATGGGTTAGTCTGATGAGCCAAACATAGAACCTCATGGGAATACACTTCTAGGAAAACCTTGCTTGCGTGCTTCGACCGCAGCTCACGTACGGTGTCTTTGATGTCCATTCTTCTTCAGTGGGTTCTTTAGCATCGAGCTCTCCAGAAATGTAAGCCCCCTTCTCAGCACTGTCACCAGGGTGGAGAGATGCTACAGCTGACAGCAGTGACTGGTAGGAGCCGGGGAAAGTATGATAATATTCTAAGTTGTCTTTAGTCTTATTTTTATTTAGGCTAATTTGCATGACTGGTTTACGCCAAACGAGGATATTTTTCTTTCTCCTTGGAATAGCTTCATGTTAAAATATCACTCTTTTCAAAATGCCCAAATATTACTGCTATGAATAATAAGACAGATGGAAAATAGGAAGGGTGGAGCAAGTTCAAAATGCTTTACACTTGGCAGAATAAATTAGCCTCGTAGATCCCCAACCTCCATCTACTCTACTGGTCTGAGAGAACCTTCCGCTCCAACCTGGGGAGATGCAGGGACCAGAGAGGATCTCAGCTCCTACGGGAGCCCCATCAAACTCTACTGGCTCCCTCCACGGGGCCTATGCAAAGGCCATGTGGTTGCTGACGCTCCCCAGCTCAGTGTGATATTTTCTAAGGGGGGAGCAAGGCCAAGGAAAGCTTCCAGGCCGTGAGGCTTGCTACCTGCAGAACTCAGCACGAAGCATCAGCCATTTTCTAGGAGTGCTGAAAATCCAGCGCCGTGTGGATTTCCAGAAAATGGAGGATTGCAAATTCTTTATCCTTTTCGGAGTAGACAAAAGCAGGAAGCAACCACCGGCAAAATATTTGACTAAATCAGCTTCACGGCTTTGTGTTGCTAGTAGCAGGGGTGTGTCTGTTTGATCCCCATGTCGGCAGCTGCCATGCAGACAGATTCCAGGGTTGTCCCCCCAGCTATAACGCGTTCCTGTCTCTCCTTCCTCTACTGAAACCCAGCCCACCCTCCAAGGCCCACATGAAATGTCAGCCGCCCGCCAAGGAAGCCTCTCCCGTGTAGATACCCCCTTTCTGTACCAGTTCTTCTCTCCACTCAACAATTTAGAGATTAATAATGTAGCAACAGGAAAGAGATTAAAAAGCCATCTGGTGCGCAGCCCCTGACACAGCCTAAAATACCTACAAAAACAAAAAGAGACGAGAGCTCCCAGCGAAAGCCAGACCCGTCTCTCCGACAGATCTGCATTCAGTTTCTCGACCTACTACTTACTAGCTGCGTGGTCTGGGGGGCGGTTATTCAACCTCCTCAGGCTTCCGTTCTGGGAATAATGCTAGCACCTACCTCCAGAGGGTTTTAAGGGGGAGTTGGTTGTAATCGTGAGCAGTGTAAGTGGCGTGAATGGTAGCTATTACAACGACTGAACCGCAATGGGACAGGCCGCCTGGTGCCGTGGTCCTCGGGGGCGGTCCCCTGACTTACTGACCGATGAACCAGACTGAAAACGCATTGGGTGGTCGACTTGCATCTTCCTTTTGCCGTTAGCAGAAGCCTGTGAAGGGGCCGAAAGACCCCCTGTTCCTGACCTGTAGTCTGTCCCGAGTGCCAAGAGCTCACAGGGCCTTTGTTCATTCATTCATTCATTCGTTCACTGAACAAATATTTAGTGAGTGCCTAGTGAGTACTGAGCGCTCCTCTAGAAGCTGGATACAGGGCAATGAACAAAGTTAACAAATCCCTGCTTTCATGGAATGTATAAAGAAACCGGAAAGAGAAGTAAAATCTACAGTAAGCTAGAGACTCGGGGATGGCTCACAAAGTGGCTCTGACACTTGGGGAGAGGAACATCCATCCCCCATGGCGTGGTGACTTTGTGCCCCAAGGAGCACAGAGTTCCCTCTCAGCCAGCACCTTGCTGGGGATGAGAAAGAGTCTGGATGGTAACTGAAGCCTTGCAGCTCTGAGGGGTTAGAGAGGCTCAGCCTGACACCCCCGGTGGCCATGGTTCCTTCCTCCCTTTACCTGTCCCTTCCCCAGTGGTGGCCCGGAAAGCATCTGTTAAGAAAAGTACCTCATGCTGTTTTTATTTATTAGTTTTATCTTCAGTCTGAGGGACCCGTAGGCATATCGAGGACAGAGTCCAATTCTTATCCTTGCATTGAGCACAATCATTTTCTCAGGGCTCAGTAATAATAATACTGGCAAGCGCTGACAGAGTGCTCACCACACGCTACCGTCCCAAGCCCATCACCGGCCTTGACTCCTGTAACCCTCACTCCACTCGATGAGGTGGTGCTCTCATTAACGCCAGATGAGGCGATGGAGACACAGAGAGATTCCATAGCTTGCCTGCGGTCACTGAGCTGGTCAACAGCAGGTTAGCCTTAAAGGTACTTTTCCGGGCTGACTTGTATTCCCTCACCCACAGTCCTGTGTTGG
The DNA here is from genome assembly GCA_028533885.1 of Nasua narica. Classification (NCBI taxonomy): domain Eukaryota; kingdom Metazoa; phylum Chordata; class Mammalia; order Carnivora; family Procyonidae; genus Nasua; species Nasua narica. Next base: position 114,916,541 of record CM052800.1, on the reverse strand, counting down.
AAGTCCCGGCCCCTAGTACCTCAGAATGGGCTGATATTTGGACATAGGATCTTTACAAGAGTAATTAAGTGAAATGAGGTTGTGAGGGTAGAGTCCTAATTAAATACGACGGATATCTTTATAAGAGGAGGGACTTGGACACAGACACGTGTGGAGGGAAGTCCACGTGAAGACAAGTGAGAGGGTGACCTCCTACCAGTCGAGGAGAGAAGCATCAGGGCAAATCAAGTCTGCCAACACCCTGATCTCAGACTTCCGGTCCTCAGGACTGCGACCAGACAAACCGGTGTTGAGTAAGCCACCCGGTCTGGGGTCCTTTGTTACGGCAGCCCTAGCAAACTAGCACAGGTGTGTAGTGAGTATCGAAGAAAGATCTAGAGACACTGTGCTTCACTTACGTGGCCGTGCAATCTGGCCCTGCCATCTCTCTGCTGTGTTCAACATGAGGAGGCACCATCTCCAGTCCCCTGGGCACCTGGCGTCCTGCAGCTCAAGATGCCTGTGGTCTTCTTAGGGCTGAGCAACCCCTCATAAATAGAGACATTCATCCTTACCACACCAGAACTGTGATACTGGCCAACACTCAGCGCCACTTTTGGAGCAAGACTTTTTCCTTCGTCCAACTCATTGGCGCTCACTCAACCAGTGGTTACTGATGCCTGCTGTGTCCCAGGCACCGTTCTGGGTCCCGGGAATATAACAGTAACTAGAATCCCATTACTGTCTCCAGGTTACCATTACAGTAATCATACAAATAAATGACACTTTCCTCTTCATCGAGGAATCCTACTAATAAAATCGAAATAGCCAGTGTGGTAAGAATTAAAAATGAAGAGCTCTCCGGTGCCATGACAACAGCTGATAGGGGGAAGTGACCTTAAGAGAGGTCAACAAAGACTTGGGCCTTGTGAGGTGCACAGGATGATGGAGCCGACCAAGCCCAGAGGGGAAGGACGGGGATTGCAGGTGGAGGATGTAAGCGGAGCAACGATTTACAGAAGAGGACTCAATACAAGCCGCCCTGCTTCTCAGCTGCTTGCGGGATGCAGGGAAGAGAGATATGGAAAAGGGAGAGAAGCAAGGAGGAAAGGGGAAGAGATGGAAAAGAAGGGAAGTAGAAAGGAAGAAAACTAACGTGAATTGCAACCTGGTATAAACCCTGCAATGTGCTAGGTATCCTCCATGATTCAGCTCATGTTTTCAACCACAAGAGATCCGGCTTTCCAGAGCTGGGGTGAGGCAGGAGGCATGCCCTAGACAGCCCCTCAGAGTATTGCCTCCTGCAAGTTTACACCGCTAAACAGGTGCCCCCCACTAGCCCTGGCCCTGGGGCTCCACACTTGGGGTCCCTCTCACTGTGGCCGGGTTGCCCCGGTGGCCTGGGCCACCTGCGTTGTGCTGTTGGGGGCTGAGCCATGTGCTCCAAAACCTTGCACAAGCCAGCGGGCCCCTGGACAGTCCCTGCAGCCCAGCTACCACAGTCTGCTTTCTGCTGCCTGTGCAGCCTCTCTCAGGACTTTGAAGAAAACCCCCCCCCCGTGGTGGGGGGCGGGGGGGGGCAGGTTTTGCTGGCGAGGACAGCAGGAGGTCAGGAATTCTTGGAATGAGAAGGGGTGTGCTGGACGATTCACATTCTCCAGGGAAGTCCAAGATAGCAGAAAGGGTTTATAGCCCAAAACCAAGACCAGGAACATAAGCAGAGAGATAAACTGGGCTATTTTAAATTGCTGCCCAAGAAGTGCTTTCGTGCTATGTATAAACCAGGGGGAAAAGAGAAAAGCAAGTGCCATGGCTCAGATCAAAAATATTTTTAACATACATTTACATGTCACTTTCCAAAGGCCTAGTGGTACTTAGGTAGAAGGAATTTCTTTTATTTTCTAGAATTCACCATTGAGTTTAGCTCTATCACTTCCTTTCCTCCTTTACTAATGAATGCCCATAATGGTTAAATGAATTCTGCTAACACAGTATTCCTGCAAGGATGACTGAGAGCCTTGTCCTTTCCCTAGGTCAGCATCTGTATTAGAGTCCACAAGACTCCAATCTTTGTATACAAGACTCTGTATGCTAGTCCACAATTGTAAATTTGTTATACAGTTTGATGCTGGGAAAAGCTTTGTTTCCTTTTCAGTAATAAGAGCTGAAGAACTCACGAGCTTTCCCCTTTTACCATGGCTACTGGGAAACTCAGAGTCATGCTTAAGGTTCAACTGTTGCAACTACATTGGCCCTTATGCTTGTATGTACTATTCCCTGTATTTGGTCCTGATTTTCTTTCCTATATGTAGTTAGAGTTTTGTTGCACATATTTTTGTTATAAACTGCTGTGCATTCTTTGGGAAAAGAGAGTCTAAACAAAAATCAAACAAGTTATATTATCTGTCCCTGAAAGTAGCTTCTCAACTACAAATTTCTAAATAACCCCAGTCCTTGGTCATTGTTTTCATAGCCTTGGCCACTCCAATGTGACAGAGAGACATTGCCTTAGCCCCCCTAGCCCCCACAGGAAAGAACTTGACTTCGGAATGTATTCTTTTTCTTTGCTACATTTTAAAGAGCTCAATAGCTTAAAACAAGCAACATTTATTATCTCAGTTTCTGTGAGTCAGGAATGTGGGAGTAGCAAAGCTGGGTGGTTCTGGATTAAAGTTTTTCATGAGATTTGGGGTCAAGATGTTGCCCCAGGGGGTTGCAGTCATCTGAAGGCTTGACGGAAGCTGGAGGGTCGGCTTCTCGGAAAGCTTCCCCGCCCCCCAACTTTGCCCTACAAGCGATCCCAGAGAGAGCAAGGACTAAGCCACAGTGCTTGTTACCCAGTCTCGGGAGGCACCCCATTACATTCTCTTCATTCGAAGAGAGTCACTAAGCACAGATCACCCTCGAGGGGAGGGGAACTAAGCTCCACCTTCCGACCAGAGGACTATCAAAGAATTGGGGACATATTTTTGAAACATTGTTCAGAATATATAAAGCTGCTTTCATTTTTTTTTTTAAGTGCATAGAGTGAAGGCACAGCTTGGTATTCAATGTGCCTTTATCTGGATGCAAACTAGGACAGAAAAAAGGGCAAGAAAGAAAATGCTTTTCTCCATTGATATGCTGCCAGTAAACATCCAGCAACTGAAGGCTTGCACGAAGTCCCAAACACAGGTGTTTGTGGGGGAGAGAACATGACCCCAAAAAGAGGGGGGCCAAAGAGAGAGAAGGATGAAAATTTCAAAAGGAAAGAAAGGCAACTATGTTCCTAGCTAATCTTAAAAGCCGGGCCCATTTGAAGCCATAACAGAAGACTAAAAGCAAGGTGATAAGGTCTAATGCATCTAAAAATTACTCTCATCTTTTGTCAAGCCTTCTAGTTAGACCCCAGGTGAGAAAAATGAGTGGTGACTCAGAAAGCAAGGTTGATAAGAGCTGGAGGTGATGAGGGTGCCCGGGAGCGGGGAGTAGAAAAGGGTGTCAACCATGGCTTGAACTGTTATAGATCGATGTTGCCGGGAAAACCTGTCACTCCAGCGGGCCAGACTCTGGGTCCCTGGTATATCCCCCTGCTGTTCCAGCTCCTTGTTGGATGCCTGGCTATCCCTCTGCTGGGTGCCTGGTCTATCCCCCTGCAGTTCTGGATCCATGTTGCAGGGAGACCTAGCTTCTCCTGAACCTGAAGATTGCCCCATCACAGTGTAAGAGGCAACAGGAAAATAGGGACGCTTTTACTTCATCTTAACATGCTTGCCTTTGAGAGTGAACATCCTAGTGCTAGGGTTGATCACAAGATAGTTAGATTTTTCTTCTCCTTAAAGTCATCCCTGCTCTGGCAAGATTGCCATAAAATACACCAATACACACCAACTAAGTAACCAGCTCCATGAGGTGTGTAACATTCTTGTCATGGGGGAATTAACGAGGCTAAAATATGGGCAGCCAGAGAGTATATTATGGAATAGAGCATGCAGCTTAGAGCTTTTTTTCTTTATTAAGAAACCCAGATGCTTAAAGACATTAACTTTGTTCACTCAGTAGCATTTAACGGCACACCCCTTACCCCGACCCCTTGCTCCCACTCCACCGTGCCCACCTTCTGGCCCCTCAGAGGACACCTCCATGACTTCCTGAGACTGAGTTTTGTGCCCTCCCATGGGCATCCGCAGGAGCTCTGCGTATAATAAATGCCTATTGTTTTATGTTTATCCAACAACGGGTCTGTTTCTACTTCAGATGTGAGCCCTAGAGGGAAGGGATTCAGACTCAGTGACATCTGTGCTGAGCCCGAGATGGTGCCGATGTAGGCACTCTACTTCGGGAAGGGATCCCAGCTAGGAATAGGGATGGAGTGTGGGGAGGGAAAAATAGGGAAGGAAGGGAAACCAACACAAGGGTGTGTGCTGGAAGTGGTCACCACTGGTCACCAAGCAGTCACCAAGGGCGAGCATGGATAGATGCGTTCTCTATCCATCCCTTGATAGTCGAGAATTGCAACAAATCCCTCACCGTTCCCGGTTCCCTGGAGGTGCATCAGTGCAGGGCTCTTAGGCAGGCAGGGAACACACATGTGGGTGAACTCAGCATGTCAGAGATGTGGTGCTCTTGGGAAGCCAGTTGCTATGGCAGTGACTTATTTAACAGGGGACAAAGGATGTGAGACAAGAAACGAGAGGTGACCAGACAGTGCCCAGACAGGAGAAAGGGATAATTCAGAGCCCATCGCAGTAATCTAGCAGAAGGTGCTAGCGACTTGAATTCACACCATGTCTGTGGGGACAGAGAGGAGGAAGGGGGTGCGGAGAGCTATTTTGGGGGGAGAACTGGTAGACCTTGCACACGCAATGTGAGTGAAGGGAGACCAGGGCAGCAAGGCTGAGGGAGCCTCCCTAGGTTCTGACACGGCTTCCTGGGCAGAAGGTAAACGTGAGAACAGAGGAGGAGGAGGGTGGGAATTGAGAAGCCCAGGGGGGGTTTACTAGCCATGGAAGACTGTAGAGTGGCTGGAGACCAAGGCTTAAAGAGAGGGAATAAAAGGAGCCAACGAGGGCCCAGCTGAAGTGAGGGGCTGTGAATTCCCTGGTGCTGACAGCTTCTGTAGGCTGAGGCTCGATGTCGGGAGAAGTGATGTGGACAGAAGGTCTGACCCAACCTTGGGATTTTGCTGGGTGGGCCTGGAAGAACAAGGGAACAGAGGAATTGGAAATATGCTAAGAGCATGAGAAATACTAGGCCATGTAATATATTTTATAGCAGGTTCTGGATGATATTGGCAGCTTTTTCATATGCTCCAGATTCTTAAATTAATACCTATAATATGGCGATTTCTCCTTTCTGTGACCTGAAAAAGAAAAATAATGTATCTGGTGTAGGTGCTAATTAGTGTTTATGGCCTGATTTTTTTTTTTTTTTCTTTTTATTGGCATTGGCCAGAAGCTCCTAGCAGGCTTCCCAGGCAGCTGAAATAAGCTCCCAGTGACTCCCCGACAAGGGCCGAGGTAGCAAACATTTATTTACAAGGGACATCTGACTTGGCTTCCCACCACTAGTACTCAACCATCCTGGGAATGATGGACGTAGAAAAACCAGGAGGACTTTGAGTGGTCTCTCCCCACCTCGGGATTCCATCGGCATATGTCTACTCCTCAGCCATGTTTTATTTCTCATTTTTCACTCCCCCACCTCCCACCTCTTCTCTATCCCTGCCTCGCTCCTGTCCCTGGTGCTGCAGCCGAGAAGAAAATACTCGAATCCTCCCCAGCATGCTCCCGTGGGTCATTTCCTTGAGTCCTGCCACTGGTTTTGCAAATGCTCCAATTACCCTGAAGAGAGCGGAGACCCTGGGGCAAGGCTGGCCTTCTCCCCTACTATAGGGTGCACTCTCTTGGGTTGGAAGCCACTGCTGTTCTTTCCCTCGTGAAGTCACAGGGTGGGGGACGGGACCTTAAGCCAACTCCACCGAAAGCTCCAGGGCTTTTGTTTTCTTTGGTTCTTTTGTTAAGGTCTTCTCTATGTGAATATTATTCCATCTAAAGTGAGTTTCCAAACTCTTGACATTTGCTTTAAAGGTAAGTCTGCTTTGAACACTGGTGGAAATTTCAATCATATTCCTATTCATAGTCAAGGAGTGAGTGGGATCTAAAAATATCAGCATTTTGGTTTTTTTTTTTTTTTCTCCTGAAGCCCTGAACAGAAACACGGCAAGTCTTCCAAGGGAGGTGGTCTGGCTCCCCTGCCCCGTGGCACCCCCCCCCCCCATATCTGCCTGTCAGCACAGGCTCCGGGAGGTCCCCGGCTCTCCCACAAAAGCGCCCACGAGTTTTCAAGGCCGTTTTTCTAAACATGTAAAATGAAGTTCCCTAAATATATTACAAATTTAACAGGCAAGACAATTTGGCTACGGAAAAAACCTCAGAACAGTCAGGATGTTCGAAGTATTAAAAGCCAAATTAGCTGACAAGTCTCATCTCCCCTATATGTGCAGCCTGACATCAAGCAGTTCTAAAAGTTATTAGCAAGACGCTGTGGCCAGAGAGAGCTACGCGCTGCTTTCAAGCTCACGTTCATTATTCATTGGCTGGTTTTTCCCGTGCCCTTACAGGGCCCTTAGAGTCTCTAGGCGTGAACAAGCCAAGCAAGCGCAGGGTTGGAAAATATTTTACTTGAAAGGCAATTCTAGCATAGACTCTGATTTACCATTGATGGCTTCTTGTGAGTCAGTCTTTCTAAAAGAGGAAAGTTTCCTTTAAAAAAAAAAAAAAAACCCTCCAAAATCTGTCAACTTCTTTTTAACCAGATCTGTCTTTTGGAGTCAGATTTAAATTAAGACAAGATGACTCACTCTGCCAATGCCTCATTAAAATAGAGATATCTTAACAAAGCCAGAAGTTTGGACGTTAAGAGGTTGGACACAAATTGTTCTTCCATTTCTGGAGTTCTGCTCTCCCAGAGACAAAGACATCTGGCGAAGTTCTTATCTCTTGCCTAACAGGGTCGGGTTGCCCCCGAGCAGCGTGGGCACACGTCCTGATTGATGGGCGCAGGTAACAGTCCGTGGCCAAGGTAATCACCATTTGGTAGGACCACACCAAAGCTAATTATTAAAGTTAATTAACAGGAAGCTTAATTACTTATTAGCCATCCAACAGTGGAGAAACTGCTAAAGGTCACTGAGGGACCGGTCCAGTCCTCGGCTGTTTTATTTTAGGTGAAGGGCAACGCAAGAAAATATTTACCAGTGAAACAGAACAAAAGGAAAAATTGCTACAGATCAAAGGCACCATGGTAACACTCCACTCTGAATGCTGAGCTGCGGCCAGATGACAAGCGATAATGATAACAATTTCTGGTAAATTGTATTAGATAATGCTTGTCACAGACGCACAAGCAACTGAGCCATTGTCTCCCTACTATGAACTTATCTATTCCTTTCATTTAAAATCCAAGGGGAAGAAACTCATCCACATGAAAACAAGTTGCGTTTTGGATAAATTGCCTAGGCGTTTTTTGCCGAGGCTGAACATGGGAGCCTGGTGAAATACAAGTGGGCCATCGCGTTAGGCACTCAAAAAGTGTTAATTACTCGCCCTCTCCGCCCATCCCCGCTCAGATCTGTCTTTATGATTAAGCTCATCCTTACTTTCTGGCCAGAAAATATTCATGGGATGTAATACGGAAACACCGTATGGAACCTACTGCCTGTTCAACATTGGGTAAAACCATGTATATCCGTGGAGCCCATGGAGGAAAGACCGTGGGTTTGCGGGCCAGATTGACATAGATTCAACACCTGGCCCTGCCACTTACTAGGTGTGACTCAGGCGGGTCCCTCGGCCCTTGGGGACCTCCCCTGCGGCACGGTTGTATGGAATAAAGGTGATAGCGCTAAATGGCCTAACAGTGTCTGGCATTGCGTAGGACCTCTATAAATCAAGGGACTGTGTTGAGTCAGCTGTTTTAGAGACAAAGAGCAAGAGGCCTATTTATTCATTAATTCCTTTATTTACTTATAATCGTGGAGCACATTCTACATTCCACATCCTGAAGGAAGTCCAAGGTCACCTGGGATCACCCCGAGGCTCTGGAGAAGACTAGACTCGTCTTACAACTGTGGACCATGGAGAAGGATATGAGCCATCCCACTCGGCCGAGGGTCTTATTCCACTGAAGCTGTCCTAAAGGTACCCCACAGTAGTTTTCAGACTTTTTGGTCTCGGTACCCCTTAGCACTCTTAAAAATCACTGAGGACTCTATTTTCATTTTCCTGTTTCTGCTGTAACAAATTACCACAAACTTCTGGCTTAAAACAATGAAATCATATCACCTCACAGTTTTGAAAGTCAGAAGTACAAAATAAGTCTCCCTGGGCTAAAGTTAATGTGTCAACAGGGCTGACTCCTGCTGGAGGCTTTGAGGAGAGTCTCTTCCTGCATTTTTTTGCAGCTTCTTGAGGCCACCTGAATTTTTTGACTCCCGATCCGATCCCCCGCGGCTCTAATTTCTGCTTCTGTCATCACATCTCCCACTGCTCCCTCTGATCACCTGCCTCTTATAAGGACCTCTGTGATTACATCAGCCCCATCCAGATAATCCAGGATAGCCTTCATCTCAGATCTTTAATCATATCTATAAAGTTCACTTTGCCACATAAAGTACCATTCGAAGGTTCTGGGAATTAGGATGTGGACAATTTTAGCTGGCCACTATTCAGCCCACCATTGATCTCCAAGAGTTTTTGTTTTTGTGGATTATATCTATCAGTGTCTGCCATGTTGGAAATTAAAGCAAAGGTTTAGACAGCATTGATTTATTAATTCACTAAAAAATAATAGCAAACCCATTAGAGGTTAATGTGAATAATATATTTTAATGAAAAATAATTTTATTTTCCAAAACAGAAAGTAAAGACAGTAAGAATGGCATTAAATCACATGTTTACATATCTGTTTAATGTCCAGCTTAATAAAAGACAGCTGTTATAGTATTTTTGGTCAAAATCTATAAAGAAAATCTAGCTTCATACCGATATGTAGCTGGAAAAGGACGATATATTTTAATAGATTTTCATGTAATTGTGGATATTCTTCTTTGATACTACACTAAAACTCAACAAGTGGCAATTTCTTTTTCTGAAAAAGATTTTATTTATTTATTTATCTGAAAGAGGGAAAAGGAAAGAGAGAGCACAAGAGCAGGCAGAGGGAGAAGCAGACTCCCTGATGAGCAGGGAGCCCATCTATGTGGGGCTCAATCCCAGGACCCTGGGATCATGACCTGAGCTGAAGGCAGACGCTGAACCGACTGAGCCACCCAGGTCCCCCTCAACAAGTGGCAATTTCTAAAGGTTAGTTGTAGTATGGAATCTGAAAACGTACACATGAATTTTTCATATTCTGTTATGGTAAACACATTAATCTACTTCAAATTCATTTTGATTGGCTCTTTTACCCATGCATGATTTTATAAGATCGTATTAAAATACCAGTCACTAAAATATACTGGTTCATTAAGTTAGGCATAACTTCTACCTATTGACACATTGCATTATATGAAATTTAAAATCACAGTCATTAATGTCACTACAAGTTTATCAGAAAAGTCTTTAGGAATTAGAAAGCTGTTAACAAGTTTTGCAAAATGCTAACTTTTCTCATTTTTTCTAGAAAACTCAAATGTTATCTTTGGCGGCTAATACTGTCTGTTGATTCCCTCAAAGTGACAGGCTCATTTGGTTTATTTTTGAGACAATGTCTGCCTAATACTGAAGTCCAAACAGCCATAGTTAGTCAGCTTTTCTTTCAGATAAAAATGATGATCTGTGGGGGAAACAAGTAGCTAGTTAGCTTACAACTCAAATGATCACAAACTGGTTTTCCTCAAAATAATCATCATAATTTAGTACACCACATAAGGGTTTTATACATAAGGGTTTTACTTCTCGTCTTGTCACACAGGATATTAAAAAGGTATGCACTCAGGAGTGGAGAATTAATAAAATTAATTTTTAGCACTTAATCAAGAACATTCTTAAATGGAATTGGCTTTGGTCTTATAATGGTTTTTAACATTTGTTCCTTTTACTGTGATTTCCAAGTAATTTGGTGCCACTGCCTGATTTGTGCTAAGGAGCCAACAGTATTACCCACAACTGTCTTTGCAGTATCTTGACAAACATCAAGACAAGACAAAGGCAAATATCTTAGTATTATCAGGAAAACAGTTTTGACCTCAACAGATTCCTTGAATGATCTCACTTAATCCAGGAATGTGTTTGCTCTCAGGAGCTGCCTCTGTGATTCTTAACAATCAAGCGTTCTAGATCATTCCTACCACGTTCACTATCTCTTGCAGTACTTTGTATGGCAGCGGTTTTCAAAATGTGGTCTGTAGACCCCTGGGGATCCCCAAGACCCGTCCAATAGACAAAGCCACAGAGGATTTTTCAAATTAAACAATCATTCAGAGAGTATGTAACAACAACACTGATAGTTTCTGTTGATTCTGTCTTGTCCTTAAGTCTTTAGGCCAGCTCTTATTTTCACTATTAAGACAACTCCAACAAGATTTGGAACTCGAGTTGGCTGGAGGGCAGAAAATGTTCAGATCCTTCTTGCAACTACTTCTTAAATAGGAATAACCTACACAGTGCAATTCATCTTGGAGACATTCTGGTTTGCATCCCCAGAATCACACTGTGTCTCATGCCAGAAGGCCTTGCTAACTCTGATTGCTAAGGAGATAAAAATAGATCGTTAAATAGCAGAGAAAACCAGAATGAATTCTAAAAATAAATACTAATTAGATAACACTTTTTTAAAATAAATGCTTAGTGCCTTGTTTTCCCCTTCAATGTTAATTTATGACCTTACTGACTATTATTAATAAGTCCTTTTTACCAGTGTTAGGAATTTGATAATTTGTAAAACACTTTTAGATACATTATCTCATGTGATTCTTGCCATAAGTCTCAAAGGAACATCGATTTTAGAGATTATAAGAAACAAAACAAAACAAAACAAACAAACAAAAACAGAGCCTCAGAGAAGGTAACTGATTTATCCAAGTACTCTCTACTAGTTTTCTATTTCTGTATAATCAATTACCTTAAACTTAGCAGGTTAAGACAGCACAAATCTATTATATCAAAGTGTCTGTGCATTAGGGGTCTGGGCACAAATACGCTGGGCCTGCTACTCTGAAATCGAGGTGTGGACAGTCTCATGCAAGGCTCGGGGTGCTTCCAAGCTTACAGGGGGGCTTGAAGAACTCGGTCCCTTGCAATTTTAGGGCTGAGGTTCCTATTTTCTTATTGACTATCAATCAGAGGTCAGCCATAGCTTCTAGAGGCCTTCAGTGGGTCATAGATACCTGGCCCTCTTACAATTATGGCAACATCTTTCTTCAAACCCAACAGGAGGTCTCTCTCCAGGGGCTATGATGGAGTCTCGTATAATAATATAATGTAATAAGAGTACCTATCTCAGCAATCTTGCCACTGAATATAAACTTTCCAAGGGAGCCATTATCCCCTCATATACTCAGGTTCCGCACACAAGGGGATCATACGCGGTGTGTACACCAGGAGACAGGAATCTTGGAGGCCATCTTAGAATTCTGCCCTCCATCCATCCACAGATCAGTTACAAGGATCAGAATTCAGAGCCAGGTGATCCAACCGTATTCCATGTAAGCTAGAGATGGGGTGTCAGGAGCCTTGAGTTCCTACACAAATGTCTTTTATCACACCCATTTCCTCTGTAGAGCTTCTTTTCAAAGTCAGTGAGGCCTCCCCATCCCCCACAGAGGACACAGTTGAAATATATTCACAAGACCGAGATTGAGCAACTTGATCTTGGTTGGAATCAGTCTGATGTAGGTCAAGAAGCTATCCTGAGTGCCAGAAGACAGCATCACTGGTGGTGGCATCCTCCTAAGTTGCTGAAGTATCTTTGCCCCTTGTACACAGATAAAGCTAGGCCCGTCTGTTTGTATCAGCCAAGTCCCTTTCGCTTCATAGGTGTCCTAGTGACTGTGTTCAGAACACAACACTGCACGTGCCTTCCCCATGTCCAATCCTAGTTTGTTCAGAGGTTTTTTTCCCATGTCCAGCAGTTCTAAGTCATCTTATGGTACGACTCCATCACCAGGATTGTCCTGGGGAATTCATCGCTAACTACCCAACAATATCTGTTCTTTCCTTCATGGGCGCAGAGCTAAGTATTTCCCAGCCTCCCTGTGGTTAGGTACAGCCCTCCCCAGGAAGTGGGGGAGTGGAAGTGATGTGGGCCACTTCCTGCCCTGACCCATTAAAAATCTCCACACTTGCTCTTCTATGCTCTTTCCCCTTATTCGGCTAGTTGTGGATGATGATGTGATCTTCAGACATGAAGAAGCCACAGATTGAAGGAACCCATGGATGGGAAGGAAACTCCTTAATTCTCTCAGAATACTCACATGAGAAAAATACAATCTTCTATGGTCTTGAGGTATTTCCTATTAGGTTTATTTATTACCTTAACCTAACTTACCCTAACACCTTCTCTTCTGCTTCCACGGCTCTTAACCTAATGCCCACCACACAGTAAGCAATTGGTCAAAGAACAAATAGATGAGTATTTGTACCTACTCAGAATTCTGCCATCTTCTGTTTATTTTCTTCTTGCAAGGGCTCTAAAACCTTTAGCATTGGTATTTAATGTCTTTGGTATTGATCATAGATGACCTTGATGTTACATTGAATTTCTTGACCAATTCCATCACCTGAAAGGCATTTTCCTATCTGGGGTCTAGCTGGGGAACATGAGCAGAATTGCTGTGGCATGTTGCCAACCAAGAATCTTGATTTCAATTGGGACTCTTCTGGTTTATAATAGAACAGCTATGATTTTTCCAGTGCCTAATGTAGGACAGGTATGATAGATAGATGATTGATAGATAGATAGATAGATAGATAGATGGATAGTTATGGTCTGACATACACACGCAAACATACATGTACATTCTTTGTGTGTGTGTGGTGGAGGGAACAGAGATTTTTAAAAGTTCATTTCATTTCTTGATGCTTTTCTGTCACATATGCATATTCTTAATCTGAACAATGAACCTGCAATATTGGTACTGTCGTCATTCTGTCCATGATATAGATAAGAACTAAGACTCAGAAGCTGAACCTATGAAGAGTCAAAATTGGTGCCTGGCAAACAAAGAAGGCTTCAAACCCAGGTGCTCTCTCACTTCTCCATACGGACTTCCTGTCTACTACAATCCCCACTTCAGGGTTTTTCTGCCACTGAGCCAATCTTGCCTTCTTCATGAGGAGTAATAGTGTCACCTCCAGCTCATATGACACTTTTGTACAAATTAGAACAAGGCACCCCTTCATCGAGATACTTTGCTGCTATCTGCCAGAAATTTGTTGCAAGAAATAAATAAGTCTTCTACACCTATAATGTTCATGATTGTGCTCCCTAGATTGTTCGGTGTTCAACCTACACAATAGTGTGGGGCTGCCCTGAGGAAGAATAGCAAACTGTCGTGAAGCATGTGATCCAAATTTTAATATGATGGGTTTATACTGTTGAGTCTTGGGGCCCAGAGGACTTGTGTTTTTTTGTAGAAGTTTGGTGGTTCTATGTCTCCCTATTCTAACCTAAATCTGCTTACAGATGACTTGAGGAGAGAACTGCCTTATTGTTTCTCTTGAATTCCATTCCCTTACCTGCATACTCTGAGTCCTCAGGAGTAGCAACCAGACCATGCAGCTGATTTTACTTCTGCTAGAAGTGTGACGGCTCCAAGGGTACAAACTTCCAGCAAGTGTGGAAGGGAAGCACCTGCTGCTGGGGCATTAGCCGTGCCGGGAGCAGCAGAGGCCCAGCCACCCCTCAAGATTCTCTCTCAATCTGGTTATCCCATTATTTCTCCTTTACTGAGCCAACAAGAAAGAGAAATGGAGGGATAACATGTTCACTGGAACATTCTTGAGATTAATCAGATATGTGTCCTCCAAGGTAGTGCATTAGGATGAACCTGAGAAGAGAGGGGGGAAGGTTGTATTAAAATCGAACCCAGTCTTCAGGGGGCTAAAGGATCCAGGGAGATAGAATTCCTGGATGCTGCTGCCTATATTAGTAATTACTACTGTTTCTTGATTTTGTCTTTTGTTGCGTGTAGATTTTTCTGCTTTAGGAAGGAATTGCTTCAGAGCATAATGAGTTACTCAAGTTAACTTTAGGTCATCTGGAAGAAGGCTTCAGGCTCTGACATCTTAGGTGAGCGCCAGTGACCAGAGATTATCTAGTCTTTGTGAGCCTCTGTTTCCTCATCTGCGTAATAGGAAAAGTTAATGGTACTTATTTTGCAGGGTTGTTGAAAGAACCTAGTAAGAAAATTACTATAAAGCATTTATTTATCTAAGGGCCTGGCATTGAGCAAGCACTCAGTAAATAATACTGATTATGATCGATATAACCGCCATATAAAACTAATAAGATACCAACCTTTCCCAAGGGTAACAAGATATTTCTCTCCTGGTCTTGTTCCGTTTAGCAAAGTTTCCACCAAAGCTTGACACTTACCACTTTGAAAGAAATTCTGCAGGAAAGACAAACTGTAGAGAAGAATTAATTCGGTGACATAAATTTGTGCGTGCTCTCACTCTGCCTGCCACGTCTGTGCCCTCCACTTCTCCTGTTGTGCATTGTAGCAGTAAATTCTAACAAAACCCAGTCTTCTGAGCCTAAGAGATAACAAAGAAATAACTAGTCTAATGGAACCACCACAGGGATGGGGACTTTAGATAAAGACTCTTATTATTAAATTGCGCAGATCCCTTTGGACTCAGGACCTAGCGTTTCCCACCTGCCCCCTCCTACACTTCTGCTGTCAGATCTGGACTTAGACATGTGGCGTTGTATGCATAGAATAAGAGAATTTGTGAGTGTGGATCCAGCCAGGAAAGGTGAGGCTGGGCTTGGATCTGAAGGCACCCCAGCTTCTAACCCCCTTACCTCTCCTTCCCCAGGAAACCAGTCATCAGGGAAAAGAAGATACATAGATTGGAATGTTTTTTAATTGATTTTAAATCCAACGTGATGCAGGGGCACCTACGTGGCTCAGTCGGTTAAGCGTCTGACTCTTGATTTCGGCTCAGATCATGATCTCAGGGTGGTGAGATTGAGCCCTGTGTCGGGCTCCGTGCTCCGCATGGAGTAGACTTGAGATTCTCTCTCTCCCTCTCCCTCTGCCCCCCTCCCACTGCTCACACTCTCTGTCAATCTCAAGTCCAATATCATGCAAATGTGGTTATACAAATGACTACCTGTGTAGGGAGGACAGTATGTGGGACATATAAATGGGAGGATGAAGGTGGTGAAGGACACTCCCTACAACCCAATAACCACGAGATTTAAATGGTCCAGAGCTGCCCTGCAGGATTGTGCAGGTTGTGGGGGTGTGTGCTACTGAAATAGCTATACCGGGTGATCTTGAAAGAGACTGAAATCCCCTCCTCTTGGACAAATGGCGAAGGCACGCCTGGCCAGGCTATCCTTGAAGTGACCCATGCCGCTTTCCCAGGCTGTTCCCATCAGACTACAGGTCATCTCAGGATAATCACAGATATCACAGGTTCCTTTCCTACACTGTGTCCCATCCCATCTTCATGTCCTATGTGTGATGCCACACGTGTGATGGTGTCATGAGTGATGAGTGTGTGGTAGGATCTGATTTTTTTTTTTTTTTAAAGGGGGAAAGAAGTGATTTGAAGCTGGAATAAACCTCTCAGGAAATTCCAGTGAGTAGGTTTTTTGTTTTGGTTTGAGGTTTTTTTGCCTCTTACCTCGGTAGTTTGATCTTGAGGTTAATATTAAAAGGGTGCTAGAAAGACTTCTACAAAGATCTAAGAGATGAGAAAATAGCAGATGCTTTCTGGGTCAGGCTGAGTTTGTTTTGGAAACTGAGCCCATATCAAGCTTGGTGAAGGGATCATAATGAGGCAGAGAGATGCAAGGGGTCAACAGTTCGGAAGAGAGTCTGGGGGCTTGGTGATGGGGCGGTGGAAACAGGAATGGCTCCACGGGAAGCGGGGAGCAGAAGGAGGGACGTTGCTAGGCAACTTCCCAGGGCAGAGGAGAAGAATCTTGAGGGAGGAGGAGCTTTCAAAAGTGCTGTTTGTGCCGTGGGTGGCTATCTGTGGCCGGAACAAACAGACCCGAGAGGTGGGTCACACCTAGTTAGCAGCCGGCTGTTCAACCCGAGCCGCTTCCTGAAGAATAAACACTCAGGAAGAGTCAAGGGCACAGAGCCCCAGGAGAAGTGTGGCAAATAGTCTGATTGGCAGCCAGGGTACAAAATAAAAACGAAAGCCGTTTGTTCTAGAATTCGCGCCACGCAAGAGATAATGGCATGGCCTTTGGCACCGAGAGCTGTGGTTTAAAAATACGTTCACTGAGTGCCAACCGGGTACCTGGCACCGCGTTCCCTGCCGAAGGAAACGAAAGTAGTGTCCGCATGGTCCATGGGCAGCTCCCCATCTCATGGAGCAGAAAGACCCGAAGCTATGTGCATTGCTGATCAGCTGGAGCTACGGGATAGAAAACAGAGCTGAATAACGAAAAGCCAGCATTCAAATCCCAGTCTGTATTACACCAGCCCAGCGTGTGACGCTAAGCTCTCATCTATAAAACACAAATGATCAGACTACCTATGCCTTAGGGTTACCATGAGAACTGAATGCATTGACAGTTGTAGAGCACTCAGGACAACGTCTTGCAAACAGTAGGGTTTGGGAAGCTGGCTCTGGACAGAGGTAAAGAGCCAGGGCTCTGAGTGCAGTATTGTCTGTGCCATCAGCCTCTTTCTGGTGGCGCCCAGCGGGGGTACCCCTGTGATGCTGGGACCCACCTACCTCCCAACCATTCTATCTGGTGGCTCTTTGATTCTCCTCCTGAGCATTGCACATCATGGTAAGACAGCCTCCCTGAGTGAAGGAAGTCATGTCTCTCAAAACCAGGTACACAGCCTCACTGGACCTGAGTCAGGAGTCAGCACACTTTGCTCTCCTGTTTATTTGCCTTTTTCTGTCTCCTGGAATGAGGAAAAGAACAGGCTAGCTGTGGTGCATTTCCTTTGTCTTCAGTAGCTCGTCTGTCAGCCCCGGGTCCATTTCCTCTTCTTCTCCATCTCGCAAACCCCCAGCCGCACTACTTAGCGAGGCTGCCGCTATCTTTCCCTAGAAATGCACTCATGTGTCCCAGAACGCACACATGGGCATCTTTGCATTTCCTACCTTCCTGGCCAGGTAAGAATGTTGCCTGTCGAACAAAAATATATTTAGATCCACATATCAGCACATAATGTTCTTTGTTGTCCCAGCCAAGTCCCCTGCAAGGGTTCCCGTGACACTTGGCTGATAGGACCCAGAGAGAGATAAGCCAGAATGTCAGCGGTACAACCACCAGGGTGTTCATGGCACACTTTGCAAAAGAAAGAGAGAGAAGGGGGATGTCATAAAGGAGGCAGAAAGAAAGTCCTGAAAACTCTTATCTTCCACAGGCCCAGGCTGCCTCACCCCACTGTCAGTTCTGTCCCTTAGCCATCAGGGGCCATGGCTCTAGAGGCCCCATCACCCAGGAGTGCTCTAAGAGCGAACTTTCTTTCTTTTTTTTTTTTCCTAAAGATTTTATTTATTTATTTGACAGGGAGAGAGAGATCACAAGTAGGCAGAGAGGCAGGCAGAGAGAGAGGGGGAAGCAGGCTCCCCGCTGAGCAGAAAGCCCAATGCGGGGCTCAATCCCAGGACCCTGAGATCATGACCTGAGCCGAAGGCAGAGGCTTTAACCCACTGAGCCACCCAGGGGCTCCAAGAGCACACTTTCTAACCTCAGTATTTTCCCGGAAAGAGAAAATGATCAGACGACACATAGTCCCAGTGTTCGGCCCCACAGGAGCCATTTTGGTCAATTCAGATAAAGGCTGAGATTCAGAGTTCTCTCACTTGATTCTAAGCTCGAGGGCATTCGACTGGGGATGTGTAGAAATCTCTCTATTAATGCCCAACTCCTCTGGTAAGCCATAATTTTTGTGTTTAAGTACCAGGGCCTCTTCGCGGAGAGAGTAAAATGCCACAATCCCTCCCTGTGCACAGACCCTCTTTGGGCCCTCTGTGGTCTGCTGACTCTCTCCGTCCTCACCCATCTGTTAGACTGGCCTCGGGCCCACTTACAAGTTTGTTTGACCCTTGACCTCAGGCACACATCCAAGGCCACATGGGCTTAGATGGCCGATCTGAGTAATGCCGGAGGTGCCATCTGTCCTGCAGGAAGACCGTCTTCTGTGTCCATCCTGAAGCCTTGGCTCCATATTTTAATCACAGCTGGTCACTATTACTTGCCAAAATGAAAGATACCTGAACAGTAAGGCCAAGAAAACATGTGATTCAGGGGCAACTTTAAATATTAGCTAGATGTTTTGAGCCACAGGAGGAGTTCCTGGAAAAAGTATGGTAAATAACAAAATAATAATAAATAAAATTAGAAAATCCTCAGGAATAAGGAATTGCCGAGACACAGAGAAAATCCCAGAAAAATTCCCGGACTTTGAGGAATAACTCAGCGAAGGGTTTTCTCAAAAATCACAGCTACTCGAAAGGTCTTTCAATTCTCCTTCATGGATCATTTGTATCGAGGCCAACAAATTCCACCTTTCCTCATCTCGAAATATGCCCAGGTTTCTCCTAGAAGAATCAGAAACTCCAGTATTTCAAGCAATATGTAGAAGTCACAGAAGGGAAGTGACTACCACTGCTTACCCAAGCCCTGGAGCGAGAGGGTCGAAAGACATTTTTTTGCTCCACAGACTGTAGGACGGAATTGGAAGCAACTGCTAGAAAAGCCATTTTCAAAACAATTGCAAAACTTGTATTTATCAACTGAGTTTATCAGACATGACTGGCCACAAGCAGAAGTAACTTTGTTCCTTCCTACAAAGGCCCCCTTAGAGCCCACTGTCCCCTCGGTCCTTCTCACCCTGAGTGACACCCTTATCAGATTTTATCATGTCCCCAGTCCTTCTCAGATGCTACGAGTTCCTGGCCAGACCAATGCAATATTTTACCCATATTTTTATTTTTTTTTTTCTTGTATTTATTTAAAGTTCCTCCCTTTTCCTCCACTTGGACCTGCCTTAGGTTGGGAATTTATTGGGGGGGAAGTGGGAGAGGAAGAGCCTTAACATGTTAGTCGAGAGGGAAGAAGTCCTTTATCTCCTTAACTTCCCTTCCAATTCACTGTGTCTGGTTCAAGACCTTCGGGCTTAAGCTCAGAACAAGAAGGATTAGAGAAAAGAGTTTGAAAGACCCACATAGATGTCATCCAGTTAGTTCTTGCTAGGAAGAGATTTATTATAGCGAGTTGGGGAAACTGAAGCACAAAGATGGTACATCGCTTGTCCAAGTTAGAAAACGGATTTGAATCTGACTCTGGAGTTGATAACTCATTTGCCCCTTATAACTCCCCAGGCATCAGGCAACACCCCACCCTGCCATGCCCAGTAGTCCTCTCTGCTAGGGTCCCTTTTGAGATGACTTTCTGTTGGATTTCCTCAGTATGCTCAAAACTGTGGTGTGTTTAGCTATTCACTGAGCTGTCTTGTCTTTCCCCTCTGTGGCTGGCCAGTGGTTCAGCCAGTCTCTAGCCTTTAGATTTTCAGAACATGCATGAGGAAGCAGACTCTGGAGTCCCTAGATGTCCAGGGACACACGGCAAGCCCCCTGAAAGTTTCCATTGGCTCACTCAGCTCTACATGAAGGAAACATCCCACACCCTGACAACTCTCCAAAGAAATTCTCTCTCTCCCTCTGATTTCTGCCTCTTTCAAGGATTTCTTATATACTCCAAGGTGGGCTATGAGCTAAGATTCACAAGCTCTTAGTGTTTCTTCTGTGGGTGGTATGACATCTACTGTTCTTATACTTGTGGGAACTTGGCCAAAACGGAAAACTCAGAAAGAACATTAAAAGCCACATTTAACATCCTGTGATACACGCCAGAGGTAATACTCTCTAATGCAAAATTCTGTCCTTCATGTTCTTCTTCCTCCACGTTAATTAATTAATTAATGGAAGGAGGAATGGGGAGGAGAGACAAAAAAGAAAAAGACAGAAAGGAAAAAAGAAAAATGAAAGAAAGAGGGGAGAAAAGAGATGAAAGAGAGAGAAAGAGAAAAGGACCAGGTGGAGTATTGAACTCATTGATGTAACTACCATGATATGAAGCCCTCGTTGTGTATAACACATAATGGTTTATGAGGCTCTTTGTTGAATCTTTCAACAACAGTTTTTAAGAAAGCTGTTGTTAACATTTTATAGATAAGGAAATGAAGAGGAATGTCAGGGTATCTCTAACTTGCAAAGGTCCTCACAGATGGAGGGGACAGTTTTCCATCAGACTGCTAGTATTCCGCAATGAACAAACATCTGAAGGCTTGACTGTACCTGGCCCCTAGGCTCCCGCACACCCCTGGTTCTCCCTCTCTCTCTCAACATTCCATCTCAATCTTGCTGGTTTGCCCTCATCCTCCCAACCTCTAAACACGTCCAAGATCAGGCCTTAGAACTCTCTGCTGTCCTACCTCCAGTCACCGTCTGGTTAATTTCACCTGTATCGGTGGCGTTTAGTGTCATCTGTCTGCTAGCGGCTCCCAAAGTTACATCTCTGGTCCGACTCTCCCCACTACCCAGCCGCTTCCTTGCTCTCTCAAACACTAGACATCCCAAGCTGGGCTCCTGCTATTCTGCCCTGGATCTAGATCTTTTTGTAGTCTTCCTCATTTTGGTAAGTGGTTAAGTCCATTCTTGTACTTGCTCAGAACAGAAACCTTGAAAGCATCCCTGGCTGCTTTCTTCTCTCATGTCCTGTATCTCTACTCCAGCAGGCAGGCAGGCCTCCCAAGTATATCCAGAATCCAGCTACTTCTCATCACCTGCTCTGCTGAGCATTGGTCTAAGTCACCAGCATCGCACCTGAACTCCACAGTCCCCTGATTGGTCACCCTGCTTCTGCCCCAACCTCTCGTGGCTACTCTCCACCTTGCAGCCCAGAGTCTGTCCTTTTCTTAAATATTTTTATTTGCATGTAGCTGACACACAATATGATATTAGTGTCAGGTGTACGACATAGTGATTCAACTTCTTTATAGGTCATATTATGCTCACCTCAAGTGTGGCTCCCATCTGTCACCATGTAATACTATTACAATATCATGGATTATATTCCCTGTGGTGTGCCTCCTATTCCTGTGACTGATTCATTCCATAACTGGAAGCCTGAATCTCCCACTCCCCTTCAACTCATTTTTTCCCAACACCCTGTCTCCCTCCCCTCTGGCAAATATCCATTTGTTCTCTGTAATTAAGGTCTGATTCTGCTTTTTGTTTGTTTGCTTATTCATTTGTTTCTTTTTTAGATTTCACTTATGAATGAAGTCATGTAGTATTTGTCTGTCTCAGTCTGACTTATTCCACTTAGTAAAATACCTTCTAGGTCCATCCACATTGTCTCAAATGGCATCATCTCAACCTTTTTTCAGGCTGCCTAATATTCCATCATATGTATCTACCACATCCTCCTTATCCACTAATTTATCTGTGAACGTTTAGGTTACTTCCCTGTCTTGGCTATTGTAAATAACGCTGCAATAAACATAGGGGTGCATGCATCTTTTCAAATTAGTGTTTTCATTTTCTTTGGATGAATACCTGGTAGTGGAATTATTAGATCCTATGGGATTTCTATTTTTGATCTTTTGTGGAACCTCCATACTGTTTTCCACAGTGGCTGCACCAGTCTACCTTCCCACCAACAGTGTACAAGTATTCTCTTTTCTCCACATCCTCGCCAACACTTGTTATTTCTTGACTTTTTTAGTTTAGCCGTTCTTTTTTTTTTTTTAAAGATTTTATTTTATTTATTTTAACAGAGAGAGAACACAAGCAGGCAGAGAGGCAGGCAGAGGCAGAGAGAGGAGCAGGCTCCCTGCC
>CM052800.1:114798880-114894025 GCA_028533885.1 Nasua narica | reverse complement strand
CCTAAACTTTTTTTAGTCACAAGAGGTGATGGGCTTTTTTTCTTTTTCTTGTAAATTAAAACAATTTTAGTTTTAAGGCTGCAGCTTAACTGTGTGTGCAGTAAGGACTATGGGAAGTCAGTGGGGCCTTTGGGGAAAGCTTTCTCTCTGTCTATGGAGGATACTCAACATAGGGAGCTTTGTGTCTCTTGATAATACACACAGGTCACAACCCTTCTACCTGGGACAAGCCCACAGCAGGAGTCCAGGCATACTT
Organism: Nasua narica; assembly: GCA_028533885.1. Classification (NCBI taxonomy): domain Eukaryota; kingdom Metazoa; phylum Chordata; class Mammalia; order Carnivora; family Procyonidae; genus Nasua; species Nasua narica. The sequence goes on along the minus strand of CM052800.1, from coordinate 114,893,769 downwards.
TTTCCAAACCAAATGGCAGTGAAAAAATGACCTTTTGATACTCTTCCTATCTCAGATGCCTTTGACTTGTTTATTATGCAACTAATGGTTATGATCAAATAGATATTATGTACAAAGAGTGTTCTAAAAGTGTAATCTCATTATTTTTACGGGTTTTAAATTTTCATACCAGAGTTTCTGTTCATGATGGTCATAACCAGTTGTCATCATCCCTGCTGTTCCTGTAGCCAATAACTATCACAGGCTCCTGCTTTTTTTTTTTCCACATTCTTTTATTTTGCTAAAACACACAAAATATAAAATTTACCAATTGAGCCATTTTTTTTAAAGATTTTATTTATTTATTTGAGAGAGAGCTAGAGAAAGCAGTAAGAGAGGGAGAGGCAGACTCCCCACTGAGCAGGGAACCTGATACAGGGGCTCAATCCCAGGACCTCGGGATCATGACCCGAGCCAAAGCCAGACGATCGATCGACTGAGCCCCGCAGGTGTCCCAGTTAAGCCATTTTAACGTGTACAATTCTGTGGCATTAAGTACATTCACAGTGTTACATAACCATCACCAATATCTCTTTCCAGAACTCTGTCATCATGTCAAATAGAAACTCTGTACCTATTAAATGATAACTCCCAGGGTGCTCTGGTGACACAGTAGGTTGAGCATCCGACTCTTGGTTTTGGCTCATGTCTTGATCACAGGGTTGTGAGATGGAGGCCCACATAGCACAGCGATTTTTTCCCATCCACGCTCTCCCTCCCCCTCTGCTCCTTCCCCCGATCCTTCTCTCTCTTAAATAAAGAAATAAAGAGCTTGTGTGCACTCTCTCTCAAATAAATAAATTAAAGAAAGAAAGAAAGAAAATCTTAAAAAAATAAACAATGACTCCCTACTTCCCCCTCCCTGCTCCCAGTAACCTCTCTTCTACTTTCTGTCTCTATGAACTTGCCTATGCTAAGTACTTCATGTGCACAGAGCCCCTATTTTCAATCTACTTTCCAAATCAGGCACCATGCCTCTCCTGCCCACCAGCAGACAAAGGCCAAAGGCCATCCATTATAAATTGTGTCTTTCCGTTAGAAGACCTCACTCTCAGCACACCATCTTATTTAATCCTTATAAAATCTTGCAAGCTATGTTTTATCGTTGAGGGAGATGAGGCTCCCACAGGTTAGATCACAAAGTCAGTAAGCAACAGCAAGACCAAGATTCAGCTCCTATTCCCTGAATCACAGTTCCTATTCTTAAGCATTATGCCATCTTCCCTGGACCACCGACTATCAGAGTTGCTTATCTCAACCATTTGGCAACACGGAGTAGCTGTCTTCCAGATTCTTGCCAAGGATCAATATCCAGGTCTCTGTGGTGTCCAATCTTTACACAAAGCCTAGGTTGGGAGAAATGTTTTTTAACGTAGAAGGTCCATGCCCTTTCCTGAGATGTAGAATAGTACAGCAATTACTTGTCCTCCCTGGAACCAGGCCCCCTGGTTTCACCAGCTGAGCGACCTTAGCCAACTTACTTGGCTCTCATGAGTAAGTTTCTCTTTCTGTAAAATGGGCGTGATGATGATGATACCCATCTCACTGAGTATGGGTAAAATTAATGAAAGCATGTAGAGTGCTAAAAACAGGGCATTGTGCTTAGAAAATAGTGTATATGTGATAGCTCTTACAATTAACCACTCATTTCAATAGCTCAGTGATTTTTACACCTTTTTGGTCATAGAATCCTTGATGATAGTCACGTATCTCTGAATCACTTAGAATGCTTCTCTGGTATAAGCACTAAACCAAACTTCCTTCAACTAGAATAAAACGTTCTAGTATTGAGTACTAGAATAAAATGTCTAAAAATAGCTGAAATCTAGAAGTGAGCAGATTCCAGACATGACACAATCGTCAATGAACGCTATCGTCAACTACTCATTTCTCTCTCCCTCTGCTCTGTTGTTTCGGGCTCATTCCAAGGCTGGCTGCTGGGGGCATCGGGCTTCGGGTGGCAGCCAGAACTCTGTGCTTCCTGTTCAAATTTAGAAAGAGAAGGACTAAAGAAGCTCAGCCTTGTTATGATTAGGCCACTCAGCTCTCACCCCCACTGGTGGCCCCTGGCGGTTACCAGCAGAGTGCTCTCAAGAGCCCCTCTTGGGGCTGAGAGTGGAGTTGAGGCCTCTACAAAACCCATGTTCTCTGAAAGACCTAATAGGAACAGCCTCAAATCTCCATGTGCCAAGATCCAACACACAAACCTGGCAGCCAAGTTCAGCAGTTTCAAGGTCTCCAAGTTAAGTTTGCTGCGGTAGATAGTCTGAATATTTTCCATGGATGAAGCCAGACTTCCAGGAAGCTGGATAAATGAAACACATTGCTTTGAGCCTCTTAGAACCTGTTACCAAATTGCATGGAAGCATTATGCTATGGGTCTCTTCATCACTCCTAACAACGTTAGGGGGAAATGTGCTTCTCCCAAAGAAGTCATTTGATTTTGATTTATGGACAATGTGAAACACATATTTAATTGTGTTTCCCTCTCCCCTCTGGCCTCTAGTCATCTTAGGTTTATGGTTTAATTAAAGGAAAAGGTAATATTCTTTTTTCCTATACCTTGTTTTATTGTTTTCCTATCAACAATTTCCCTTCCTCCCAACTCAATTAATTTTTTTGTATTATATGTACATTTTTACCCACGTAATTTCTTCATGGAAGAAAATAGGGCAATAAATATATACATTAAAATAGCCCAAAATATGGAAAAAGTATTTATATTCCATGTCAACTCCAGCATTAGTAGTTAATTTCAAAATGTGAAAAAATATAGGTATTAAGGGAATAATTGAATAAATTATGGTATATTCATAAAATTAAATATACTGCAACTTACAATTATCCTTACAAAATATGTTTATAAATAGTTTGTGATAAAATGAAAAAATCATTTGCTTTTAATATTAACTTTAAAAAAACAGCAAGCAAAATTGAGCATAGGTATTCAGTTTCCGACAAAACAGTAAACTGGACTAATACATCCTCCTTCGACCATAAAAAATATAAATGTTAGATTAATTTTTTATTAACTAAATACGGAGCTGAGATATTAAAATGAAAGGAAGAGAGAAAGGAAGAGAGGAAAGGAGGAAAGGATGAAGTGAAATCTCAGGTGACATAAATAAAACAGGCATTGAGAGCTAGAGGCGTGATTGCTTGAAACCATACCATGGACATTCAGAAGCACTTCAGATCCAGACCATGCCCTGACTGCTAAGAGCTAGGGCTTCTGCACCCATGTTGAGACAGAAGACAGAGCTCTAAGACTAGACAAGGTAGGGGGTTAGAACTGAACTCTCTGCATCAAACCAGAATTTCTCCTCCCCACCTGAATGGTGGAGATAGAATCCATTGACCCAGAAAAATACCAATAAAACTTGTTTCTTCCCATGATGGGAAGGAGGGAGCTCCCAAAAGCCTCTCAAGCCTACTACACATAAAGAGGCAAGGTTCAAATGTATTTTCTGTATAGGGTGGTAATCCTGGGCTAAAAAACTAATGAAAAATTAGTTTCAAGTTGGTGAAACTTAGAAAAATCACACGTAAAATCCAGTCTGTGAAGACGTTACTACAAAAAAACCACAAAAAAACAAAACCAGTGAAGGTGTGCATCTGATCTAAGCACTCAAAGCATATTTGATAAATAGAAGAATTTACATTCCAACTGGAGCAAGAATAGCACAATCTTGGAGAAATTACAAGATAAATATGTTTTAAATTATCAGATAAAATGAAGAATAACCACATATTAAAAGAATTCAATACTATAATAGTAAAAATATAGCCAGTGAAAGTGAGAACGCAATAAAACTGGAGATTAGAATCAGCTAAAAAGAGAATAAGGAAGCTGAAAAATAAATATGAGGAAGTTATTTTGAATGCAGTACAGAAAATGCATGAAAACTAATGCAGAAATTTTAAGAATTTAAGTAATTAAAAAGATTAGAAAGAATTAGAAAAGATTTATCTGAAAAAGGAATAAGAAATAGACTGATGTCTCATTAGCAAAAATGGAGACTAAATACAGTGCAATGACATCCTCAAAATATTCAGGAAATGTAATTATCAACAAAGAATTGTATACCAAGAGAAACTATTACTTAGAATGAACACAAAACAAAGCAAACAAAGACAGAAAGAGTTTATCACTCACAGGCTCTTGTTGTGAAAGAACTACTGAAGAAACGTATTTAGTTAGAAATAAAGTGAACTTTGGAGCCCCACGTCGGGCTCTCTGCTCAGCAGGGAGCCTGCTTCCCCCTCTCTCTCTGCCTGCCTCTCTGCCAACTTGGGATCTCTCTCTCTCTCTCTCTCTCTTTCTCTCTCTCTGCCAAATAAATAAATAAAATCTTAAAAAAAAATTTTAAGAAATAAAGTGAACTTAGAAAGTAGGACTAGAACTCATGTAACATCGTTGAGCAAATAAGTCAGTAAGTACAGAGATAAATATAAATAAGCAGTAGAAACTATAGAAAAACAAAACACAAATATTATACACAATAAAAATGACTAATTTAGATGGTTTAAAAACACACCAAACCAGACACTAGATAATTACATGGATGATAGGTGACAGTCACCAGGATTAAAGCACTCTAAGAGCCTTGTATTGTGCCACGGAGGGTAGACGTGCGGATGTTTGCTCTCTTAAATCAAGTACACAAGCTAAAAGTTCAAGTGTGACAGCTGAAAGAATAGAAATAGAACATGTACTTCCAAATACACAAACATTCAAAATAAATGTATTAAATTCACTCATTAAAAGACAGAGATGGTCAGATATTGTTTTGAAATGTTTTATCTTCCTAGTGACTTTTCCTCCATAATTATGTAACATCTATCTTTATCCTACAAAATTTTTGCCTTTGTCCAGTATCTTCAGTCAACCATTCTCGATATTTTAGAATGTTCTCTCATGGCCTTTAGAAATTATATAAATAGAGGTTAGTTTTTTCAAGAAAGGCCTCGATCTTAAAAAATGCCCGTTTTTTATCTGAATAATATTAACATCAATTACCTTTTGATTTCTAGGCCTCCTCCAATAATATGACATGCATTTATCCTTACAGACATGGGCACTATGATTCAAAAAGAGAATATTTTTACTAGGTTTTTGGTAGATGCTCTTTATCAGATTAAGGAAAGTATTTTCCTTTTGTGGTTGGTAAACAGTTTTTATTATGAATGACACTAACTGTATACCTTTGAATCATTAGAAGCTTTACAAATTATTTTGTCCTTCATCCCAAGTTCAGCATTGTCCTACAAGAAGTCTTATCCAACATATTAAGATTTAAAAAACAGAAATCAGAGTCTGGCCCCCGTGGCTCAGTGGGTTAAGTGTCTGCCTTCTGCTCAGGTCATGATTGCAGGGTCCTGGGATCAAGCCCTGCATTGGGCTCCCCACTTAGCAGGGAGCCTGATACTCCCTCTCCCTCTCCCTCTCCTTTTCCCTCTCCCTCTCCCCCTGTTTATGCTCGCTCTCTCTCTCTGTCAAACAAATGCATAAAATCTTTTTTAAAAATTAAATGAAATTAAAAATGGAAACCAGAGATGAATGGATTAAAAAGGAGAAAACAACATTGTCATTATTCACAAATAAAGTGCTTTTCTCTGTAGAAAATCCCCACATGAACTATGAGAATTAGAAGAGATTTCAACACATGTGCTAAAGACAACCACATAAAAACGCAAACTAATGTATAATCATTAATATCACCCCTCCCTAAAGCGGTAAGTCCATGTCCCAGTGTTAGAGTCAGCCTAAGAATCAAAAAGTGGTACATATAATATTTACTCTCCATTCCTTATTCACATACTAACATGGACCTCCTCTTAAATCAAAGCCTTTCCAGAAACAAACAAACAAACAAACAAACAAACCCATGTGTATACCATTTCTAAAAGCCATTAGGGAACAAACCAAAAGGTCAAGAGGAGCTGACTCTACAGAGTAAAAATTTTTTTGGAGGGCTTTAATTTTCATCTCTTTAATTATCTGTTTTACAAATTATCTAAAATAAGCAGTAGTATTTTATAATCTGAGAGAAACATACTTTTGTTTTAATAAAAAAAGTGGATCCAAACCCATTTGACAACTATATCTTACCTTCCCACCTTCCTATGGAGGCATTCTAATTATCCAGAGAGTTCTTGCCATTCGTTCCATCTTACTTTAATCCTCATTTGAAAATAATTTTTTTCTCCATTCCTTAATAGTGTAGTAATTTTTCCTACGGTGCCTCCTATAAACTACATCACCAAATTATGTGATGTACTTTGGTCCAAAGGAGCCAAGATTATAGTAAAATCTTTCCCTAAAATGTGGCATCTCACCCTTGCGCAGCCCTTGATAGATGGCATGGCAGAGAAATAGTGAGCAGAACTTGCTTTTAATACATAGTGCAGGTAATTGCTGGCGTAGGAAGCTATCGCCGTATCTGAAATTCCACCATTAAAATCTTTAGGTTATGCATTGCCCTCCTTTGTTTCCTTTTCAAGACTTAATTCTGCTGGAAGGGACTAAGGCATTAAGACATTCTCCTGTTTAAAATCTCCCTCATAAACGAAAGGGAAAATACAATTTCTCAAAATCTCGACCAGGGCCATCTGATAGTGAGTGCCTGTCTTGTGGCCAGGACGGCTCTCAGAAAGATCAAAAGATTGGCTCACCAAAGCGGACTTTCGCATGATAAGCTCATGTTACTTTCTCCTAAGAAAGGCTTTCTCAGATTTTCTGCCAGAGACCATTCTGTGGAAACTATTATGATCCAATTTTTCAGAATTTGGACAAATCCTCCTAGTCTTACAGCCACGTACTTGGCTCATAAACGTGAGTGAGAAACCCCATCTGGAAGCCTCTTTTGCTAGGTAGAAGTTGCTAGGGTAGGGAAGTTTTCTTCATGCCCCTTACCCCAGAGCCAGGGACCCACGCCCAGCGCAGCCACAAGGCCATTCCAGAGCCCTCTGCGCCACTCATGCTTCTGGAAGAGTCTGGGCTGTGCACAGGATGGCCCGTGGTTGTGTTTCCGGCTCCTGCCTCTCACCCAGGCCCCTGTGGCATGCTCCGTCACAGTTACCTCCTTCACCTGTTCAGGTTGTTATTGAGGTTACTTAGGCTAAGAATTCCCATCAATAGGCAAAGAGAAGAAAGCGAAAGTCAGAAACTCTGAGTAAAACTTGGCCGTCTTAAGTGATCCAATTTTTTTCAGGCCCCACTGGAAGTTTAAAATAATTGGAAATTTAGGGGCCCCTGGGTGGCTCTGTGAGTTAAGCCTCTGCCTTTGGCTTAGGTCATGATCCCCAGGTCTCAGGATCGAACCCCGCATCGGGCTCTCTGCTCAGGAGCCAGTCTGCTTCTCCCTCTCCCTTTGCCCCTCCCGCCGCTTGTGCACTCTCTTGCTCTCGCTCTTTCTCAAATAAAATCTTTAAAAAATAATAATTGGAGATTTAGTCAGTCCCACAGTCATTCGATCAACAGTCAAGCATCTCTGCCTTGTAAGGCCCCTGCTAGGCCTGGGGAGTTGGAAGTAGATAGAGCATCACTCCTATTCCAAGACACCTAAGGTCTAGAAGGCAAAGATAGGACAAATACAGCAAATGTGCATGAAACAAAGCAGCAAGCGAAAAGTCTCATGGCAAAGTTCCAAACCAACTTTGTGGCTGAGCTCCAGGGGTAGGTAGATGGGTTGGAATCCTGGATCTAACAGCTCCTAGCTGTGTGACTTGGGCAGTACTGTCACAGCCAACATTTACTGAGCATGCTCTATATGTCAGACATTGTACAAAGCACTCAAATACAAAACATGTGTTATCTTATTTAATCCCTGTCATAACCCTAATAACCAATAAAAGGTGCTTTCGCCCATTTTATAGAACAGGACACAGAATTAGAAGCAAGGCTGAGGTAGAATTTGGGGGTGTAAGGTGTTTGTGGAGGATGGGCACCTGGGAAGGGAAAGGGGACGAAGCAGAATGAGGCAGAGGGAGAAGTTGAGCTTCGGTGAAGCCTGAACAAAGCCTCAGCCAGGAGCCCTGGAGTGTGAGTATTATCTGACAGAATACCCCACATTGGGCAGAAATGGCTGGGTATTATACTCATCTCAGTCACTAGATGTAGACTGGCTCGGGAAGGACGTAACCTCCAGTGAGGCAGCCCTCTACAGCTGAGGGAGACCCCGAAGGAGCCAACAGGTGGGGGCTGTTTGCTGACCGGACCTTAACCTTGCTGCCCTTCTCACACATGCATGGCCGGCTGATGACGAGGCTCGCCCCAGCCCCAAAGTGCAGCAGTGGTCAAGGGATGCGGACAAAGGAACTGCCACGCGCAGGGGCAGGAGGTGCGGTGAGAGAGAGGAAGCTCTGGTCTGTGGTGTAATCTCAGATGGCGTTAGTTTGGGGAGCTTTTAGTGGAACTATTTTGTAGGGATGCTATTCTTGAAAAAGTGCCTCGGGTGGGTGGCAGGTCACTTGCTATTCACCAGCGGGATGGACCACGGTGAGGAGGCGTTGCGGCAATTTTGAGATCTTCGGGGAAACTGAGCTCTCTGTAGGAGCCCAGGCGGAGTCTGGGGGGGACATCATGGTCAGGTCAAGGGGAACAGTGCTGGAACTGGAATTACTCAGCAAGCCCACGCCTGGCAATTACTCACAGGGAGATCAGTTCTGAAAATGCAGAAGTGGCCATTGAGACAATGAGGAATGAGCCTTTGGAACGCATGCCCCACATTAGTAGAGGGAAGTCTGGCTGATGGATTTCATGGAGCCAATCAGTGCAGTGGAAGCTAATTACCTGGTGTGTATGACATTTGGAGACCATTGTTAATCGGGCAATTATTTTTAATGAGGAAAAGGTGAAAGTCGGGTATTTTTCTACTTTTGTGTTCTTTTGTTGACATTCATAATATTAAAGTTTTCTAAGTGTTCCTCCCAGTTATCGGACCGCTCCATCCGAGAACTTCTGACAAACTCTCAGAACACATGACCTATGCCTCAGCCTCTACGTCTCCTTCCGTCACTTTCTTAACTCCTTACGGTATGGATTCTTCTACCATCACAACATTGTTCTCATTACAGGCACCGACGAGGTCCTTCAGGACAAACTGCCAGTGTTTTCCAGATAGGCCTTCTGAAGCACCTGGCATCTCGTGGCCATTCCCTGTGTGGAACGTTCATCTGATTTTCTTACAACACTAAGGAAGGATAGCAAGTATATTTTATTATTATTATTATTATTTTAATTTTTATTTAAATTCAACTTAGTTAACACGTCGTGTATTATTAGTTTCAGAGATAGAATTTAGAGATTCTTTAGTTCTGTGTAATACCCAGTGCTCATTACATCCCGTGCCTTCCTTAATGCCATCCCCCTACTCATCTCCACTCCAGTGACCCTCAGTTTGTCCCTGTAATTAAGAGTCTCTTGTGATTTGCCTCCCTCTCTGCTTTTATCTTATTTTATCTTTCCTGCCCACCCCCTATGTTCATCTGTTTTGTTTCTTAATTTCCAGACATGAGTGAGATCATATGGTATTTGTCTTGCTCTGAAGATTTATTATTTAGCATTGATTTATTACTTAGCATAATACCCTCTAGTTCCAACCATGCCATTGCAAATGGCAGGATTTCATTCTTTTTGATGGTTGAGTCGTATTCCATTGTATATATACACCGCACCCGCTCTGTCCATTCTTCTGTCGATGGACATCTAGGCTCTTTCCATGGTTTAGCTATTGTGGACATTGCTGCTATAAACATTGTAGTTCCCATGCCTTTTCCAATCACTATTTTTGTATCTTTTGGATAAATACCTAGAAGTGCAATTGCTGGGTCATAGTAGTTCTATTTTTAACTTTTTGAGGAAACTCCACACTATTTTCCAGAGTGGCTACACCAGGCAAACAAATTTTAAATAGAGTGCCCACTCCTACCAACTGGTCATAGCTGCCTCAAGTGTTGTGTTGAGAAGAAAATTCAAGTTTCATCTGGGATGTGGTGATTAATTAACACACCTGTTACAGGCACAAAAAGGGGAAGAGTAGCATGTATGTAATTCCTCTTCTGCATGCCTTGTTTTCCCACATTTCTTTTTTATTTTTCCTTTTCTTTCACTTTTAGGCATCTATTGACTTCTTCTTGGCCCCTAATGTGGTCTATCTCTACTGAAGTTTTCAAGAGAGTCCCTGAGAGGTTAAATGAGATGATGTCGAGAAAGCACTTAAATATAACAAGATTCAGGATCAACAGATAGAAGTATTATCTCTCAAAGTTTTTTTTTAATTCTCTTTATAAATTTGCTTCATCAGATATTTCGTGCTCTTTCTTTATGTTACTTACCTACTACCTTGCCTTCCAAGTCTACTTTTTGACTCCTGACCTACACTCCAAGAAAGAACACAAAATAGAGAATGGAAGCAGAAATCTATGCAAAGGGGAAGCAAAAACAAAACAACTATGGGAGGTGAAATGATTTTCTTCCCTGGGAATTTGTTCATTTGTTTGTTTTCAACCAAATTAAAAAAAAAAATTGTTGCAACCACCTCCCTGCTGTGTACTGTAGAGAAGAAAAGGATTTCAAAAATTACCCTATGTGTTCATACCTCTCACAGAGATATGATCCCGCATACCAGAGAAGACCTCCGAGTGCTCTGACCTCTGGCTCCACAACGGCACCACCTGAGTACCTGCTGCCTTGCTTTCTTTCTTTAACTCCTGCCTTCTTCTCACTTGCTGCGAGCCTCCTTTGAGTGCCTCTATAAAGGTAGAAAATCCAGTTAGGAGGAGAAACAGAAACAGAAGTAGTAGTAGATCAAAATAGGGAGAGGAAGGAAAAAATAAGAGGAGGGGATGTGATAGCCAACCCTGGAGCCCTTCTTTCACAGAACCCAGAAAGCCTCTCTCAACCTTCACTACCTTGACCTGTCCCTGGCTGTGGAGACACTGAGGCGCCATCTTGGCCAGCCCTTTATAAAAGGCCATTCTGCATCTTGCTATCTATTTTCCTACCCTGAGGATGAATTTTGCTTTTTAATAGAGTATCTACAATTCCATCTTTTCTCTGCCCTCTAAGCCGGGGGGCATCAGGAGACTTTCTGTCAGTCACAGATGGGGTTATTGCTCTGACTGTCCTTGTCCCTGGTTAGCCAGGATTTCTAGGGAGAAGTGCCTCAGCTACACTGGCTCCTCACTCCTCCCTCCCACCCCTCAGAAAAGAAGGCCTGCCCCTCCACTGTCACCTCAGGATTCTCGGATTCTAGGAAATGAAAAGGAGCCCCTCCTCATAGAAAACTCTCCCTGCTTTGGTTAGCCTCCCCACAGCTGATGCTAGGGCTTTTTCTCACTCAAAGAGGCCCCTTTTTTACAGAGATGCATTTGCCTCTCGTTTGGTGACCTGTAGAGGTTCCCTCCTGGGCCTGAAAGGTGAAACTGGAGAGCTGGCCCACATCCCACTATGGCTGGTCCCTTGGGGATGGCCTCCCAGGGTAACCCCAGGGTAACACCTAACATCTAACCTAGCCAGGCGTTAGGGTCCTGGTTCACATTCTCAAGTACCCCAAGTCTAAAGCTCTCAGACCACCATCCCCCATCCAGGGAAAAACTCAACTGACCATAAGTACATAAGTTGTCTTGATGAATTAAACCACATTATACAGAAATCCATCAGCTGCCCTGAGCACCGCCATCCTCTGGGGTCTCCCTTGTGCAAGGATATTTTATCTTTTTTAGTGAATAAAGATATGCCAATTGCCTAAAATTAAAAAGTACCATGGTAGCGAATAATTCCTAGAAAGGATGCTGAGGCTGCGCTGTGTGGGGTGGAGGCTGTAAAGCCCCACTGTGAGGATTCCTGTCTCTGCACCTTAGTGACGCTCCCTCCCCACAGGCCCCTTTGCTTCCTTCCTCCTGTCCACTTTGATTCCCCCACTACCCTCCAGGCGGTCCACAAGGAGGGGGCCAGGCCCCACACAGCAAGAGCTTCTGAAAAGCCTGCTGTCCACATCTGAAGGGACGCTGAACCCCAATGGACCATGTCCCTACATTCCCCCCGGATTCTCCATGCCCCTTGCCTGTCCTCTCCCAGAAGCTCCAGCTAAGTGGAAAATGTAATGAGTAGCTCTGGAGACAGGACATCCCTAAAAGCTAAGAGCCTGACTCTTAATTACGAAGCTCAGAAGCCGGGTCTCCCAGCTAGAGGCCACAGCAGTTTTCCCGGGAAAGCATGGAGACCCCTGAAACTGGTTCCTGCAATTTTACCCTGGGAGGAGCTAAAAACAAGGGCTGTGAACACTTGAGTTTAAGGGAAAGGATTTGAGTTTTAAGGGAAAAAGAAACACACACAAACGCACACAAAGCAGTGTGTCTCTTTTGCCAGCCTCTCACACTTTGCCCGGGGTGGGGGGGGGGTGGCTAGTTAGGAAGGAATTCTAAGAATCGACCCTCTACAAGTTTTTTGGTTTTTTTTTAAAGATTTTATTTATTTATTTTAACAGAGAGAGAACACAAGCAGGCAGAGAGCAGGCAGAGGCAGAGAGAGGAGCAGGCTCCCCGCCCAGCAAGAAGCCCAACGTGGGACTCTATCCCAGGACGCTGGGATCATGACCTGAGCCGAAGGCAGCTGCTTAACCAACTGAGCCACCCAGGCGTCCCAACCCTCTACAAGTTTGAAGGATCAGTGAGGTCAGCTACATAATCTTCAGAACCCAGTGCAAAGGGAAAATTTAAGTCCCCGTGCAAAGAGCGGGGGGGCAAAAAGCGCTACCTCTCCCTCAGCTGGTCATGGAGCTTTTTACTTGCTATTTAATGTGGGTCTAAGTAAAGAGAAAATTACAATTTTAAATTATTAGCCGGATTTTTACCAGTCTACTTCATAGTGTGTAATGCCAGTTTTGAATACAAATTTAAGAGCGTCTGACCCGGAAGCCCCAAAATTACACAACTTGTATTTCATGGCTTGTACGTGCGGATGTTATTTTGTTCTTTCCAGAACAGCGGAAACACAGCCCAAAAGTAACTCGACCTGTTTTATTTCTCTTCTTAATACATGCACCTTTTACCGACGCTCTCCACCTTTGGCTTCTGATGGGCAAGGAAGGACTGAAGGGTAAAGAGACCAGGGGCTGCTCTTCTTTCTCTTTTCTTCTGTATCATCAGTTTCAATTGAGTCATGGTCATTACCAGAAAGGAACATGATAAGGAAGCAAGCACAGCCGCTCCTGAGCACAGAGCCCTTGCAACTGCTCTGGTCACAGGCCCAGGAAGCTGGCCCTGAGCATGGGGAGAAGATTCTCTGAGGAGCCATCTCCTGGCTGCAGGCTGGGAGGGAGCACTGCCAGCCCATCCCACATGATTACGCGGGGCAAGTCGGAAGGACAGCAGCTGGCTGCCCTTGCACAAAACGAGTCCCAACTCAAAAGCAGCATGAAAGGGATAAATCAACTTCTCAGGCTCCTGCAAGAGGCCCAAATACTGGCAGGAAGAATGCACTGGCATCCCAGTTTCAATAGGTTGCCTGGAGGAGGGGGGGAGGAAGCCTCAGTGGGCTGCCTGCGAGCCACCCACAGGGTAGGAGCAGGCAGCTGGACCTCCGTCGTCTTACCCTGACCATGGCGGGAGCTGTGAAGGGGGCGAGACTGAATTTGAATGAAAGTCACAAGACTGGGCCGATTTCCCTCCCCTCACCTGTCTATTTGGCATCATCTGCCAGGGAGACAAGCTGGATCTCAGAGTCAGATGCTCAAATCAGTTCTATGAAGAAAGGTCTGCTACCTTATTCCCTCTCTCCATCTTGCCCATAGTTGTCCTTTGTGAAATCCCCATCCTGTTAGACATTGGTTACACATGCACCTATTTTAAGCACTAGACACACATTCATCCTCTCATTTAAGAAGTGCCCTAGCACCCTGGAATTTTGCTTTAAGGCTCTCATCCATTTTGTCATTATACAGGTATTTACATGATTATTTTGATTAACATCTGTGTCCCCAGATAGACGGAGCTGCCTGACCACAGAGACAACGTCAGCTTTTGACAATGTGTCACAGTGCTCGGCATGTTTTAGGCCCTTGCAGGGGTGAGGGGACAGGAGAGGTGTTCATGCCAAGAGTCAATGGCTTTGGCCTGGTTTCACTCTACTAGAGTTTCTTGTCTCCTTTGGATCATGGATCTCTTGAAGCACGTGGTGCAAACCATGAAAACTTGCCCCAGAAACAAATGCATATACACCAAAAGTTTCTGATGATTCTGAAGCCCACCCACTAAGCCCAACTTCAAGAATCCCCAAAATATACAGTCCTATAAACCATTTTTTCAATTGACATTTTTAGGGGCTTTTCCCCAAGACATAAATTTTTCCTTAAGTAACACTTCTCAGGGTCACCAAGTACATTATTATTTGAATCTATCATAATAACCTTTATCTTATGTTTGCATTTCCATATTTCCGATGATCTCCTGTGTATGGAGTTGTAATGGTAGCATTATTGCTTCAAAGATTCTCAGTACATTATGCCATATTACCATGCAGAATGGCTACACACATTTATATTCTCATAACATGCCTGTGCTAGCATTGAGTTGATTTGTTTTTAAATTTTTCTAATTTTATAAATGAAAGGGAGTATTTAATGGGAGTTTTCATTTTTACTCCTTAGATCTCTAATAAGACTAAAGATTGTACTAGGTATTTTGTTGCTTTTTCTGTAATTCACGAAATTTTTTCTATTATTTGAGGTCTCATTTTTCCTAATGAAGGCATATGAGTTTATTAGGAATATTAATTCTTCATTGTATTTGTGGAAGATATTTTTTCTCAGTTGTCTGTTTTAAATTTGATTTATAGTGATTTGATTTACACACTTACTGAAGTTTTAAACTTTTATGAGTCACACCTATTTACTTCCCTAAATGATTTTTTAAATTATTCTTATGTTTAAAAAATCTTTCACTGCAAATATTTAATAAAATTTGTATTGCTATTTTTTTAATTTCAGCTATTTAAACCACATCGAAATTATTCTAGTGTATGCCATAAGCTGGTCCCACATGAGCATTTGTTCACCTAACTCGCCCATTTTCCCCAGTAATTTGCTAACTGTGGCATCAATGACAGTGCCGACATGAACAGTGGTTTAGGTCATGTGATATATAAGAGCAACACATCAAAAGAGAGGGCCTTCACATCAAAGACACTGTAGACTTGCATTTTTTTTCTGACCATTTTCTGGCAGGGGCAGTCAAGCATCTTATTCTAATAGAGTCCAGTGTACTATGACAATTTTCTAGCAGATGGAAGTAAGATGTCTTGAGCAAGGGGTGCCCGCTTTTCATTCTCACAAAGCATGGTATGGACTAGTGCAGCACTGCCCTATTGGCCCAAGGAATCAATGCTTCCCAACATCTCACTTTGCACTTACAGAGTAGCTTCATGATGCTACTACCCAATGAGATGTTGCCATGAAACACACACACACACACACACACACACACACGGACGCATGCATGCACGCACGCGCACACACACACAATGCCTTGCCTTCTGCATCAGCCATTTTGTCTCTTTCAAATTCTAATGCCTAGAAGAGTATTCAATTGGCTTCAACCTGAAATAGAACCACAGGGCTCTCTCCATTTTCTCTCTCTATTCTAATAAAGAAAGAAAGAAGTCTTTTCTCACCGATTCTAACAACTGGCCTTGCAGATGGGATTCCATGCCCCCATATGAGTAAATGTCTGGGTGGCAACATGCAGATTAATTACTCGGGAAATAATCCCCTGAAGCAGCTTGCTCTGTAGCCTCTAACAAGGCTAAAAATGATTTGTGCCACCTGTTTATGGTTCCAAGTGCTTGCCTCGGGTCCTTCAAGTATTCTATTAAAAACTTTTTGATTAACTTGGTCTCAGGGCTAACTCTTTGTTTGTTTCTTTGGAGTGAATAAAGAGAGGCTCCACGCCCTCGTGCCTGGCGAGTCGCTGGGGTAAATCACCAGGAAGCAGTCTGGCCAAGATGCCGGGAGTGCGCGTATTACTCTCAGGTCTGATGTTACCTGGGAGACTCAAGATTTGTCTGATTCGTAAAAACTCCACGGCACAGGTGTGCAGAGGGAAGCTTACCCATTTATTCTGAGGACATTTGAGCTGTCAGGAGTCGGGAAGAAGGTGGCTTTGTTTTTTACGAGGCTGCAATATTTTTCACCGGTAGATGCTGAGAGGCGATTGCCTGTGTGTATATATAGACACATCCCCAGTTCGGACCCAAGTCATAATAAATTTATGTGCTATTTACACACGGCTTTAAATCATTTCACTAAGAAAAACGTGCAACCTAGAAATTTAATTTCTCTTTCTGGTGCATAAATGGCCACCTCTTTGAAAAAAAAAAAAAAAGGTAGGGGAGGAAAGAAGCAGCTTCCACTGTAACCAACCCACAAATATGATCACTTAGTCTTGATTAGCACTTAAAAAAGTACTCTCCCATGCATGAGCTCCTTTGGTCCTCATAAAATCTCTGTGAAGTAAGAAGAATGGGGATTATTTAAAGGCTGAATTAGATATATGATAATCATTATATGTGTGTGTGTGTAAAGAAACTGATGCTTAGCAAAAGAAGTTGACCTTCTCAAGTTCATGCAGTTTGTAAGTGTTCCAAAAACACTAGACTCAAAAACCTAGACTCTAAGGATTATACCCTCAAGAAGTTCACCGATTTATCGAATATTCCAAGCTGTCTCCATAAACCATAAGACTTTCCCCTCCACTACAGGCCATACTATATTTCAGACATTTTCTAATAATATTTAATTTCCTAAGCCTTGTGCAATGACCATAATGTTATGTGTCCTTGTGGATTTGGGCCTGGATAGGACAGCACCACAACATCACAGAACTGGAGCGGGCAGCTGGACCCATAGTCACACGAGGCTCACGGCAGACATCAATCCATCACTGCACCCTTGCTCATCGGTTTATGCCTTGGGTCAGATGGAAAAAGAGGTTGGGCTAAGTCCTTGTGTCCTCATAAACCACAAGCACGGATTGACCTGAAAACATACAACCCTCAGATTCCTAGGTTATCAAAGTAGTAATCACTTATCTTGCTTCATCCTACTTCTACTTCCTTGTGAACTTATAATTCTCACTGAAGAGTTCTTCTCAAGACTGGTCTAAACAGCCCTTCTCAATTGACCAGAGCAGCATGGGAGAAGAACCACCATAGCTAGGCGTTCTTACACATGTTGTTCTCGATTTTATTGAGAGAAAGGGGCGGGGAGAGAGAGAGAGAGACTGTACTATTTCATTCCTAACCAAGTCATGGCAAGCACTAGGACTGGGACGCTAACACATGAAGCCTCTTAGGGCAGAAAAGCTATGGCTCTATCCAAACCTGTCACACCCATTGTAGGGCCTAAGTGAAAGCTATGGTGAGGTTCCCAGCCCATCAGTTTGCAAGTGAATTTCAAACAGGACAACTACCTCCCCCACTGAGACTCTACTGCTCTAGTTGGAACTGTGAAATGCAAAAGGAGCGAGGGCTCTCACCATCCTCGTCATTGCATTGTCAGGCTACCCTCTTTTCAT
Source organism: Nasua narica (assembly GCA_028533885.1). Taxonomy (NCBI): domain Eukaryota; kingdom Metazoa; phylum Chordata; class Mammalia; order Carnivora; family Procyonidae; genus Nasua; species Nasua narica. The sequence goes on along the minus strand of CM052800.1, from coordinate 114,876,156 downwards.
TCTCTTGTAGCACTATTGATTTGTTTGAATATTTATGGTATGTCTTCAAAAAATAAAACACAAGCTCCTTGAAGGAAGAGAGAACTTTGTCTTATTTCTTATACAATAATAACACCAGGAACGTGGTCGATCTCCAGTAAGTCTCTGGAGACAAGACTGACAAGAGCACAACAAAAAAACAAGGATGCCTATTTATTCCATGCATTTTGTGAAATAGATTCATTAGAATTTTATAGAGATTTTTAAATTCTAATTTAATTTTATAAATTAAATTGTGTGACATTTGAGATAATATTATACCTGTTTGGGATTTTAGGAATATACTATCTGCCTAATTATTTTTTTCACCTGTATTCAGCCAACAAGCATCACTGGAACACCCAGAATGTGCCCAGACACCAGCGTGGACTTCTCAGGAAGTCCATCGATGGAAATTCCTGAAGCAGAATGTACCCAGCCTTCCCAGGCTCATGTCTTAGATCAGGGCAAGAAACAAGTTTGGATAAATTCTTGTATCCTCATAAAACAACAAATACATACTAACTTTTGGAGTGGATTGCTAGACCACCAAAAAAATAATCACTCCTTTTCCTTCATTTTGCTTCTATGTCCTTCTGAAATGCCTCTCCTTTCACAACTGTCTTTCAAACTCAGAAATGGTAAGCAACTTTCTTAAATTCCTCTCTTCTTCCTGACCTTGACTTCCTTACCTAACTGGCAATTTCTATAGGTCTTTCCGATATCTTCACACATGACGAGCCATTTCTGTAGGAAGGACCCAGACCTGCCCTGCCTGAATCTCTTCTCATCCGTATCCTAATTTATCCTTTAATGCCAATGAGACAACCAGTAATGGGACAAGATTTTATCTAAGAATGTCCGGTGTAGCATTCATTTAAAATAGCAAAGCCCCGAAACAACGTAAAGACTCTATAATAACAGAATAACTAATTATGGTGCTCCCATAGCATGAAACACTAAGTAGGCTTTAAATAAGCATATTTAATGGCACAGAGAAATGCTCCTCAGATAATGGTATATGAAAAAAAACCGGATACAAAATAAACCAGCTGTATAACCACACCCAGAAATGTGAATCCGTACTGAGATGAGTAGAAGAAAATAAACCAAGAAGTTAATAATAGTTAATTCTCAAGAGTGGAATTTTCTAGTTTTTTTTTCTTTGTTGCACTTTTCGTACTTTTCCAAATTTTCTTTTTTCCATCAAATTTCCTATAATAAATCCAATATTTTATAATTGTGAAAAAGCAACACTCATTGAGAAGGTGTGTGTCTACAATCCTATTTCAATACGAAAATAAACATCCTGAAAGTGGCTCTCAGGCTTGGAGGATCCGAACCCCTTGAATCCGAATCCCTTGGAGGGCTTGTCAAAGCACAGAGCGCTTGGTGCCACCACCAGAGTTTTTGACTCAGTGTGTCTGGGTCTTGGCCCGGGAACTTGCATTTCTAACAGGTTCTTGGATGACGGTGCTGCTGGTGGAGGATGACTCTGACCATCCCCGCTGTGCGTATTTCCAGCAGAAAGAGGTATTTCGAGCAGGAAGAAAATTAAGTCTGAGCAAAACTGTTGACTGTGCAAAACGAAGGTCATTTAGGGAAGCTGCCACTGATTTTCAGGTTACATACTACCACCACGTTCCAGAGATCTTCAAGTTGCTACTTATATCCCAGGGTCAGGAAACTGCAGGAAACTGCCAGAAACTGCCACAGGTTTCGTAGCTGCCCTTGGCCCTGAAGTTGTGACTGCCTGGAAAACAGGGAGTCCACGTGGAAACTCCTATCTGAGTCCGCATATCTGCCCTACTGCTCCCTGCCAGAAAAGGAAAAGTCTCTTTTCTGCCTTTTAATCTGTCTGAGAGCTTCTTCCCTGGAAGCCAGGGAGTCTGAGAAGTGTAAGTCTCCAGGCTGCCTGTCTCCGGAATAACAAGGGAGAGTATGGATGGGATGGGCAATGCTGAGACGACAGATACCCTGCAGCATGGGGGCAAGGGAGGGGAGGGAAGAGAAGAGAAGGAAAGAAAAAGAAGTGGGGAGAAACTGGGGAGAAGCAGGAAGAGAGAGGAACCAAGGGGGAGTGTGCATGGAATTTGGGTGAAATCAATAGTTGAGGGATGGAAATTTGGAAATTGGTAGTAGCCTAAGGGGGAGGCGGTGAGGGGGAGGTGGACACCGGGAGCAAGGGGGGATGGCTGCACCAAGCGAACAGCCTGGAAGGAAAAGGGTGCACTGGAAACAGATCCAAATTATGTTAACAGAGAGATCAACAGTAGCTTGGATTAAAACATGGCAAATTCTGGCTTGAAGTTCCAACTGAAACAGAAAAAACGTTTCATGATTCCCTCTTGCCGGATTTTCACCCTGGGCCTTAAGTGCGTGCACTCAGTTTAGGTGAGCAGAAAAAACTGCTCTTAAGACTGAAACACCAGGGGTGCCTGGGTGGCTCAGTGGTTGAGCATCTGCCTTTGGCTCAGGTCATGATCCCAGGTCAGGCTTCACGCTCAGTGGGGAGCCTGCTTCTTCCTCTCCCCCTCTGCCTGCCCTTTCCCCTGCCCTTCCCCCTGCCCATGCTCTCTCTCTCTTTCAAATAAATAAATAAAATCCTAAAAAAAAAAAAAAAAAAAAAAGTGAAACACTGTGTGGCTGGAAAGAACCACCATGTTTATTTTTCATTCCCAGGTGGTCGTCTTGGAATTACTGCTGAATTATTGGGAAAGGAGGCATAGGGCTTCCTCCTGAAGGGCCGGAGCAGCCAAGGAAGGTAAGGAGGGGGGAGGGGGAGGAAGGCAGGTGGAGGAGCAGCCACCTGCCGCTGGGCAGAGGGCTCTGACTCGGGCTCCCCCCACCCCCCCACCCCCCACCCCACCCCCCTCGCCAGCTTGGAGAATGGCCATGCCCCAGGCCCCTGAGCAGATACATGATGGACACTGAAAGCCGCAGCTTTCTCCTATGTTTTTTGGCGGAGGAAGCCCTTGAAATGCCAAGTCCCCAAATGGGTGAGCTGGAAGCTTTGGGACAGGATTCCCAGGAAAGCTTAGGGCTTTCATTTCCTTGGGAAATGAAGGGAGATGGGGGGTGAGGGGAGGGAAGGCGGAAATAGCAGGAGGAAGCCCATAGCATTCCCCAAAAAAGCAGGGCCAGAAGCTCTCAAAGTCGAATGATGGAACCTTTCCCAACAGTTACTGATCCAGGAGGCAGAGGTTCAGAGGGGGTGGCATTGGGGTTCTTAGACAGGTTCCCCCAGCTGTTTGCCCATGGCGCCCAGCTTCAGTGATCTAGGCCCATCCCCTCTTTTGAAGCCAGAGCTGCAGCTGAAGCTAACAATGCCCCAGTCAGGGCTGGAAAGGACCATTCTGAGCAGGGCCAAGAGTCTGGAACTCGCCTGGGGCTCACAGCCTCCTTTATGCTTCCCGGAAGCCATTTCACCCATCTGGGATGACAGAAGCACCAGGCCTCGCCCTCGGGGCTTTCTCTGGGCAGGGGAGCCCCTCAGCTAGCCAGAGAAGCCTCAGAAATATGCCACGCTCCGCTTCGCCGCTGCCGCTGTCACCATACTGTTTATTTTCTCCGTTTTGTTTGCTGAAAAGTCCCCAAGGGGCCGCGGACAGTAGAGCAAGTCACCTCTCCACCCCACCCCACCCCCATCTTTTCCCTCAAATGCAAACACGGACCGTGTCTGGCTTCTACCCTCTGCCCAAGGTCAAGGGTGCTGATGAGACCTTCAGGGCTGCCTGGCCTTAGGTCTCTCGCTGTCCTCAGCCAATGGGGCAAGGCAGGCCTACAGCTGCTGGGGAGACACAGGGGTCTGCTGCCTTGAGGCCACCCTAGAGACCATCTTTATTTTCTTTTTTCTCTGACTCTGGTCAATGCTTTTGGGGTCACGATTGGCCCTTCCTCACAAGAGGGTGATACTCAGTAAGATTCAACCTACGAACTTTGCGAAGGAATAAATAGCAAAGGGAAATTTTCAATCCCAGTATCACATGCCTCACTATCACTCTCTTCTGGAGTTGGGGGTTGAAGCCCCAGCTAATACCAGATTGATCACTTGCTTTGCTTGGTCCCTGGAGTGGGCAGGTGTGTGTGGCAGTTGAGGAAAGACTCAGGGACTGTCTTCGGGCTATCTGGGTCTCTGCAGAAGTACGTATTTCCATGGAACGTGCCATCCTGACCTTGGTCAGAGGCAGTGAGCGAGTCCGTGTGTTCTTCCAAACAGACCTGTGCTGTGCCCCTTTGTGCCCACCCTTGAGCCCTAAACGTTCCACCTGGCCCATGGGCTTAGTGGCCAAACTGCGTGGCCTATCACGCATGACAAATGGGATGAAAAATGATGAGCAAAACCATTCTGCTCGCTCGTCTTGTCCTGTGGCTCTCACAGAAAGAGAGATTTCCTGCAGCAAGTGGGGACATCTTCCTTCCCGACTTTTCCAGGTGGCCGCCTTGCACACCCAGGCCCCGCAGAGGGTTTTCCGGGGCTGGCTTTTTTTAGGCAACAGCATTCATGACGTGTCTCATGGATTTTGAAAAGACTACAGGGTAATATACCGTGGATTTAGACATTTAAAAGGCATTTTTTAAATGCCAAATGTCTGTTCTCTGCCTGATCGGGTGAGCTTCTGTGCTTCATTTCCACTCTCACTCCATGGGGGAGGGCTCCCGTGGAAGCCACCAGCACATGCAGAGAAGAGAAACTTGGTTTTTAGGCACTCGTTTTACTGCAAGGTCTGGGCTGACGGGGCTGATCAATTTACAACCTGTCTCTAATTTATCTGCATTTTAAAAACTGATCATGGATTGCAAGGCAGCATGGGATGGCGGTATGACAAGCTCAGAGGAGGAGAAGCTAAGCGCAAGCAGGCACACGGCTCTGGGGGGAAAGGCAAGAGCGGGGCAGAAAATGTCTGCTGAATGAGGTCCCTGCTCCTCATTTGCAGAGGGCTAACCCATTTCCGGGATGCCGTTTTCCATTTCTGATACTGTTGTGTGCTTTGTTATATTATTTCAACATTTGGCAAATGGTTTCCAAGTCCAAACATTTGGTACGATTTTATGCTAGGTAAACATGGAGCTGTAAGCAGGCTCAGGCTGGATTCGAAAAGCGGGCTATGACCGTGCTGTAATTTGTTCGTGGATCTTTTTATTCGGTAGGCAGGCTGTCCTTGGAATGCTTCATTCATACAGAGGAAAAGCTGCTGTCGGTTTCACTGGCCCACAGCCCGAGACAATGGCAGGTCCAAAAAAAGGCCCTTATCATTCTCACCAAAGACCTGGGAATCTCTGAGCTCGGTTTCTTTCAAAGGGGTCCCAGTTTTGACCTGATCACCTCATGCATATAAAAATTTCCTAGTTATGCACTGATCTCCAAAGATACAAACTACCCATAGACATATAACTAAGAGAAATGACCATACATACGAGAAAAGCAAAAGAACTGACATATGAAAGTAGGGGACCGTGGGGGGAAAGAACCAGATACTTTAATCCATCAACAACTATTGATTGAGCAGCGATTTATTCCAAAATGCTAATTGAGAATTTCCGTGGGCCAGGCACCATGCCAGGTACTAAGAATACATCAGTGAATAAGACACTGGCCATATCCTCAAGGAGCTCACAGCACCGCTGGAGAATCTGAGAAGTGAAGCAACAATTACAAGACACAAAGGTAAGTGCCAGGATGGGAAAGTTCAGGGAGCTGTGGAAGCGCCGAGAAGGGTAGGGGAAGGAGGTCAGGAAAACTTCCTGGGCCAGGTAACACCTGCTGAGTTCTGGAGCACAGAAGATAGCCAGTCAGGGGTGAGGGGTGGGCATCAGTCTGGTTTGGGACCCTCCGTGGTGCAGAACGTCAAGTGTCAGACGATTGTTATTGTTACTGGAATTCAGAATTCAGCAGCAGCCATCAGTTGCCACATTCCCAGAGAATGTGATGTGGGTCTTAGGTTATCAGAAAGTTTTATCTCGGTAGGCAAATGAGGGGAAGGCCCTTCATTATGGGAAAAAAATGTACAGGAACAAGAAAGGACAAGATTGTTTAGGGCTCAATATGTGGAACATTCATTCAATAAGAGTTTATTGAAACTCCGTGGGACAAAGTAATCTAAGACACACTTCTATCCTAGAGCACGGGGGACAGTAAACTCCATATAAATAAATAAATATTGCCTTGTTGGTAATATGGAAATTGGTCTATGGGCCATGGTTTGCTGACTCTCATTCTGGAGACGCACACTCTTATTAGGAACAAGATGGGTATGCAAATAATTACAGTGCAAGATGAATTTTCCTGGAGTCTCGGAGGATAAGTCTAGTCATGGGTCAAGTTGTGCGGGGCTTTGAGTGCCAAGCTCAGCATTTGGGTGTCATCTTATAAGGAGTGAGGCACCACCGATGATTTGGAGAAAGGGGTTGTCTTTTGGAAGATTGATGTTGCAAAACTGTGCAGAATGGAATAATGGGTAGAGAGCCTAGAGGCAGGGAAACTCGTAGGCACTCTACAGCGGTGTTCAAAGCACCAAGAGAAGTCACATTCTGCAGTTTGTAGAGGAAATGGAACGGGAAGACAAGAGTGAGAGGCGCTGAGCATCATTTAATAACTGGGTATGAGGCCAGAAGGAAATAATGACATCAAAGGTAAGCCTCACAGGGACATGTAGCTGGCTAAATGGTGACTCTGAGAAACACATACAAAAGGCTGGGAAAGGAGACTGGCTTGAAGGGACAGATTTGTTTACCTTTATTATTTTTTTAAAGATTTATTTATGGGGGGGGCATGTGCGCGAGAAGGGGGATGGGCAGAAAGAGAGGGAGAGAGAGAATCTTGAACAGACTTTGCACTGAGCACAGAACGCGATGCTGGGCCCAATCGCATGACCCTGAGATCACGACCTGAACTGAAACCGGGAGCAGGACGCTTAACTGACTGAGCCCGCCAGGTGCCTTCGATTTGTTTAACCCTAATATGCAGGTTGAGTTGGAGTTGACAGTGCGACACCCACAGAACACCAAGGGCCTAAAACACTAGAAGGAGAGCTCAACCGTGTGGGCAGGACTGCAAATGTGGAATCATGGACCATCCGAGAAGCATCGATAGCCACAAAGACTTAAAGGATAATAACAGTGAGCAGGAATAGAGGGCGGTTGTTATGCTAGGCATTGCCTTAGACATTTTACAAGTGTTACCTCCTTTAATTGTTCCTACATCCCTCCGAGGGATATATTGTTATCCTCATTTTACAGATGGGGAAACAGAGCCTTGAAGAAGCCAGGGGATTTTCCCCCAGTGGCACCTGGGAAGGTGTTAAAGTGCAACTCATTAACTGCGTCTGCCCCATAAGGCTGTGCTTGTGGCTTCAAACTGCACTGCTTCTTGCTTAGCAGGTTTCTGACCTTGGTGCAAAAGCTTCTTCTCCACAAGGCTACCAAACTCAGGGCCTGTATTCCCTCTTGGGTTCCCAATGTAGATGGAAAAATGCCCTCTTTCTTTTCTTTTCTAAATTAACCCAAAATCCAGATGGACTCTGCTCACACATTTACCTATCCCCTGCAGGTCTGACCCTCTCCTTGGATGTCCCTTTTCTCTCTTCCATAGAAAGAAGGCCCAGAGAAAACCAGAGTGACAGAATCCCAGTCTCTCCCTTACAGGTTGTAGCATCCAAACTTCATGGTAATGACCCCTTCCCACTTCACCTGCGCTGGGCTGCTGGATGCCTTACACGTGTTCCTTCATGTCTTAGCTCCCAGTGGTAGGTTACAAAAAATGCCTATGACTCTTCCTCTTCCTGCATCCATGTCCCTGGGATGTGACTTTGAAGCTTCTATCACCAAGAGGTAGTGTATTTCCCTACCCCTTGGATCTGGGCTGCCCTTGTCAGTTGCCTTGTGACTTGCTTTGATCATGAGAATGTGATGGAAGCAAATTTGCCAGTCCCAAGCCAAGGCTTCAAGAGGCCTTATGTGCATCCACTAGTTCTTTGGGGCCCCTTCCGCCGCCTTGTGAAGAGCCTGAGGTAGCCTGTTAGTGAATCAGAAACTACACGGACCAAGGGTGATGAGCTCTGTTGTCCCAACCAAGTCCCAAGATACATGAGAGAGCCCAGCCAAGATCGGCCAACACCGCCCACCCAACACACAAACACACAATAGACTGTGGGTGCCTGAACAACCCTACTGAACCCAGACTAAATTGATGACTTACAAAATCTTGAGCTAAACAAACGGTTGCTTTTCTCTTTTAAACTAAGTTTTGGGGCCTCCAAGCAGTAGAGCTGATACACTACTAATCATACTAAAATTTCGGTGAGAGCTGCGTTTCAACAGCCATCGACTATCCACATTCCACACTAGAACCTCCTGGATTTCACATATTTAAGGTTTCAGAGACTCACTGGCTGGCCTATGGTTGTTATGCATTAGCCCCAGAACCGAGAACAGAAGGCAGAGCTAGGCCAGCCGTACTGCTAACCAGAAGGACACTGCCTCGTAGATGAAAGGGCTCTAATTAAAAGGCAGGAAAGATCAGATACCTGCAGAGTTCACTGCTAAAGGTATCTAAAAACCTGACTCTCAAAGTCGCTTTTCTTCTGACTATTCATACGTCAGAAGACTAATTAACTCTGACAAGTTAGCCACTGGAAACCATTTCCATAAGGGTGACATGATGACGGATGGGTCCATGCTGTTCCAATGTCATTGCTAAAAAAGATGTGAGGAGTCCAAGTTCCAGTTACTTAGATGCACACACAATACAGAGGTGTCTTTCAAGCCGCAGAACCACGTTGCAACGGGCTGACATGGGTCACCTTTTCTGTATGTAAGAGCCACATTCATGGGCCAGGGACATACTGAGCAATGCATGCTAGGCCCTCTGCGTCCAGCAGTGGGAATGAGACCCAACTATACCTTGTTGCTTCAGGGCTTTGAATATCAAATGGGAGTTGGTGCATAGAAAAATCCAACCAAGAACAGTATTTTCCCATTTCTAATTTGGTGTGTGTGTGTGTGTGTGTGTGTGTGTGTGTAATGCCTAATGCTGCCCCACCATGTGAAAACTACATGTCATGACTAGCCTTGCGTCGTCACTAAATGGCCTTTATGTTTTTTGGGGGGAAGTATTTGCCAGAGTTTGGTCTCAGTTGTGGCTCCTCACTTGAGAGCAGAATCTGGAAAATGAGTCTCAAAACCTCTTAAATCTAGAGGCAACAAAGGTTTTCTTCAAGAGCTAGATAGTACATAATTTAGTCCTTGCAGGCCAAGAGGTAAAAGCAATTGTGTTATGTAGGCATTTATATAACCATATAAAGCGAAACCATTCAAAAATGTAAAAACCATTCTTAGCTCACGGGCCTTAAAAATTAGGCAGCTGGTCAGGTTGATCCATAAGCCATAGTCTGCCAAGCTTTGCCTTAAATACAAAAAAAAAAAGTTAGATTTCTCACTAGGGTAATATTTCTGCAGGAAAACGTCTCTTAGTTGCAGAAAATTTGTCTTAGGTACAGAACTCTGATCACAAGAAATTCGAAAGAATAAGTTAATATAAAATTATATGCAATAATATATACTCTGTATAATATATAATATGTAAATACACTATATTACATATTGAGTTACTATCCAACAGACTTAATATGTTAATTAACATAATTAATGGAATAATACATGATAATAAACTATATACATTAATATATGGGTGATTTCTTTTTTTTTAAAGATTTTATTTATTTATTTGTTTGACAGAGAGAGAGAGAGAGATCACAAGTAGGCAGAGAGGCAGGCAGAGAGAGAGGGGGAAGTAGGCTCCCCGCTAAGCAGAGAGCCCGATGCAGGGCTTGATCCCAGGACCCTGAGATCATGACCGGAGCCGAAGGCAGAGGCTTTAACCCACTGAGCCACCCAGGCGCCCCATATGAGTGATTTCTTCTCATTAGAATCACAAACTGGTTTTTTTCCCCCCCAAACAAAAGCTAAAATTCCTTTATTTGGTTCCTATGTTGCCACTAACTCACAACTCACCAAAACCATCCCATCTTATAAAACAAGGGTTTGGGGTAGGGTGAAAAGCTGCTTGTATATAAATGCAGCAAACACAGTGATTTTGTTATTTGAAGTACATGGAAGGGAAAGTTTTGCAGTCTCTTATTTTAGTCATCTGCTAATCTTCTAAATGTCTTTCTATGAGAAAGTGACATACTCTGTAGCACTAGCATTTATAATTTAAATTTTTTAATAGGTAATGCATTCACATGATTCAAGAATCAAATTTATACAAAGATGTATATTCTAAGAAAACTTACTCCCACTCCACTCTCACCCACCCTGTAGATAACCCTACATATGCTTCCAGGGTTCTTTATGTAAGTACAAATATAAATCTTCGTCTGTCTCTTTTTGTTGTCCAAAAGGTAGCTTATTATATCCTCTGTTTTGTGCCTTTAGCCCTCTCTCCCTCCTCCATCTATCTATACGTGTGTATGTGTGTGTGTGTGTGTGTGTGTGTGTGTGTATTGCATTTATAATCTATCTTGGAAATTTTTCATATCAGTACATAGAGATATGGTATGGGTTTAAGGCAATCAAAATTAAGCAGATTTATTTTGTAAACAGTGTACTTGAGATGTTTTAACTCTATGGGGGGACAGAAATGAAATCAACCTAATTTTTCCAAACTGTCTCCAAATCTACCAAGTCAAACCTCTTTTTCTCACTGGACAGTAGTTCCCTTAAGAACATTTCAACCTGATTCCAAAACTTGAAAATTACTTCTGGTTATTAAAAGTCACTTTCAGTTTTTAAGAATGGTTGTAAAGCTCACTCCATACACTGTCATATGGACTGGACTTGTATCTCTAGAGGCTTAGTGATGGGTAGTCTGGTGGCAGGGGACAAGTAGCTGAACTCAGACTCTTTCCCTTTCTCTTTGGTGTTGGGGAAAGACCAAGGAACCAGGTGGGCAGTAATTTCTCCTTATGCTGCTGCCATGGAGAAGCCATAGACCTGGCTTAATGTAGATAAGTGAAAGCCGTTGTCTTGGGCAGTGGTGTTCAGTATCATTAGGAATAAAATGCTGTTACGAGTGGCAGAAAACCTAAATAATAATGGCTTAAGTAAGAAAAGGGTAATAAGTCTAAAAGCAGGTAATCTGAGGCTAGCACAATGGCTCCACAATGCTGTCAGTGAATTAAATCTGCTGTCCTTATAGTATGAACCTCATTCTCATTCTCACAAAATAATTGCTGGAGCTCCAGCCATCACATCCAAGTTCTAAAAATGAGAAAGAGGAAAAGAGCAAAATGAAGAAAGGATCTTGCCTATAACAGAAAAGCAGAAACTTCCTAAAAATCCCAGGCAGGCTTCTACTCCTTGGCCAGACCTGTTTTCCTTGAACAACCTGAGCTGCAAGAGAAACTAGGCAATATAGTTCTTAGCCAGACATATTGCTTCCTTTAAAAGGAACAGGGTTCTCTTAGCAAGGAAAAATATGAGGGGCTGTGAAGTAGACAAACAACGGTCTGTCACAGGATTCCTTACAAGATTTGGGCACATTTTCCAGGGAACCACCAGGTTGTGACCTTTCAGCATTCCTCTGCTATCCGTATGTTCTTGCAGATTGGTAAGTGTCAAGCTCATCGACCCTCTAGCACCCCCATGTCCAGAGTCTACTGGCATGTATAGGATGTACCTTCAGCCCTTCTCAGAGACCAGAAGCCACAGAGAATCCCCCCGCTCCCCTCTCTGCCTGGCCATCCTGCCAGCCCAGCCTCCCTGCTCCTGCCTCTTGCCGCAGCCCCAACAGTGGAAGCCCAACATTTGCAAACAACTCAACAAAAGTATGGGGTCTGACTAGTCCAAGCCTTAAAAGGAAACCTTTAGGGAGTCCCTCGGTTCCTCTCACAAACACTGCACTTCCCCAACCCACCCAGGAGCTCCTCCTATATTACCTGGCGGGTGATCCTAGTGGCATGGTTGTTTCTGGTCACAACCACTGGTGCTTTCCTGAACTTAGACTGTCACTGATATAGAGCATTTTATTCCCAGTCTTAGGCTTTCGACAAAATTCTGGTGTGGCCAGAAAATCCCCCCTTTGGCTCCCTATCTACTCTGTTATCCTTTGTGTGGTTTTCTTACTACACTGGCCCTCCCCCTCTGTCCCCACAACACATGTCCCCTCACCCGCCCTGCCCAGCAGTTCCAGGTTAAGGTATGAGTCCGACCTCCAAGCCCATTATTTTTCTCACAAATATTTATAACCACAGAGGCATCACGCGCACACACACACACACACCCCTTCAATCAGAAGGAAACTGCACGGCTAGAATCAAGTCCAGTTAATGGGTTTGAAATCGTTCCTGGGCTTTGAGTCACTGTTTCTATCCATCTAACAGATTTGGGGGAGGAAGTCATTATCCAGGGAGCTAAGATAATCCACACCACAGATAAATGCCCAGTTCATGTTCTTCTGCATTCTGCACTTTGCTTACCGCAGACGGGATAAGGAGCTCAGAGAGGACCCAGGGGTGTGTGCATAAGTGCCAGGAGCAGCTCTGGGAAGCAAAAAAGCAGATTCTGGAGGAGCCTTTCTATCATCTCCAGACTCCCTCTCTCCTCCTCTTCTGCTTTTAACCTCCCCAGGGACAAATCAGCCTTCTACCTCAGACTTTTATTCTTCAACCATCATAGCAATTTGGGCTGTTTTCATCCTGAATTCCATAAGTGAGCAATATTTTCAGCTATGCCTAACTATAACCAGGAGGGACCGGTTCTAAAAAGCGTTCGTGGCCAGAGGATTTCATGGAGGCAAATCCATTCGGAGACCACGGAAGGAGTTCTGGTCCTGGCAGGGCCTGCTGACCCCTCGTGGTTCCCGGGCTCCGTGGAGCTTAACCCAGGGCAGCTCAGGCCTCAGGAGCCGGGTCTGCAGAGAGGTCCCGCTGTCCACTCTGACCCAAAACCACGCTGGAACTCTTGGGCAAGTTCAAAACTTGTGTGTTGTTACCCGTACTAGAACATAAGCTCCACGTGGGCAGGAATTTTGTTTAATTTCCTACTATAGCCCCGGTTACCCAGAACAACACTGTCGCATAAAGGCACAATTGATTTGTGTTGAATGAATAAGTGTTGGCTCCAGGCAAGAGAACCTTGGGACCAGGGCAGAGCTGTAGCTGACTCATTCCCAGCTGCTGGAGCAAATCCGAGCCTGCTGATCTTACTTCTGCGCACGCACCAGGGCCCAGGCCAGAATCCTACAGAAATCCTGAGGCCGGGACCACCGGATGGCGATCAGGGCTATCAGAGCTGCGCATGCGCAGCCCTGGGCCTGAGCGCCACCGCCCCCTCCCCTTGGTCTGGCCCCCACTTTGAGGGTTTGCGGTGGGACTGGTGCCCTTGGGCGTATTACCCTGAGTCATCGCGATGCAGTCTCTTGTTCTGAACCAACAGTTCGCCTCGCTTTTTAAAAAATGAAGATAATTCAGTTCAGTGATCAGGCTTCCAGATGAATCAGTTGGTCATTGAAGATGGTTTCATTATTGTACCCAAAAAAAGACAGGACTGAAAAGAAAGGCTTATGTGGTTTACAGTTTGGAATGTTTCTTTTCTGAACCTTGAGAAATTTTCCCTGTGAGGCTTAATACAGAAGCTGGAGTGGGAAATGCGCTTGTGTGCAATCTCAGATGCCAGGCAGCCGAAGAAATCCAGCCTGGTTTAAGATTAACGCTGTCTGAAGCCAGGGCTTCTGCGTCTAATCTGTAGTCAGAGGGCTGACCAAACATCCTTTCATGCTGCCTTTTTTATATCCACGGAAGGAGGACCAAAGGAGAACTTTAAAGCTGACATCGTTGAACTTTGGAAGCTAAAAAGCGTTATCTCTGCTGAATGGAGAAAACAAAGATTTTCTTGAAGGTGCGAAAGCAGCATCCAGAGGAGCCCCAAATTTTCTTAAACCAAGCTTATTCCCATTACCCAAAGAGCTTCTGTGGAGAGTGTTCAGGGCGGAGTTTGGGGGGGGGCGGGGACTCAGACAGGTAATTGTTGATTTAATGAAGGGTAAAATACTTCACAATTAATCTTCTTAGCATTTAAAACCTGGCAGTAGCTTCCCGATGTGGAGAGTTGAGAACTGGGTCCCCACTCCCTACCCCCACCCCTAAATTCATGGGGTTGAATTTATGTTGAAACCCTAACTGCCAATATAATGATATTAGAAGGTGGGCCTTTGGGAGGTAAATTTGCTGCAGATAAGCTCTTGAGGGTAGAGCCTGTATGATGGGCTTAGTGTCCTGACAGGAAGGAGATACATCAAAGCTTCCTCTCTTTGCTCTATGTGGACTGAGCGAGAAGGTAGCCGTCTGCAAGGCCAGAAGAGGCCCTCGCCAAAACTTGACCATGCTGACACTCTGATCTTGGATCTCCAGCTGAAGAAATGTAAGAAATAAGTGTCTTTTTTTTTTTTTTTTTTAACTGCCCATCTGCAGCATTTTGTTATAGCAGCCCAGGATAAGACTCTTTTCACAGTCTGAACATGCTCCAGGCCTACGGGCTTGAATGACCTCCCTACTTAACCTCCCCCTCACTTTCTCTGTTTCGGCCATTGGCCTCCTAGACACAACAGGTATATGCCTACCTCAGGGCCTTGGCGTCGGCTGCTATTTTTCCCCGGAATGCTCTCTTCCAGGGACCCACATGGCCTGGCTTACTCCTTAACACCCCTTAGGTCTTCATTCAATGTCACCTTCAACGAGACCTTCCCTAACTCTATCCAAAATCACAACAGTTACCCCATCTTGCCTGTCCTCTTTCCAGCATTTATATATATCTTTCTCCCTCAGCCTCGTTTCTTGCCTATCTTCCCTCCTGGATCATAACTTTCGTAAGGGCAAGTATTTTTATGTTTACTACTATATCCTGCACCCAGGACAAGGCTTGATACGTAATAAGCTCTCAATAAATTTTTTTAGTGAATGAAATAATCAGTGAGTGAATTTAATCCCAAACTTAACTAAGCCTGAGGTCTACACTCATCCGCACACATTGTAGAGTCTCGTTGTGTTTGCCAATTAGCCATTCTCTTCCACGCAGATCTTGCACATGATTCCATGGCTCTGCTCCCGGTTGCCGGTGGAGGGGGCCAGATGGGAGGCATGCTACCCCCTCAACAGCTCAGGGTGAGAAGATCCAAGAGAGAGAGCCAGGCCTGGACAAGCAAGAGTATGGAAAGGTGGATAGAGCAAGCATTCAAGGTGGCGTGGAACTCCGGCCTCTCCTGGGCCTCTGAACAGGAAGTGCCATAGCGACAAGGAATTCAGATGCCAGTCAAACAATCACTTCCACAGAATCTGCGGACGTTTCACAGAACTCTACTCTGGGGGTCAAGGGCAGAATTCAGTTCCTAGGGGAGGAAACTGACCAGAAGGATGGAAGCTTCTAAGCTATCCTTAGAAGAGTAAGGATAGAAAAGAAATTGAGAGCCTCCCACGCGGTCTGTCCCGGGGCATAAGGGACATGTCGCCTTGGGGGGTTTGGAGGGACTCACGCCTGCACTTGGGTAGTTTGGCTTTGGCTCTGGCTGCAGTGAAGGGACCTGGGCAGGAGAATGGGGGGGGGGCAGCAGCAGGTGTCCTGGCTGATCCCTACGTCCCCCTAGTTAGAGAGTGAGAAGTGACAGTCTCCTTCTGTCATGCTTGCTCTGGAAGCAAAATAGGTCTGAACCGGGGGTATAGCCATCCCATGGATTTAGCTGAGAGGATGTGAGAAAGGCAGAAGGAGACTAAACGGGGGTCATCGATACCGCTACGGCTGTTCTAATATTATTATCATCTTACCCCCAAGGGAAGCTTAAGGAATTGGATTTCTTCTCTCAAGAATTGCTTCTAACAGCACTCTCATCATTTTGCTTTCTTCTCTCCTTCTGCTGCCCTATTTGTCTAGTAGATGAATTTAAATTCGCTATTTTAAACACTGCTGCTCTAATGAAAGCTTATCCAGGGTCCAGAGAACTTATGCCCCACCCCCAGAGTCAGAACTAACATTCCATTCAGAGCGCAAGCTAGTGGTGGTGGATTAATTAATTCTGCTTTTGAAAAAAGAGAAAGGAACACCCTCTTCTTTCCTTTAGAACCACGGTAAACTACTGCTTTATTTTTTGTCAGTTTTATCAACCTTTTTTTTTAAGGGCTGGGCTCAGCTTTATTGGTTTTTTTTTTTTTTTTCCCTGTGCCCTTTCAAGTAAAAAGAACTTTTATTAACACTGTTCCTTGCCTGTTAAGAGCCTGGCTTCTGAATAGGATCTTCCTGGAAAGCCCTGAGTGATAGATAGCAACCCCCAGTGCTGTCCTGGGTTTGCAATTGACTATTTTGGTCAGGGAGCCTGCTCTCCCAGATGTGACAAGTCCCCAGAGACTTCTGTATTGATAAAGGGACAGATGTTTGAAAAGCAAGTGACAAAGGACAGATAAAAAAAAAAAAAATACTTCCCAGGCTCTGCCTCTTTCCTATGACTTAATGCTGCTTGGTTTGGATCTGTTTCTTAATTTGGGGCCGAAGAACTGACTGTTCATCACTTTACAGCTTCTGGGTGCCCTACTCCAATGGCTACATCCAGGGCACCTTTGGGCAAGGATGTCCAAGCTGTTCACAGACTTCCAGTCTTTCTCATAACACTCTTTCTCTCCCTGTCCCCCTGCCCTCTTCCCCAAGGAGCTCTCTGTTGTTAAACTCTGTGCTCCAGTGATGAAGACCAAACCCTGAACTGGTCATGACCTTTCCTGAGTCACCGAAGTTTACATGGGGTCAGGACTTGAGCTCATGCTCAAGCCAAGTCCCAGGGACGAGCTAGGACAGCTGTCCCAGCTTCTCCCAGTCCACAGTAGCCAGAGCTCAGTTCCCTGAGCACAGACAGGATCTGAGTCCCTCTGAGCCTCCCAGGGTGACACGTTCCCTAGGTTCTAGGATGGGTCATTCAGGAGGCTTTTAAGTCCATATCTATTCCTACTCTTCTAAGACTATCTATCTAAGGTTTTCGTGCCTTCCGTTGTTCCGGTCAGTTTTCTTCCCTAGACACTGAATTCTGCCTTTGACCCCCAGATACCCTGCTTCTGGTGTCCTTGAAGCAATCAAGCTCATCATAGTCATTGGTTTTGGGCCATCTTGGAGCAGCCAGACTTGGGACACGCTCCCTAGCTGCCCTCTGCATCAGACCTTCCTTTCCCCTGGCCCCCGCAGGAAGAAGCACTTCGGAGCACAGCCGGGCACCCCCTCTTCTTCCACCTGCCTGGCTGCTACATGGCTTGGAGCGGAACCTGTTGGGAATGGTTCTCACCTTCCTGAAGGGATGTTTCCGCCACTCAGCCTCTTAGCACAGAATCTCCTTCTCTGTTGTTGTTGTTGTTGTTGTTGTTTTTTTCTGAGCAAGCCAAAGCCCATTTCCAGCCACCTTATCTCTGTTGCAACTTTGCACGGCTTTTCAAGGTGGATTTTATGGTTATTCACAGCACAGAATGCCCCGGGCTCTGTGTTTCCTTCCATCCCCCAAAAGAGCCAGGCTTGACACAGTAATTCCAAACAACTCCATACAGGCTCCTACCAGCAGGAAGAATATCAGCAGTTCATATATAATATAATAAAAACCACCAGCTTGTTTTCTCACTGGTAGCCTTGTAGCCAAGTGCTAATGATGTCTTCTGCTGAATTGATTAGGTCTATTGGCTGGGTTTCTAATACCCAGGCTGTTCCGCAATTATAGAATACCTGCTGCTTTTCTGTCTTTCTTCCTAATCATTACATGGCTCCTTAAGTCAAGGTAAGACATTTCTACCCACTCCTCTATCTGTAGGTAAAGAAACTAAGACATGTTACATAAAAAGCCCGAGGCCGACCTGAGCCAATGAGCTTCCAAGGTCCACCAGGGTGCTCCACTCACGGTCCTCCGCTCCTGCGTTCCCCCGGTCGATTGCACCAGGCAAAACCAGTCGTCCCGCCCACTTGCAGAAAACTCCTGAGAGCACTGTGTGATCCCACCATAACGCAGCTGCCCTCCAGGCTCGCCAGGGCTTATGAGGTGGCTTGGCGGGAAAAATTGGCCAAATAGGGCTGAACCCATCACATCTTCTCGCAGGGAGTGTGAATTCAGAATATACAATGGGAGGCCTCGTTTCCTACAGAAACTGCTTAGCTTGCAAAAGCAGAGACAGCGCAACTGAGTACCTCAGAGGTGGAGCTCTGGTGGGCAGAGCCAGCCTGCTGCCGAGGGGGGGGGGGTGCGGGGGCGTGGGGGGAGCACTTGAAGGCACTAATGGGTGGGTTGTAGGCTCTCCCTAAGCATCCTTGGGGCCATCTGAAGTTTCTGTCTTCCCAGTTTCCTCACGAATTCTTACAGCCAGCCCTTATGACTAAAGATGAGCCACCCACGGCCATCTGAATGAACCCAGCGAGCGCACCAACCACAATGACAATAAAGAAACTTAAATGTCAGTGTTTTGCATCCTAGTGCATATTTCACTAGAACTATAGACGATGTTTTAGAGTCATAGCATGGCTTACCCTTTTAAAATTTGCATGTCCCCATCCCATCACCCTTCCTAAATTAAATCATAATTGAATTGGTTACAATGGTTAATACATGTGGAAGCAGTGATGTTGAAACGAGAAACTTATGATTTTGAAACTTATGATTGACACATGATAGGCTTCTGGAGGACAAATGAGAGAAAGTTTCCCGGGGAGGGCCTGGCTCAGGTGCCTCAGATCTGCAGGGATGGGTATCACGGCCAGGATGCTTTAAGAAACAGGGCAGTGGCTGCTGCACCATGCCATCCAGAAAGACTGAGAAGCCAGGTGCCAGGGCTTCAGACAAGATCCCTCGTTAGCTCCTTGGATCCTTTTTTCTCTAGGGCAGGATTGCAGCACAAGCATAGAAGTCGATGATAGAGAAAGAAACAGGGAACTTTCGAGAAGCCTGGAGCCCAGTCCGCACCATGGCAAAAAAACAAAGAAAATCCCAGGAGCTAAAGGGAGTGTCACGGGCTGACTTTTGTCCCCCTAAAATTCCTATGTTAAAGCCCCAACCCCAGGACAGCAGAAGCTACCCCTATGTGGAGATAAGGTCTTTAAAGAGGTAATTAAGTCAAAATGCTGCCGTTAGGCTTGGACCTTAATCCATATGACTGGTGCTCTAATATGAAGTTGAGGAAGAGACACTGGGGTGCATGTGCACAGCTGGATGACCCCGCAAAGGCGCAGGAAAAGGATGAGAGATGCGAGACAAGCAGAGAGGCCTCAGAAGAAACCAAATCTGCCAAACACCTTGAGACTGTGAGAAAAGAATGCCTGTTTTCTCAGCCCCCTCGGCCCGTGGTATCTTGTTCCGGCAGCCCAGGGAAATAAGAACACTGGGAGAGCAGGATGAGCTGGGCCAGACCTGAAGATGCTGGAAAGGATGACAGTCTGTGTGTGTTCAGGTTGCTCTCACTCTTCTGTTAGCGGCAGAACAGCGATCGAGGAGTGCAGAGGTTCCCCCCCGGGCCCCCCGCCCAGAAATACATGTGCTGGGGAGGAACTCTGGCTCGTCCCTGACTCCCAGGAGCCCACTGGTCTTGCCTGGTCAAAGAGTTCAGGACACAGGCTCCCTGCCTTTTAAGCCATTAGGCCAGCAGCAGGGTCACCTCCGCCCCCTGTGTGTTCCGGCTCCCACAGAGACCAGGTCCTCTTCTGCCAAGGCTACAGACCTCCAAGCTGCATTTTTTTAAAAACACTCATTAGGCCCCTCTGGCTGCGGTCCACCAACAGAAGGTCGCAGCTGCCAGACAGAAACGTGGCCTCCAGCCAGAATCCTCAGACCCCCGCACGCTGCCCCATTGTCTCAGGGGGAGATGGAGAATAGCTCCTGGAGGTGAAGGTCTCAACAACGGGGCCTGCCTCAGAAACAGCTTCTCTGCCCTCTCCTCACCACCACCCCCCCCCCCCACCAATTCAGGGTCGGGACTATGTATCCAGCCTCTCAAGGGAAGGAGAGGGGACAGGTGACATTTCCAGAGCTGGCTGCCCAGGATTTTACATGCATTATCTCATTTAATCTTTGCAAACCCTACAGGAGGAGGAGTATTGTGCAATCACCCCACACTACAGATGAAGAAATTGGGGTTCTGGGAGATCAAACCACTTCCTCAAAACCGCAGAGGAAGCACATGCACTTAGAGCCCAAGGCTGCAAAAGCCCAGACTCTCCCCACAGCACCCTGATGCCCCCTTGAATCACCAAGAGTGACCTCGGTGCACCCTTCCACCCCCCAATGTCCTCCCGTGTGACCCAAGTTTAGATTGTGAGGGCACTTGATTTATTTTAGGTTCTCCTTGCCCTCATACCAATTTCCCAGCTCTGTTTTCTCCTTCCTCTCATACCCTGCCTGCAGTCCACCAGGAAATCCTGATGGGGCCAGCCTCAACAACTCACCCGGAAGCTCACTCTCAACATGGCTGCCACCTGGCCTGAGCTACTAACCTCCCTGCACTTCTGCACTTCCTGGATTCCTGCCATAGGATTCCATGCCCCCCAGCACTGCAGGTCCATCTAAAACCTAAGTTGACGTGCCAGGCTGTGCTCCAGACACCGCCATAGCTCCCCAGTTCACTCAGGGTAAAAGAAAAGTCTCCAAACAGTCCCCCAGGTCTGAGGTGGTCCGTTCTATGTCTCTCTCTGATGTTATCTCTCACTCTCTCCGTCCTTCTCTTGGCTGTGGCCACACAGGTCTCTTTGCTTGCTTCTCAGCTCACTCCTCGATTCACGCTTGTGCCCAGCCTGCCCATCTCTCAGATGTCCCCTAGGTGCATGTCACCTTCTCCCTGAGGCCTCCCCTCCCTTCCTTTCTGAATTCCACAGCCTGCCCCCAACCTACACTTCAATCCCACTCACGCTACTCCTGCCTTTTTTGCTATAATCTCCTAATGCATCCTATAGCTTACCCATTCATTGTGATTTGTTGTATGGCTGTCCCCTCAAGAATGAAATATCCCTACAAACAAGGACCTTTGTCTGGTTTTGTCACTGGTACATTCCAAGGGCCCAGAACAGTGTCTGGTACACAGTAGGTGTTCACTCCACATTGGCTGAATGAATGGAACGAATGAATAAATAAAGAGCTGACAGGTTCCCAAAGATTTCGTGCTTGTCTCTCCCTGGGCCTGTCTGGGAATGGCTGCCATCCACCGTCCCCCACACCCATGTCGAGAGCAGGATGCTATTTGACTCCATCTCCTCTGTGTCTCTCCTTCAATTCCTCTATCTGAGAGGAAACCTCTCTTTTCTGGATGTGTGTCAGTGAGCTATCCCAGCCCTCTAGCTCTGTTATAAAGGCAAAACATTTCTCCCTCCCATAAGGGCAGCTCTTGGTTCTCTCCCTTCTACACAGAGTGAACTTGAGGCATCTGAAACTCCAATCAAGGGGTGACAGCAGGGCACCAGTCCCGGTGTGCACTAATGAGGGGACTCCCTCCTCCCCCAGCCATTCTTTTCTCTAGTCAGAAGTGGCTAATGGCTAATGTCATTAGAATAACACAGGCTTAAAATTGAATGTGGGTTAATGTTCATAGAAGAGGAATAATTAGTTTCTCCACAGACATTTACACTTAATTTCTAAATCTTATTTTTTACTGTATTTTGTCTTGTTTAGGGCCCTTAGTAAATTGTTTGCATCTAACAAGATTTGACTCTCACAAGTCTTGTATTTCATACTTGAGAAGTCAAAGCAACACCTTTGATCAAAGCGGAATGTTTTAATTAAATAACCATAAAATTTCCCTCAAGGAAACAAGTATACCCAAAAGCGCAGTTAGCAGATTTTCTGATGTTCTTCTCAGTTTTTGACATTGGCCCAGGCTGGTCTCTATCCTGCTGTGAAGCAGATATCCGAAGCCCTTGGCTACCCTCTTCACTATGGGACCTGGGGCATTGATTGCCAAGCCTAGATCATCATCCGGTCGCCTTGGGAGGTTCTCATGAATGAGGACACCCTGGAAGCTCTAATCCAAGGATGCAAGTGATGAGGCCTGGAATCTGCTCCCCGGAAAGGCTCCCTGGATCCTGCTGCGGAAACCAGATGTGGAAACTAGTGCCCTGGTGACTTACTCCGCGGAGACTGAGCGAGGCGCTTTGCACATGGTAGTATTCACTCCAAATTATGCATTGACTTGGAGAGAAAGAAGAAAACTGAGCATTACTGACAGTGGTGAAGGATTGGATTTGGATGCTCCAGAACAGTGAGGACTTTATCTGTTGTGTTCTTAATTGTCTCTCCAGGCGTTGGCATAGTATTAGGGACACGGCAAATGAAAAATGAGTTGAATAAACGAAACTACTCCTGTCAATCATTTTATATACAACATTCATTTAACTACTCTATTTTTTTTTAAGATTTCATCTATTTATTTGAGAGAGAGAGAAGGAGAAAAGCATGCTCCCTGCTGAGCAGGGAGCCCAATGTGGGGCTCGATCCCAGGACGCTGGGATGGTGACCTGAGCTGAAGGCAGAAGCTCAACCAACTGAGCCACCCAGGCGCTCCTCTTTTAACTACTCCTTATAAAAACCAAGTGAGGTACTATCAGCTCTATGTTACAGATTGGAAAACTGGAATTCTGGAAAGTGAAGACAGTTGCTCAAATTGCCAGGAAGTTCCTGAGAAAAGACTTGATTTCAAGTTTGCTTAGCTCCAAAAATCTGGCCTACTGCATACACACTATGGCGGGGTCGCTAGGTGGGGAGGTCCCAGTGGGTTCAGACTATACCAGTTTTTGCCTTCTCCATCTCCTCCTGTGTCAATAACTAAAGACCTCCACCCTGCAGGTCTTTCTCCATTCATCTCCTCCAAGGCCTATCGTGACCCCATGGCCCTCAGAAGGTAGGTTCTGGGTTATGTCACATTGCCCTGAGTTAGGATTCTGTTATACCCCTCAGAGCCCCAACCACCCACATGTTTACAGAGCTGGACTCTCCTCGAAAATCTCCTTTCTTCCCAATCCCCAACTTCTCCCTGGCCTATTCCTAAAATTCTTATCTCCTTTAGATGGTGGTTCCGACAACCCGCCCAGCCCTTACTAAATCCCTTATCCCAATTCTCCAGCTTGCATCCCTGCACTTGTCTCCCCACCTCCTCCCAATCAGATTCTACAGATGGTCAAGACCTCCTTGTGTTTCCCTTGGCTTATTGTCTCAGATGCCTAACTGGCCTCCTGGCTCCAAGAATTGTTCCATTTTCCAGACACCTCTTAGCATGATCTATGAAAGTGCACCTTAAGCCATGTCACTGTTTTGTTTAAAACCTTTGAAAGGATCCCCTCACCTACTAATTAGAGTCCCAGCTCCTTGTAAGGGCACATTAACCTTTCTATGGCCTGGTCCCTCCCTATCTCTCCAGTCTTACTTCTCCAGGGAATAAGCCATGATGTTCCCACATGTCTTAGATGTTCTCGCTCTTCCCTCTGCCTAGACATCCCCCCACCACCATTTAAAAACTATAATCCCATTTGACTCATTCTCCCAACTTCAGCTCACCTTCTGTAGGAAGTCTTCCCTCAGTTCCCATCGAGGGTGGAATGCCTCTTCTCATAACAACCTCAGTGGTTTATGTTGAAGTCATCTCATAAGTTCCTAAAGATGGGGGGATGGGGAGCTTTATTTATTGCCGAGCCCACCGCCAAGCCTGGCGCATCACTGATAATCAAAAACTGTGTATGGAGGGGCGCCTGGATGGCTCAGTGGTTAAAGCCTCTGCCTTCGGCAGGTCATGATCTCAGGGTCCTGGGATCGAGCCCTGCATCGGGCTCTCTGCTCGGCGGGGAGCCTGCTTCCCCCTCTCTCTCTGCCTGCCTCTCTGCCTACCTGTGATTTCTCTCTCTCTGTGTCAAATAAATAAATAAAATCTTAAAAAAAATGTTAAAAAAAAAAAACTGTGTATGGACCCGTGCACCGAAACCTGATGGGAACCCCCACAATACTAGGGGGCCCAGCCTTCCCTGCTACCTGTCTGACCATCAGGATTCTAGCTTTCTGGACACTTCTGGCCACCCATTACCAGCTCAGTCTATCGGGGTGTCAAAGCAAATCTGGAGCTGGTACCCATGCTCCATAAACACATAGACCACAGGCTTTTTCTCTCTGGCAGTTTCATGGGACGGGGTCCCATCCACTCCCAGCCTTTCCTCTTTATCAGTTCCTGCCCACATGATTCGAAGCCCAGCATGACTCTGAGCCACACTCTTTGCACAAGCCAGGCAAATGGCACCCATAGCCTGGGTCACATGTGTAGTGAATGAGCATCACTGCTCTCAAAGGACCCAGAAGGCAGTGCCGATAGATCAGTACACTTTGTACATGAACAACTTTAAAACAGATTCTTTCCTAAGAGGGGGTCATGAGCTTCATTCCCATAAATGGGTAACAGCACATTAATATGACACTTTGCTGGGTGAGTGTATCCCAATTTTCTTGCATCACATCACAGGAATGCAACCTCCAAAGTCACGTCTAAAACTCTCAGCCCTTCCCAACCCTGTCACTCTTGTGCCATGATCCTGAACAGGAAGCATGATGGTGACAGAGCATTTCCTCTCCCACACCAACATCTCAGAACCATAAAGGCGCATTGTATTTTCAAGCTTTGTCTGATCCTATTTCTTTGTAAATTGGATTAAGCTCTTTACTGTGTATTACTGATATTAAAAAAAAAAAAGAGTGAATTCACATCTTGCAAACACAGCAAAAAAGAACCACTCCCGTGGCAAGGAAGTCATTGGCCAGCATCCATGGGAACCCAATTTTAACTTTTGAGCCCAGTCAGCAGGCAAACCTGCTGGCTGATGGCGGGGTTAGCCCCAGGCAACGCTGGAGCTGGATAATGGGAGCTGTCAGACGCCCAGGTCTTCCTCCTTCCCTCCATTACCTCCCCACTTTCTTTCAGTGACCCTTCAACCCAAACGCTCCACCTTCCTCATCCTTCCAGGTCTCTTCTGGCTCCTAGAGAAAAGAGCCTGTATCTGTGTTCTCATGAAGATTAAGTACAGGGGTAGCACAACCTGGGGCAAAATGATTTCTGACGTGTTATACCAGAATAAGAACAATACCAGGTACGTGAATCGTCTCTATGCTTTGCGAAGCCCTCTTGTCTTCATGGCATCGGAATTCTTATAAGGGTTGAGCCCCACCTTCTCTGCTCTCAGCATCTCTGCATTTCACAAGAAGATCCTAGTGGTAAAGAATGAAAACACAAAGGATGAATACATGAAGGTTAAAATATCCAGGCTTCAGAGGAGCAGCGATCTGGGAGGGGGCCCCTAGAGAAGAGTCAGGAGTAGTTTTCTGCATTGTTCAAATTGCTGAAGGGCAGTGGCTGCAAATCTGGTGCTTTTGAGAGTCTTAAATGAGTGGGATCCAAAAAAGGGTAGAAAGAACATAGG
Source organism: Nasua narica (assembly GCA_028533885.1). Taxonomy (NCBI): domain Eukaryota; kingdom Metazoa; phylum Chordata; class Mammalia; order Carnivora; family Procyonidae; genus Nasua; species Nasua narica. The sequence continues at coordinate 114,850,704 of CM052800.1, read as the reverse complement.
CTTCCTTGGTATGACATTCCCATAATTTAACTGTCCATATGAGGATAATGATCAAAGAGTGTGCATTGACTATGAGAATAGGTAGATCTGTATGTACTGATAGGGAGAATCTTCCAACAGAAGAAGCAAGTCACTGCATAACGTAGATGGTATAGTAAAATCCCATGAATACATACGTACACATACATACGCTTGCTAACCATTTCTATATGTAAAATCTGTACATGATGATGCATGAAAAATGTCAGGTTGGATTTATCCCAAACTATCTGGGGTAAACATACACACACACACACACACACACACACACACACACACACACATCAGTGGTCATGGATGGGGAAAGGAGTAAGATTATGGGAATCAGGGGTTGAGGGGAATTCTCATTGTTTATTCTACTTATTTCTGTATTTTTCATTGCTATTTATTTCTGTACTTATTTCTATATTTCTGTTATTTATCTACTTCTTTCTGTATTATTCATTGTTTATTCTACTTATTTCTGTTTTATTTGACTTGGGGTTTAGGAGGAGCAGGCACTGATTTTATCATTTTTTTCTCAAAAACAGAAAGATATTCCCACATCAAGAGAAATTAAACTGGTCCCCAAGTAGTCGGATGTTCAAGGATGGCAATCTTGATTGCATGATCATTCATGCTCTAGACCAGTGTCCCCAGGGAAATGACCATAAAGGAGACTCAGACAAGCTGAGCCCCCATCTGTAACCTACACCCCCCACTGTGTGCAGAAGATCTTCTAGCTCCAAATCTCGGTAGAAACTTCCAGCTAAGCACCAAGAACTTGCTTGCACAACATCTGACTGGAATGCCAGATGCCAACTGTTCCTCCTAATAGAATTCACCTTGAGAGTCAAGGAATGAAAATATTTTGCCCATCTTGCTGTGGCACCTGGGTAAACACACACACATACACACACATATGCATAGTTACCTGACTAATGATCTCGCCTAAAGATTGTCTTTTCAAGGAGCACGGGAGAAAAGTTATCACAAAAACTGTGCCTTCACTTAGGAAAATGCTGTCGGGTTTTAATCAAACATGCAGAAAATGCCAATCTTAGTGTGTAGGTGTCGATTTCCCCTCTCTATCAAGTGCAGGTGAAAATTCTGGTTGGCGGCCCTCAAGCGTGGGCCTGTCAATCTTGCCGCCTACATTACCTCTCCACCTAGGCTCTCCCTGCTGTGCTGTCTCCAGGAGGATCCTGAAGCTTCGGCTGCTCTGTGAAGGGTATCTGGCCTGAGCTTTGGCAGGGCCAGAATCCCCTCACCGCTGGCCCAGGTTCCGTTCCTAGAGAAGGAAACACGTGGCTCTCCAGTACTCAGCATTATCAGGATCCACACCCCTCAGCGTGAAATGATGTCTGAAAAGGTAATACTTTCTTCCTGAAACCCAGAGCACGCTACCTATTGCTTCTCCTCATGGTTCTGGGTAGACACGGCCTGGAAATGTGTTATTAAAGCCCTCATATGAAAGCCTTGCCCTGGGCAGCCCAGAACCCAACAGGAAGGATCATTGCAATGGGGTTACCCAAGGGAGGTGGAGGGAGAGGACTGCCCTGGCTGCAGGCAATTCAGGGGGTGAACTCTCTGTAGGGATTTTACAAAGAAGGATACAACCAACTAAAAGTTGGTCTTCTTTGTTTTACTGTCATGCAGCTGGCAATTCCAAACAATCAGGGACAAAACACTTATCCCTGCCAGACTGGACTGCTCTCATGTCCCCTGGTACAAAAATGGCAGGATCCTCAGAGCACGCTGTGGTCAAGAATTCAAGGTCTAGGGGTGCCTGGGTGGCTCAGTCTGTTAAGCATCCAACTCTTTATTTCGGCTCAGGTCATGATCTCAGGATTGTGAGATCAAGCCCTGAGTCGGGCTCTGCATCCATCGGAAGTCTGCTTGAGATTCTCTCTCTTCCACTGCCTCTGGTCCCTCCCCCACTCTCTTTCTCTTTCACATAAATAAACAAAATCTTAAAAGAAAAAAAGAATTCAAGGTCTGGAGGTAGAAAACCCTGGTTAGAATCCCAAGCCTCCCACTATAGACTCTAAAACCTGTCAAGGTACTTGACATCTCTAAACCTCAGTTTCCTCTACTGTGAAACATTAATATGAGATGAGATAACATCAAAGGCGAATACTTCATAGAATTGCAGTGATAATGAGAGAAACTGTGAAACCCTGACGAACTGTAAGGTGACGTGGGAATGTTTCCTTGTTCATAGTTAAAATTAATTTTGTGCTGGAAGCTCCTCAAATATGACCAGTAGATTCACTTTTTCCTGCTTTTGCACACGCTGTCCTCTTTGCCCCCTTCCGTACCTGTCCCTGTCAACCTCTCATTCCTCCTTATGTCTGCAATCTGTATCTTTCACACCACCCCAGCTGCCATTTCAAAATAAGACACACTTCCTTTTTAATTCCAAATTAAGTTGGCCAGAGTCCCTACCTAATGAGGTATGCTAGGAGATCTGTCCTTTCCTGGATCTTCCCTCTCAAGGATCCCAAGGGAGCACTGCACAGCCTCATGAATCAGCTCCCCTTGCCACTTACTTGCTGCCACACCCACCAGGAGCTCAGATACCATGTCAAGGCTGGACTCTGCCACCATGGGCCAGGGTCGGTCCCTGGGTCCGACGGGGAGGTGAAGTTTGGGTACAGCTGAGAGTCTCACTGGAGCACCAGCAACCCGGCGTGGATGCAATCCCCCACAGAAGCCTTCTCTGTGTCCCACCAGTGGGGGCAGGGAACCCAGCACCCACAGCTGAACTGCCTGCCCCTGGAGGGCACAGCTCTGAGCATTCCTTCTTCCGGGCGATAGTCATTCTCATTCTCTAAGACCAGCCCATGGTGCCAGGTGCCAGAGTCAGAGGGGTTCCAGAATCATTCCCTTCCCATGACGCAGGTCTTGGGGCTGAATCCTGGTTATTAGTCCAGTACCCCACCCTAATGTCGAATGCGTGATCCACGTTAGTCAGTGGCTCTGTGCAAAATTAGAAAGTGATCCTGTTTCCTTGACTGGTGACCTGATGCAGTGTCTCCTGTATTGAACCTGAGTGAAAACCTGGTCAGCTCCTAGCATGCCTCAGGTGCGCTATGCAGGCCGGGTTTGATCAGGCTAGCACCAAGACATCAAGCCCCTGGGCAGCTCGTATGCTGGGAATCGTCACCACACCCTGAGACGTCCCTGGTGGTTTGGTCAGGAATCTGGCAAAGCCTAAGGGCGTTAACCGGCTTGCCTCTCGTCAGAGTCACTGAAGAAAATGAAATCTGACTTCTCTGGCTAACTCACATTTGACCATTAGGGGACAAAGAGTCAGAACTTGTCCTTTAGAACCATCTTAAGCTGTTAGATTTGCTTCTCCAAAGGGTTGTTCCTCATAACTAGACTTAAGTAAGAAAGTCTTTTTTGATCATTGCTATGTGCAGAATAGTGTCCCCTCAAAAATTCATGTGTACCTCAGACTATAACTATACTTGGAGATAGTCTTTAAAGAGGCGATTAAGGTTCCATGAGGTCATAAGGGTAGGCCCTAATCCTATATCACTGGTGTCTTCATAGGTAGAGGACAGTTGAACACAGACACGTATGGAGGGAAGATGCTGTGGAGACACCAGGAGAAGATGGCCGCCAACCGGCCAAGGAGAGAGGCCCAGAACACATGCCTGAGTCAGAAAGAGCAGAGAGCTCTTCCAAGGAAGCCCGATGCAAGGAGAGGCCCTGCCACTGGCCTTTGCCGACCCGACCAGCCTGTGTTTCACAATCACCCAAAGGCCCGTTCAGGGGAACGGGCCTGAAGCAAAAGGGGTCTTTGGTTCAAAAGGGGTGGGTGCTTCTCCAGTGCTTTTTCTGAAAAGAAACACTATAAAGCTGAACTTCGGGGACGATTTTGGGTTCACACGCACCGTCTGTGGAACAGCTTGAAGCCGACTAGATTAGCTCATTGAAACACTCCGGGATCCGCTCAGACACTGCCCACACAGAGGGGCCAGGCACCTGCCTGGCTCAGAGAGCTGCTTTTTGCAAACAGCTCCTTGTGTCCCTGCCCCGGTCCACTTGGGCTGCTCACCGCCTCCTTTGTCCTGGGACTTGAGGCCGGCTGCCTCCCTCCTTGCCCAGCCCCACTCCCAAGCTGACCACTTGACCTCTTTGGATAAGTCCTTGGAGCTCCCTGCCTATTCTCCCTCCTCCCCTTGATTACACGTTGCTGGTATTTTTACATATCTGAGCAGGCTGCAGCTCCTCCTCGCTGGCTCACTTCCTGCCAGCTCTTCTTCTGCTCCCTCTTCTCTCCCTGAGCACCGAAAACCCGCCTCACTCAGACAGAAGGCCCTTATGTAACACACCTCCCCCATGCTCCCAGCAATGAGGGGGGCTCCGCAACCACGCCCCCGGAAGCAGACACCTACATGTTGCACTCGGGGAGCAAACACCAAGTCAGGCCCAGGCCCCCTGGCGCCCTTCCTGGGCTAGGAGATCAGGAGAGGCACGAGCTGATAGGTGTGTTCTCCGGCCTTGAGCCCTGGCCTACCCGCTGCCGCTACCTAGTCCAGGATTACAAGAGCAATTGTCACATAATCGTGGCTTAATCTCTTCCCAGAGATTTCAACGGCGCTCTAAATTGTTTTGGCTAATAAAAACTAAGGAGATTTGCAAGAAACTCCAGATGCATTTGAGCACTTCAGGGGATTGCGCAACCTGAAGGCATACAAAATTTAACTCAAATAAGCATAAGGTTATGCGTGTTGGCAAAAGTAACCCAAGACGCGAGCGTACATCTGTGTGCTCCAAATTTGCAGCCGCCTCTGAGGAAGGAGACTGGGGAATAGCTCATTCTGGAGGAAGGGACAGACCAGCCAAAAAATGTCCCAGGGTAACTACTCCTTCGCAAGGAAAACTTGATCCCATTTTGCATAGACTTCATCAGTGGCCCAAATTGCAACTTGTACTTAGGTCTGCTGTAGACTCCAGAACACCAGGGCCTGCTTTGGGGTTTAGAGTGGTTTCCGAGGGAAGTGGGCCCCTCCAAGCTGCGGCTGGAAGGCAGGGCCGTGTTCTTGATGGGGCACACAGAAGTCTATGTGTTTACCAGTCTGGAGGAGGCTAGGTTGTCTTCATCTGCTGTTTAGCCCCCAGGGCCATATTTAGATGGAGGACCACTTTCCAAATGATAGTAGGCCCAAACTCAGTGACTTCCCTACTTTCTGATATAAAAATGACCGAAAAGCTGCATTTTGGTGTGTAATATACATATACACGAGCTCGAAAACAGAGTTCAGTTCCCAGGGTGAGGGGGACTATCCATATGTGTACAGATACATGTAAACATGAACATACACAAGTATATATCAAATATCTATACATATGTGTATATGCACACACACACACACACGCACACACACACACACACACACACACACACATCTGTTAATTCTGATTCCTGGAGATTTGTCTTCATCCGGCCCAAGAAACCCAGTAGACAGGTAAGCACCTTTATTGGCACTTTAAAGACACCAGCCTTTACAGGTCAGGAGAAGGCTGGCACAGGTCTGCCTATTACACATTCGTCCTAGCCACCTGACCTTCCCCTAGACCCCCGAAGGGCAGGGGCAGAAGGCCACAAGCCCCAGATCTCTCTCTGTGCCTTCTCAGAGAGGTGCTGACATCTGGAAACAAGGGAGGAAGAGATGACCTAGTACGGCCCTCTTGCCTCACGGTGAGCAGACCTACACAAGGGCCCACCGGCTCGGCTACTTTTCCTCTCCCATCCCAACTCTGAAGAATAGAAAAGCGGGGATTCCAAAGGAGGTTTGGTTTGGGAGTTTGGGAGGGGAGTTTACGTCTGGCATGTTCCCCTTCTGGGAAAGTGGTGAGGGACTTTCCAGTGCCCAGCAGTCCAAAAGCCCCTTGTGTCACGAAGGAGGAGGGACCACGTGGCCACAGGCCTACCTGCAGCATGGGGCAGCTTCGTTTGGCCACCCCTCGTGCCACGGCCAGACATCCTCATTATTCAGCTGACAAGCCAGACATGAGAGGCAGAGCTGACAGGAGCCAACGTACAAGCAAGGAGAGCTTCCAGTTGTGCAAAAAGCAACCAGCGGTGAGCGTGGGCTTCTTCCCACCCATCGAGAACGGAAGCCATCTTTGCTCTCTCATGTTCTGTTGGATTGCCCAAGTTCCCGGGTCTGGTGGCTTATGACAGCTACTGCCCAATTTCTCTGCTACCCTGATGCCCCCAAAGCTAGGATCTCACTCCATCTTTGGCCTCTTAAAGTCTTTTATTGCTAAGGATTCACGGAGTGGATTAATTCATTTATGCATCAAATACTTTCCCTCAACGCTGTATGAGTCACCAGAGTAGGCAGTGAGAAGAGAAAGATTTAGCAGCCAACTGGGAAAAAGAAACTAGACATAGTTCGCAAACGTCTGCAAGAGCAATAAAGCAAATAAAATGCTCGGAAGAACAATTTGTCTTGGGACTAACTAAACAGGAAATTACCTGCTTATTCCTAATAAGGAGGATGCCGAATGATGTCAGAAAGAAGGAATCAATCAGTTCTTCTTAGACTTTTTTTTAAATTTAATTTTATTTTTTCAGTGTTCCAAGAGTCATTGTTCATGCACCACACCCAGTGCTCCATGCAATACGTGCCCTCCTTAATACCCACCACCAGGCTCACCCAACCCCCCACCCTTCTCCCTTCCAAAACCCTCAGTTTGTTTCTCAGAGTCCACAGTCTCTCATGCTTCATCCCCCTTTCCGATTTCCCCCAATTCACCTTTCCTTTCCTTCTCCTAATGTCGTCCATGTTTTTCCTTATGCTCCACACGTAAGTGAAACTATATGGTTAGTTCTTCTTAGGCTTCGAGGCACATACAGATCACGGGAGCAACCCGTGCAGATGTTCTAGGGGAGCCTGAGAATCTGAATGTCTAATGCCTTCCCCCACGATGTCGATGCAGCATCACTGCTGGTCCTCAGGTTACACTTTGAGTAGGAGGGCTCCTGGCCACACCATACGTCGCTGAGCTGTGTGGTATATGAACTTTCAGCGCTGGCCGGTAGGATCACCATAAAGCACAGTTCAACTCCAAGCCTGTGTCGGGAGGCTGAAATGACCACCATGCAGCTAGCTTCCTACCAACCTAGTTGGATCCAGAAGCAGTGTTCAAAATAGCTGAAGAATAGCAGATTGAATATGGTGGTTTTGATTTTTGGCATTTGTTTTCTTTTTTATTGATGTGAAATCGGCATACAACATGATTCAGGTGCACAGCATAATGATTTGATATTTGTATCTGTATTTGTATTTGAAAAACAATCACCACAGTATGTCTCGTTAATATCCGTCACCATATATGTTTAAGATTTTTTTCTTGTGATGAGAACTTGCAAGATTTACTCTCTTTCAAATATGTAATATGGTATTATTAACTACAGTTGCCATATTGTACGTTACGTCCCCATGACTTATGTATCTTGTGACTGGAAATTTGAACCTTTTGACTTCCTTCATCCCCAACCCCCAACAACCACCGATCTGTTCTATGTATCTGTGAGCTTGTTCTGGAGGTTTTATTTTTAGATTCCACGTATAAGTGAGATCATACAGTATTTGTCTTTCTCTGTCTGACTTATTTCACTTAGCATGCCTTTAAGGTCCACCCATGTCATTGTAAGTGGCAAGATTTCATTATTTTCGTGGATGGATAATTCTGCATTGTGTGTGCCTATGGACATAGTATTCTTTTTATCCATTTGTCTGTTGATAGACATTTAAGTTGCTTGCATATCTTGGCTATTGTCAATAATGTTGCTATGAACATGGGGGCATAGGTATCTTTTCAAGTTTGTGTTCTTATTTTCTTCAGATAAATACCCAAAAGTAGAATTGCCAGATCATTTGGTGGCTCTATTTTTAATTTTTTGAGGAATCTCCATACCATTTTCCAGAGTGGCTGCACCAATAGCCACTGCCCAATTTCTCTGCTACCCTGATGCCCCTGAAGCTAGGATCTCACTCCATCTTCGGCCTTCTAAAGTCTTTTATTGCCAGGAATTCATGGAGTGGATTAATTCATTTACAAATTAATAGTGTCCAAGGTGTTCCCTTTTCTCCACAGTGCCCCCAACAGTGCCCAAGGGTTCCCTTTTCTCCACAGACTTGCCAACACTTATCTCTTGTCTTTCTGATACTAGTCATTCTGACAGGTGTGAGGTGATGTCTCATTGTAGATTTGATTTGCATTTCCCTGATGATGAATGATATTGAGCATCTTTTCATGTGCCTGTTGGCCATCTGGATGTCTACTTTGGGAAAATGTCTATCAGATCCTCTGCCCAGTTTTTAATCAGATAGTTTTTTGCTATTGAGTTGTGAGTTCTTTACATATTTTGGATATTAACCCCTTATTGGATATGTATATTTGTAAATATATTCTTCCATTCAGTAGGTCACCTTTTCATCTTGCTGATGGCACTTCTTGCCATGTAGAAGCTTTCACTTTGATGCAGTCCCACTTGGGGTTTGTTGCTTTCTTGCTGAAAACATTTTTTAAAATTCTACCTAAATATTGTTTTTTTCTCATAAAGTGTTCTAATTTCTTATTACTAGATGGCTATAAGCTCAAGATGGTGCTCCCCTGTAAATACCTGAGAGTCTGCTAGATCGCCACAAGAACGTGGGGCCATCTGTCATAGCAGACACCAACCTCCTCCTAAAAAGCTGGGGAGTCTGGAAAGGATGTGATCTCAAGTAGGAAGAACAAGGGTTTGGGTAAGATGAGGAGGGAGGAAGGGACTTTCCTGATGAAGAGAAGAGCTGTATAAAGTCCCTAAAGCAGGAGGAACTCAGACTGCGTAGAAAACAGTTTGCCTGACAGATGTGTGCATGGCTTGCTCCCTCATCTTCTTTAGTTCTCTGCTCAAATGCCCCCCGCTCAGGACACTTCCTCTAAAACAGCCTCCTTCTGCACCTGCCAAGACTCACTGCCCCTTTCCCCTGCTTCACCACACTCATCACTACCGCAGATGCAACCAAATGTTTGAAGAAAATACTTTATAAACAGAAGATAGCAAAACCCCTAAGCAGGAGAAAACTGCTGAAACACAGTGACTGAGGGCAAGCATATCCAAAACACCATTCAAGAGGACGCTGAAGACCACGGGGCAGGCCCGGTAAGGACTTCTGGGTTCTGCGTCCATCTGCTCTTCCAGCATGGCGGCTGCTGAGGCTGAGTGGCGTACAACTGTGAGCCTCTATTTCTCACCAGGCTGCGTGGGCCGGGCAGGGCAGCCCTCCACTCGTGTCATTCTGGGGCCTGGGCTCCAGCAGCAGCAGCAGCAGCAGCAGCAGCAGCTCCTAGGGTATGTTCTTGTCTTGGCAATGGCAGAGGTACGGAAGAGCAAATACAAAGGTGCAGGGTCAGGTCGATTGCCATTCCATGGCCAGAGTACATATCATGGCTAAATCAAAGTCAAGGGACCAGAGGTACCGCTGAGTCATGGCGAGGCTGTGCCAGGGTCTATGTATCACACTACACTCTAGGGATGTGAAAATGGGGACAGCAGTTCATCTGCCACACAGTAAGTATGATGGGGAGACCACTGTGTATGGGGAGGAGGCCACTGGGCATGGGAGTGAAAAGACAGATGTACATTATTTGAAGTTCTCTCTGGCTGCTGCATGAAGAACAGACCAACCCTGCGGAGCCAAGGTGGAGGCAGAGAGACCCTGCCCAACACATCCAACAATGAGCACAGGCTTACTGAGGTTTGCTGTGTACCCGGAAGCTAAGAGAACACAAAGCAGCAGAACACTTAGACTCTGTCTCAGGGACCCCTAAATGAAGCTCTGGTCGCCCCAACTTTGCCAGCCTTCAGGAAAGGGAAGGCATGTTTACTTTTATTCCCATGGTACTCTGAGCACTAGCCTGGACCCATGAGATGGGAGGCAAGGAAAAAAAAAAAGAAGAAGAAGAAGAAGCCAGATCCTCCAGAGCCACCAGCAAAGGGTGGGGGGGGGGGAGCTGCTGAAGGCCAATGGCCAATGTGAACGTCACAGGAGTGGAAATGGGCCCTTGAACCCGATGGGAGCAGCAGACTCCCTGACAGTACTAAATGCATGTGCAATGTTCAGAATGAAGGCTGCAAGGAAGGACAATTTGTGCCTCGTTTTAGCTGTAAAAATAAGGCAGCAGGATGGTGAGTCCAAAGAAGCTGGCTGGCTTCACACCCTCCAGAAAGAAATGAAAGGGCTTCCCATCTCATCCCATCCCACTTAAACCCTGTGTGTGTCATGTCTCAGATCTCCCGATAGAGATGGCAAAATGAGATGCTCTGCGAAAGCAGCCTTTGGGAAAGCAGGCCGTTTTATAAACGGAACACACTGCAACAGGAATTTTTGTCTGTGGGAAAATGAACAAGCTGTTAGAGGGTGTCAGGCAGAAGCCATTGGAAATGTCAGGAAGAGGGATTCCTGAACCCGGCAGGGATGGGCAGGCAGAATTGCTACCGTAAGTTCCTGCAGGTCAGAGGAGGGTCCTCTGGATCCCGGTAGCAGAATAAGACTAAGCAGCTGCCAGATTGGGTATGCAAACAGAATTATCAGATACCCCTCATTGCAGCACCATGGAAGTTTACCAGCGGACAGCATTTTAAGGCCAAAATTGACCCCATAATACTAAAAATTTTGTATTAACACAAACAGCAAAAAATAAGCGGGTATAACCCAAAGAGACATAAGCTAATAAATGAGTCAGACCAAGTCACACAATTTCCTTCAAGTGTAGTTTTTTTTATCTCTAGGCTGGGGCATCTAGACCAAATTGCATTTTAACATTCCTTCCATTTCTGAAATTCTATGATCCATTAAAGAATACCTTGCAAGAAACCCCAAAGAATGTCAAAAACAAAACCAAGAATCTAAAGGCATCAAAGGAATGCACTAAGGGATGATAAAAAGAAACAGAAGAGAGAGTGTGTTCATGTTTGCCTTGCCCTTTACCACAGAAGATGTGTGTCCTTGAAATGGACAGGTTGGAGCATTCAGTAAAATGGTAGTGAATGCACAGAATGTTCTGGTTTTAACTGACAAAACAGATATCAATAAATCACCCAGACTGGATGTGATCCACCTAAGAATTTCGAATAAACTCATAGGCAGGATTCAGAGGCTGTCAACTGTGATGTGAGACCAGTTGTTGCAACAGCTGCTGTGTTAGATAGACAACAGTCAGGTTGCCAATGTGAGCTTTGTTCTGAGTTTCCAGACGGGAGCCTGGGAAATCGCCCCCTAGTTGTTTCTTCCTTCCATACTAGACACTCTGGTAGAATCATCACATAAAGTACAGAATTATGGGAAGCTCAAATCAGCTCAATCCGTAGAGGCAAAGGCAGGATTGGTTCTATACAGAGGAACCAGGTCTGATTAACAGAGCTCTTTGAGGGCCCATGGAGAGAGGCACAAGTCATCTTTTAGACTTTGGAATTGCCTTTGGCAAGAGTTCACACCAAAAACTTACTGTGGGCAAGTAAAGAATGGTTGAGTCACTATAGAATTAAACTATTTGGAATGAATGAAAAACTGAATTCCAACATAGGAGAAGTGAGTGGTAAAAAAAAAAAAAAATAGAGTCATTTCTCTGCAAAAAAAAAAGTAAGAGTTCTCAGAGATCAAGAGGGGCTGATCTTGGTGAGTAATTTTATAAAGAGATTTGAAGAACTAGGTACATAGTGAAACTTTCATGGTTACAGATGAACCCAAGGCATTCTGAGAAAGAAAATGGCAGGTCACTAGGGTAGAAACTTGTTGAGGTTAAGTAGAAAGGGGTACAAGAATTTCAGTGCTGCTGAATTCAAGTTAAAGCACCTTAAGAATGAAAAGTTGTAGAACAATAGCCTAGGAACTATCCATAAAGCCAAAAGGAGACCTTGGGAGTTGCTTCCCTTAGAACATAAAGCTTAATACAAGACAATGTCATCAAAGACAACAAAATGCCTGACTCTTCATAAAAGTGTCTTAAATGAGTGAAAAAATGAATTATCAGAAAGGCATAAAACAGAAAAATGTCCAACCCTAAACAAAACTATTTGTAACAAGATGTTAAAATGGGACTTTTTATTTTAACTGAAGCACAAAAACAGTGCATGTTACATTCCAAAGTAAGACCATTATTTTTTTTTTCGGGACTTGTAAAAAGGAGATGACTGGCAATCTCAAAAAGATACATACTGAATGATTCCATGAGATAACGTAATTATAGAGAACAGACTAGTGGTTTCCAGGATAGGGATAAGCAAAGGGAATGTGCTATAAAGGGGTAGGCTTGTGGTGACAGTACAGTTCTGTGTTGGATTGTGGTGGTAAAATTACATAAAGTTGCACACTCACCCCCCCACACACACAGCTGAGTACACACACAGCTGGTGAAATCTGAACAATCTCTGTAGATCGTACCAATGTTAATGTCCTGGTTGTTTTTTTTTTTTTTAATTTTTATTTATTTATTTGACAGAGAGAGATCACAAGTAGGCAGAGAGGCAGGCGGAGAGAGAGGGGAAAGCAGTCTCCCTGCTGAGCAGAAAGCCCAATGTGGGGCTCAATCCCAGAACCCTGAGATCATGACCTGAGCCAAAGGCAGAGGCTTCAACCCACTGAGCCACCCAGGCGCCCAATATCCTGGTTTTGATACTGCTTTACAGTTATAGGAGATGCTCACACTGAAGGTAAAGGTTACATGGGATCTTCCTACACATTTATTGGCAACTTCCTGTGAACCTTGGAGAAGTCAGGGGAAAAAAACAGAGGTTGAGAGAACATTTTCAGAGAATGTTCTAGGTGTATGATGATTCCAATCCTCTCCCTGGAGGTAGGATCGCTATGCCAGCCCCTTGCGTTAAAATTAATGAAGAGCCTTCAGTATGAGCACCCTGAGAGCATGATGTGTGTGCCCTGCTGTTGGAGGACACATTCAACTGTGACTGACTCCCACCTGAGAAATTTCAAGAGCAAACTTGGCCAGCTACCAACATGTAGCCAAGGAGGGAAGGTCATGTTGGGTGGTCTGCTCTCACAGAATTTGTCGGTGCAGAAGATGTATGATTGCTTTCCATGAGCCCGATACGGAGAGAGCATTATCTTATCCTAGAGGGCTGCCTGGAGAGATGAACAGATAGCATCAGAGATAAGCCAGAGTAATGCCAAATGCCAGGAAGCAGAGAAGGAGTACCCAAGAGGCTGGAGAAGAGTGTGTTGCCCGTGTCAGTGAACTACCAAGGTCTCCAGCGATAGGAATGTCAAAACAAAAACAAAACATGAGCTACAGATGAGAACAGGAGTCAGCTTTTTATGCTTCCCAGGCCCTGAGAAGGCAACACTGACTCACAATAGTGCCACGTAAGGAAAGACTTCTCTAACCAGTTATTTCTTCTCCCTCCGCATGCCCTGCCCTGAAGGGGTCAGAAATTGGTTAACAAGATGGAGGAGGGAGATGGAAAAGCACAAGGTGGAGAAAGAACACATCCACTTTCCCTGATGCCAGCTTCCACCTGCAAGAGGTCACAATCAGGGAAAGATGAGAAAACTTAATATTGAACCAAGTTCAAAGTGTTATCTGTTACATGGGACTGGACTTTAAATTATTGATTGGAGGATCTTGTGTTACCTGGGTGACCAGAAAACATGCCTTAGTTTTCATCTGGTTGCAAAAGTAAAACTAAGCCTACACAGTGGATTTAAAGGAACAGCAAGAGGCAAAGCATTGGTTCATGATTATAAGCCATGGTCTTGTTTGATATAATGGTTACATAAAGTGAATACTGAGGGAGGGCTAGTTTATCAAGCAAGATATCAGAGATCTGGAGAAAGGCAATGAAAAGATCAAGGGCATAGTGTGGGGGGAGGGAGTTCTGGCACACAAGAAGAAATTCTAAAAGATTATGATTTCAAGATGAAGGCAAAGGTTGAAATGGAAATTTTATTGAAATCAATAAAATCATAAATGATATGGCTGAAGTCAATAAAAACTTTGCCAGCCCCCAGGATGGCACCACTCAAGGTAAGAGATAGGAAAAGCAAGGACAAATGCTCTTAAGGAAGACACTCCCTCTCAAGAAATGATATAGGCTAAAATACCCATAAATGGTGTCTTTAAACTTAAATTGACTTGAATTTGAAGAATAAATATATCTCATACGGCACCTTTCTGGAGAGGAAAGAATCTGAAATTACATCAGTAAGACGAAAAATCCTGAAATGCAACCAGAAGTCCCCAGACTAGAATGATATTTAGTGTGCTTCCATAATTCATTTTAACTTTCTAAAATATATCCCAGGCAACACTTTGGAGGAGCAGGAGGTTTCTCTTACTACCATTATATCAATGGGATTAATTAATAACTTGCAGTGTCAATACCTATCATATTGATAAGAAAATGTCCTTTAGGAATAAATGAAACATTACTAATGGGAATATCTAACATTGTTTCTCTAATTAATGTAACCCAGATTATTTTTCATCTCCTCTGAAGAGGCCATAAGAGACTCTGAAAGGTTTTGGATCCGTGGTTCTCCACCAGAGTGCACACCCATCATCCTCTCTCAAGGTCTTCACAGGTGCTGTTCCCTCCGCCCAGAACACTCTTCCCACCCCTGTCACAGCAATAGGGGTTCTGCTTCCCCTTTTGCCCTATTTAGAATTACCACCACCCTTACCCATCATTACTTAAAATTTTAATATTTCTTTTTTGCCTACCTACTGTAAGCAAGTCTCCCTACCTGATTGTAAGCACCATGAGAACGGCCAAGCCACTGCTGTCTCCCCACAGCCTAGGACGGTGCCTGGCACATGATGGGCTGTGCCTAAGGCTTCCAGTTTCTCACCTAGCATCCCTGCTCCCCTTCTTCCTTATTACAGAGTCACTGTACTGTCCAGCAGTTGTGCCCAACTCTATGACTATATCCACAGCCTCCTTTGTCAATAGAAGTGGTCAAAGAGGTTTAAGCAGAAGTCATGGGGTGGGACATCTTGGAAAACACGCTGAAGGAGGCTCACTCTTTAAAGAAGTCATGCCCTTTCTCCTGTCCTCCTTCTCACTGCTTAGAAAGTGATAGCTGGAGCTGCAACAGCCATAGTGTGTGCTTGAGGTAAACTTACCTATAAGCAGGATTCAAGTCTTCCACACCAGGTCTAGACTGCCTACCTCTGGACTTCCTTCACATGAAAGGAAAATAAACCTTGAATTTAAGCTTCATGATTATCATTCTTTTTTTATTGCAGTCAAACCCAATTCTGATATGAGTACCTAGCAAATACTGTCAGATAAATATGCATGTCCTATTCCTTTAAACTTTTAACTTCTAAAAACTTTTTTAAAAAATAACTTGCATTAAAACACAACTTGAATCTCTGAGCAGTTTTGGAGCAGGAACTGGGTGAATGGGGTCATCCCACTAGTGTGCAAACCACTGGATAGATAATCCTTCCATGAAGATGGATCTACGCAGAGCAAGTAAGAGTTCTGGAATTCCAGCTGTCATTTATCTGTTCTATCTGAAACAACTTATTTCACCTCCCTAAGCCTCAGTTTTGCTATCAGTAAATCGAGTCAACACTGTAAATAGTTGCTTCATAAATATTGAATGTTGTTGTTATGATAGGAGTTGCAAGATAAGCTAGGATATTTTAGGACAATGCCATGCCTTTGCCCATCCACCTGGCTATGTCTGAGACAATGCCAGGAAATGCATGTGGGCAATCTAATCCACCATGACAATTTTCATGGAGGACAAGAAGCTGAGTCATAAAGAGTACACTTTGGAATGCAAGTTATAGAGACCCATCTGGTCTAGCTCAGTTTGAAGTTAGCTAGGAATGTGGCTGGACCTTGGGAACAATGGAACCCAGGACCAAACCAGCCTGGATTCTTTCCCCATCTCTGTTTTGTCTCTCCTCCATTCTTCTCTTCCTCTCTATAACCTTGCTTCCTCTGCTTTTCCAGTTCACATGGTAGAAAAATGTGACTATAGAGAATCCTCTAAGTTCACATGTTGCTGATCCCACCATCTAGGAGGAAACACAGTTATCCAAATTGGAGTTTTCAGGAAAATGACTCTGATTGGCTTGGTGATACAACTACCCTGGCCTCATGAACTAAAGTATACATGGGGTGAATGGGTCCCTCTATGGGAACATGGTGAATCCTAACATAACAACATGGACAGAGATGGAAATGATGTCCCAAACTTGGGTGGGGGGCAGGGGGGCAGGGACTGGGCAGAAAAAGAGTGGGCACTAGTTACAAGAACTAAACTCAGGTTTTCTTGGAGAGACTAGAGAATCCGAGCCAAAGCCAGTGAAAAATTACAGGTGGTGAGATGCTAACTCTTTGAAAAGCTGGCCCACCGAAACCAATTCAGTCCAATTTGGGATGGACAACTGGGTATAACTGAGAGACTGACCTGAATGAAGACCCCCTGGCCACTGCATCAGCAATTTAAAGAGAAGGGACTTGAAGTAGAGTAGAAAGCTTGCAGTGGACAAACGTTAAGTGTGGTAAACATTCCAGTATGGTTTCCCTCAAAGACCAAACGCTCAGGATGGATTGAACATAAAAAAGAATGTCTCTGACCAGTCGCCTTTAACCTATTTTCTCTTTGGAAATAAAGACTATTTATAGATTTCTCATCCTCTTTCTGCAAAGGCTGCTTTGAAGATGTTGTGCAGACGGTCTCCAGGCAGCTCCTCAGCTGCAGCTCCCATTGGGCACATCTCCTGCCCCCTGGAGGGCCTCCCGAGTTCCAGAACCTTATTCCGTTCCCTCTCTAGTCCCACTAGGCACAGCTCAGCAGAATGGAGAAACTTAGGGCTCTGGAGTCGTATGGACCTGGCCTTGTATTCTGGCTTTAACCCTCAGGGCTTGCAGTCTCAGAAAAACTTTCAAAATTTCTGAGTTTCTGCTTCCTCTTCTGCAGAATAGAGATAACATCCTGCAGATTTCTGTGTGGGTTAGAGAGACCAGGGGAAGGCCTGGTACCAAGCCCAGTGCAAAGTAGCATCTCAGATAAATGGCATTGAGAGTTGTTGTGAATATAGTTGAAAGAGCACAATACATCAGCCTTTCAAAAGATCTGCTGCTGCTCTACTTAACGTTTTCTCACAGGTATTACTAATGCCCCATCTGTTGCTGTCTCAGGGGGAAGATGTGCAAGCATCTACAGCTGACTTTCTCTAACTGGGCTGCTCATGGCTTGACATCTGGCAAGCTTGTGAAACGCAAGAGCCCGGGGCCCCACCCCAGATCTCAGGCATGTAGGGCCCAGAACTCTGCATTTTTAACTAGTTTTCCAGCTGAGTCTCACACTTGAACTCACGAAAACTAACAATCAATATACAGTGGGTCTTAAAATTCACCGGTGACATTTTTTGAAGGCAGAGTCAAAGAGATGGGGCAGTGGTGCTATTAGCTGATGGGCAGTGTCTTACTTACAACAGCCAGAAGTCATGGCCTTTATGAATATTCAGCTCCTAGTGCTGGTGGGAGTAATGCCCATTCTCATAGTCCCAGGAAAAGATCCTCTCCTCTTCAGGAAGGTGCCCAAATAGCCAGAAGCCCATCCTAGTTCTGCCAAAACTGTCAAGATTTCCCAAAATTTAGGAAACCTTCTGAAATCAGAAATACCTTTTTTTTTCTTAGCCGTGTGCGAGGTATACACTACAACAGCAAATTCTTTATCCATAAGAGAACAAAGACCAAGGACTCACTGAAACAGAGTCCTTCTCTAAGTGATAGATATAAAACTTGCTAAAAGTAGGTGACAAAGTACCACCTGACTGTACCTTCCTAAAAGGCAAAACGCCTACTGGCGTCATGACTTAAGATTGGATACTCTTCAGTAAGTACAATAGTTTTTAGTATTTTGTAGAGTTCTCTTGCTTTCTGTCCTTTTTTGCATTATTTCCATTCACCAAAAAAAAAAAAAAAATACCATCTGCATTGTGTTCTAAATATCAGGAAGAACATGTCATCTGAAGGCCATTCGGAACTAGTATTCTTGTGTGTACTCAATTTCTGTGCATACCCTTAGCATTGATCCCCATTTGCTGTAGCTCTTGCTTCTTATTAATGGGGAACAAGAAGCAACTTTGTCCTCCAGATTTCTATTGAGATGCCCTTATCCAATGAATGCAACCATACTCAACAAAAGAGGATCTTCGTGGTCTGACGTACTGGGAACTAAGGGCCCTATTCTTTGAAAGAGCCAAGTCCACATCTAATGGAAATTTAAAAATCAAAATATTTCTCTTTCTGACATGTCCATTGCTGTTTGCCAAAGTAACTCTGTAAATGATTAACCTCTACATTGTTCCCTACTGGCTGGTATGACGTTATGAGGGAGGCCCAGGACTTCTAGGATGTGCAATAGCATGAAGAGGACCCCCAGGTGGTACACTTGGTACCAAGGCAATAATACCTTGCCAGATATCATTCTACTGCCTCATAAAGTCTCTTGTGGAGTGATTCCAGAACCATTGCTCTTTAATCAACCCTTCTTTGGTTTCTTCGTTGCCTCTGAAGAAGAAGAAAAAATTAATGTTGTTAGATAGTGGGGTAGCCATGTCTACATCTTGGTGATGGAGCTGGTTATGTTCAGAGTTTTTAGTCTCTCACACTATTATGAGAAGAAGACAGATTTTTTTTTTATCCCAGCTTTTTGTTCTCACATGTGTATATCCCTGATGACAAAGGGGACCAGGAGGGTAGGATGGATAATTCATTCAATATTCATCCATTCGCCAAAAGTCCACCCAGCACCCACTCTGAGATAGGCTCTGTTCCAGGCACGAGGGTTAGGGTGGAGAAGTGAACAAGGCACAGTTTCTGCCCTCAAGGAGCTTGCGAGCTCACAGGGGACAGGCCAACTATCACGATGAAGCATAAGTAGAGAGAGGTCAAGCTGCAATGAGGAGAAAAAAAAGGAACAGCAAGCACTACCTGGGGCAGCTCAGAGGATCAGTCAACTGATGCATACAGAACTCCAGACTCTATGGCAGGGTCTACGGAAGATCCATAGGGTTATCTTTAGTCAGAGAAGGGCATCATTATCATATTTGTTTGAGTGGCGAGGAAAGAAATAGTTACCTCTTGTTTCTATAAGCCCTACCTCCTTGCTGGATATTATAAGAAAGTCCAGCTTACTTGGTGGAGATTTTTTCTTCCTGACATGGGAAATCATCTTCCTGTGAATCACTCCACGCCCTGCAGCCACCATTTTTCATCACATAGAAGCTTTTATTTCTAGCTGGGCGTTGACAAAACTGTTCCCTAACCCTTAAGTAATAGAGTGGAAAATAGTTGACAAAATATGAAGAGGTTGATTTTGATTATACATACAGTCTCCTCTCTTTTAAGAATAAAATGTGTTTGAACAGGAATGAGTCATACCTTACAGGGTTGTGAAATGATCAATTGATTGATTTAGTTGGTTGTTTAATTGATTCGTTTTAAAATAATAACCTTACTGGTTCTATTTGCACATATTATAAAAATTCAAGGAACATGCCAGAAAAACAATGCATTATTCACATTCCACTTCCCCACAATAACCAGTGTTAATACATGTTGATCATCAATTCAGACTTCTCTCAACGGAAATGTGTAATTGGTTGGAGGGATGACTCGGTTGTCAAAATTAATCTCATAAGAATAGAATTGTGTTATATTCCTTTTAAAATAAAAATATTAAATTTGATTTTATATGAACTTAATAGAAGACAAAAGAAACTGAAGGGAAAATAAAGAAAATGCTGAAATTCATAGAACTTTCCTCATTCTTAAGAGATGGCTCTAAAGGGTAAGAAAAAAAGATCATGAGTATCATTAAGAAGAGGCCTTTTAAATTACTTATTTCAATTTAAACTGTATGAATTGAAGGATTTTGCTATGAGAGGTAAGTGATCAGCATACTGGTACTTCTCCCCCTTCCTCCTACCATCTCCCATTGGGGGGAGGGGTGCTTTTGTTTGCTTAGTCAAAATTTAACCATTTATATTCTATTCTGCAGCCATATTTTCCTCGGTTGTTGCTGTTTTTGTTCAATCTTAGCTTTGTGTTTAAACGAATTCAATACTTTACCATTCTTTGGTTTATCTCTTGGTGAGATGGCTTTCTTCATCACAATGATATACATACAACCTTGATTACAGCAAGCATGTGTCTATATAACATTTACTATGGGCCA
The DNA here is from genome assembly GCA_028533885.1 of Nasua narica. NCBI lineage: Eukaryota > Metazoa > Chordata > Mammalia > Carnivora > Procyonidae > Nasua > Nasua narica. The sequence continues at coordinate 114,830,446 of CM052800.1, read as the reverse complement.
GGCACTATTCCAAGCAGTGTGTATACATATTAATTCGTTGAACCCATACAAAGAACCCAATTGAATAGTGACTATTATAATCCCTATTTTACAGATGAGGCGACTGGGTACAAAATGGAACTTGCCTAAATTACACAACTAGTAAGGGGCAAAGCCAGGATTTGGACCCAGGATTTAAACCCAGGCAATTTGGCTTCAGAGTCTGTGTCCTCAAAGGCTTTCTTCCAGAAGGTGTATGTGTGCTTTATTCCCTGAGCTCTGTTACAATTTAGCATGTTCTTCTTGTTGCCTTTATACATGAATGACAATTTGGCAAGATGAAAATATTCTAGGTCACAGTTTGCTTCCTCTGTAGACATTGCCATACTGTTCCCTGGCATTTGGAAGTTGATGGAAAGAAGTCTGAAGTCCCTTTGATTTCCCCCCCCCCTTTTAGCTTTTCCTGTGGAATGCCTGAAAATGTCTTTTGAGGTTTAATAACTTCAAAAAGAGCCTCATTCTATAACTAACATTGCTCAGTCTGTATCAGTTTTGCCTAGTATCACGTGTAATCTTTCAAACTGCCAATATGCTTCCTCCATCACTTCCAGAAATTTTTCCTGTGTTACGTTTTTCAATGTTTTTTGTTTTTCTTTTTAAATTTATTCTAAAGATTTTATTTATTTATTTGACAGACAAAAAGAGCACAAGCAGGGGGTGGGTAGCAGGCAGAGGGAGAGGGAGAAGCAGGCTCCCCACTGAGCTGGGAGCCCGATGCGGGGCTCCATCCCAGGACCGTGGGATCATGACCTGAGCCAAAAGCGGACACTTAATTGACTGAGCCACCCAGGCACCCCTATTATTTGTTTTTCTTGTTGGATTTTTATTAGGAATATCAAAAGTCTTTACGCTGAAGTATCTTTGAGCTCCATAACTATTATCAATTGTTTCCTCTGCATTTTGCTGCGATTCTCAAGTCCGCATTAGTCATTAATGTGATTTTTATCTATGTCTACGATCTCTTTCTAGTTTTAATAGTTACTTGAAAATTTATTTTGTTCCTTTAGCTTTTCAATATCCCATTCCATCTTATTTTGTTGTTGTATCTTATTTTGATATTTTGTGGTTTTTTAAAAGATTTATTTACTTATTTTAGAGAGAGAGTGCACACATGCAAAAGTGCAAGCAAGGGGAGGGGCAGAGGGAAAGAATGTCAATCAGACTTCCTACGGAGCAGGGTGCCCCATGGGGGTTCAATCTCAGGACCCTGAGGTCATGTCCTGAGCTAAAACAAAGAGTTGGCCTCTCCACCTACTGAGCCACCCAGACACCTCTTATCTTTTGTTTTGTTTCATTTGTATCCTTAAGTTCTTACAGAGTGCAATACACTTGCAAAGGACCTGCTTGCTATTTTGTTTTTGGTTTCTTCCAGACAGGATTTTTCATCTGTTTTTAACATGCATTTATTTTCCTTAGTCTATTTTTACAATGACTAGACCATTTCTTTTCATCTTATTTCTGCTTAATGTGGGCAATTCTGACTGTCTATTGCTTCAAAAGGATACAATATAAGTGAATTTTCCTTGACAACCTCCCTGCCTTATAAAGAACGCTTCCTTCCCCACTCTAGGCTGCAGTTTAAGGATTGGGTGTTATTTTCAAGCCGTTTCTATAGCCTGAAGGTTTGGGAATGAAGAAGGGGAACAGTTCGGTTGGGTCTGAGTGGAGTCCTTACTTGGAGCCCAGTTTCATTCCTTTCTGAGATGGAGCTAACTATACTATATTTTAACTGGAGCCCAGTCCATTCAACTAAGGGTGTAGCGCACCCCACAGGGCTTCAACACAATGACCCAGAAGCCCTTTCTGCCTCAGACAACCCCCCAGGGCCACGCCCTAAGGCTTCTCTCAAGAATTTTTCCCGGAATTTTCCCAGAATTGCTTACCCCTCAATTTATTTCTCTTGAAGCTGGAACATACTGATGAGACTCCTCAGGATTTCATCATTTGGCTATCATTCCTCCCCATTTTATTTTTTGGGGGGAAGTGGGACAGAGTCAGGGGAGGGTTGGAAATGCAGGGCTAGGAGACGCACTCAGCTCCAACAGCATCTTCCGTTTCTTTTTGTGGCTGCCATTTCATGATATTTATGGCATAAGGTTTATTTGGTGCGAGTCAATCGATCTCTCTCTGTCTCTCAAAAGAGAATACCCCCACATCCTTTCAGCAGTTACCCCCCATCTGTCCCTCATGCCAGCCCCCTGGAACCACCGATCTGCCCTCTGTCTCTGTGGCTCTGCCTATTCTGGGCATTTCATGTAAATAGTATCATACAAGATGTGACCTTTTGTGTTTGGCTTCTTTCACTTAACATAATGTTTTCAAAGTTCATGCATATTGTAGCTTGCATCAGTACTTCCTTCCTTTTATAGACCCCAAATCCTCAAGTCTACCACATTTTGCCTGTGGCCCATTCCCTCATCTTCAAAGTCAGCAATGTAGCTACTCTCTGACTCTGCTTCTGTTGTCACATCTCTTTCTCTTACCATAGCCAGGAAGAGTTTCCCCCTTTTAAGCACTCATGAGATTAGGTTGGGAACACTTGGATAATCCAGGATAATCTCCTCATCTAAAGGTCCTTAACTTAATCACGTCCACGCTGGTGTGTTCCAGAGTATTCTGTAACAGGTTATGGGGATTAGGGTGTGGACATCTGGAAGGGGTGCATTATTCTGCCTACCATAGACATGTAAACTAATACTGATAGTAGTAATAATAATAGTCATCATTTATTGAGAGATTACTATGTGCCTGGTACACCTCTAAGAATTTTCCTTAAATGTAGTCCCTACAATACTTTTTAAAAGATTTTATTTATTTCATTTGCCAGAGAGAGAGCACAAGCAGGGGGAGCAGCAGGCAGAGGGAGAAGCAGACCCCCTGCTGAACAGGGAGCCCGATGCAGGGCTCGATCCCAGGACCCTGAGATCATGACCTGAGCCGAAGGCAGACGCCTACCAGACTGAGCCAGCCAAGTGTTCCACTACAATATTCTTGTGAGATAGGAACTATTCCTTTCTCTTTTAGAACTAAAGAAGATACTGAAGTTCAAATCGGTAAAATGATTTACCTGAAGTCTCACAATTGATAGGTAGTAGAGTGAGAATCTTAACCCAGAAATCTAGTTCAGGAGCCTGTACAGTTAAAAAGGGTCCCTCCTATTTAATAAGATTGGGAATCCCTGCCCTAAAGGATAGAGTTTTTCCTAAACAATCTCCAGCCTTAGGTCCTCACCTCTCATCCCTCAGGAGTGGCTGTGCACCAGGGAGGGAGGTGGTCCCGTGAGGTGGGGGTCTCCGGGGCCAAGCTGGAATTGGGGTTCTACCAAGGACAGTCAAGAGTCTTTAAAATTTTGTGAATTCTGGCATGATATATGTAATTGTCTTCATATCCAGCCACTGACTGAGAAATATAAAGTGACAAAAATTCACATTCAATATTGAAACTCGTTTAATAAACTTACATCTCTTATTGATTGGTATGTTCATATATTGAAATTTAGCTCTACAATCCTTTATTCATAATCCTGAACCTTATCAAGCACTAAAAATAGGGGTTTTTTGATAAGTTCGTGACAAACTCACTTTGAGGGCAAAATCTGACCTGAACTAACTTAAGGCTATTAACAGTCTTTTTTTATTCCATTCATAGTGAACATTCCCATATTTCATTGCAAAGCTCTTAAGGTGTTTGATTATAGGGTGCTGGCCCAGACTCTACTGGGAATATTATTATGTATAGCACCCTGTTACCTGACTTCTGAAACCTGACATTTGTGGCCCCAAAGGTTTAAAATACAAGCTTGGGGACCTGTAGGAGATCTCTGGGTAAGAAATATTATTTGTTTAGTCTGTAATCAGTTCTTAGTATACACATGAATCTACTGACACCTTGTAATAAGTTCCTTCATCTGCCCACCAAGCTTGCTGGCCTACTTCAGAGTTTTACCTAGGGCCTTTTGTTCTAATTTAAAATGTCTGAGCTTCTAATTTAGGAACTACTACATCTCCTAGAGGCTAGTTCTCCCTTGTTTAAAGTGAATACTGTATGCGTCTACTTTATTTAAAAGAAACATTTAGCTATAATAAGAAGCCAGCATGATCCAACTACAGGATAACATAGGATGGCTTATAATCCCCCTGTGGAATCATAGAGAGGAATAATGACTGCAGACCGTTTATTACAGCAGGCTTTGAAGAGACCAACAAGAAGTTGCATTCCTCAGCCTGGGAGGCTCTTAGAGACTCCGCGCCTATGGACCATGGCAGAGAGACAGAATGCTGGCTGGCTGGGCAGGAGTCTTGTACACCGATTCTGCCTCTGCCATCCATGCTGGGGAGCTTTACCACTCTGACCCTCCAGCTCCTCCTCTCTGAAAGGGTGGAATTCTGTGATTCTAGATCCTACAATTCGAAGGATCTGTCCACGCCCTTTTGGGGGACAGATATAAACACAAGTTCTAACAGCATTCCAAACCTCACTTTTAACCCAGTTTAGCTTCCTTTAGAGTAAAATGCAGGTTTTACATAGATAGAATTTAATATTTATGCCAACTCCTAAAACATGCTCATTTACATGCAAGTTATAACTCATAAGTAACCAAAGAAATCAACATTTTTATCAAATGTTCGTCCGAGGTCAGTGAGTAGACAACTCCCTCCTGCTTTTCCTGAGACTGGTTGTTGAGAAGTCAGCCCAGTTCAGAGTTGACCCCAGTGAGGAATTCATTAATTCAGTACTTAGTATGCATTGGGCACACTGTGGTGGGGAGGGGAGGAAGAAGTGGATTTTGCATTTATTGGCTTGTGGGACTGTGTAGCTAGCTAGCTAGCTATGACAGCAAAAAAGTATCTCCCCTCACGCTGATGATGAGAGGTTATTGGCATGTCAGTTGATTCCAACTCCTTTTTTTTTTTAAGATTCTATTTATTTGTTTGACAGAGAGAGAGAGAGAGATCACAAGTAGGCAGAGAGGCAGGCAGAGAGAGAGGGGGAAGCAGGCTCCTTGCTGAGCAGAGAGCCCAATGTGGGGCTCCATCCCCGGACCCTGAGATCATGACCTGAGCCAAAGGCAGGGGCTTTAACCCACTGAGCCACCCAGGCGCCCCTCCCACTCCTTTTTTATGTATCACAAATCATTAAGGTGTTCTATTGATGATGGGAGGCAGGAGAATATTCTAGAAACAGGTTTAGTTTGGTTTTTGTTTGTTCGTTCCCACAAAAGAATGCTGACTTTAAACTTACGCGAGTGCAGAAAAACATTGCATTATGATTGCCTCTCCATAAAGTAATGGGCATCTCTCAGGACTTATAACACTATCCAGAAAGACCCAACTGATCATGTACCTGGCAACAAGCTTCGGGCCTCTCAGCAAGCCAGACATGGCCGGGCTCTGGCCTCCTTGACTCCACCCATGCCTTGCCTGGTATAGTCTGCCATCAGACTATACCAGTTGCCCTAGAACATGACTCAGGGATAACACCAGCACCCTCTGCTTCTACCACCCAGGCACAGAGGGCGAATCAGGCATTGGTTTCTGGCCAAAGGGCTGCTGCGAGGTTTGCCCCTTCGATCAAGCTCCTGGTGGGTGAGGCAGGCTGAGTAGTAGAAGCACATGGCTCTCTCGGCTCTCTGAACCTTGTGATGGCTGGCAAATGGGGGCCTGAATGTGCATCTGGGATGAGGGCCTGCTGAGCAGAAGAGTCCCTGGCCAGGGCTAGGAGCTTGGAGCCCTCGCCACTGCGGCCGTACCAACTGTGTCTCCCCAGGCTCTGGCTTCCCAGGGAGATGGACAGTATTACTACCTCCCGGTACCAGTCCTTTCTGCTAAAAATCAGTTCCTGGAAACTGTACTAGACCCATGCAGATAAGGGTCTGAGTGGTTTGAGAAATCTGATGCCTCCCGTTTGTGAAGAAACACTTTCAGCGCGCTCTCCTGGGGCTGATTCCTTGCAGCTCCTTCAGGACCTGGACCGACAGGGGTCCGGGTCTGCCCTGTCAAAAGCTGGACTGGAGGGCCTGAGTAACCCTCCACAGTTACGGTCACCTGAGACTTGCAGCCTCTACCTCCCTTTCTTGTCCTCTCTCTTCCTTGTTTCAAGACCCTCCTCCTTCCGTAGCCTGGACTCTCCTTTGTTCTCACCAGTTCCTGCCCTGCACCTGAGGCATCTGGCGGAGAACTCCTTCATTTACCTGCAAGGTGTGGATGGCTTCAGTTCTTCCTCTGAGGAAGATTCGCATTTTATGAGCGGCAGCAGGGGCGGGGGCGGGAGGGGCGGAGGACACCGCCTAACTGTCAGCAATAAACCACAATTGGTGGCATTTGAGCCTCCAGAGATAGGAGCTTTTTACCTTGGAGTGGCCCAATCTGCAATCAAACCACAGAGACACCCCGCAGTGTTCTTTTATGCATAAGATTGCCACTGGTTCATTTGCAAAGTGAGGCTGGAAGCCCGAGGAGTGAAGCCTCAGGCTATTCCTGCTCCAAAGCTGAGCCCTCCACTGTGCCCCGAACACTTTTGCCTCCCCTTTCTTCCCACAAGGTCTCCTCCATGGCTGTACTCCCAGGCAAGAGTCTCAGCCCTTTTCCTTCCTCCCTAGCTCTTCTGAGCCAGGCTCGCCCCCCCTCCTCCCCACCCAGGGCCAGCAGCAGTTGTAGGAAGGCTGCTGCGTGGAGACCAGGGCAGGGTCCGAAAGCGGAGAATTACGGTGACCATCCTTAAGTACCACCCTTCCCGTCATCCCCTCACCCACCACCCCCGATGTTGAACCAAGTGGACAAGAACATGGCTGAGACCCGGAATAAAGCCCCAGAGGGGTTCTCATGAGCAGGTTTTAGAGAAGAATCTGGTCCCCCAGGTGTCATACAGACCACCTCAAGAAGGGTGAATTGTGCCTGGCCGTTGGATTGGTTTTGATAGAAGCAGAAATGTACCCTTGTCGGGGGCTGGGGCGGCCAGGCTGAACCTCGACGCAGCAGTCAGCTACAACCTCCCACCACCCACAACAGGCTCGGTGATGTTGAGAGGACCAGGGTGGGATCTGTCTTTCCCTAGAGAAGCTGACTTTGTGTCTCCACACTGGGCTCCCAAATCCCCTGCTTGTTTGAGAAAGAGCTGGTCACTTCCTCACCCAGTGTCCCAAAGGTCCCCCATAGCTGAGGGCCAGGGACTAGCAGTGCCCTCCTGTGGGCTGTCGGGAGCATGGAGAAAGACTTCTTTGTGGCATTTTTTTGACGATTTCTTATCTGCAGGATTTTTCCTCCCTCTACCAGCCATTTTCTTTGTTAAAGGGAGTTATTCACTGTGCTGGATTTATTGGTTATATCTTAAATCTATTTTCTCCAAAGGCATTGCTGCAGATGGCCACTCTTCCATTCTATCCTGGAGTGTAAAGAGATCTGAAACTGACAAGAGATGGAAGAAATGTGAAACCCATGAGGGAATGGAGCAGGACCGTGCAGGACATTTCTGGCTCTGTAAGTCACATCTTTCCCACAAAGGAGCAGTGGCCAGGAGGATTTCTTAAATCTATGTCCCTCACGATCGTGCGGGAAATCTAATGAGTGAGGCTTTCTCTTACGTGTAAAATATTGTTTGAGTCTTCTCCCTCTCTTTACAGGACAAGTTCAGCCCATTTGTGGGAAATCCCAAGCCATAGTATATCCAGGAAGCACATTTTTGGCCTCTGGAATCTCATTCCTTCATTCAGTAAATGTTTCCCTGTTTGGCTGGAGGTATATGGAGAAGAATGTCATGGCTCTCCTCATGAGGTTCACAGTCTAATGAGGGTGACCCAACAAAAACCCATCAGATTCAAGCCATCACCACATCCAAAAAGGAACTCCGAAAATAACCCCACATCTGTCCATTTGTCTCTGTCTTCACTGGCATCACCTCAGTCAAAGCCGCCATCATGTCTTGTTTGGACTACAACAGTGGCCTCCAGCAGTATGTCGTGTTACTGTCCATCAGATATTTCATTTTCCTTTCCTGCCGTGCCCCTCCCTGCAGGGGGTACATTTGGTCTATGTTGAAATCAGAAGTGACCATATCACTTGATATGGACAATAAAATACAGGTAGAAGGGGCAGGTGACTTGTCCAGGCAGATGTTGTAAAAGAGCCAGTACCTGGTTTGCCGTGTTCCGTTTCCTGCTATGTAACCAGCAATTATCAAGAGGGTGACTGCTTCATCCGCCCAGATCCCAGAGTGAGTGGACAGGGAGGCAGGTTCCCAGCTGACCTTAATGGATATGTAGCATGAGTGAAAAATACGATTGTATCGATACAAGCCACAAAGATTTCGGGGTTGTTTATTACTGCGTGGCTTTGCCTAAGGGCTGAGACACCTCTTAAATGATTTCCTTGTTTCTATCTTGCCTACTCCAGTCCAGTCTTCAGACATCAGCCAAAATTATCTTTTAAAAACAATAAAACTTGCTAGTCTTTCAATGGATTTCCGCAGTCCTGAGAATAAAATCTGAGCTTTCCCCCGCCACACGGGCGCTCCAGCTACACTGACCTCCTTTCAATGTTTCTAATGAGCCAAACTCATCTCTGGGCCTTCCCACGTGTTAATTTCCACTAACTGGCACACCATTTCACCATTTTTATCTTGGCAGGTTGCTCTCATACTTCTGATTTTGGCGTAACTGTTACCTACTCCAAGAGATTTGCCCTGTTTATTCAATTAGAGCCAAGCGCTCCCTGTTCTTCCTGTCATAATCACCATGTTCTTTTCATTCATTGTACTTGTTATGATCTTTAATTATCTATTTGCATAATTATTTACTTTTATTGTTCCTCTATCTCCCTTGAGATATCAGCTCCATGAGGTTAGGGCCCTTGATTGTTTTGTTCACAATGGCATATCCAACTCCTTATACAGTGCCTGGCACACAGATGGTTCTAGAATGAATGAATGAACAAAATAAATGCTTTCACAGACTCTTGATTAAAGTGGTAGCTATGGGAACCCACACAACAGAAATATGTGTCAGGGATAACTTCAAAGAGGGAGATATTTTTAAGAAGGTACAGATCTGAAGCAGAGAGGACCTAAAATGGTGGAGAATGGTCTATTTCACGTTAAGGCATAAGGCTGGTTCCAATATTAATCCAGAATTTCAAATCACATTCAAAGGAAGCCACACTACAAATCAAAATCTCATGAAAGCAGTCACCAAACAGACTCTCTGATAGGCACTCCGCACCTCCCACCTCTCTCCCTCACCCCCTTGCCAGCAAGGAACATATTATTCCGAAGGACTAGAGGCTTCTCCCCTATTGCAATGGTGTGTTTTTTTTCACTTGGATATACTGTAATAAAATTTGATTTTATAACTAATGCGCCCCAACACATTTTTAAGTTAACATTTAAATTATTCATCATATTTATAAATGCAAATTTTACGCGATTCCTTGTTCTTCTTTGAACTCACATTTTCATTCTATTTTGCCCACAGAATTTTATACTAATATAAACTTTAGTGACAAAATATCAACATATTACAAATCTGACGAATAATCATTAAACAGAAAATTCAAATTTTTTTAAAAATGTATTTTTCTCTGGGATAGAAGAAGCTTCTTTTCTCGGTCAGCTGTGCTCCATAAATGAACATTACTTTTTGCTAGAATAAGAGGACTTCAGCCGCAAGTGTATCGCTACCTACTCTTGTTTTCAGTAGAACTGCTGAGATAACTTATTCACATAAATACATAGATAGCCAGGCAGGGAAGGCAAATAGATATGTTTTAGAAGTCCGGCTCATTTCTTTGAAATCTTTCGGATTCTTATATCAAAAATAATGAAATTTACTATCACCACAAATTATTCTTAATGTTGGAGAGCTGACAGCTCCGTTAGGAGGTCCGCCTTTGATTTCACTGAAAGCAAAGAGTTGAACCCACCCAACTTACCAAAGGTTGTGTTCCCCAGTCAGCCATCCATTTTCTGAAACGCTGAGAAGTACATCAAAAAGGCTCTACCAAGGTTCAGCAGATGACTGTCATTTGTACATTTTACTCTTTCACTTCAGGGCACCTTGTTTAACCCGAGACATACACAAAAGGTTGGGAATTACCGCTTCTTTGACTACATCTTTTTCAATATTTTGTATTAAATGCTTTAGGATTAAAGCACACATTTTAAATACATTTTAAAACAACTTTGGAGAGAAACATTTAACTCATTTATTAATGGGAAATGTCTGCCATATAAAAGTCCTTGGTGTCAAACTAGTCATCCTAAGGAGGTGTACTTCTAGAACATATCTGACTTCATTTATTAATTCAAATAAATATGTTGAGACATGTCTCTATGACAACCATCCACTACAGATAGATAATGCTCCCGGCCTTACCATGAAATAAGACTCTGCTTTCATTATGCCTTATCAAAAGTCACCGGGATCTCCTTAGCAGAGAATGTTTCTTTGGCAATATCTGGAGTGTGGAAAAGACAAGGTCCTTTGGAAAGGGCCTGCTATTTCTAAGTGTCCATTTGTTCGGGAACATGGTGGCTTTTATATCCAGGGCAATGCACCATAGTCTGATCTGGGATGGGTAGGAAATAAATGCTTCTCCAAAGTAGGAGAAGGAAGGTGATGAAAGGGAATGTGGAAGAGAGAAACAGTCTTGTTTTCAGACCACCTCTACTCCATTTTAGAAAGGGTACATACGAAATCTGAAGACTAGAAATGAGTTCCCTTAAATCTAGGCATGTCTGTGTACCTCTTATAAAGTCTTCACGTACCCCAGATTTGAAAAACATTTGCTCTTGGGACAAGTTCACTGTGGGCTGCAGACTGAATCAAAATCCTTCCTCTCATGATGATGAGAGACCACCGAGGGTTGCCCTGTCCATCCCACTCCGGACCTGCCTCTCAACTTCCCTCCAGAATGTGAGCCACAGCCATAGGAGTAGGGAGTGCTCTGGGACCACTTATCAAAGTTTGGGAGCAGTTATTCTGGTCACTGAGAGACTACTCCTTTTTCTTGGGGTGGATAAAATGGGGACTATGTTTGCCTCTTGGCACCTGTATCTTCAGCTCAGTATCAACCCAAGGGATTTTCTGATTTTATCTTCAAAGACTCAGTCTAAATGAGTCAAAGCAGTTTGTTTCAGTAAATGTAAGCATTATGCAGAAATGAAGTCCAAGTGGGTACAAAATGGAACCAAGATTTTTCAACTGGTAATTAATTGACTTGTAATAATGCAGTTTTGATATGCCAAACAGAATACATAATAATGCTTAGTCCTTACAATAACCCAACAAGGAAGCTTATTGCCTTCATCTTAGACTTGTGGAAACCGAGGCTCAGTGTGGTCCCGTGGCCGCAAGGGGTAGACTCACTCATAAACGCTTTGCAGTTTTCACCATGCCACACTATCTCTGTATCCCTCACCTACCGCGCCCACTGCACACGGGAAATGCAGCCCCAACAGTAAGAAGGCGCTGATACATATTTCTTTTCTATGTTCTGGGCCCGCTACTCAGGATTATGAGTTGTGTCCCAATTAACTACAGTTAATTGGATAGTGTTGAGAAATTAAAATAACATGTAATCCCCAATTCTCATTTTAGCCAATGAGCTCAGCCTCTTATTCCACAAGGACTTTTTGAAGAGTTCCTAACAGGTGACAATATTTGACAGGTTCTATTTCCACCACCTTGCTTTCTCAACCCTACCCTTCAGTAGAGAGCAGAGGATACAAAAGAGAAATTTGGAAGTTAAACATCAAGAAGAGAGAGAAAAAAATCCAAAGTCTTCAGTTATTCCTATACATGGGTTATCTGCCTACTGTGATATTAGTCTTCACTTTAAAACTTGGGGTCATTCCTGATTTAAAATTGCTTCTTCAATTAAAATCTACAACCAGGGGTGCCTGGGTGTCTCAGTCATTAAGTATCCAACTTTAAGTATGTTGATTTCTGCTTAGGTCATGATCTCAGGATCTTAGGGTCAAGTCCCACTTTGGGCTCCACGCTCAGTGAGAAGTCTGCTTGAGATCCTCTCTGTCCCTCTCCCTTTGCCCCCCCCCGCCCCTCCCCTCTGTGTGCCCTCTCTTTCTAAAATAGATAAACGAGTCCTTAAAAAAAAATCTACAACCAAATGCCTTGATTACAACCATGGAGTCTAAATATCAAACTGCTAAGCATTAACTCAGCTCAGGTCACGATGAGGGACTCTAGCAGGTATCTCTGGCACACACATCCCTCCCCCTCCCTCTACCTCTGCCTTTAGCTGCAGCCATGGGGGACAGCCCGAGTAATCTTAGACTTACCTTGCTCTGCCAGTGTCCACCCCATAGGCCTTTCTGCTGGGCAGCATGGATAGGGTTTTCTGATGCCATGGGGTAGCGAGCCCACACAAGTGCAGCCCGGGAGTGGCAGGAGGCTGAAGTGTGTTAATGCCCCTAGTGCAAGTCAAGACCCATAGGAATGGAAGCCAGTGAATAAGTGCTAAGTCAGCCATCCTACAGGGGGACAATTCTGCTATATGTTCACTGTTCTGGAGGTTCTGATAAAACCGAGCCTTTATTGCCCCTCCTAGTGTAACCTCAATAACAAACTCATCTATTGGCTTTTCTTCCTCCCGGTCTGTCTCCCTGTTCCCTGGGACCATCTTCTTCACAAAATATGTGCTCCCAAGATTCCTAGACTCTGCTTTTGGGGGAACCCAAACTAAGATATAGAATTTTCAGATGATATTGGCAAATGGCCATTCTCATGGAAATAGCTAAACAAAATAAAACTTAAATAGCAAGCGGGTCATTCCAATAAGGCAGTAATTCTTCGGGCGTCTGGGGAGCTCAGTCAGTTAAACGGTTGCCTTCTGCTCAGGTCATGATGCCAGAGTCCTGGGTTGGAGCCCTGTGTCTGGCTCCAGACCCAGCAGGTGGTCCGCTTCTTCCTCTCCCTCTGCCCCTCCACCCGCCCTGCTCTCTTCTGCGCATGCGCACACCCACATATGCACGCGCGCGCTCGCGTGCGTTCATTCTCTCTCTCAAATAAAATCTTTTAAAAAATAATTAGGCAGTAATTCTTGACTCACAGGTGGGAAAGTAGGGAGAAAGAGGGACATGTACCCCAGGAGAAGTATGTAAGAGTAATCAAGGGGGCTTTTTAAACCACATCCTTGAAATTCTGATTTCTCTTCATGGAGCATTGCATAATTCCCTCATGAAAGAATCACAGCCTCATCAAGTCACTGTCTTGTCACCATTACTGATGAGGAAACGTGTTGTGTGGGGCAGAAAAAGAAGGTTGCAGCGGTGACAGCTTTTTAAAGACAAACTTTTTTAGATGCAATTTGGTACATTACTCAATAGTCTTAGCTATTTTTAATTGTAGCTTAATTTAACTCTGGTCCTCTTGTCCCCGTGCTTAGATTGTTGGCGCTAAATAAAGAAAAGGGCTAAGCTTCTCTTTCTAGCATTTGTGTAGAACTTGGAAAGTCCTTATCACCTGTCCAGGCCCCTCTGCCTTTTCAAGGAATCAGAAGATGATTCTGCTGCACTGTAACAGCAAAAAATTCGTGACCTGTTTTTTTTTTCATTTTATTCTTTAAAGAACAGCAAAAATCCCTTTCCCAGCAGCTTTCTAGTTAGAATTTGCCAACTAAGTGTAACCTGGAATTTGCATATAATTCCTTTAGCAACTCTCTAGAAACCTGCAAAATTTACAACTGCGCAAGAGTACACCATGTAAGGGAAAGGAAGAAAAAAAGGTTGCAGAGAATACTCAAGTCTCTACTCAGAATAAAACACTTTAAACAAGAAATCTAAGTAAGGGCTTCTGGCATATAGATTTAAGCTGGCTTCACAGTAGCCATACGTTGCACAGCATTTGGGTTAAAAGTTAGTGGTTGGAGGGAACGCCTCAAGCCTGGGCCACGCGGACTGGCCACTGCTGACGTTCAGGGTCGACCACAGCACTCTTCCTCACCAAATCTGGATGGACTTGCTGCATTTTTCTGAACACAGCACTCTCGTTGGCCGATGTTCCTAAACTCATGAAAGGAAACCAGGAAAGGCAAATATAGACTAGCATTAAGGATACAATTACGAACAAAATAAAGCCCTTTCCTCCTGGAGCTAGCTTCTCACGGGAGAAGCACAGGATAAATCAATAAACAAATATATATTTAATATCTGGAGCAGATTTGACAGTTGCTTTCTAGGGTATTCTTTGCTTCTCTCTCAAATTAGCTGAGTGATGATTTTTACCTGAACACATAGCCTCTCAACTAAAAGACCGTATTTCTCAGCCTCCCTCATCATGGGATGTGGCGTGAGACTAAGTTCTGACCAATGACATAGAAGTAGATATACTTTGTGAGACTTCTAGGAAGTTTCCTTGAAAGAGAGAGGGCCCATCCTTCTTCCTCTTTTCCTCCACCTTGCTGCTGGGAAGCTGGATATGATGGCTAGAGACCCAGCAGCCATAAGGAACCAGAGGATTAGAGTCACATCCTAGGCGCTAGGTTTTGAAAGGCCGGGGGTGGGGGGGAGATCTTTAGTCCTCAATAACCATGGAGACCCTACACCAGCCCTGGACTGTCCAACTCCAGACTTCTCCAGCTTAAGAAAGAAAGAAATTTCCACTTCTTCCCAAGTTTCTATTATTCATAACTGAACCTAATCCTAACTGATAATTTCAAAATCCATATGCAAACACCCTAAGTAATATTGTGCTAGATACATACTAGTGAAATACGTATCCAAGAAGAGAGGTGTAGAAGGGGTTACAGAAAAGAGGCAGACCTCAGTGTTTCAACTAGAACGAACAATTAGAGATTTAAATGTTGACATTTGGCAGGAGTAAAAGTACATATTTCCTTTTGTGGCCATAGAGGATATTTATATGGGGGGGCATCGTGTCTGAAAAGTTGTGGTATTTGCACCAAGTAAATTAATGAATGGTTAAACTGCTATACAAAATTGAGGGATTGTTTTCTGTTTTAAAACGGTTTACAGAGCCGTGAATTTCCCATTTGCATCGGGTATTCCAAGGGAACATGTCTCATCTGCATTCTGGCCCTCTTTGTCTTCTTTCATCAAAGCATCAGCACCATTGAAACACCAGTGCTGCAATCCTATCCTCTTGTTTTTTAAAGCACCAAAGCTATGCTTATTTGCATATTCATTGGCATAAATTTGAATATTAATTTCAATAGACATTGCCTCTAAATCTAGAAAATAAATACAGCCTGCTGCAATTATACAGATAACCAGTATTTAGGACACATGAGTGCCTAAAAGTTTTAAACCTTCTGCATTTAATTATACTCAGATTATACTTAACCACACAAACTCACACAAACACAGTTGTCGGCTGATAGGTTGTGAACTTTGCAATGAATTTATGCCCTCAGCCAGGTGTAACAGTTTCCGTGTTGGAAAAACTGGTGACCCAGTTTCAGAAATGTATTGGTCAGGTGCCCTCTTTTAGCTACAAATGACTGAAAACCAATCTACAACTGCTCCAACCTGTGAACGTTATTGGCTCACACAACTCAGAATTCCAAGGGGTTGAGCAGCTTTCAGTACAACTGGACTGAGTGTTCAGTTCAGATGATCCTCCCCTCCATCCTTCTGCTCTGCCTGACTCCCCTGGCTTCATTCTCAAGCAAATTCCCTCTGCAGGGGGAGCAAGATACCCCTGCCAGTCTCAAGCCAATGTTGTCCTTGCAACTTATGATCTCAGAAGAACGAAGACCTTCTGTCTATATAGCAGTCCCCAGAAAGAAATTGTTTCTGGCCAGCCTCGGTCAGGTGCCTAGACTCCCTGGTACAGCCTTAGCAGAATCACATGCAGTTAGGAAGAAATGCTTCCCAAAAGAAAATAATGGGAGCCAGCAAAAAGGAGGGGGGGGAGGAGGAGGAGGGGAAGGAGAAGGGGAAGAGAAAGGAGGGAGAAGGAAGGGGTGGGGTAAAAGGGAGGGGGACGAGGAAGAAGAAGAAATGTGTATTCATGAAGGAAACATAATCATCCATTGGCTTTTGCTCAAATGAACATGAGATCAACGAGATCAACTTCTCACTGGGCTGGAAAAGCTGAGTCCCTTCTCAGCTAGTGCGGGCTCTGACTGTAGAAAATCACTGAGGAGCTGGGGGCACATGCTAGTGCTTCTCAAACTTGAACATGTTTACGAATCCCCCAGCATTTTTTTAAAATACAGGCTCTGACCCAGTAGGTCTGAGTTCCCAAGTCCTGTGATTCAGCCCGTCCCCGCACCACAGTGAGGCAACTCCAAGTCCTCCATCACTACTGCAAGTCTGTTTGACCCCAACAGCATGGCTCCTTGTCTCTCTCTCTTCAGAGTTGCGTCATTCTCTTCACCTTGGCACGGCCATGAGTCCCATGGATAAAGCTGTCTTTATGGCTGCCATCCAGGGGTTAACGTGGTCAAGGTCCTTACCTTTTTGATTCCCTTGGAACAGGTTTACCTTCTTCTGCTGGGGCTATAAAAGTGTCCCCAGCAGGCACACAGCCTTCTGGGTGACCGGCACCTGTTGAAGCAGATACACTGTGCTGAGCAATTAGGCCTTGTCACTGTTTGACTGCTGTTCGGTTTACATTCTTCTAAATTATGGAGAGTTTAGGAAAACTGTACCACCGATAGCATCACTTTCTGGACATGCAAAATTACTTGTTTGCATAATTTACCGCGAATGCATAAGTCTTACTCAGCACCTGGGTGTTCTTGCTCATTTAGCATGCAGGTGTATAAAAGATGTATAAGACCTTCTCTGGGATGCTCTCCAGACATAATACTCATCAGCTGCATCCTGAACAAACAAGAATTTCATCTGGGCTTTTGAACAGGACACGAGAACGTGAACAACAAGTGGAACTAGGCATTATTTAGCTGAATGCTACATTTCAGCACCTTCCTCTTTGCCCTTCTCCACACGCAGCCTGATTCCCCTTCTCCCTCTTCCAATTTAGCCCACTTCCAACACTCCACTTGCTGTCTCCATGAAGGAGCTAAGGGTGAAGGAAAAATGTAGCAGGATTGAAAAAAAATCACATTGTGGATTTTTTCCATGTTTGATAAAAGCATTCACGTGAAAATGAACTTCAAGGACGGTCTTAAAGGGGAAGAGAAGTCCTGAACGGCACCTATTGAAGCCCAGAGAAGCCATCCCACGCCTTTGACCCAAGAGACCGCAGGAGTTTACAGGATGAGCATATTACGTGTAAATTTCGCCTGGTGAAGAAGATGGTGACACCATCTTCTTCTCTTTTTTTCCCCCTCTCTGAGACACTGCGAGGAAGAATCCATGGAGCTTGTGGGATACCAGCTCACTCGCTTGCTGTACCCACTGCGGGCCCTCCAGAACAGGGTTCCATCTGCTACTCTCTTGCAAGTGTCTCTCCAAGAGTACAGCTCACACTGCCCACAAAGAGGAAAATGTCGGCCTAGCCAGGTGTTTGATTGCAGGCACTTACTAGAGGTACAGGCTCAATTTCCTGTATGGAAAATAAGCCATTCTTGGGAATCAAAAATTCATACCACATTTTGTAGAAATCTGATGGGAAACTATGTCTGGGGAAATTTCCGTGACTTAAGATATGCAAATTCACTATTTGATTGTAATGCCAGCCCATGATCTGGTGCTACTAGCCTGCCTCTTATAAGATGAGAGGCTATAAAAACTAGCATATTAAAAATGTATCCACCAAAGTAAAATTAGTACTCAGCAAATGCTTATTTTTCTAGACTTTTATTTCTCAGATGGATCGGTATAATTTTTAGTGGTACATATTGCCAGCCTATAATAAATATGTAAACCTATCAAAACCTGATAGAAAAAACGTTTTGGATAATACACTGTGAACTAGGGATCAATTCTATACTAGTCCAGCGGGACGTATCTGGTGACCTAATAGAATATTTCCAATCCTAATTTCTCTGATTCTGTAAAATCAATTTTTCTATAAACTATAACCAGTACATGAGTGTTTTACAAAAACTAATCATATTGGCATAATAGGCATGTCAAGTTACGGTGTAATGGACATTCTGTTGTCCTTTTATTGAAACTAATAGACTAGCGTTAAGAGGAATAAAATACTGAAAATGATAACAGTTTATGACTTTGATTTTTTTTTCTAGCCTCTTAAATTTGATGGTATAGCATATTGGCTCTCAATCTCCTTTTATGGGTATTTGAGCTTGACCCTGTTAAAAATGATAAAGAAATGGCCAAGAAGAAGCATTTTCGCACTCTCTGACCCTCCGCAGTGTAGCAGAGAAATAGCCAGGCTCTGGCATCTTCATCTGCGAGGTTCACATGTCAGCTGCTGCTGCTGGGAAGGCTCGTGAGAGAGAAGAGTTACGAGGATAGGCTCCTGCTTTGTAATGTTGACAAATTAGCCGATCTCAGCTCTTCGTTTCCAAAATACTTCCACCCAAGGAGAATGGAATGAAATTGAAGTTGGTCATGCCAACCCAGGATGACCTTGGATGAAATAGATCTCTCTGTTTACCAGGCATACAGATTACAGTGGACTCATCAATCAGGAGGCCAACAGTATCATAGATTTATCTCACTAATTTGAACTTTACAGGCTTTGGAAACTAAAGCTTTTTGCTAATTATTATTGTTGCTGTTGTCATTTAATGGGATTTGGAAGCCTTTGATACTTATCACAAGTGTGGCTGAGAATCAATTCTGTGATTATATATTTAATGCTTAACTCTCCCACTAGACTATACATGCTATGAAGTCAGGAACTGTATTACTGTATTCTTCCTTCTAATCTTAGAGCCCCAGTTGCGAGCACAGGTTCTTAGAGGGATCAAATTTGCTCGGTATCAGTTTTTACCTGTTGTCCTGTAATAATTATTTAAATACACAGTAATTCTCTCATTAAGCATGTGTTAGGTGGATGAATGGATGAACAAACACTTGGCCATATATTGGAAATACCACTGGGTTTGGAGTCAAGAGAAATTGGTTGGAGTCCTAGTTCTGCTCTGTGTGTTTTGTGACTCGGGCAAGTGACTTATGCTCTCTGAGGTTAAGCTTCTTTGCTGTGAAAGAAGAAAAATTACAGATCACATATAAGGCCTATCACATTGCAACTTTTCAATAAATATTTCTTTTCCCCTTGGGGCGCTTGGGTGGCTCAGTGGGTTAAAGCCTCTGCCTTCGGCTCAGGTCATGATCTCAGGGTCCGGGGATCTAGCCCCGCATCAGGCTCTCTGCTCTACAGGGAGCCTGCTTCCCCCCCGCCCCCCCCCCCCCCGCTCTCTGCCTGCCTCTCTGCCTACTTGTCATTTCTCGCTCTCTCTAATAAATAAAATAAAATCTTTAAAAAAACATCTTTTCTCCTTTATTTCAAGCCTCACTGTCTGATACAATTTTCTGCAATGGTGAAAATGTTCTCTATCTGAGCTTCCAATATGGTGGCTGCCAGCCCCACATGGATATCGAGCACGTGAAAAGGAATTAGAGCCAGGGTGCCTGGGTGGCTTAGTGGATTAAGGGGCTGGCAGCCTTCGGCTCAGGTCATGATCTCAAGGTCCTGGGCTAAAGCCCCTGCTCAGTGGGGAACCTGCTTCTCCCTCTTCATCTGCTCCCCCTGCTGCTTGTGAACATGTGTGCTCTCTCTCTCTCCCCCAAATAAATAAAATCTTTAAAAAAATGAAACTAATGAAAACTGAGGAACTGAATTTTTAATCTTGTATAAGCAAATTTAAATAGCCAAATGTTGCTAGTAGCTAGTAGATTTGATATACAACACAGATCTAAGGGCTCTATAGATTTCAGAAGACTCAAATGGGAGAATTAAATAAAGAATAGGTTTTAACACAGCTGTCAATAACTATTCTGGGGCCTTCAGCATCTAGAGTTAATAAGTCCATTCCATTTCCTTTTATGAATCACATATTCTGAGGCTGACCAGTTTGCATTGTTTTAGTAAACTGTACACATTTTTATGTAAATTAACTTTTTTAGGACCCAGGAGAGCTTTCAAAATTATAACACACATTTGATATGAAATGACTTTATCTTCTTTTCACCCATGAGAGACAGCCCCCCAGAGAACACTCCCTATGCTAGAGAACCATCATCTTATAACAATATTTCATCAAAATTATGAAACCCCAAATGTGTTTTACTTATGAAATAATTTGGAGTCACTTGGACTTCTTTCTAACTTTGGTGAGTAGTATTTTAAGTAATTTTGATTGTCAATTTTTTTTAAATTGGGGATTTTAAATTTGGGGGGAGAGAAATAGATTTCATTCAATTAAATTTTCAGACTGCCGCATTAAGTCCTTGAGCGGGTGGCTGATTGTTCACTCGAGAGCAGAGGAAAATGATATGATAAATTTTCATTGGATTCCAGAAAAATTAAATGGAAGAATGATTCTGACACTTTACCTGGAAAAGGGACATCATTAAAAAACTCTGATGACTTTTCTCAGTAGCTACCATTTAAACTTGTAGTCAAGAGGCATTCACTCAAAACACAATAGCACATTGCACTGTGAGCTGATTTTTAAGGAACTGTGTGTATATATTAATACCAGAGCTTATGATCACCAGAGAAATCATATGTGTGCTGATTACAAAAGACTCAGTATACTGAAACTTCAAAAAGCTGAGAGGAGGTGAAATACGCATTTCTTAAATTTGTCCAAATTAATAGTAAAACCAAGATTCTCAGAAGCTAAAACAAGTTCTCTTTTCACCACAATAGCGTGAGAAAGGACCATTACCATATCTAATTGTGCAGGCTTACACGTTGCTGCTGACTGTAGTATTATAGTAACTATCATTTTGTCCCTTTTTGTTAACTTGTGAGCTTTTTTCTTTACGGATGCCCAGAACTGACCTTTCAGAATGTGCCTAGATGAAAAATTCGCTTTGAGTCATTGTCACCACAGAGTTAGCTAGAAAAACAGCTCTGTTCCAAATCAGGACAAACGAAAGGTGTTGGGTTTTTATAGGCAAATCCAACTTCTCAACCGATTCTCCTAAGAAGCCATTGCACCTGGTTGCCAAGGTCTTGCTGATGGACAGGCAAAGCAGAAAACATTACTAGGGAGCCCTGCGCACACCCGCAGTTAATTATTACGCCAGTGGACAGCGGTTTAGGAGATTATATACATTTACAACACGATTAACTCCGTGCTCATCAAGTCCATTATTTTTTTATCAGAAATGTTGCCGTAAATGTGGCATAAATTTCCTGGGGACAGCGTTCAGTTCCACCTTATTATGCAGCATAGCTTTCAGAGATAGGAGGGACTACCGCTAATCCTAATTTAATTTCAGAAGGAGAAGGAAGCTCACTGGCTTGCTACCAGCCGAATCCCATTTCTGATCTTATCCACCATTCTGACTGAGACAGGCTAGAAATACCTGTGTGAATGCTGGTACCGAACAATAAGCCTGAATCTGGGGTAAAAGGGCAGAGTCTCTGAAATTTCTTGACACTGTCAAGTCTATGCCTGCAACAAAGGCAGCTGGGTCCTGCAGCATGGTGAACATGTGGCTCTCAGCATTCGTACACCCTCAGAATCTCCTAGGAAGAGCATCAGTCCTATCTTCGAGAGCTCGCAGTTCCCAGGACCAAGCCAGTGGCCTTTCAGGAAAGAACTCAGTGTTCGGAGAAGTCCCTCTCTATTAGAGGAAATAAATAAGTTGATGCCTTTTTAATCTGAACAGATGCATAGAGTTTCCTATGGGGAATTCTCACAGGGATGTTTTTACTTGAATGTTTTTCTGCAAGAGAAAAGGAAAAGCCTTGTGTCCTCCTGGATTGAAAGCACAGGCATTTCATTAACTTGTGATGAAAACATATGTATCAAAACCACATCCACTAAAAGAGGTGGAAATTACCCTCTGGGTTCATTGGACCAAGCAGGGATTCTTAGTATCATCGGCTCTTAACAGAGCTTCAACTACTCCATAATTGAAGAAATTCTCCAGGACCATGCACATTAGTCAGCCTTCCTATTACCTAGGATCCACACCCGGAACATTGTGTGCAAACACAAATCAGATATTCTTTTGGGATTTGTTTGCTGGATGTCACTTGGTGAGAATTCCCATAGCATCAAAATTATTCTTGGAGAAAAAAAAATGAAAGACTCAGAATGAACTGTGCTTTTATCAGGAACAAAGCAATACAAAAAATAAAGCCTGTGACAAACTATTCTCCTCCTCACTGATGTTTATCATTGGCATCTTCGTTCAGCCTGTTGGCTAGCCTTATGTGAAATTTCCTGGACCAACAGTGCTATAGTTTCTGCTGCTGGAAAATTTGTAAAGATGGTGAAGCCCCAAAACAAAGAAATCCCCCAGGATTTTTTTGGGTGACTCAGCTGGTTGGTGGCTCAGTCAGCCTTCAGCTCAGGTCATGATCCTGGAGTCCCAGGATCAAGTCCCACATCTGGCTCCCTGCTCAGCAGGGGGTCTGATTCTCCCTCTTACCTTCCCCCTCTCATGTTTGCTCTCTTTCTTTCTCTCTCTCTTTCTCAAATAAATAAATAAATAAATAAATAAATAAATAAAATCTTTTAAATATCTTTATATAGGTATGTATTTGTGAGTGTGGGCACACACGCACACGTGGAAGCTATGAATACCTCACTCAACCTTGTTAAGTGAAAATAACATTGAGATTGAAGCGTCTGATATTAAAGCTGCCAATGTGTCCCTCCATGACTTGGGAAAACTTTACAAAATTGTCCGATCTCTCACCGAGAAAGATAAACATTCAAGAAGGGGTTTAAAAGAAAGATTTAAGATAATAAAGGAGATTATGCTATGCACTAGATTTTTAAACATAATATAAAACCGCAGTAAAAAAGTGTGGTGCCAAACCCAAGAATACATGACGAGAGCAAGGGAACATAATCATGGACCAAAAATCTGCTCACGTGTGGGCCAGGGTGTGATGCATTTCCTGATAGCATTGGCATTGTGTGATAGAGGGGAAAGAGTCATAAACTTTAGAATCAGACACAGTCAGGACTGGATTTGAATGCCAGGTCTACCATTGTCTTGCTGGGTGTTTTTGAGCCAGTTCGCACTCTTACTAAATATGAATCATCTAAATCTAATGGAGGTGATGATGTATCTCTTGAAAGAACTGAGGATTTGAGAAGCAAATGATCCATTATATGTATTTTTGTCTAGGCTTTTAGTTACAGAGACATACTCTGGCTAATTTTGTCTGAATAGGAATTTATTCAAGGATATTGTGTTGCTTACAAAACTCCCGAGGTTAGAGAACAAGGCTTGGGAAAAGGAGGAACCAAAAAAGGCAGGGCTACAGGCAGAGGAACAGAAATCCATGCAGCAGAGAACATGTGAAGACTCCCAGCCCCACCACTAAACACTTGGCTGCTTACCACTAGCGCTGCCCCATTTACTCCTGGAAAGGAGGAACTGTAGGCATCACCCATCACGTGGCCGTTGCTTGCTCCACCTCCTGTGAATCAACAGATCCAGTTGTGAAACTTGAGTGGATTCACTCATTGGTTGAGCCTCGATCACATGCTCCTAACCAAAGTGCAGAGGAAGCCGGGAAAATAAATTCTCGGCCTTGCCAAGTCTTACAGTCAAGGCAAGCTCCTTGCCTTGGTCAAGGTTCCTAAGATGGAGAATTTACAAACAGAGGAACTTCAGGCCCTGAGTGATCTAGAGGATGCACAAGTCCATTACAAAATATATCGAAGCTCCTGACATATAACAGATATCCAACAAATGGTGACTCGGAATATTTTCACACATCAGTGGGAGAAAGGAACAACACATTATTCAACAAATGGTGCTGAGACCATTAGTTATTTGGAAGAAAAAAAATCTACAATTCACCACAATAAATTCCAGTGGGATTAAAGATTTTTTAGAGAAATCAATCTGTAAAAAAATCACATGTGACACTGTATCCATCGATACAGCCTCACCTAGAAAGGAGGCTCATTTGAGTGCCATGGGTTTTCTAATGGTGCTTCCTCCAGTTCTGGAAACCCAGGAGAGGCGAACCTCCTTAACCACTTAGAACAGACCCATATGCCCTGCTCCTAAGTCTGCACTTGACCCCCAATTAGAAACACTTCTCTTTCATTTGCTGGAAACAAAATGTTAAAATAACTTCTCGTGTCTTAACTTCCACAAGACTTTCTTAGAACCGTGCAACCAGCATTGCAGATGATATTACCAAGAGTGTTCTAGTGGTTTGGAGCCTGTGTTTCCACAGAATTGTAGGCTCTGGGTAGGCTAGGACCTTGTTTTATGAATCTTTATGTCCTCCTCTGCCTGCCTTTGAATGCTTTGAATAGAAGAGCCTATCAATTCATCACTGAAGAAGAAAACTGAGTTGCCGGTTATCTGTTTTGAAATGTCGCTAACGGTTTCACTTTTGAGCACTAACTCAGATAAAGTAATCTCTTTGCTCCTCGATTCCTTTCCTTTAGAAGAGCAAGTGCACTTAACGTTGTTTACTCCTCCATAATCTCACATAACATCAAATATTGATCATTCTAGGTTTGATAAAATGACTCATAGGTGACAACTTTTAAATTCACAGATGGACAGCTTTCCAGAACGCATACTCCTCTTTTTCCTCTCTTATCTATAATCCTTACGGTTCCCCCATTTTTGTCTCCCTCTCCTATATCTAATTTTGAAAGGCTAGTCAAAGATGAGTGACATTGGTCAGAAATTTTTCTTTTCAACCTGTATTTCTTGTTGGTTACGTTTTTTCTTCTTAATTTACTGCTTTTCATTATTGTTAGAATGGATATGTGATCTGAAACATTAATTTCCTCATGACTGAAGTGATTCTTGCTTTTCCTTTGGCTTTCTAAAAGATTCTGATAGTATTTAAGTTGAGAGATCACTTTGAGACCCTTGGATGCAAATAACTATAAATATATATATATTACTATTGCCGCTATTGCAAAAAAAAAGGGGAGACTCCATTCCTTTCATAAACAATATTTTCATTTTTAAATGTTAGGACCAAAACCACTGTTAATCATGATACATCCCTACATAACACATGAATAAGGATTCACTGTCTCTGAGAAATTCTACTCAGCTCCAGACATGAAAAAGGCCAGTTGCTACCCTCTCTGATTCATCTCTGAGAATGAAAAGAACCAAAGTCAGTTCCCTTTAGTAAAAACTCTCTTTCATATTTTAGTTGCTAATGTACAGCTAATTTCTAAATTAAGAACAGGCTTACAAGAAAGGTTAGGAACTTCTCCACTCCAATCCATTAATACGTCTGATTTTGATTGAAATTTTAAATAACTTTTGATAATTAATGTATCTCGGCTTTTGGATTTCAAATAAGATGAAAGAATCTGTTTTCTTTCTGATTTAGAGTTACAGTAGCTTTAGCCCAGTCAAAAGATACCAGGGTTCCTCCCAGTGAAATACTTTGGGGAATTCCCTCATTCTCATAAGGTTAACATGTATTGATCATACACTTATGTCACCAAAGTTTAAATGATCAAGTGTTGAACTATATTTATGATCTGGTCAAGGGTCATGAACTTTTTCTGTAAAGATCCAGATAGTTTATAGTCTTAAAAGAGCTTTACTCTTGGGATGCCTGGGTGGCTCAGGTGGTTGAGCAGCTGCCTTTGGCTCAGGTCTTGATCCCAGCGTCTTGGGATCGAGTCCCGCATCGGGCTCCTTGCTCCGCAGGGAGCCTGCTCCTCTCTCTGCCTCTGCCTGCTTCTCTGCCTGCTTGTATTCTCTCTCTGTTATATGAATAAATAAAATCTTTAAAAAAAAAAAAAAGAGCTTTACTCTCAAATCTGCCATTGTACTACAAAAGCAGCCACAGACAATGCATAAATGACTGAAGGTTGCTATGTTCTGATAAAATTTTATTTCTAAACACTAAAATTTGAATTTTATATAAATTTCATGTGACATGAAATATTATTGTTCTTTTGATTTTTTTTCAAGATGTAAATGTCATTCTTAGCTCACGGGTAATATAAAAATAGGTGTCCGGCCATATTTAACCAGCAGGCCGTACTTTGTTGACTCTCACTTTAAGTAAATTGGGGATGAATTTCTTGAGAAGTTTTCACCAACTAGCCTATAATACTGAAGTCCAAGCTTTGCCTTTCTTCCATAATACAAGACCAAATTCTTTCAATTTATGCTATGCATTCATTAAAATGAAGGGTGTGGATGTAGATGTACTGATATTGAATGCTCCCCAAGGCACATGTATAGAGTAGGCTTACATTTGTGTTTCAAAAGGAAAACTAGGGCGCCTGGGTGGCTCAGTGGGTTGAGCAACTGCCTTCGGCTCAGGTCATGATCCCTGGGTTCCAGGATCGAGTCCCACATCAGGCTCCCAGCTCCATGGGGAGTCTGCTTCTTCCTCTAACCTTCTCTCCTCTCATGTTCTCTCTCACTTTCTCTGTCTCTCAAATAAATAAATAAAATCTAAAAAAAAAAAAATCTTTAAAAAGGAAAACTATAGGGCACATGGGTGGCTCAGTTGGCTAAGCATCAGACTCTTGATTTCAGCTCAGGTCATGAGCTCAGGGTCATGAGATCAAGCCCCACATCCATCTCTATGCTGGGCATAGAGATTGCTTAGGATTCTCTCTCTCCCCCTCCCTCTCTCTCGGCCCCTTCCCGCTCTGCAGCTCATGTGCACATGCACACACTCTCTCTCTCTCTCTCTCTCTCACACACACACACACACACACACACACACACAATAGTAAACAAATAAATAAGATAAAAAGTAAAAACAGTAAATATACATATATGTTCTTCTCTATGCAAGGAATAGTAGTTGCCTCCATAGACAGAATTAGAGGACAAAGAGGGACAAGAGTGAGCAGGTGACTTAATTTTTACTCTATGCCATTTTGAAACTTTTGGCTTTTGTATCACTTAAATGAACCCATGCTTAAAATAATAAATTAATTTTTTTTATTTTAAAAATGCTGAAAGGAATGACTAGAAGGATCCTGAAGACAGTGCCTAATATTCTCCAAATTAAAGGCAGGAGCCCAGAGCAAGATTATAAATGAAGGCCCTGGTCCAAATGGTTCAAATTCACACTCTCTTAAGTCCAATTTTGCTGTCTCTTGTCATTTGTTTTGCATTCCACCTTTGCTTCGTCTGTTAATCTGGAGATTTGAATTTCTGTCATTTTACTCCTTGCAATCTGTAGGTGAACTGATGGAGATTCAGTAATTCCCAGAGCTCCTTTCATCAGCTAAAGGCCCTCTATAAAATATGCACAGGAAGAAGAAAAGGAGGGAGGGGAGGGAGGGAAGGGAGGGAGGAGAGAGGAAGGAAGGAAGAGGGAGGAGAGGAAGGAAGGAGGGAGGAGGGATGAAAGGAGGAAGGAAGAAGGGATGAAAAGAGGAAGGAGGAGGGAAGAGAGACTATGCAACAGAGACCCTATGTAGGTCCACAAAGCCTAAAGCAGTTACTATCTGAGCCTTTACAGACAAGTTTGCCAATCTCCCCTGGGTCTTGAAACAATCATAGGGGTAAATAGTACCTTAAAAGTCCAGGCCCTGAAAGAGATCAGGAACCCAAAGAGAGTGTTTCACTTTGCTATTTTCATAATAATGCTGCAGAACAAAGCTTCCCAAAACGCCTTGGCTGAAAATAACAATACTATAGTTTACACATCTGTGGGTGGGCTGGGCTGGCTGGAGCACTTCTGCCCATCTCAGGCATCTGTGGGTGGGTTGAAGGAGCCACCATAGGTGAGGCGAGGCTAGCCCAGTCTGCTCTACACCACAGGTCTGAAGCCTGCATCTCTACCACTGCCTCTCACACTCCTTAGGCCACCGGGCTAGCCAGGACATGCTCTTCTCAGGGCAGGGACATAGGCTGAAAGAGCATGGAAATGCGTGGCAGCTCTTAGGGGCCTATTCGAACTAATAGGCTGTCATTGACTTCCCCTGCGGGACCCTGGTCAAAGCAAGCCACATGGCCCAGCCCAAGGTAAAGCAGCAGGGAGACACCCTTCTCCCCATGAGGGGCTGCCCAGTCACAGGGCAAGGATAGGAACATGGGAGGATGGAGAACTGGGGCCAAGAATGCAAACTGAAATTTAGTTCAATACTTAGTTAGCATCAACACATGCCAGGCACTCTTGTAGGTACTGGGGATATATGGGCAAAAAAGACTAACAACCATCCCTACTAGGAGACTTTGATTCTAGTGGGATGTAGAAGGGATTTAATGTTCAACGCAGCCCACTTCTTCTTCATTTTGTTCTGTTTCACTGGGGGATGACTTCAATGGCTTGTTTGCTCTAGAAGATGGGAATCATCTAGACTTGGCCAGCTCTATGTCCCCCTGTATCCAGCACAAAGCTTCAGGCAACGTAAGTGCTCAATAAAAAGGGAGGGAGGGAGAGAGGAAGTGAATAAAGCATTTTCTATCTCTCTTTTCTGGGCATCACTGAATCTCCCCCAATTCATCTACATACAGATTGGAACGAGCGAAATGACAGAAATTCAGATCTCCCGATTAGCAGACGATGCAAAGCTGGGACACAGAACAAATGACAAACGACAGTGAAACTGGGTTTAAGAGAATTGGAATCATTTCAGTGAGAGAGCTCGCAGATAGCACATGCTGCTCAGTATAGAAAAATGGGTCACCTCTCCCAGACCAATTACTATGCAGCCTAAGACACCGGGGATAGAAGCAGAGCCCTCGTGTCGCAGGCTGGTCAGGGAAGAATTTGGGTGGATTCGTGGAGACCCCAGTGCTGTTATGCGGCACCCATGTGCTGACAAATGGGGTGGGGGCGCCCACAACAGAATGGCAGACCCAAGCTCAAGAAAATGTATTATGCTCAGTAGGGTTCTTGACCTTGACCCTGGGTAGACCAAAGGTGGCCCCATCACACAACAGAAAGGACTTGGCTGGCTGGTGGCACAGTGTTGTACCACCTGGAAGTGAGAGTCTGCCGAGGATCAGGACCCACCGTGCAGAGGCAGCCCTGGGGGGCTGCCATCGCTCTGGACACGGAGCCAGAGGCCTTCACTCCAGCCCAGATGGGCTTCCTTAGAAAGGCTCCCTGATCTTAGTTTCTTCATCTGAGAAATAGGCATTATCCTAATTGCCCTATTTACAGTAATCACAGGATTTTAATGAGATTGGAAGAAATAGCAAGTATAAAAATAAACCAAAATAAGGCCAACTCAGGAAGATGAGGAGGATTTGGTCTTGGCTTGAGCGAACCATTGATATTCTGTGTTTAAGGAGGGGATAGAATGCATGGGGTACAGAAACTTCAGAACGACGAATAAGATTGTTTTCGAAGTTGAAAGACATGTGTCACCTGGGGGAAAAATAACGATGAGGAATGATTTTTGGAAGTTTGAAGAGTAAAATTTTCAGAAGCCCAACTCCTCTCAGGGGGGGTAATAAATATGGGAAATAAATTACTGTTGACGATGATTGAAGCAGAGTGTGAAGTACTCCAAAATACCCCTTTTTAAATAAAAGAGAATAGAGGGATTAAGATAAGGGGGGCAGGGAAGGGGTAACGAGTGGCAGAGGGCAAAAAGGCCAAATACCAATTTAAAAAAGACAAACCTGTTCTCCTCAAGTGGTTGTGATCTTCGACATTGGGTGGGCACAGACAGCCTGGTCTACCACCCAGTAATTCCCTTTCCCTTCTAACCTGTTAGTGGTGTCTGCACGGGCACCTGTCTTTGGAAGGGCTCCGTGGGCTCTCCTCTGATTGGGCTGCAGCTCTTCATAAGCCATCACTATCTCCCCCCCCTTTTTTTTTAAGATTTTATTTATTTATTTGAGAGAGAGAAATCACAAGCAGGCGAGAGAAATCACAAGCAGGCAGAGAGGCAGGCAGAGAGAGAGAGAGGAGGAAGCAGGCTCCCCGCCGAACAGAGAGCCCGATGTGGGGCTCGATCCCAGGACCCCGAGATCACGACCGAGCCGAAGGCAGAGGCCTTAACCCACTGAGCCACCCAGGCGACCCCACTATCTCCCCTTTTATTTCAAGCCCGCCGCTTCCTCTCCCTGACCTGTGGGACACGAGGAGGAGGAGGGATGGGGTGTCCTAGTCATGTGGAAACAACTTCATACATCCACTGGGCTGAAGGCGATAACAACAAAATTTATGCAATCCATGAAAGCACAGAATTGGGTAGTAAAACCGGATAAATCATTTCTCTTTATAAAGCAAATTCTCACCAACTGCTCCCCAGATCATAACGTCCGGGGAGCATCGCTCTTCACCTGGACGCCCCCGCCCCCCTAAAAATGAAGCGCTTGGCCGCCTCCGAGATTTATGCAAATACAGGCAGGATTTATGCATCTGGGTGATACATCAAAGATCAGAAGGTGTCTCTGGTCATGAGTTACAAGGCCTCTAAAAGCAATGACTCTTTTATAGGGTTTGAGATTGTGGCGATTTTCCGTAAATCCTGCCCGAGTCACACAATAGGCCAAAAGCAATTAACATTAATTAAACAATCCCCCTAAAAAGGTTGCTGTGCTGACACATTGATAACCTCTAAATGCACTCAGCCTGCTGACGGTCTTGACTGTGTTCCTTTGGCGGCACCGAGGGGGGCTGGGCCGCGGGCTCCTGCGGCTGCGCGGGGGCAACTGCACGCATGCGCGTAACAGCCTTGGCTCCGATTCCGCCCTGCGCTGCGCCTTGGGCTTAGCCACCTGGGGATCTTGTGAAGAAGAGATTCTGACTCAGTAGGTCTGCTGTGGGGCCCAGGAGTCTGCGTTCCCAACAAGTTCCCTGGTGGTATCAAGGCTACTCATCCCCAGACCACACTTTGAGAAGCGACGTTGTACCGGAGTTCTCAAAAAGGACCCAGGCGGGGTGGCCCGGGTTACAGACGGTGAGAACAGCCTGTACCATATCCAGTGTCTTGCTAGTGTGCTGGCCTGACGACCCTGCTTCTCTAACGCCCAGGAGGCTACACACAGTGAAAAATAAGCAAGCAGTATACTATGCCGACGCCAGAGTTAACCTCAAAGTCACTACAGATCCTGGAAGCCCAATTCTCTATTGAAAGGAGCAGAGTTAAAAACCAGCTTCTGAGAAAATAGAGTCCGGGAAGATCCCCTTCCCAGGTGCTCTGTATTTTGCAGCTGCTCGGTAGAGGGAATGCCAAGGCCCATCATCATGAGGGGCTTTGAGGGGCGGCTTTTTCAGAGATGGAAGGGTCGGGAACCAGAATTTGAGCCTTTCGATGGAGCTGAGAACCGCTGTCCCTGGGCACAGCCTCAGTGCCTTGACACTGGGGGCACAAGGAAGGAACTGGATTTAAAGGCCGGCATGTGGCCAATAATGAGGGCCTGGGTGAGGAGGGAGTGCAGTAGAGGCAGGTAGTGAGTGTGTGCGTGGAGAGAAGGGGTCGGAAGAAGAAGGGATGGGTACAACTGGGAATGAGCAAAGGCCAAACATTTTTTACAAATAGCCCCAGGAGGGCACCCGGGTGGCTCATTCAGTTAACCGTCCCACTCTTTGGGCTCAGGTCATGATCT